>OY720636.1:132217232-133417232 GCA_963169105.1 Ceriagrion tenellum
CGGAAAGGAAGCCGCCAGGTTGTGTGCATGGTGGGAAAGGGAAGGCGCACTGAGGGGAGCGCCTTAAGAACTGCAGCGGACGGGGGGAAACTCAGGCGGGGGGAGCAAGTTTGACCTGGGGATCCACATCTCTCACGCCCACTGCCGCCGCTGCTCCAGTAGGCGAGATGGTCAGACCCCATACCAATCAAGGCCCTGTACTCTCTCCCACCCCTTCCCCTTGTCCCTCCTTGGTTCACCCAAGTTCGACCTGCTCGCCAACTCGTCTCAAGCACTCCCCTTCAAACGCCTCCCTCCCGACCTATATCCCAAGAAACTCCCGCCTACGTCCGACGCAGGCCCCCGGATCCCGGCATTCACATATCTCCCGTCGGAGTCTCCCATGATTGGCAGATGCTCGTGGGCGAATACAGTCTCCGTGGAGGCTTAACCATCAATTTTGAAAAACCTCACCGGTAGGCCAATTAAGTCTTACATATTTGGGTCAGGTTAACGGGCCACATTAAATTGTTTGCGGACAATGCGGTGATCTTCCGTGAACTTAACGGTGGAATTTTAGGTCCTTTTGTGGTATTTCGTCTAAATTTACAGTTTTATGGGGCATCTGGGCCTACATCCATCATCCCTTTATAAAGCTTAATCTCTACATTCTTCTACCCCGCCCCCAAACATTCTTCCATCTGTAACGGAATTAGGCATCTCTTCGACCCTCATTACCTCTGCCAGCCTCATTCACAGTCTCAACCTAATCTCCTCCAGAAGCATCCACTCCCTCCCAACAAACTAAGCACTTCCTTGTTTGTCTTCCTTTCTATCTATCGCATCTTCTGCATTCCCCTAAGTGCGCACCTCAAAATTGCCAGATAACCATTCAACTACATTTCCTCAGACATGTAAAGATACCACCGTACAAAGGTATATTTTATACCAGGTTCTTCGTCAGCCCCTTATTTTCAATAATGTGTTAAGTTTCATTTATTCATTCTCTTATTTTCATGAACATTCTCAGTTTATGTCTCCCTATATCCATACGAGCGAAGTATATTCTGCCTGAGCGAAGACTATCGCCGTGCCTAAGTTAAAATAGCTTTATTTATGGAACATCGTGTCGGTTTCTTGTTGCGACAGCAGCTTTGCCCGCTGACGATACATCTGGCGTCTCCGTATTGACTTGCCGGTGTGGAAGAACGGTCAAAACATAATCATTGACACTTATTCTAGTTTGCCAGCTACACTTTGTCCATCCCTACCATCATGGTCAGCTTCGCTTTCTTCTAATAAGAATATCTCCTCACTTAAGTTTTCTCATGAATTGGACATTTCCCAAAATGAATTTCTAATATATCTTCCAATTTTAAATCCCAAGTAGATACAAGAACAGGAAAAGATATCCCCGAATACATATATGTGTGTTTACTCCTTCTTCATCCGACTTTTCTTTGATATATTCCGCAACGTTTTCGAAGTTGCCGGTTGATAACCTAATTACACTCCCTATCACAGCCGCACTTGGGAAACTACATTGATTTAGATTGCATCTGAATGTCTGCATTTCGTAATATAGCCTTTTTAAAACTAACTCAGCTGTTTTATATATAAAGTTTAAAAAATATCGTGAAAATTTAACTTATTTTAAATGCGAGAAAGTTAATGCATGAAATGAAAGTTTTTAATTTTTAAGATTAATGCCCTTTAAAAGTAAAAAAGTTTCAAAGTCATTCAGAGGCCAAAAACTAAAAGTTTTTCTTGATTGTGCAATTTGTAAGTTGGCCTTATCTCAATTGAAAAAACAGGTTGCTTCATTCATAACACAGGAGAAATGACTTTAGGGAATAAAAGCACACCAGAATCAAGAATGTTTTTTAATGAACAAATTTTAAAGGATGTAATTGAAAATAATATTCAATGGATTTATTTAGTGCTATAAGTCTTTCAGTAAATTGCCACTATTATAATTCATTTCAATGAACTTATGAAATTTCATTTTTTCAACATGAAATCGTTTTGATATTAGATGTAATTATCCTGAAAGCTGTGACTTGGATTAAAACTCTTTTGTCAATGAATGGTGGTGTAATAATAATAAAACAATAAAAGAGTATACTGACTCCTGGGATATGATTAAGGCTTTTTTAAACAAGTTCAGTCGCAACAACAAAGTCTTGGAGAAAGGGATAAATGTTTTTGAACAGCGTTATTTTCTGTGAAATTGTTAAACTGAACCTCTTGGGTGTGGTTTGCAAAATTATCGGTAAATCATAAATATTTTTCACGAAAGAATAAGGATTAAATTCAAGTGAAAGGAAAAGTTGCCATTTCTAGGTAGTTCACGCAAGGCATAAGGAGAAAGTATATTTTTACTACGGGTTTTTAGAATCACTATGATTATTCAGGAAAGATATGGCAAGGCTTTCAATGGTATCAGGCTCAACTATGTGGAAGTTGATATTCACAAATGAAAAAACGACTTCGCTTTCTTCCACTGATGTATTTTTTTGGTACGACATGTTTCGACACATAGAGGTCATTTTCAAGTACCGTACTTGAAAATGACCTCTATGTGTCGAAACATGTCGTACCAAAAAAATTCATCAGTGGAAGAAAACGAAGTCGTTTTTTCATTTGTGAATATGGCAAGGCATTTAGATTTTCTTTAGCAAAATATCATTATAGAGTTTAATTAAAATGTTATACTTCCCCGTGACGTCATGCGAGGGCGATATTATTTGATTGTATTGAAACTAAAACCAATGTCTTTTTCTTTCCTATCGGATTGCCTCACATCACGGTTCCATCAATTTTGAAGCCGCAGTGCAAACGCCAAGAGCTATGGTACCGAAGGTCGGACCGGGAGGGGAACTTTACAGGGCGCTATCATGATTCTTGTGCCACCTTTTAAAAAATATTGACTGAAGTGTGTTCATACAATCGAGGTATGTTGCGGTAGTCATATATCGAAGCGTTTGCGCGTAACTGAATGGTGAGAAAACGCTACAGTGTAAAACTTTTTGAAAACTCTGCTAAGTCTTATGTCAAGAGATTGTGAGGATCATGATTTTTAAAGCAATTTCGGAAGTAAAATTAGACTGATAGCGCATAGACAGTGAAAATGTTTTACAAATACCATAAATTTCTCGGAATTCTAGATTTGGAAAATTAAGCAGTGGTGTATTTAGCCTCATTTACTTTTATTGCAAAGCTTCAAAATAACGAATTTCATTGGTACATTTATTTTTGGTATGTGCTCTCAATGCTAATTGCTTATTTTTAATGTGCTCTAATGCGGTGATTTTCCCCAGTGTTGTTAAATATACTTTTATCAATATGAATTTTGCCTCAAAATAGAGGAAAATAAATTCAAATACATGTAAAATAGTAGTATTGTAAAGCTAAAAGTTTCTATTGGTTTTCATAATGACCACTAGCATTATTGTTGACGTAATTAAGTTAATACCTAGCAAGTATAAATATCCAATTAAATACGCTAGAATCTATATATATATATATACATATATATATATATACCTATATATTGACTTAGTTTTTAGCCGAAGGAATATTTTGATAGAAAAAGGTTTTAATTTTCAGCACAGCCGCACATTGGACGGAATTCGAAAAGAGCTGGCCAAAATTCATATCTCCGTTATTTTTGTAAATACAACACTCATATTTTACATATTTCGTAAGTTTTTATTTTTAATCCGGATTTTGTTTAGTTTATTTTTTATGTTCGCCATTCAGGGGCCTTTTTGGCAAAAATGGCTTCAATTTTATACTTCTTTCCTGTAGCTCTAGGTCGTTCTACATCACCTTCTTTAAATGGAAGTGCTGTTGATTATATTGCCAAAAAAACTATATTTTATGTTCATTATATCAATATCTACCCCTAATACCACTTTTTCCTCAAAACATTGAATCAATTCATCAATAAAACATCAAAAATCTATCGTGGCCATGTCAAGGTAAAATAATGAAAAAAAAATGTTTTGATTCATTATAGATACATGTCAGAACAGAGAGAACAACCTTAGTCCAGAAACATGAATCATTCTTGTCAGTCTACTAAAAAGGGCTTTTAATGCAGTAGCAAAGCGAAGAACCAACTCTCCATAAATGCCACAATGGAAAATAAGTACTGTCTTAGCTTTGTAATTCTTGCAAAATTGATTAAGGCGGAAAAAGTTAGGGTTTTCTTAAAATCTTTGGAGGGATGAAATTATATGCAACGCATTAGGGTTCAACAGCACTTGAAAGCTCAAATCACACTTTTATTTTGTAAAGAGCCTACCTTCTTGGTAAGTGGCTTCCTTTTCTGTTTTCACCTCGTCATAACTAGAGTAAAATGTGTGCCCACATTTATTTATCGCTTTTTGTGTTGAATCGTCGTCAAGTCTAAATACACTAATAAGTAAAGCGTCTCCACTGGCATCTACTCCCTCTGTCTGGAAGTCTTGGTTCTCCACTTGGATAACATTCGTTTCTCTCTCGTAGGGGTTGTTGTTATGACTTCCTTAATAATTTTTGCCACTACATTATCTCCTTTAGATCTCACTTTCATCAATGCAGCATATGATAGCTTTGCTGGCGATGATTTCCTCGTATAACAGTGGTTTATCTTGTTTTTGAACTTTCGCTGGATAGGTCCATAAATTTTACTGCTCTTCCCGCACCAGTATCATACGCGTAGTCTGAAAATGAAATCCATAAATTCCATGTACAAAATATACAAATGATGTGAAATACAATTTCTATAAGAAATACTGAGAACAGGTACTGATCTGAGGTGGAAGGTGCAGTAAAATATTTATAAAAGGCGTTTGGAAATCAAATTATCCTCTTCAGCCAGACAATGTTTTCTTGAACCTTTTATTTGTCCTTTTTGATTCTTCCCTCTTGACAAAGTATCTATGGAAAAAATTGCTCCTCGTTAACTTAGTGAAATACATCTTACTCTTACTGTCTCTTCCCAATTGAAACTTATCGAGCTACAATTTCAGATCCGATAATTTCTTTGTGTCCATTGTATTCCCTTTTCCTGGAAGAATCACATCGTGCTGTTCATTCAGTGTGACCTCTATACTGCCCATTATCTCGGACGTTGATACAGGTACAACAATAAGATTTGAATGGGGTCTGTTGTGACTACGCTCTGGAGCCACTCAAGTTTGTACATTAACTGAGGATAAGAGCTGCTTTTTATCTTAATTACATCCTCAGAGACGAGGCTAAAATCTCATTTTGCGCGCCACAATACGCCTACCGTCTCGAAGACAGTGAGAATGTTTAGGCTGCCAAGGAATTTATGAGAGTATATTATCGCGTCATTCCAAGCCCTATTGGTGAGATATTGATATGTAGGAATATGAAGGGCGAAGCTTACTAGAGTAACAGAACTGCTTTAGTTTGTGCGATGCAGAGGAACGAAAAAAACACCTAATCACTTTGGCTTGAAACGAATGACTTTCTTCTCTAATGAGGGTATTGTTTCTCGAGTGGTCAACATATATCACGCTTGGACCCACGTCTAATGTAGAAGGGAGACTGAGCACTGCCCAAACTAGAATAGAATTATGTATATTTTTTATGAAAATAAAAAGAGACTACTCATGGAAAATAATCAAAATATGGGAAATTTCAAGAACAGATATGGTAACAAATGATGGGAAAATATCCACTTTAGAGTCTTGAAGTCTTGCTTCAGGTGACAGACAAGTCTCCGGTGTGGCAAGTGTAACGAATCTTCTTTAAAGTAAATCGAAGGAGGGATTGAGGTTACTTACTCACTCACTTAGAAAGTTTTTTTTGCTTATGGAATAACTCATAACTAAAACTGTCTTTGACGTTATTTTCTTTGCATTTCAGTGGAGCCACAGACAAATCAGAAACCACCGCGGCGCTGATTACCACAAAAGACGATGGAACTTCTTTCTCGAGCATGTAAGTTTGGGCAAGAAATTTTTTAAGAATATAGTTGAGACTAAACTCTTTAGCATGGTGTAAATATCTTAGCGGCTACCCTCGTCTATCATGGAGTTTTCTTCTACATTATAAAAATTTGGTGAAAATTAGAATATTTTAAATTGTTTTATAGTACATTTAAAATTCATATGTACTAAAACTTTATCACTTATATAACTGAAAAGAATATACTTTCAAAAATCACTTTTGTAGGTGTCAAAATCAATAGCATTACATTCCCAAGCAGAAATAAATTCCGCATTGTTCGCGCAAAGCGCGCAGTTTTGGCTACTGGCGTTTTTCCCACCACAGCAACGGCTTCTGCTGATCAAATCAAGACGCCGCAATTGATCTTGTTTTGAATATTATATCTATGGACATTATAAAATAACACAAATTTATTTCCGAATCCCAAAAAAGTAAAGAATTAGGATGTGAGCAAGTTCTTTTCTACTTTCCCATACTGTGGGTCGTCTGATTGGAAATTTATAGTTATTCTAGAAGTTTCTTGGTTCAATTTTTCTCAAAAGCAGTACTGGTAGACATTCACTATATGTGTAAAAGTTTTTGGTCCTAAATTTTAAAAATTACTATTTTGAATGAAAAAATCCTTCCATGAAGAACTAGGAAGAATCAGAAAATATAAAAGTTTCAGTAGAAAATTCTCCTTTTCAAACTTTTTAGACCTTTATTATTGTGAGTTGGAGGAAAACTATTGACCTTTGCAAAGCGAAGGTTTGCTTCCAAGATTTATTTAAACCGTAGCTGGTACCATGCGTAAAAAATTAAATTTACTAGCCTTTTACCTTTATGCTAATTTTATCTGATAAGTTCTGCTTGCCTGTTGCCTTATGATGAGCTTTAACTTCATTTCCGATATTCATTCTCATTTATGGTAATCATATTACCAGAACTTGTAAGCTGGAAGAGCATTACCCGTCTTGAGCAAATGCTAATTTGGAATTTAACCTCCTGTTTACTAAGAGTTATTTCGGAAAAAGATATTTCCAAATATCTCAAAGATTATTTATAATATTTTTTATGGGAAAACTTTATTCAGCAGATATTTTATAAGGCAACCATATCAGCGTGGAGATTCTAGGTTATTTGATATTTGATTCTATTCTGTGAACTCGGTTATCTCTAAGCCACTATTTACCCTGTTCTGAAAAATTCACGAGGAAATTGATCATCTTATTATTGGGTTCCCTCTGAGTTTAAAAATTTAATAATTATTTCTTAGTCTTAAATACCTTTCTGTTTCGGAAGTATTAAAAAATCTTGATATCCTGTATTTTTGCTTTCAGTTTTTAGAGATCACTGAAAATTCTCACTCTCTTTCTCTGTATGGGATTACATTTTCTCCGAGCGATATAAAACTCGTTAATGTCAATCATGCTTGATTATTCAGGAAATACTTTAAATATTCTTCAATTACTGGACGATCAGATGTTATTAAATCCAAATAGGCTTAGGTTTCCGTATGTATATTTGTATATAAATACTGCCTCGGTAAGTTCATAAACCTTTATTTTAATATAATCTATTCCAACTTCTGATTAACTTTTTAACATAAGCTTCTCAAACATTTTTATAACTATTTTCTTATTGCATTACAAAGTGTCTTTCTAAACGACCAAACGACATCGATTTGAACCTAATACCTTGAGATATATTTCAAATTGTAAATTAAAATTTTAAAGCTCCATGAAAATGATTACTCCGAAAATCGTTAGATATTGTAATATATGACTCATGAAGTAATACGCTACTCCGATGTACACGATTCAATATCAGCGAAATTATAGCCAGTGACCTTCTAGATTTATTGGCAAATTCTCGTTTAACCGTAACGGGAGGAATGGATAATCATTGAGTTTTTATAGTTAGTATCTTTCATAAGTTATCAAGGATTCGGCCTTGAACTACTTCTCTCATCACGTAGCATTTATTGGATTGTATGAATAGATTTACCAGCTAAACTTAAAGCTAAATAAATATGCAGAGAATTATTGTATTTTATTCCATAATATTTTTAAATTATCAAGCTTCCCCATTTGCTTGGTTACTTATTTTAGGTTTTTTTACCTGAATACTTTAAGTAATTTTTCCTTTTCTATTCTGAGATGAGTTAAACGTCTTTTTGAAAGTATTTCCTAATCTATGATCTGTATAGTGTGTCAATTGTAAAGAGGGAAAACTAATAATTATATGTGCACATTCCGTTATTGTGCATTGACTAGGAAAATTGAGAAATATGATTTATTAACTAAACACAAAAATGCTTATGTATTACGATAGATACTTGTTAACAAACTTTTACTAAATGAAAGCAAAAGGACTTCAGAATTACAGTATGTGCTTGTACATAGAATTTTATAACGCGCCATTAAATATTTAAAATAACTGAAAAATATTCATAAAATATTCAAAGGAAACATTAAATGAAAAAGTAATATCGATACGAATAGGAAGACCTCAGAAGTAGTAAGTAAATTATGAGACGGAAATGGTATACCCGGGAATACTCGGACAGTCATTAAAATATCTGAGAAAAATAAAAAGGTTTTAAAATATGTTTACATTAATAATGATCAAAATTGCCCCAGATAAAAATATTCCGCAGATACCTTTAAAAAAATTAACATGATAGCATTTAGATAGCGTTATGGCAGGGATGATTAGACATCATGAATCTTGTATTAATGACAACTGAATGATTAAAATTTTTTTGATATTCAAATGAGACGCTTTGCATGGAGGGGTAATTTCATGCAAAAATAAAATGTGAATGCAATTTCATAAAATGTATGCGGAGAACAAGACTTCGAATGAGTTAGCGAATTAATTTATTTCTCACATTTCCTCTGAGTTTATACCCGTGGATTTGGGCTTTTAAAACGCTCTTCATTTACATACGATCTAAATTCATGAGAGGGCGATACAGTACTTGAGCAAGCAGTTGAGTAAGGAATTAATCACTGGTTGGCTGTTCGCAATGTAGCTGCAAAATTAAAACCCCGGTTACTTCTTTTCGCAAGGCGCAAGCGATTAAGGCCATCAGCTATGAAATTTTGAAATGGAATGCACTTACTGAATCTTTCCATAAAAAGCCTTTCTATCCACGAAAAATATTATCGGGGCATATTTTTTAATTTTTTTATATTTTATCACATCTAAAATCAGCAGAAAGTTATTTTTTCTGTTACCAATTATAATATTCTTCCAATTCGTCTCTCATGTTCAAATTATGTTTCATTTTTAACTTTTAAAGTTGCATCGTGTTTTGAGTATAAGGCAAAGTTGAACGTTCGCACGGTTAACGCAATGTTTCAAACTTAGTGTTTGTTATTTTTGTGGAACAGCATAAAAATATTTTTTTTGCATATTTATAACAAGAATTATTACCACAAGAATAATTTTTGGAAAATACACACCGTTCAGTTCTTGGTTTGAAATTCTAATCGGAAAATAATGCGAAATAGTCTTTCAGCATGGTGACAAATTTTATCAATTATTCAACTTAACGTTAGACATAATTTTTCTCTCCACCGATTTTCTGAAGCATCTACGAGGTTTATCCAGAACGTAAGTTTCCGCCCTAAAAAAAAGAAAACATAATTATATGAAAAACTTTATTGGCAACAGGTACATCAATATTTCAGCTATTTTTATACATAGCTACCACCAGAATTGAGATATGTTGTATCGTGGGATCAACTTTTGTATTTCTGTGTCGTAGAAGTCTACAGCCTGTGAATGGTACCAGCGTGTGACAGTTGTCTTCAGCTTTTCGTCGTTGTCAAAACACTAACCGGAGGACAGGAATTTCTTGAGGCGCAAGAAAAGATAAAAATCGCTGGGAGCAAGATCAGAACTGTATGGTGGATGATAAATTAGCTCCCAGCCAAACTCCTGCAGAACAGTTGCTGTGCGCCGAGCCGTATGTGGACGAGCATGTTCGGCTGGGAGCTGGTTCATCATCCACCTTATAGTCCTGATCTTGCTCCCAGCGATTTTCATCTTTTCTTGCGCCTTGAGAGATTCCTGTCCTCCGGTCAGGGTATGGCAACGACAAAAAGCTGAAGACGTCTGTCACATGCTGGTTCCATTCACAGGCGGCAGACTTCTACGACACAGGAATACAAACGTTGATCCCACGATACGACAAGTGTCTCAATTCTGGTAGTGGCTATGACGAAAAATAGCTGAAACATTGCTGTACCTGTTGCCAATAAAGTTTTTCATATAATTATGTTTTCTTTTCTTCAAATAGGGAAACTTAATTTCTGGATACGCCCCTTAGAAGTAGTAATTTTACAGCTGCTAAACATGGCTGCAGTTCTCGCTCCCTTAATTTGAAACGGGTGTTCTGTAGTTAAAAACTCCTTAAAAAATTTAGGGTCCGCTATAGGAATAAACCTAAGTCATATACTAACCCTTTAATTCTTTATATAGGTACTTTAAAGTTTGCCTTAACATGGGAAATGCTCTTACATAATTCACCCGTATACTATCAATTTATTAACAATATACCGATTTCTCGCAGTGTATTATAATCCCTCAAGTGTTACATCCTTCATCAGAATAGAAAATATTCCGTAAGAAAAATTTAAGCTGCCATTATTCCTCACGCTGGCTCTCACTCTTTAAAGTGATCCTGCAAACGTATACTGATTCTTCTTCCACCGTAAATTTTCTTTGTATTGGGCATTACAAGTAAATGAAGTTGCAGAGCGAGTAAATTTGACGACCGATTCCGAGATGTGGTCATGATGTAATGTGGTGTGGTGAATGAAAAATCGGCTTTTCCATGTACTATCGAACTATCAATCGAACTGTATATAAAATTTAGTCATCTACAATTCCCATAAATATAGTCTGGAGAGAAAATGATTACTCCAAATTACGCGATGATTGTGTTAAAAAGTACGTACTCATTCAGTTTCTATTTTTCGGCTGCGTAACTGCTTAGGCCTATGAGACCCTTAACGTTACTATCATTTTCCCTATTTTACGAGTTGGCAGGTTCTAAAACGGAGGTTAATGAGTGCAAAAGCGTTGAAATGGGTACTTTGAGTGGAACTGAAAGCCAGAGACTTCAGAAGAACAGTTTGATGAATGGAAAGAGCTCACTTAAACTCTTTCGGCGAGGTCGAAATCCTTGGGAGTGCTCTTCGAGAATTTCAAATATCATTTTTCGACACAAGGATTTTTATTATTTTTCTTTAGCTCCGAGAAGATCATCTAGTGCTCTTTATTAAATGGTCGCCATTATTTTTCATCTTTACTATCTACTAAACTAACTAAATACAAAAAATTAACTCCTAAACTACTAAAATAAATATATTTTCATGATTCTAATCAGTCGGCATTGATTCATAATCATGCGCTTATGCATTTAAATGCATTTAAATTAGTTTTAAAAAATGTTTTCCAGTTTAATATCTCCCAGTATGATAATCATGCTCACATTGTATCGTAACATAGTACAAGCTGTTTAAATGAATGAGCTCTGGAAGCTGATGGGTAATAGTAATAATATTATCCAAGTAATGGCCGATTATGTAAGATAATCATGTAGTTCACATTTATAAACTTGGTTGCTCGCGACGAGAAAAAGGAAACAGAAAAGATACGTTTTCGCAATAGAGGGTAAAACTTCCCATTTAAATACTGGCATTATAGAAATGAATTATGAACGTAAACCTTACTCTCAGATGCTCTTAGAAAGAGGTCGGTAAAAGTCATCATATGGAATTTCATGCTTATTAGCTATGATTAGCTCTCTTTCGTAATGAGGCATAAATTACTACGATGCTACCAACAGAAAAATAGGCAACAGATGTTCAGCTCCCAAAGTTAATCAAAAAATAAATCACATGAGGATAATTGGCCGCATATTCTTCTCTTAGATTCAGTACTGTCTGTTAAACGATAACATAGCGGTCTTTTGGCATCAAGCTCTAACGTGAGGAGTGGGGCCTCTTACTAGTTTGACAACTGGCGTAACTTCCTCTTGACGTTGATTTAAGTCAAGCCGTAACAACTGAAATGCATTAAAACTACGTCATTTACAAGAATGTAGAGTATTTTTCTCTGTCTTAATAATATATCTGAGCAATCACTGTTATACTTAAATGCGGAGTGTTCTTAAATTTTAGCTGAATCCCTGCAGCGAATCTTTCCTTATGAGAGGGGAATCGGCCATTAGTCGAACTCGGCTGAGTCACAGACGAGTTGCCCATTAGTCTCCGTTCCGTCTTATCAAAGGCCCGCGTCTTTTCTGTCCTCATGCGCCGCTGATCCTCTTGCTTCCGTCTCCACCTCTTATTCCTCCACCTCCCCCTCCACCTCCCATCTGCCCCTCCCCTCACCCGTCCGTCAGCAAGGCTTTCTCATCCTTTACTCCCCGACTAATTCCCTCTCTGGGAATTAATTTGCGTAATCAGTTTTTATAGTCCATAAAAAGCTAATTTGATTCCCATTACCCGGCCATCATTTCCGCTTTATACGGATTACTCACTGTTTTGCTCCAATCCTGCGGAATGGGGTGGAACGCAACACTGTTATAACTGGCATGCGTGACAGGAGAAAGAACGTGAGTGCATTTTAACTGATTCACAAATTGCTAAAGTGGTGATGCCTCAAATTGTGATTTAGGCTCAACTTTAATATTTTAGAGTGTGGTATCATGGTTTATACTTAAACTGCTAACACAGTTATTTACTATGTGCGTGGATGTACGTGGTTATTGGCTTCCATATAATGTGCAACGAAAAATGGCATCAATTATGCACTACAGATCTTTCCCTTGGTTTAGCAATTTTCATCTTCCCAGAGAGAACATTTAAAGGAAAGCAACCTTTATGTGTTTTGTAAATTCTTCTCTCGCATGAGTCGAGGCATCAGGTAAGTTCTATGTTACCTAATTTATGTACTCAAACATTGATGTATTTTTGTAGTATTTCGGCAGGGTGAATTGGTACTTACTCTGAGGCATATTTTAATGGAACTATGCATTACAATGGCATGCGAGAGAAATACAAGTAATAAAAAAAGAAATTTGCCAATAATATATATTGATAATTTATCTAGCCTAGGTATTTGATTATTTACCAATGGCGTATCAGATAAATGCATATAATTTGATGCAAACTGCGTGTGTACAAATCAATGAATGCGTTTTGGTGCCTAGCATATTATCCCTTGGTGTATTCAAAACCTTTAATTCGCTGTCTTCATGTAGAGGTGTTCCGACACGGTTTTTTGCCTTATCTCCTCCGTCCAGCTCACTGATAATAAATTATGACCTTTCATCCTCTAACTTGAGTTAAAATCATTGCGGCTTATTTAAATTAATTTCAAGTGATAATCCCTCCAAATGTCATCCAGTCTGGATAATGAAATGATGAAGTTAAAGCGGAGGCAATGCAGTTATTAAAATTATGAAAAGTAATTTTATCTTGCTGAGAAAGAATAAATATGTTGAGTGAAAATGTAGCCTTTGGTTATTTAATGCTCAAGCGCTTTATTTCTATTCACTGGAATATTCCTTTCATAACTAATCAGATATTGAAATATCTCTATTTAAAAAGACGTTTTATTGCTCCCTGTGTCATTTGAAGTACTTAGGATGGTAAATGAATGGTTGAAATAATTCATAATTTAGTGCGTATTTTATTGGATGAAAAATTGTGTACATGCTCTATGTGGCAATTAGTTTAATCCTCTGCAGGTTCAATGCATATTTGTTTCTTTCTGTGCACATTTCATTTTTTCTATAAATACGCCCAATTAAATAGATCATTGTAAATTGCTGAGTTTACTTAGCTTTGGTGATTTTTGCAATTTTGGAAACTTTGTGGTAATTGTTATCAAGGGGCTTTTGTGAAGTAAAAGTACTTAGCGTAATCTTTATTTATTGATAATCCACTTCACTCTCCGCCCTTCAGTGTTCGAGGGATCGTTTAGCTAGTCTTGCAGAAAATTTAATAGGTATCCATAGTTATGAAACTTGCAGCAAAGCAAATAGTGATCTATAGTTGCTCCATTCTATCTATTAGCCACGTGTCTCATATACATCCTCTATGGTGCCACTGATATACTCGTGGAATGGCCTTAAATTTCAGCTAGCATCATATATGATTTAACCATTTACAAAATTATGAGGGCTTGATGAGGGTTTTGTGTGTGGATTTGTTGGTCTAAAAGGATGAACGTTACAAACATCTTACAACTGGGACAAGCAACCTTGGTACATCAGGGATGTTTGCCTTTGGGAAAAGTATATTACATACTGAGAATGCAGTAAAAATGAGTTTAACATATAAAGTTATCTTTAGGAATTATTCAGTAACAATTGGATAATTAAATAAATTGATGACTCATTTCCCTTTTGCCTTCATTTTGCAGATAAGAACATATCGTCACGGCCATTTTTTTCTTATCATTGCAAATTTATTTGCCCTACTTGATGCTACAGTTAAATAAATCCTAATAGAAAATGTAATTATGAAGCACTAATTTCATTAAACAACGAAAGAACATCAATTTTCACAAAATATGGTGTACAATTATCCCCTGTTGTATAAATATTATCGTATGTTAAATACCCATGTTTACGTGAATTTTAGTGCAATGGTTCCGACTATTGAATGAATCGAGCAATGAGGGTTTTATGTGTGAAGAGGAAAATTTCCATTTATTGTATTTTAATTCGGTTATTACGTAATTAATTCGTATTAATTTTTAATTGTGATTTATTGATACAAAAAATGAATCATTAATGGTAATTTATGCGTATCTTTATATTCCTATACAGCTTCTCATGCTTCAATTAAATGTGTCTACATTGACGTTAAAATTCAAACTTCGTAAAATTATTACATATTTCTTCTGCAACAATAATAGTTATCTAAGTTCCAGCAATTCCTACTAAGCTAAATCTATTGATACGCTAAATCGTTGAGTGAAATATGTATTTTTTTGAAGTGAATTACTTAGCTTTGGTATGAGCTACAAAAAATTGATAGCTATATATGTTAAGACGATTCTGCAAGGCATCTCACGTTAAAGGCTGCGACACATTAATAAGTCACTGAATTTTTCCATGTGTTCTTAGCGATATGCGATGGAGCTCCCAAAATTTATTATGCTTGAAGATTCTCCTCTGTAGGAGGTATTTACGAATCGCGACATCTAAAAATTAATGGACTGTATTTTATTGGATGACATTTTTGGTAGGAATCACCATCTTAAGGTTTATGAATTTATTTTTGCGAAGCGCAGCCTAAGGCAACCGTTCTATATCATTTTTATTTGTCTTTGTAATTACGTCCAAATATTATTATGAATAGATTCCGACATAGACGATATTGAAGTTTGTAACCGTCAACATGCACAGCTAAAGAGTTACCTACTGCCTGAATTGTTAGAGATTTATCTTGTTCATGAAATAATTTTTTTCAGCGTCCGCAAGTTGCGAAATAATGCCGCAAATTGCTTCCTAAGATTGATTTCTGATAATGTAATAGTTTCACCTTAGAGTCCTTTAGAACTTATGTAAGGCTCAATCAAATAGTTTTTGCGTACAAATGAAAAAATTGGAATATTATAAAAATTTTCTCCTATACTTTATTCTTTGTTACCGTATTTTTGCTGATATTTTTTGCGCTTGTCCAGAATATTCGATAGTTGAATTGGCATATAAGTTCCGCATCAAAGGCTCAGAACATGAAACCAGAAATAAAAGTTAAATCGAGGCAAGAGCCTACTGTTCGTGCAAAATTACCTCGTAAAAAACTCAGTATAATATTTAGCAAAGAACAGATCCAATTATAATAAGTTTTTTATCCCGTTTAAAAAAATATACCCATTGTTAGGTTAAATTTGTAGTGAGTAGCAGTATTATTTCATTTTGTTCCATGCTTGTGGATAATACGGGATGCCATATTTCCTTTTGATACCCATTTTAATTAGCCAAAGTTGTGAACAGTTCGGCAAAGAAAATCTCCCTTCTTTTCAGAGCTTGTTTGTCCGTTGTTTACTTGGAAAGCCGTCTAAGTGCGAAGGCCGAAGCTATTAAGTTATTGTGGATATGTTGAAAATGGAAGGATTACTTGGAAATCGGAGGAAGGGTTGATGTTTTTAGAGCGTGACATCATTTTACCTAATTATCAATTAATTGGGTCTCATATTAAAGAAGCATTAGTAACTTGAAATATGAAAGTAGATATACAAATTTCAGACCCTTAGCGCAATTCATTCCGAGATATTTGTCAAAATAATTACAGCCATTTCACATTGAAAATAATAACCGCACTTTAAGGATTTCAATTAATTGATATGGACGTTATTTTTCTAAAACGAAGAAATTCTTACACCTAGATCTCATCGGAACTTGAACAAATTGTAGTTTTTATAATTATCCATCTATTAAAAAAACATACTCACTGCAATAATCTTTTTTAAATCCCAAAAATGCCTTCATTTCTGAGGTGGGTTTTAATCGTAACGAGTGAAATAATTCATCGAGTAGCAAACTTACATAGATATATTTTTATGTAATTACTGAGAATTGAAGTGATATAAAAATATATTTCTGTGCCATTAATTGTACAAAACTTACTTCATTCTTTCAACAGCAATTGAAATTAAATGTACAGTTTTAACATGGTCTTTGTTATAACTAGGGAAAAATCCCGCCCAAACAACCAAAAAAAAGTACTCATATTATCAACGAAATGCGCAAAGATGACCAGAGTTTGAAATTCCACCCGAAGAACGTTGTACTCGCACTTTGAATGGTCAAATGACAGAGGACGAGTCGGGACTGGCATACCACTAAAAAAATCGGGCCATCTCTGGGTTTGGAATTGAGCCCTCAGGGTTGAAGGCTAGCACTACTTCATTCACCAAACCAACGCAATCCCTGAGGCTGTCCGCCCCAAAAAACGTTAGTTTTTAGCCAGTGGGATTCCGAATCATTCTCCCTCGTGTATTTAACGTGTTAAACCCTAAGGAATAGCGCTCTCTAGTTACAAGATCAATCCGCCCTCACAAATCCGTCCTTGATGACCTACCTGCGCTTGTAGCCAGCCACGATCCGAACAAGTCGGCGGGCGACAGCAAGGGAAGCAGATAGAGACGAGACGCTACTCGCGTTAAACGATGCCAGTGAGCGGCATGAGAAAGAGATGTGTCGTGTGGGGAGGGCGATGGATGAGCGACATTTAAATAAGGAATTTTTAAGGAAATATGTTGTTTTCATTGCAAAACAGGTTATATTTGTCTCATTTTTATTACTATTTGAGACGAGCATTGGTTGGAGCAGACAATGATGAAATGGTTATTTCTTCTACTGTTAAGTATTTCTTTGTCTATCATATTGCATCTGCATCACCCCAACCATATCTACATCTAATTATAACCCAGAAAGCTACCACAAGGGGTTTTGGCAGGGGGTGACTTATCACCAACATGTAATAGAGTGAACAAATTTACTTTCACTAACACGCACTACACTATGGGCATTCTACAAATGCTACGGAAACCACTAAAATAATCCATTTTGGAAAAACCTCTTCTATTTCTTCCCCTTCCACGCTCACTAAACATCTATCTCTCTATTGAGACCCCCTATGCCTTAGCCCCTTACCACAATTCCATACCTACTCTGCATCCATCTAACCCCCCCCAAGTGTTTCCTCTCTCCTTCTACCCTGCCAGGCGATTGTTTTCTCTTCATTTACCTTCACTTTCACATCGTAAACACCTTTCGCCTAATCCCATCCTATGTTTACGCTTTGGTACCACGCAGGATCACTAACCACCATATTAAACTGTTTTCCACCCTTTACTTTCTTACACAAACCCTTTATCACTAGCTCTCTCCTAACGGTGAAATTCACAATTTACGCTGTCATGCCCTTGATATAATTTCTGTTTTCCTCCAAAGTATTTAGCAAGTCTTAAAAACATGTTTATACTTCATTAGGTTCTTGCCCTTCTATTTGAATGATCAGCATTGATTTCCTCGTTCGTTATAATATCATTCATTGGTCTTGTGATCGATGTTTATGTTTTCCATTGGTTGCGCTCTCTCACATGTCCATGTGATCCCTAATGATCAAATGTCGGATGACGTCACATAGCTGGATATCATAATATTTGCAATACGTATCGATTGTCATATGGCATGATGTATCGAACACACATAAAATGTATCGAATTAAATCGACTAAAGATGGATATCATAGCAAATCTCGACGCAGTATATTACATCTTGTATGATTTTTATGAGAGCTAGGTTTTATTTTCCAATAATTTTTTAAAATTGCATTATTTACGGGATGTTTTTGGCTTTGTTTCTGCATGATCTATACATTCAACTAATTTCCACCTCAAGCCCATAAGAAGCCAGCGTTGTTTTGTTTAACTTCACTAAGGGGTATACGATACACATAATTTTATTGAAGACCAACTAATCCGAAGGAGCAATTTTAAGATCAAGTATAATATACTGCTCCTAATGATAGCATTATTATGTGTATGGACTATGGGTGTCAAGATGCGGCATCTCTGGCACATCGCAGTTGCAAAACTCTATGAATAAGACGGGCCAAATAGCGGCGACGCGAGCAGGTGACCCGAAATGGAGGGCTGAGATGGAGGTTGAGGAGTGGTTGGGAGTCGAGATATGAGGGAGGCATGCGGGGAACGTGGGGAGAGGACGTCGGTGGCGCAAAGAAGCAACTGGCCAGCCGCCGAGATGCGGTCTCGGCCATCCAACGCCTGTGAATGTTTGCCCCTGTCTGTGTGTACATGTAGGTAAGCCCTCTCTGCCTGTTGGTGGAAAGTAGTAAGCGGTGGCCGGCGGGTGTTGCGCGGGGATTCCGCCGGGCAGTTCGCAGCATTGAGACCAGAGGGAGAGCTGGTATGGGTGTGGGGGGAGGGGGTTTTCAGAGCGTGTGAGCTCGGGGAGTTGATGCAGAGAGCGGGCTTGAGGAGTCGGCGGTGGCCTCTCATTCAAATGACGGGGATCCGGACACGGGTGTGTGTATTAATTCGTCGCCGCCCGGGAGGCGTAAAGTAATTAGCCATGGAGATGAAGCAGTCTTCGGAGTTGTGGGCCCGGCAAGGGTGGAGAGGGCTTGGTTCACACGGATGCCGGTGGAAGCCGCACAAAGCCGGGGGAATGAAGGGGAGGGTGTCAGGAATGGCTCGTTTCGAGGGATAGCGTATGGCTGTGTGATGTCCAGGACGAAACATTGACCCCCGTCACGAAAAATTCCAAGTGGCATAGTTCGGTATGCATTACCGATGATTGTAATCAAAATGAGTTCGGTACAAGCCCGTTTAACGTAACCACGCTAAAAGTAAACCAGGATTAACCGATACTATAAAAAAACACTGCAAGTGAAGGGGAGGTAAGACTGCCCGCTAACATCGCGAGGAAATGCTTGGAAGAAATTTTTAGATCATTTCAAGAAACAGGTTATTTGTGATGCACAATTATTGATTTTGGCGATGATGTTCAAATCATGTTGAAATGGTAAGAGCTGCGCGTTTTTTCTTATCGAATCAATCGTAGAATTGTAACCATCTAACATCCGAAAAAATGGGTTACTCAAAGTGGTCACGCCCAATTAATTTCGATTATGCTAAGTTAAAATGTACTTTTGTTCATTTAAACTCTTTGTTGTCAGAACAGAAGAACAGAATAGTCTTCAAAATCGAATAAAAATTTTGGCAGTTGTCTAAAACACATTCAATTTCGTCGTTTCCAATCTAGTAACATTGAAAATTTTGTACATCGACTCATATTAGCCTAACAACTATGTGGTTCAAACCAAAAATATTTCCAAGAATGTCCCAAGGGGCGTTGAGACTAAGTCCCCGCCTGCTAATCAGCGGGTTCAAGTCCAGCCTGGATTTATTTTTAACTCCTGGATCCTGCTGAAATGTCAAATGTTCTTAGTTAAAAAATGCTGATTTGGGCCCAAGAGACAGTTTTTAGGTACATATTTAAATAATTTTAATATTCATTGCAATTGCTGTCTTTAAATATACTTCCCATTTTCTTATGACAATCTGCTGGTTTTGAATAGATATCAGCCCTAGGTTATATCTTTATTATTTCCAAAGTAGTCAGGCTTAGCATCAACATATGTAATTGCATTGTTCCATCAGCCGGAATTAAAAGTATCGGTTAGTGTAACGTGGGACGTTATTAGTGGGAAGCAAGGGTACTACAGGGATTTAAGTTAGGCCCACCTTTCGTGTCTCCGACATGAGCGGGTGGTGCCATGCTGTCGAGGGAGAACGGTGGGTGGGAAAAGCTGCCGTGGGCCTTCGAGAAAGGGTTAGCGGGGTCTCACAGAGGACATGGGAGTTGAGGGAGGGAGAGTGGAATGGAGTGAAATAGTGGGGATGCCAACCAATATCCTTCCTCAGTCCCCCTAGCAACCCCCTTTTTGGTCCATCCACGCCGTGTCCCTTTTGCGGGATGCCCGATGCCCTCGCTCAGACCTTTGGACTTCCCCTCCGGCCTTCCCTTGCGTGTCCCTCCAATTAACGGACCCTCTTAACACGAAAGGCAAATGTTCGCTTGTGCCGTTTGCAGTGGAATTCACTCTCCAGTGGCTTTCTTTTCGCCTAGCACCATGCCGCAGGTATGCCTGTATGCTTCGTCGCTAGATATCCAATGGAGGTAGGATTATCCTTAGTCTCGAATGACTGTAGAAGCCAAAATTGTCACTTGCTTTGTATTAATGAGTCATTAAGAAAGGTTTGATAAGTAGTTACCTACCAATGTGATGCAAAAACCACCAAAAGAAAAATCGGCCTGGTCCTGAGTCGAACAACGGCTTTCTGCGCATTGCCCTAGCATTGTCTTGCTAGGGCAATGCGCAGAAAGTCACGCTTCCCAAGTTTCCTTATTCATGTGGCAATTTTGAAGTATACGGGAATATGCCGGAACTATGCGATTAGCTCTTAAGGTCCATCAAAGATGGCAATGCAAGGGATAAAAATACTTCCAAGAAGTCACAACATACGCTATTGCATCCTATCCCAGCACTTAAGCAGTCCTGTCCCAGCACTTACGCTTAGCATCAACTTTCGTGAACATTACGATGCTGAAATCCTAATAAGTGGGTCTAGAAGTTCCAATATTTTATGCCAACAGTTTATAAGCACACTCTTTTATGCTCACAAATATCGATTTCGTGGTTAGCGAAAAATCCATCCAGTCGGGACTTGAACCTGCGATGCCAACATATCAAGTGTACCCCGCTTGGTTCGCTTTGCTATAGCATGAGGTGATTTTTTTGCTCTAAGAGCCAAGTTTTCCTGCACTTCACTGCCCCTTCAGTTTAATTTATTCAAATGTCTTCGGTTAGGATGAATTTTTAAATCACAGAAGTCAAGCTTCTTTGTGCCTAGTTGTCACGAAAAAAATAAGTGAATGTTTTCATTCATTTTCCATTCTTGCAGCTCTTGAGTTAAAGACTAGAACCAGAGGGATATGTTGAGGTTTTAGGGACAGAATATTGATTTTGATTCAGTTAGCTTTTATGATTTTTTCCTGCGTATGAGGGAGAGATAAACCAATCAGAATGTTGGTTAAATCAATTTTATCGATTAATTGATTATTTATTGGTCCGCAAACCTATCAACTCTTGATGAGAGCAAACACTTTTTGATAATTTTTTATAGATCGCCATAAATATTGCTTTGCTGGGTCATTTACATCAATGTATAATGATGATAAAGAATATTTATTTATGTTTATTATCACTTTATTTCTCGTTACATCATCAAAATCATTGTTTTTTAAAGTTAACCTCTAATTCTGGCTATGATTACATTGGAAACACATTTCTTGAAAATAGTATCATCTGATTCGGCTTAACCTATTTGACTACAAACAGACTGAATCTGTTTTAATCATCAAAATTTATTCGCCGGGAAAGTGTAAAATCATACATGGACTGAATCTGATTCTTCTCTTCCAAGAAAATATATTCGCCTTCACCTTAAATATCAGCTAAATACAACATTAGGTAAAACGACTTATTGTTTTTGTTTAATGTATTTTAGTACTATATGTCAGAGAAATCTAGGCCTTCGTTTACCACTGCAAATATAAAAAATTTGTTATTGTTTTGTTTTCATAATATTTGCTATATGACTGGATATTTAAAAAGTATTCAAATTTTATCGCCAATAGCTCATTAGCATTCAAAATGCACTTTTCCTGTTAGCAAAAAATAGCTTCTTCTCGAGATTGTTGATTGATCCTAAGTCTAACCTGGGCTCGCTTGACCTTCATTGTAAAGTGCGAAGTAATAAAGGTCCCATCGTTGCTCCTGTTTTGATGAGGTTATAAAGCTGTTTATCCAGTCTTTTGAAGCAACATCGCGGTTCCTCTTGAAGAACAGCATGCTGTTTCAGGGTAGATTTTCCAATTAAGTATCCCTACTAAAGAAAGAATTATATTTTTATGGTATTACGGTGGTCAGAGAATCAGGGTTCCATCAAGATATCATTGTACTTGCTCATGAAACATGTCAAAAGTCGTATGCTGCCTCCAGGTTTGAACGGCATTGAAACAGCAACAACGTAGTTTCACCTTCTTCATAATGCATAATGCCGTGGCATGTGTTGTGATCACACGTCTTTGCCAAGAATTTACTAATTTAGTATACATTTAATTTATTATAGTATTTAATTTAGTATATTTTTGGTCTTTTAGTTAATTTTAGTATTTAGTTTCGCATGGAACACATCACCAGTATCGTGCTACATTTTTTGTAACCAACTAAAATGTGTGAGGAAAACTCCTAATGCATTGCTTGACAGAAATATTTTCCATTAACATCCATGACACTCTGAGCGGTTAAGCAAAGGCTTCGAAGTGTCAAATGAATGCCTTTTCACATTAAATTCAAAAATTCTCCTCGTAAATCTGTACCTCATCCTAAGCAAGTCCACAGTGCCTTTATTATTCAGATGGGAATAGTGATTTTCCGGTCCCCTGATCCGCGTGCGCCAGAATGGTGTGTGGAATCACGGCGTCGTCACACTTTCGGAATAAGTCCTCCCGCTTCACGGAGGATAAAGCGGGTCCCTCCGCTCGTACCCGCGGACATTCCTAAAGCGCCCGAGCGACTCACATCACGTTATGCCGTTCCTCCTCTCCCACATCGGTCGTGAATCCTCCCACATGTCGCTTTTGACGTCTCCGCTCGACGCGAGATAAAACACGAAAAAAAATGAGTGACGTTCATATTTTTTTTCAAGGACCATGGCGAGCAGACGCTCGGCGTCACGAAAACGACTACGTCCGGCCTTTCGTCCCATCGTCACCGGAACCACATCTCCTCTCTCTCCCTCCCACGCCCTCCCCCGCACTTCGCCTACAAATGGCAAGCCTCGCACCAACCATCGCGTCGGCCTCTCCACGAGCGGCCAGCCGGGACCATCTCTATTACGTCCTCCGCAGATTGTCATGATCTGGCGCCGGCCCCGCCGAGTCGCAAGGAGTGGTCGTTTGGCTTCCACCCTTTCTTCCTTCGCCTTCCCTAGCATCACGTCATTTTCCTCCCGCCCGTGGACCCAGCCTCCCTTGTTTGTCGTCCACGACCGCTGGTTTTAGAGCCGGGCAGGAGATCCTGGTGTGAATGGACGGCCTAAAAAAGATTGCCCCGCGCCATCGAAACTACCAGCCACTACACTCTCTATCCTCTCTCCTCTTTCTTTTGCCATGTTCTCTGTTGCTTTACACGCATCTCATCTCGGTAACAAGCCCCTAAGCCTTCGTAAACTATCATGATGATCTCGTCCTGACCTTCATTCCGGCATGAGGAGAAATGGGAAAAACTATGGGGTCCAAGTCTGAAGTAAAAAGAATTATTCTTTTTGGTACTGATAAAATATTAATTAATGAACATCATTTATTTCCAATTAGATCAAAAAAATCGAGAGTATTACGTAATTGTCGGCATCCAATAGACTTAAAACAGATATAATATCACATGTTTTCATCTAAACTGTGAAAGCACTAGCTCAAACATATTTTACCGTTGAAGGGGATATGATGGTCATAATGGATTGAAATCAGATAAGGGATATATCAAAGGAGATGTAAAATTAGTTTGTTATTTTTATGGAACGTTATTAAGGTAGGTTTGTTACGTTAGTAAGGTTAGTTAGTTTGAAAGAACATAAAGGTGGCGTTTAAAAGTGCCTGGGAAAAAGGACTTTTGAGGTTACAAATGAATTAACCCTCTTTTATAATGCTCAGAAGATTTATCAATTAGAAATTTTGGAGTTTTTTGGAATTAGAAGTTTTTTGATGGATATATTTGATAGGAAGTTAATTTTTATGATTCTGATGGTATACAATAGACCTCTTCAACAACAATATTAAAAATTATATTTGTTTTAACAATATGATTTGTTTCTTAAAGGATATAATTTAAATATTAACGGCAGGAACACGAAAATCTTCGTATTTGAAACAGAGAAACGGAAGAAATGCATCCCTCAGCAAAGAGATTTGCAAAGAGATTTCCTTCACCTATCTCGAAAGCCACATGACATGAGATGGGAGAAGATGATGGATGTCAGACGAAATTGACGGATCGGCGAGTATCAAATAGAAGGCTATGTTCAGAAATAAAAAAATACATAGGAAAATGGTAGAAGAAAAAGTCTTATAGAATATTATCAGGAAGAAAAATCTATTATCCTCAGCCCAACATCCTATCAAAGTAGTAATGAATATAAGAGGGGAATATAGGAGGGCAAGCCCCGTGAGAAAAAAATACGTAAACCAGCTATAACGGGTATGAAACAAAATAGTTACAAGGGCATTAACTATTAGCTGATGGTGGATTCAAGGAGTGGAATCAATTAGTGTTAGGATTGAATGGCTATTGATGTCGACAATATGGATCCTGTCTGATATTCTTCCCGGTTTTGTTCCACCTTATGTTCAGCATGCAAATTTAATCTTTTAGTCAGAGTCTTTGTTTCTTCCCCTTTAAATATATCTCCACTCTCTGTTCCCCTCATCTGTTGTAGGTAATCTATTCTCCTAATGTGCTCCTCAAAGTTATGTATCTATGATCTTCTGGGTTATGTATGTCACGATGGATTACTTTATCGATTCGAGACCATAAATGACCATGCATGGAAGCCGTGTTTCTCTTCTGTATTTCATTTCGTAGTGACTCTAGTAGTAGTCACTTTATTCTAGTAGTCCGGAGTTTAGTTACCGGAGAAGAGTAGTAGATTTTATTCATTGTTGGGGAATCGTGATACTTATGTTGAGAGGCAGAGCAAAGTAGGTGTAAATAATAGACAAACTGAAACTCTTCAATAAGTCCAAAAAATGCAATTAATTATTTGAAGAGTCTAAAGTTTTACTCAGCAGGCATCTATTCAAATATTAGTCAAGTTACTGACCGTAAACATACGAGGATATATTCAAGAGGAAATATGAGATATTGAAAGAAATATAAATGAAAGAGGCAACCATAGTTTGGAAAACTTTAACTCTGTGGTGATTGATATATTATCTCCCAGAAAATCTCCAAATTGTAATTTTATCAAAATATCTTTTATATTCATTTTGAAGCACACACAAGGAATTGAGGATATAATTTAAGTATTTTTTCAATTGCTATTTCAATTTCATATCTCATTATCAAGCTTAGAATAATTTGAAATTATTAGGAGACATTTCTTTCCATTTTATATTCCTCTCATAACTTTTTCATAAGCATGACGAGCGTTCAACTTTAAGAGCAATTTCCCTCTACATTGTCAATGCAAATACATCAGGACATCATTTAATAACGTTTTTAGAAAATATATTCCTGCGTGTTGCGGAAAAGTGATCACCATACTTTTACCCTCAAATCGGTGGTTCACTAAACAAAAATCAACCTATAAATTAATACAGGATCTCACCGGCATTAGCTCCTTGAATGACATAATGGGTTGAACATGAATATTTTTTATACGAATGGCAAGCAAATACGAGAGTATAAATGCTTTTGCAGCCTCACTGCTTCGGGGTGGATCATTTTATTCTTCCAAGCTTTTAAAAGAGAAAGTGAATTAACTGAGTTGAATGATTCGATTACTGAGAAATATTTTGAATGGTTTTGAGCAAGTTCATAGCAGGGAAATATGCTGGTTTGATAAAATCAGCTCGAAAATTGACCGTGTCCGATGAATTAATTGTGGCAGCCTTCCAAAGAGCGAGCCAAAGTGATTTAAGAATCCATGAAATGAATTTTGGGGGTTTTATTAAGTTAAAATTGCTGAAATTATTTTAATTTTTCTTTTTTCATATCTTCATCTTTTTGGAAATAAGCCTTTGGGTGAATAGTGTTATCTTGCGAACAATTAGCCCAATGACCTGCGCCGTATATTGTGGCTAATACGTTTCTGATTTATCTGCATTCATTTCCGTCTCATCACCTTGGTAACCTACTGACAAGCCGCTACCGTATCGAAACTGTTACCTTAAACAAAGGAAAAAGGTAGATAATGCTTAGTGACCGAATTCCTCATTACAGCACTAAATTGAAGGTAAAGGAAAATTGAATTTAAAAGGGTAACTTAAGTGAATACATGAACAAATTACTACAAAGTTAAGGACTTAAGATTTTTTACGCATGATGCATGAAATTTTACAACGAAATTTGGCCCTATTGCTTGAATTTAACCGTTAAATAATCATGAAATACAATCTCCATCAACATAGATGAATGATTTAACGCTGTAAAACAAGGATTTTTTGTTGCCATACATGATTGAATCCGCCCAAGTTACTTGAATGTGATACTAATTTTACTCTTAATCAATAAGGAAATCAGCTCAGGAGGACAGACAAGGTGAGGTCACAGTTCATGGGTGACTGATTTCACTAAAACTTTGGAGTGGTGAGTTATGCTTAAAAATATGTAAAAACTTTACTGAGACTAATCTAACATCGTTATGAAATTAAATTTTGTGTAGTCGAAGCTATTTTTGCAACATGATATTCCATCTCCAAAACGCTTCGGGGCACAATAGAGTGAACATAGTTTTTCTTTAAATGGAATAGGTTTTATAGTCTGTGCCAGCGTATTCGATGCCAAGAGCAATGTTGAAAGAAGGGAAAAAAGTTGTGACGAAAGAAGATTTATCTGCATAATCGTGGAAGATCCTTGACATAAATTCATGTTCCTAGTTAGTAGAAGTATTTTTATCAAATAACTACACTATAAGAGAAGTATTAGTGCAAGAAATCAATGGATCAGATTATAATTATTTAATTTTCGTAATAATTATGACCTGAAAGTTTCATTCTGTAGGCAGGAAAATACATTGGCTGACGTAACGATTCACACTTTAAAATATACATGCCGCCATCAGTATACTATTTGGCGAGTTAGATATAGTAAATGATTTTTGTAGCCTTGCAGACAAGAGGGATTGGTTCTCAGACGGTGATTTTAAAATGAAAATAACATTTGACTCTATGTTATGTAAATAACGTTTAACAATATTTAAATGTAAAACAGCATATACTGTGTGTTACTTACCCACCGTGAATGATTGACCTTAAAAATGAACATCGAGTTAGGAAGAGATTTTTGAAGGAATTCAGAGTGTAGGAAACATTGTTTATTACAACATAATATTAATTCATATATCAACGGTCAGTGAATGAATGTTGTTGCATGACTCTTAACGAATCTTCAGTGTGTCATGCTGGAGGATATCGCGTTATTGACGTAAAAAAAGCCATTTTTCGATTTTTTATCAGAATTAAGCTGTAAGTCAAAATTTTGATGCAAATGTTAACTTTTGTTAAAAGAATATAATATTATTACCCCATGTTAAAGCCGACTCCTAAGGAGTCAATTTTTCCATGAAATCGACAAAATTTGATAAGCTGCAGTTTGAACTTCCATATCCTCGCAAGAAAAAATGTGAGTTTTTTGCAAATACAAGTACCCAGAAGGTTAAAAGCGTACCCTGTGATCACCCAAGTACAGCCATTTGGAATTCAGCCCTCCTGTGAACACGTTTACTTCATTAAATGGTGCGTACGGCTTCTTCAACCTCTCTTTGAAAATGGTACCCGTCTTGTTGGAGGGCGTAAGTAGCTTTGCGTGGGATGAGAGTCGGGAAGATGGATCGCAAATGAAGAGGCGAAAAGACAACGCTTGGACAAAGGAATCCGTTCGCGGAAAATTGAAGCCCCGTGTATATTGTGCGCACCCCACCCTTCCCCCCTTCCTTCCTTTACCCTCTTTGATTCAAGCTGGGCTCTTGGATGGGTGAGCAGGTAGGATGAAATGAAAGAAAAAGAAAGAAAGGAAGAAAAAAATAAGACTCGGGGAACGGATAAATATAAAGGCAGATGTTTGTGAATGTGAATATTTCAAGGAAGAGGCGAGACGGTCGGGAAGGGAAAAGCGGAGGGGTGGGGCAGTTTTCCCAAGGAGCAAACAGAGAGAGGGAGGAGTATGGCAGTTGGAGGGCGGAAGGAAAGGGAAAGGATTCTTCAAGGAGCCACGGAGGCGGAGGAGGATGACGCAGGTGGGAGGAGGAGGGGAGGAGGACGTGAAAGACGGGCGTTTTTTGGGCGGCTCGCTTGTCGGAGGGGTCGTCGAGGAATGGCAAGAGGGCTAAAGCGTGTCCGAGGGCGGGAGAGGGTCCTCCTTGAAGGCGACTCGTAATGAGAGAATTTAAAGAGAGAAGCAGAGCCATCAGGAACGGGATCCATCTTATCCAGACAAGACGGATGGATAAAAGAAAGTGCGATTTTCAATGTGCTAAATTGGTGCCAAAAAGTCGTCGCTGGCTATATCGTAGACGTGGTGTCACTGGATTTTATGCTGGAACTGCCATTAACTGTTTCCGACTTGGCAGTAACGGGCGGTAGCATCCACAATATTTGTTGATAATAATGAAATGGAGCTTATGACGGAGCCGGAGGCAAATGTCGCCGCAAACAGACGATGAGCTAACCGAGTCGAAGACTTACTTTTCCGTCACACTACGTCCATGTAACAATTTATAATTAAATTTACAATAGATATATAAAGTCACCTCCAGATTCTTCATCTTCCTTTTAATCTTTAATGTGAAACATAATTAACCCTCTTGAAGCCATATTAAGCAGTGTATTGCCAAGTAATTTTGTTATGACCACTAAAAAATGAAGAAGAACCTATACTTCGCCACTATTTAGAGCTCGGTGTGCAAAAAAACAACAATTAGCGCTGATACTTCCCGTCACTCATAGTAAACGATTCATCATCGAGTTGACGACGGAAAATTCAATTCTTCGTTCGTTTCGTCACATCTGGAATTGTTGATTTTGATTCCCTATGCCTACGATAGAGAGGAAATACGATCAACGCTCCCTGTTGTTTCAGAAACAAACGGTGGCATTTGCCGGGTTTGTTTTTGCTATTTATCTTTTTGGAGCCAATTACAATGAATAAACGTAGATGACGATTTTGACCTATGATAAGCAAATTTTGACAATGAATTACTTTTTCATCACGCAATGCTATCGTCAGCCTATCAGAGGAGTTTCCGCTCAAGTTCAAAACCATATGGTTCGAAGTAATGTTTATAGTTATCCCAGGAATTCGCGTACGTTATTTTTGTGTAATTTTTTGGAAATCTTCAATGTTATATTTTCCCAATCAATTCAATAGGTATTTACTGGTTTGATTGAAACAATAATTGCTTGCAGTTAGAGACAGCCAATTACAAATTATGAATTTGATCATGGTATAATCTGAATTACTAATAAATATTGGCAGCATTTATGTTTCAGTGTTTTGAGAATAAATATATATTTTAGTACCTAAATTTTTTAAGTATGTATTTTCCTTGATGAATTTATTTATAATTTAAAAAAAATGAGAATAGGTATTCGCTGTAATCCATTTTTTATTTAATAATAAAAAGACTAATAAGCTGATGAATATATTAATTCTACTTTGATATTATAAGGCTCAAATTGGTCAAATCATCACTGCCTTATTTTTAATAACTTAATTTTCACTGTACAAAATATGATGAAAATTTATTTTTGATAATAAATCCTTGAATATTTACCTCCTATGGCCATTGAAATAGATTTTTTTAGTCCCTCTATTTGTGTTAAAAATGGAACAGTTGCTCTAATGCCAGTCTCATGGCTTATAGGAATTATGTACGGGCAATTAGCATGGGTGGAATTTCTTTATTCTGTAGTATTCAAAGTGGTCGTTATTTTCATCCATTTCTCAAGTATAAAATTGATACAACTTCCAGCAAGAAATTCATTTTAGGTATCTTCGAGCGGAAGTCTTCTTAATTTCATTTCTAAATACTGAAGAAGGAAATGTGTTATCGAAACGCAACGAAGATGAATGACCAGGTGTAATATAACTGAGCCAAATGCAATAACTATTCGCGAACAACAGCATGTAAAGATGTATAACACATTTTCGACGAAATGCAATGACATTAAGGCAGTAAGGTCTGATATAATCTATGTAATATATGAGTTAATCTCTCAGAATAGTCAAAAATATGCAAAATAATCTATGTATAGGTGGTTATACATGGCCTGGTATGAGGAGGAATAACTTAGAGTCACTGAGTCAAACTTTGGAATAATCTCGGCATAACTGATGAATAATGTATTAAATACAAGATGTTACTTAATCAACTAAGAACTAATCTGCTGGTAACTAGCTATGAGAAATATAGTGACTCATTTGTTGTACCTATCTCAACCATACGCTGGTAAATTATTGAACTGGTTTAGCAATCTACCAATATTTTTAATACGTATCGAAATGAATTATGTATATGTAAAAATCGAAATTTTATACATATATTTACTCTACAACGTTTTTCGTGGACATTGAAAAGTATTTTCAATAAATGTTAACTTAACTAAAAAAGACTAACAGAAAAGACTTACTGTCAGCGAGGGATTTATTATATTGATTTATGTGAGTCTGTAAGAATGCAAATATATTCTTGCTCGAGAACATATAGTAAATATTCTCAAAAGGTTTGAGAAGACTTAATGTAAGTGAATCACATTTTTAAATGAGCCTTGTATTAGAATGAATTTTCCTGTGAATCTCTGTGAAAATCATTATGCTTTAGGTACTGTAACTAACAACGGATACTACAAAATGATGGGCATTGAAACATTATTTTGCAGTACGAGTCGTGTGAAAGAAGAGATTTTTTGCGCTGTTAGGAAAAAGGAAATGCAAAAAGCAGGAAGGGGCGGAGTTTTAGGCGAAAGTGTATGATAGGCCGTGGTTGTTAACGAAGTCCGCTGTGACTTCGATCACCTCGGGTATTCCTGTCGATGCCAGAGGCAGTGACTCCGACCATCTCTTCCACCCCTATTTGCCGGCCCCAGAATCGTCCCTAGTGACCTACCCTGCGTGTCTGGTGGAGCCATGTGCCGGGATCAGACTTGAAAACCGGTGCTCATGCGGAGGAAGTGCCTCTTGATCACGGCTCACGGTGTCCTCCCGAACGATTCTCGCCCTCGGAAGGGCACGAATCCCTGGAAAGGACCAACCGGCAACCCTCCACCCCCCTGAAAATACCCTGCACCACAGGGCGAGTTGGCCCTCAAGCTGCCACCCGCGTGAAATCCAATGACACGGAATTTGTCAGTTGTCTGCCGTATGAATCTCTTCGAGCACTACTTTATCCATTACAAACGTTAATCTGGCTGTCCAATTCGTTTTGTTTGTCAATCATGCTGTTTGGTTTAACAACACCGGCGGGGAACTGTCTTAGCTTGTTTCCATGTTCGTTGCCTCATTTTGGAGGATGTAAATATTTGAAAAATTTCGTCGAATACGAAAAAAACAGATGGTTATCTTCTTCTATTTTTGATCGTGCAATCCTAAGATTGGTTGACTGCAGTCCTCCACCCTTAACTATATAATGCTAGTTCCCTTACCTCCTGAAATATCTTTCAATGTACTTTCCTCTTTATTTGGTCCATAAACTTGTTCCTGGGCCTTCCTCTGGTCACTTCTGTCTCCATTTTACCTTCAATTATGTTCTTCACAAGGAAAATGGTTATCTTAAAATACTGTCATATATTCCATTTGATGACAGTACGTTATTAGATTTTTGAAGAGTATGCTATAATAGGGACATTTAATAAAAACTCTATTTTATAAACGCAATTATTACGATTTTACCAGGGAAAGAAAAAAATTGGACACAATCTTATCAGAGATTTTCTGAGGCTCCTCACATTTTTTTCATTTATAACCACGAAAAAGAAATATGTAGTTTTATTAATTGTAGTAGTGTTTAAAATCCAGATGTTACATTGCCTCGACTTGTTTTGATTATTTCTTCCTTCGAGTGAGAATATGCCTTGAAAAATATTATATCATTCTACATAATCACTACATTTTCTTATCAATAGATTAGGTTTGGTAGCTAAAGTGAACTCTTGAATTTTAGTTTCCCCGTTTTAGTATACTAAATGGCCATTTGGTAATTACTCTTAATTGGTGGTTTGGTTGTTTCTCAGAACCTGTTAGCTTCTGAAGAAAAAAACTTGCATTCAACGTAACATTCCATTAATGCAAAATTTTACATTAAGTTTACACATTCTATAGTCTTAATTCTTTCCTTACATTATATATGTACATTTTGAAGCTATTATGCTGTTTCTTCGCTAATAAATCATATTTGAGAACTATTATTTCAATTGTGTCGTAAAATTGACTCGTCAGAGGATAACTTGTTGGATTTGTGTTACAGACTCTTCGAAGAAAAGCAAGAACCTTTTTATTACGTGCCTTTATCGTCGACAATCTCTCCGGTCTTTACGCGCTCATCCACCTACCTCGAAAGGCTCCCACCTCACCGATAAAGGTAAACAGTTCTAGACTTGAATTCCTCACATCCTCGCGCACCTAATTCCTACTCTTAAACCGCCTTCGTTTCACGCTCGAGCGCGGGGAGGAGGAGTAGTCTTCACCGGGAGGGGAGGATTCTCTCTTCCCGGGCTCACCCAAAGCGAAGGCGCCCCATATCCTCGCCTCACTTAAACGCGGAATTGAAAGAGTAAGTACGTTCCCTTCCGCTTATCCTGCTGTCGATCAATAGTCCTTTATCCCGGCGTGCGCGTCTATATGTGAATATGAGGATGCATGAGAGGGAAATATATTTGGTGGATGGATGGTCTTGGTAGGGCGAGAAGAATGGAAAGAAAGAAGCGATGGAAATGAATATCATGGACTATATCCACCCAATTTATTTGGCGGCGGAGGTAGCGATAGGGAGAGAAAGAAAGATATGGTTTTGAGGTTCGGAGTCTGAGCTCGTGGATAAAAAGAGGGTGCGCTATTCATTGAACTTATTTATCTCTGTGAGGAGACTGAAAAAAAATTACTAAGAGTTTGGAGTGTAAAGGGGCCGTATGGGCGAGGAAGGCATGGAGGGAAACGGTTGAGGGGACTTGACGAGATCAAAGTCGAGGTATTTCCTCATTCTCTGTTGGTGAAAGGATTTTTCAACACTTGAACTAGAGGACACGTAAGGAGAGATACTCGTTGTCCGTGAAGAATTATTTGGTCGAGGTCGCAATAGAAGGCGCATAATACAGTTACCATGTAAAAATGTGGAAAATGAATTTTGATTCTATTAATATTAAGTCGCCACAGTATGCATGACTATTTTGATTTTCCTGATAAAAATATAAAATTGTTAGCATACATACATACCAATCACGCCGTTTCCTTCCGGAGCAGGCAAAGTCACAAAATTTCACTCGTTAAAAAAATATTTGTACACCTAACTCTGCTTCAATAATTTCCTCCATACCGACCTATCCTTGCAAACCTCTTTTGCCTCATTTACCCACATACACTGCTTTATACACGCCCTCCTGTTTTTAAGACTCCTAATATTCCTCCTCCTAAGAATTTCCTCAACCACATTCAACCAAAACGTTCTCGGCCTACCTCTACCTCTCGCACAATTCATTTCACTATTATATATCTGTTTCGTTGTTCAACTCTCAAACAATCAAAAAATCAGTAATTGACTCTCAGTAGTAACATTATCTTTCCATATTAATATGAAATGGCACATCAAAACTCGTTGAGAAACGTAAAGCGTACGTGTGACTTCGATTTAAGTTACCATCAATGATAGAAATACTGACACTTTTTGGGTGGATAAAACCGTGATTATTTTCAATAAAAGCCCCAAGAAAATATCGTCAGTATCATACAAAATAGTTTTCCTACTCCAAAATGAAAAATAAATCACCCATGTCATTTCTGACTGATGTATCCTTACTTGAAGTCCACACCCGGAGATCTGATTGGGGGACTGTTTTACCTCCGGAATATCTTACCGGGAGAAATTCCGGCATGTCATATATAGAATGCAAGGATTCTTCTTCTAATGTGGTAGTTTTTATATTGTCTTCAATACCGTAATACCCCGGTCGATTCCATGAACGATTCACTCTTACCCGAAGCTGTAGCTGTTGATGCCGCTCCGATCTCCGTGATTTGCGCCATTAATGCTGTCTGCTGGGAGAGGATCACTTAGCTGTGATCGCGTTGCCTTTTTAAGTTGAACTCCACAGCCAGGAAAATATTTTCCGTCACTTGGTTACCAGCAGCCTTTGGAACGAGAGTCAAACACGCTTCCACTGGGTCAACCCAACCCAAAATGACACTTCTGATATCTAGTTTGTTCCCAGATATAACATCTCAAACTCTAATTTCTCAAACTCAAACTTGTGTTATTTCATGGAATGTAATTTATTATATATAAAAATAGTAACTATTTAGTAAAAGTATTTAGTATTTTAGTAAACTATTTAAATGAGAGGCGATTGGGCTGGACCAATATTTACATCTCATATTGGCAATATTGCCACTAATTGATACGCATACGGGCCAAGCTAAACGGTTGACTATTTAAGTGGTTACATTGTGTTAAATGGTGCAGCAATTGTGGCTGTAGTTATTATTCATTAGGTTGCTGGTTTTATGGTAAATTTAGGTAGGTATTAGGTATGTATCGTTCCCGTAAAGATAAGTTTTATTCTCGGCCATTATTTAATTCAATAGTTTACTCCCAGTTCCTCAATTTTTTTCTTATTTCCTATTCATGAAAAATATCTATTGTTGGTGCACCCATAGTTCGTGGGGATTCGATAAAACTTCCTACCTATCTGGTTAATTGATTTATTTTTACAAATAGTGGAGAATGAGTGAAAAACTACTCTGTTAAATTTCTGACGAGATGTTTATATTCATTTACCTGATATTTGTATGTTAGTCTCTCAGGTACTCTTACCAATTTCTATGCAAAATGTTTGATATTTTTTGTCAATTAACTGAAAAATTTAAGTGGTAAGTGGCTCGTTTTCTGTTATAATTTTAAAGATAAGATGCATTTATTTATGATGAAACCAAATTCATGGAAATTTTAGGAGTGATAATTTTCTCAAACTTCCTAACAGATAAGAGGAGACAAAGAGTTGAGTGAGCGAGGACGGGAGGGGAAGGATTAAAGTTTTACGTGTTACTAGGAGGAGAGATGTGTGAATTGTGAGAGAAAGAAAAATGGCGGGATCGAAGAGGAAGGTTTGGGAAGATGGATAATGGTTGGGCTAGAGGGGAATGGGAAGTGTCTGGGGGAATGAGGTAATAACGAAGAGGGTGTTGGGATGGAAGAATGCTGGAATAGGAATACTGATAGGGAAGGAGGAGAGGTGTAAGTAATATATAAGAGCGAGGTAAAATGTTTGGACAACAGTGCATCAATATATCACTACAATGGCACAATATATTTTTTGGTGTATTTTTTATGTTTATGACTTCACGTTTGAAAGCCCTATAAGATAGACTAAACACAGTTGTTAATTTACTTTTCATGTTAAATCCTCTCTCCTGAAGGCGATATTTGCGAGATTTGTCCCGAGTCACTAAGGAGACTATACTCAAAATTTATTTTTTTTAACTTCAGAAGCTGTAAAAAGCATAAAGTAAATAGAAGTAAATATGGTAGTATAAAAATTGAAAACTTATTGTTTCAGTGACTAGAATCTTCAGTAATTAACTAATTTAAACTAATTCATTTGGATTGGCTAAATTAATTCAATTTTGAATCAATTCCTTTTAGTTGTGAGAATGAATGTAATAACTATTACAGATTAGGTGACCAGACGTACCAAAACTGTGGCATTCATACATACTGCTTAGGAGTTGGGCAATGCACTCTCCATACTAAGAGTTCACTATTGCTATTTATTATATATTAATGTAGAAATTAGTGAAAATGTAACTGCTAAAAAATTAAATGTTTCGGTCCAGCGTACTAGAAGAAATATAGGGTATTAGATGATATTTTAAAACTGAGTCAAAACCCTTATTTATATACGACAAAAATTCAGAATAATCCCACCTTTTTAGAACACTTGGCAAACCCTAGATGTGTGTCTTTGAAAGCGGAATAAATGAGACGCGAATTATAAACGGTAGAGTGGGGACTCGAATGGGGAAAAGGAATAAAAATGTCGGCTCCAGTTGAAGGAGTAAAAGGGGGAGGAAATTAAGAAGCTGGCTAAAGGAAGAGAGTGACGTGTGGAGAAAAGAAGATGAGAGACAGAGAGAAAGTGGGGATGGAGTGAAATTAGGGCCGTGAAGGGTCTTAGAGAATGACTCGCAGGAAAGAGACATCGCTGGAGGACAAACGTCATTTTCATATCGGGAGCATGGGTTGAGGGGCGAGTCGGCTGAAATTCAGAGGACGAGGTGAGGTTAAAAAAAATCTCTCCCCGCTCACGTACAGCAACTGTAAAATTAACGAGTAAAGCATAAAATATGACGAAATTGGAGATGGGGAAAAGACTGGAATTACTCTGCGGAAGAGAAGAAGGAGGGAGGAGGAGTCGGCGGTGAAAATCCACGCTCAAAAGGACACATCCACTTCTGCTCAAAAAGCCACGCAAGTGGGTACTCATAGAATGAGGCCGGGCGGGCGGGTTGGGGGATAACTCAGCTAATTTTGGAGAGAAATGCGTTTCTTCGTGCTCTCTGTAATAACGGTCGTTTACATAAACGCTGTTCATGTCATGAATGATTATACGCGATGTTAAATTAAAGAAGCAGGGGTAAAGTGAGCGTGAGCGAAATTGAAGAGTTGAAAATCCTCGGCGGAGTAGAAAAATAATTCGAGATAAGCCTGAGAACAGGTCAGAAGCTGATTGCATTATTAGTTGTAAATTACCCACATTTAAATGTCTTTCTCTGCTCGAAGTCAGATAGAAGGCTACCCCCCGGTAGCCACTTCAGCTCTTAATTTTGCGTACTCTTGGATGCTTTTGCTTGATTAAGATGGACGTACTAAACCCGCATGTTTAATCGCTCTTGATTTTATTAGTTTTCAACCTTAATTACTGTTTCTAATTTCATTTGATACTTAAAGCTGAGATCAGTGTATATTAAAAAGACTGATAAATTAATCAAAAGATTATCTTGCAATGTGAATGTGCAAAATTTCAGCGTATTTCTGTACGATTCTTGCATATTTTATTGTTTTGACCAAAGACGTTGACTAGTACGCGGAAAACTTTCTTGATTCTGCTAATAGATGCTTACGTGCTATTGTGTCAGAATAGGGATAGAGCCTTGTCTATGTCTGTCACCTTTATATATATTTAAAAAGACCGAGCAACTATGCTAACTTGTAAATTGATTTGAAAGGAAACAGTTTATATATATCATCAATTCCATACTGCCCATTTTGTCCTACATAATTCCGCCTTCATCTATTGAATTGATATTTTATCATCCAACTGCGAGTTGATAGTGGGTGAAAGGAATTTTGAATATTTTTAGTCTCGTTTACATTTTTTAAAGTATTCGGTAAAACACCATTAATTAAATGAATCTCAATTCGTTCCGTTGTTCTTTAAGCATCTTTTTCATCAAAAGGTCACACAATGAATTTTAGTTTCCTTTTTTTACGTATCAATCGCTTTCTCTGTTCTGATTTACCGAAAGTAACGACGAATTGTTTGATATACTGGCAACTTATAGGCCGCTTAAAAATGTGATTTTCAGCAAAATGTAAAAAATTAGCAGTCATAAGATGGTAATCGGTTTTCACTATAGTATTTCCCCTCATTCACTTGCAGTCATAGATGGTGACTCCAGCAATAACCGATAATCATTTGAAGCCAACCCATTTTTTCAAATGTCTCTGCGACTCAGAACCATGTATAGCAGCGATTTGAGCATAACTGGCAAAAAATAATGAAGAATCTTCATTAAAAAAGACGACTTGCGCCAAATTTAGAAGCTACTTCTCGGATGGTTGCAGGGACGAGAAGGAAACGGAAGTGAGGATCATATGAGGATCAGGCATGACCCAGGAAACTATCGACCAATATCATTAACATGGATTACAGGCAAGATTCTCGAACATATCGTTGTTAGCAACATCATGACTTTTCTGGACAGTCGAAACCTCCTGCATAATTGTCAGCATGGGTTCCGGAAAGGTAGATCATGCGAAACACAGCTCGCGCTCTTTCTTCACGACGTTCTCAAATCTGGTGAATCGAAAAAACAAGTTGACGCACTATTTCTAGACTTTAAGAAAGCTTTCGACACGGTACCTCACAGAAAACTATTATACAAATTACAGTCATGCGGGTTAAACGAACAAGTAGTAAACTGGATACGTGACTTTCTGAGTGATCGTAAGCAAAAAGTAGTTCTTGACGGAATTAGCTCTAATATAGTTAAAGTGACATCAGGTGTCCCGCAAGGAAGCGTTATTGGCCCACTTTTGTTCATTATATATATAAACGACCTTTGCTCCCGAATTAGCAGTAAAATACGTTTATTTGCCGACGACGCTGTCATATACCGCGAAATTAGTGATCAATCTGACTTTGAAATTCTGTCATCGGACTTAAACAACGTTCATGCGTGGAGCAAAGAGTGGGGACTAGAACTTAATCTGAGCAAATGCACGGCGGTGCATTTCTTGCGTAGGTCGTCCAACTATCCCCATGTATATGTTGTGGATGGCGTTAGCATAAATGCGACAGATGAAGTGAAATACCTGGGAGTTACGATAACTTCGAACCTATCGTGGGGGACACATATAAGAAATATTTGTGGCAGAGCCCTGAAGAAGTTAGGATTTGTCAAGCGTGTTGTGGGAAGATTATCGGATGATAAAGTGAAAGAGAGGTGCTATTTCGCACTCGTCCGGCCACACCTTGAATATGCAGCGAGCATATGGGATCCGGCGGAGAAAGACCTAGTCCATGAACTTGATAAAATACAAAGGAAAGCTGCGCGATTCGTGAAAAACTGCTACGGCCGTACAGAAAGCGTTACACAGATTTTGAAAGATTTAGGGTGGGAGCCGCTAGAGACTCGGAGGCTACGCGCTAGGCTTAGATTGCTTGAGCAATTGAGAATGAATATCTTTCAGAGCGACACGGAGAACATCATATTAGAACCACATTATATTTCCAGGTCCGACCGAATCGATAAATTAAGGGAGATATTTTGCCGAACGGATAGGTATGGGAATTCGTTTTTCCCCCGAACAATTAAGGACTTTAATAAATGCTAGGCGGAACTTTGATTTTTTTTTGTTTTGTTGACGGCTGGTGTCCTAACACCCCCCGCCACACGCCTTTTGAGGCGGCTTGCGGGGTAGTATGTAGATGTAGATGTAGATATGGGAGATTAACTCGCAACTCGCCGAACGCAAGAATGGAGCCTTGGAAGTGGAGAGCTCGATGCATGGAGTCTAGAACGAATAGAAACGTTGAAAGTCGTGGCTGGACGGTCGGGAGTTAAAATGCTCTTTCGCAATGCCGCCGTGAGATCTCTAGAGGGCTCTCTTGAGGACTAGACTAAGAATATCGAGGCGGCGCGGCGGAAGGGGGGAGGACAGAAAGTCCTCGGACATCGAGCGGGGGGACCCAAATACCCTTCGGTCCCAGAACCCACTGCAGCCGTGCGTCTTATCGTCGCCCGGCGACTGCCCTTCTGCCCTGTTCTCCCCCAAATCTCCCGCTCCCTACGCACTCTCCCGCAATATTTGCGGGCTGGCTTAATCCTAATTGGTCGAGGGAGCTGGATCATGCCGTAGAGTTGGGGATGAGGGTGGGCTAATGGCCTGGCCCCGAAAGGGAACACTGTCTCCCACCCCCTTCATGCCTACTGCCGGCAGCCCCAAAAAACCCCGCACTTATTTGAAAATGTTCCCCGTCCCCAACCCAGCGAATAATTTCCCCGTTTCAGAAATCCACCCAGGGGTTAATATGGAATGTGCTTATTTTGAATGCATTTAACGCTCGCCATAACTTTCCTCCCGAACTAATTGGGATGCTTCCGTGAGTTTAATTTGGCCGAGAATTTCTGAATATAATGCTTTCGGGACGTTCTCGCTCCTGCACACGAGTTTGACGACAGGAAAAGATATTGTTTCTGGTATTAGAACTGTGACCAAACTCCTCAAACCGGTCTTCAAATTTATTTCAATTATAAACGCTGACTTATTCTTGAAAATCATAGCTATGATGCTGAATTGAGCCTATAAATTTGGATATGTTTACGTATACATTTACTCATATTGCTGTTTACATACGGAGTAGGCATAAGAAAGCTCAATTCATGTTTTTAAGACTAGGAAACTTGCTCTGCTTTAATTGTTTCTTCCAAACTACCCTATCCTATCATCCCTTCTTCATTTCTGCTGCAGGCGTAGCTTCATAATTGCTTTCTTGGTGTTAAGACTCCTCATATTCCTCCTCTGAGGAGTCTCTACCTCTATATTCACCCATGGCTTTCTCAGTCTCCTCCTTCCTTGTACACTATTGGCTACTTTATTTATTTCTGTTCTACTCTGGTCATTTTTTTAAATATGACAACACCAATATGTTTCAAAAACGTCCATTTTTGCTGCGTTCAACAATACTTATTTAAATTACTGACAAATGTACTATGAACTCGACGTGAGAAAAAACGTTCCATTTTCATAGCCATCAATATTATCTGTAGAAATTTGTTGTTGAAATTTACTGAATGAAATAGGACAATGGAAGTTATTGGATTGATAGGAAAACGCTAAAACCTAGCCATCCTTCCAGCGAACCTAACATGTGGTAGCCTCAAAAAAATACCGCCTCACTTAAGCGAAAATTTTTATTCAATCATATCGATTTTACTTGACAATACGCCTTACCTGATATAATTAGTCCCTGTGATTCGGCAAGTTGTCTATTTCAACATTTCTTTGTCGTCTTTAATCGAGTGCTCCTATATCTGCTTCAAAATATCTACTTTGAAAAACATGTGATTTTCCTATACTTTACTGCGTATATTTTTACTCTATAAGTGTGCTTTTTTCTAAATACTAAAAACGGAGTGGTAACTGCAGATTAGGCAGAAACCGAGGATATTATTTTTCCTAATGGGATAGAACATTTATAATAGAAAGCATAAATAAATTATTTTTAATAACACAAGTGGGAAATGTCATAGATTGCCAGGATGACAAGTGAATAAATAGATATAAATATTTTACGTCAACAAGTATAAAAAGATCACCCTTCTAGAGCACTTATGTTATCTGGTAATTTTCTTTTGCATATAAAGCACTTTTTTTAAATAAACGTTATTTATTTTCAATGCAATTGCTTTACAAAAAAGTTATTGAGCCAAATCCCTGAAGAAAAGGTTTTAGGGAAAAATACTTCACTTGGACTCCTGTCATCACCCTGAAAGTTCCATGGGGAACTAGCTCGGCAGGGGAGATGCTCTGTAAAGGGGCCGCAGTCTGCACATGCTTCTGCCTATGGCACGGCATTTCCCTTGATGAATGGTTATCACGTGCATCTTTCACGTGGTTAAAAAGTTGAAAACACATTTTCATAAAGCTTCAGGCGAGGGAAAATCTATTCTTCTACCTCATTTTGTCGCCAACTTTTCTCCCTCTTCGAAGCCCAATAAAATTAGTGAAAAAAATCAACGGCTACATCCTAAAGCCAATCATAAATCACCCTTAGACGGTGCTGTTGACAACAAAGCACCAGCGTCTGATGGGCATTCATTGTCACTCTAAAAAAATAGACAAGGAGGAAAATGTCGTTCAAGGCGCCTTGTAGGAAGTCGTCAATTTGTTATTTTTATCACTGATGCTAACTCTGGAGGTAACGAGCGACGGAAGAAAGCCATTGTGACATCCCCGCCAATATCGTGAGTTTCCAGTCGGGAGTGGGACTTGATGTCGTGCAACAGTCCCTAACTAGCGATTATGCCGGTATGGTAATTACATATCAGGCGGAAGGGACCATAAACCTTCGTTTAAGTATAAAATTAAACCGTTCTATATTTTCCTCTCACGTCTCCCCGTTAATCATCAATCCTAGTAAATTTTGACGCTGCTATCAAGCCAGCTATCTCTCAAAAGACCTCTTCAGCCTCAAATATTGCGTCGTTTTAAGGTCTGTCATTATCTGAGTCGTGCATCCCATCCGCAAGTGGCCTTTGTCGTTAGTTTCATTGACTCTTTTGCCACCAGTTAAATGTTCCTAAATATTTTCTGTTTTCTACTTTCTTAGCCTTCAACTTTCAAAATATTTCCTAATTTTTAAAATACTGATTGGTAATTATAACAATGTCAATAATTGTAATGCTGCCTAATCCATGATGCCATTCCTAGCGATAAGACGAAGGCGGAGTTTTATATTTTTATTTCTATTTCCTTAACTGGCCTTGTCATTATCCTAAAAATCTTATGATAATTTCATTTTATTTGAACTTTTACGAAGCACAAACGATAGTGCGATAGATTCGTAAATATAACCAATTTGAAAAACTGCCAAAACGGCGCTGGTGAACTCATCGCCCTTTGCGCCACGAAAGCTGGGCAGCTGCTTTATTCGCCGCGCCTACGAGGGCCTTTGTAGGAACATCGTGATCACAGTCTGAAGGAAAAATATAACGAATAGTCTAGTGTGACCTTGCCTTCTCCATCCATGTGTGACATCTGTTTATTATGTTAAATAGAATTTCTGCGTATGAAGTAAAATAACATTTTCTGAAGTCGCATTTCCTGCAAAATTTGACGGCCGGGCATTAAATATTTCTACTCGCACATAGATGAATTTGGGAGTCTCCTAATTTCACAACTGCAGGTGAGATCATAAGCTGAGTTGTTATATTTCTACAGGATATCTCTGAAAATGGGAACTGGTAATTTTATTTTATCATGAAAATTAATTTTTTTACAATGCATATTAAAAGTGTTAGTGTGCTACAAAATACAGGGGCTCCACATTGCGCAAGTTTATACCACCTTGCTACGCCGCTGCTTCAACTAAAACTTAGCTTCGACCTTAATTTTATTATGGCATTAGGTAAAAGTATTTAATACTCTCGTTGCTCCAAAGGTTGTGTTATACCCTAAGCCCAAGACCTTCTAGCTAGTTTTTATTTGTATAATACGAGTGTGTGTGACTATAGGAAATCGATGGATAACCTCGATTTTTTGCTGCTTTCTATCTAATAATATTTTAGATACTTGGCCCTGATGTCATGAATATTCAAAAGAGTATCGTTGAGCAAGAGAAGAATCAACTATTTGACATATGTTATGTTGCAGTAGTATTCATATAGAAATCAGATGGTATTTATTTTGAAATGCTCTCAGATGAACCTGTATAAAGAAACATTTACTATGTACGAGCGATTTTACTGGAGTCATACCCGCACTTCCTGAAGTTTGCTTCCAGAGGTTTTGTCCAACTTACTTCAATGGATTTAAGGATATTTCTCCGAGGCTAACCAAATTTCAGAATCACGAGATGATATTAAAAACCGTTCATCTGTATTTATGTTTTGTGACTAAAAGAATAAACTGAATGGTTTAAAAAGGTTTTGATGGCTTAAATAACGTGTCTCTAAAATATATTAACATGTCGTGACCAAAATTTCTCCCTCCAATGTCTTACTATTATTTGGTCGAATCAGAGAGTTATAAATTAAATATATACTTAAATTATCAATAGAGTTTTTAAATTATCGATAGAAATTTACAAATGATATAATTTCTAGTTTTACTCCCAAGTAATTTTCTGTAAAGTCTGATCGATCCTGTTCTGCAAAGTCTGACCGATCTGGTTTATGGTTCCGATCGATCAAAGCAATTTAGAAAGTAGCTATTGATGCGTTTGGTAAGCGATGTATTTTTATTCTCTAGAGGCAAGTAGAACTACAAAAAGGAGTTATGCGCCTCATCAACAGAATTCCTACGTCATGGATAAGAAAATAAGTCTCTTAAGTTTACATCTTGTAACTTATTATAATAAAGATACATGAGTCTTTTATTAGCTTTTTGCGGCATTCCTGTATTCATATAATCATAACCATACCAATAATGATACGCTAGTCTTAGCATTGATTGATGATCTTCCTGTTGTATGTTAAGACAAAATGTATCCGTAAATCCAAATATCTAGTATTGTCATCCCAGTACCTTAATCGTCAATCTTTATATTGGGTCTGGAATTTTTGTGACATTTTAGATCATTATATTTTTTTAATTTCAAATTTATTAGTTTGCATTGTCAATAAACACATATTAAAATAAATAAATTAATATTAAGATAATAATATGTTTAAGTACGAAATAATTTTATGATTTAGGGCTCAATTGTATTTTAGAACCCAAAATCATAGCTCACCATGACATGATGCGAATTCCTTAGCGTTTATTATTGCACTATTCATTTCTCTAGTTTGCCCATTTGCTTCTCTTATCAGCTGATATTATCCACAGAATTTCTCTTAGGCAAAATCATTATTGGTGAATTTATATGCAACATTTATAAGACCTTACGATACGATCCTCTTCATGGTAAAACTGCTCGCGACCTGCTATAAAAAATTATTCCTTATGCTATTTGGTGGTTGAGATTTTAAATGTGTTTTTTATTGGTAGCTTTTGATCATACTAACGTCTATTTTTTCTACTGTATCTGTGGACATTTGTACAAAGTCATTTTAACATTTTTCAAAGGTAATGGTGAAAATAGAGCGTCTCGAGTTTTCTATAAGATCTTAAAAAAGCTAAAATAGCGATGACCTACCGGAATGTTAGCAATATTGGCAAATTAATAACAAGCATGTATACCTAGAATATAGAATGAAAGGAGGAAACATTTTCCTATGCCGTATTTTTGGATTTAACAGCCACAACCAGAAAGTATGTATTACTAATGCAGAAGTAAAGTCAAAGATAAACACTGGCATAGTTCAAAACCGTTATAGGTATTCATTATTGTCTTGCTGGGTACCTAATGGTATAACCTAATGTAAAGATTTATCCCGAGGGCAGTGGCCTAAAAAATGTGGTAGAATATACTACCGTCCTTGTCACGTCCAGATTAATTCAAATCCATTAACATTCATTTAATCACTAATTTATTATGGTGGTCAACACTCAAAATTGGAATCTTCTCCCCCCGCCCACAAGTCAACATGCACGCTGAAACTGAATAAGTCATTAATCCGGCTTCGTGCTCAAACCAATTATTAGTAATGAATATATCCTTAGAGAACCAGCCAATATTCATCAGTTGAACTCCTTTCATTAATAATTACATTGTTTAGAACGGCGACCCAATAATTTTCTCACTATGAATCTTTAAAGCGCACGTGTAGCTATTCTTCGCACGTGGAAATAATTATGCCGTGAATGTGTACTTTCGTATAGAATTACTTATCATAATTAAAACAAATTGTTTGGACATTAAATTACTTCTATTAGTAGCTTTAATTAAATTATTTCAAAATAAAAAAATAAAAAAATAAGTGTATTGTGTTGAAGTGCTGTAACCACAAAGTCATGGTTATCCGTTGAGGGGAAATTAATAGAAAGAGATAGTAAAACAGGACTTCTGATTTTGAAGTTATTTTATAACAATTTTAAATGAATTAGTGTCGTCTCATTTAAAATGTTACAATGTAATTTTCGTTTTCCCTTAAAATCGAGAGACCAATCAAACATCGACATCTTCAATGTTATTTTAAATTTTCAAAATTTTCATGAAATCTCTGGCCGTTGATATTCAAACCCTCAGCAATGTTCATGTTTTTCTTCCTAGCTTTCTCGTGATTAATTTCCTTTGCACATTCTACCATCCCCGCCATTCAATTATTCTCATGTTTTCAGCATCTTATTCATTTTTCTATGCGGTTGATATTTTAATTTTAATTGTAAAATCTTAATTGCAGTTTTTCTCTCTCGTTGATATTTTTTTAAAAATAATGTCTAATCCCTGAACTAACCCCTCTGTTTTCATATCTTTTTAAATAATGGTATAGCCATGCTGGAGTAATTTACCCACCAGTCTCCCAAGCTACAACATTGTCTTGTATTTTTAATACTTTTTCCAAAGTTTATCCTATAACTCATGAGAAATTCATTTTAGCTTTTTTATTTGTGTCATGCACGCTCTTCTCAATGAACCATATTCCTCTTTTTAAGTTGGTGTGCTTCCTTATCTTCTAGTATCTACCCAACAAGCCATGACCTTATTATATTTTCGAATCAAAACTGTCCCTAACTTTACCAGGAATGGAAGCTTTCAATATCTTAGAATTATTTTTCTATGATTGGCATATTAATAGTCACTGAAGTGCTGCTCAACTGCCTTCGAATTCTAACACTAATGGCCGCATCAAAGCTACTCTCAATTTTTCTCATTTACCTTTTTACCTTTTCGCGTATATGGTTTATTTTGGCCTCCAAAATAAAATCTGTAGATTCATTTTTTTTTGCAAACACCTGTTGTAATTGATGCCGTTTTTCATACCAAAAACAAAATAATAACTCAGTGACGCTGTATGATAACAATACCAGGAAGTTCGTTACTAAAATCGTCTTGTCTGCGATTGAACTGGAATCATATGTTGGTTACCACTTATTACTTGATTCCTCTGGACTAAAGATTCTTCCTTCATCTATCGTTTCTAGTCTAGAGCACTTACCTGTGTAATATCGCTCTGTCTCAACAACTATTTCATTTTTGTTCCATTCATAGACCCTTCTTAATTTTAGCCTGATTTTATCCCTCTCCGACGTACATCGTTTATTGTATAATCTACACTCTAATTTTTTTTGACAATTATATTGATTTTCGAAAAAAAAATTGTTGAGCTTCAATTAATTTACTTATGCTTGTCGTATTGGTTTTTGTACCGGATTAGCTGTGCATGCTGTGAACTCCCAACTACAATACGCAGACGCAATATATGACTTCATATGACAAATCGCTTCCGCACCTGATAACTTGCGCTTTTATCATCGCCAGATTGTTAATTGTAGCCACACTTATCGATAAATTATGGCATTCTTTTTTCATTAATTTCATTCAATTATGGCATTCATTTTCTTCCTTCACTATTGATTTCACATTTTCTTACTTTGAGATCTTAAAAAACGCGAACTCGCTTGGGCTACTATTACTGTTAATATTGGCCTGTACCGTTTCTGAGGCTGACGCCACAAATAATCAATTAAGACATCAGCTTCCGCATAATTTTGCGTGTTGTTACATTTGGAGGCTTCCTTCATCATTGAATTTCGTGCCTGACTACTAGAGTTTCATGCTATCTTTTGTGGTGGAGGTGAATTCTATTTCTTGTTCTTTTCATTTTTATCATTGAATTTATATTTTAAGTGCGAGGGACCATCATTATTGATGTCAAACCACCTGGTTCCTGGCTCTAAGGGTTACAACTGTGGAATGGTGTTCACCGTTGTGAAAAATTTAGATATCATTGTAAAATTAGATTTTTACCCTTAATTTACATTTCGGAGAAATTATATTTCTCATAAATGGAAGTAATACGTGAATAAATTTCAGTCTCATTAAGATCCCTGAATTTCTCTCGGTACATGAGAATCCGGTGTCATTGATTAAATTGTAAGTTTCTTTTCATTGCATATTTTTTATGAATAACATTTATATTATCAACAACAATTCTACATTACAAATTCTGCTACAACTGGCGAATGAATTTTGAACAAATGGATTAATGCCTAGTAAAAATGACGGCATGTACCTACTACTTTTCAATACACAATTTTCCGTTTATTCATTAAGGGTCACTTATAGAACTGAACGTGGTAAATTCATTTTTGTCCCATAAAATACCATCATTTAATAATGAATTGTGACTTTCAACTTGTTCCGTTTGGCGCACTTTTAGTTCTAGCTGATTACAACAACAATTTAGAAAATAATTTTTATTGACTCTTCCATATAAAAAAATGGCATCATTAACGGTGGTCAAGTCAATTTTCACACAAATATTTGGGCAAATACTTGGACTCCGTTGTACCTGAAAGAAGTCGTTCACACAGAGCTGTCATACACATACTAGTTCTACCTTAATCCACATGCGGTGACTGAGATGAAAGGATTTTCAGGCCTTCACCTCCTTATTCCCTAATGTTTATTTTTAAACGCGAAAGATCCTCATAGCTTCGAGCCACCTCGAGTCCTTGCCGGAGCCGCAGCTGCCTTCTCTTTCTCCCTCCTCCCCTCCACCAGCCACCCTCCACTCCCCACCACCCATGCACACATTATCGCCTCAGGATCAACGCCATAAAGTCCATGCCCCTCCATCCCTTCGTTTCGCCGTCCTCTCTCACCTCTTTCCACGGATGTTCAGCGCCTTCCCTCCCGCGCTCCTTCGCTTCGCCAAGCGCTTAACATCCCTGGCCACATAGCCGTGGCCAGCGACCAATCCGCCAACCCACCCCCTCAGCACACTCACATCCACCTCCTCACAAAAAAACCCTATTATCCGCACCCATTCCCTTCCAAAAACCAACCCTCAACCTTTCCACCCTCCTCCCTCCACTGCCTTAGCCGTAGTTTCCTTTACCACGACCGTCGGAGTAGATGGAATGGGCATTATGTCATCTAACTGTAGTCTGAAAACCGAAATAACAGCCATATTGGTAATCCTACATCGTTCTTTGCTTCCCTTTGGAAATTACGACGTAATAGACGAATCAGCCGACACATAGGAAGAATGCCCATCTTCTGTTTGACATTTAGCGTAAAAATCTCATCAATCAACATTGGCCACTTCAGTGTAAAGAATTCTACTCGATTTTACCATTATTTTCCCAGGTCATGCGGACTATTATCAATTTGAATAAATTTTTAAAAATGTGATGAATCTGCGGTGAATGCATGTTAAAGAAGTAAATACATGCTGATTTTTAGTTACTTATTGACAAAAAATATTGTAAAAATGAAAAATCAGTGCATCAGCTCGTAAGCACTAAAGGAAAATCGGGTTTAGCAAAGATGGCGGACAGGCCACATCCACGTCAAGGTCGTTTAATATCAATGGTGTTCTTCCTCCGAAATAGGTCTTCGCAGCGACCATAAGTCGACATTAATGTGCTTATTTTTCTGAATTCTCCATTTGCGTAGTATAGGTTGTTCGACTTTTTTTGTTGATTTAATGCTGGAGCCTTTGTATTTGAAATGACAACTGGTGCCGCATATTCGCAGATTCTCATGAGTCTTAAGGCAGTATATTCTCAAATAGCACATTAATGGCGGACAAGTGGTAGAAATGGTTGCAAAGACCTATATCGAACGAAGAATGCTGTCGATATCGAGCGTCTTACTTCCGCGTTACTGCTTATAGCATTGGCCAAAATAGACAGTGACCTCTCCATTTACCTCCGACCGCCAAGGTGAAGTTTTGTTTGCAACGTTATCTGTCCTACGAAAACAATTTTTTAAATGTAAAATTTCAAATTTACAAATTAATTGATCAACTTCAGTTGATACGTAAAATAAATGTGCAAAATATCTAAATGGATATATATTATTTCACCTTTATAAGTTCTACTAAGCCATATTTCGCTTATTTGCTTGTTTCTAGTTAAACTTACCAAATGAGGAGCTTAAATACATATTTTTGCCACAGTTCATCCGATGAAGAATTAATTTTTGGTTAGATTATAGCGTATCTAACTTTAATAAGTTAGAATTTATATGCAAGCACACTGTCAATTCGTGCGTGAGTGAATTCGTTCGCAGTTTTGTAACATATGGCCTTATCTATAAACTGATTCACGCCTTCCTGCATCGTTTTACCATTTTTTCCCAATACATTTCATCAAAATACTGTATTTTTGCGACGAAAAATGGCATTGTAAAATTTTGTTGACCATCTACCAAATTATCTGAGACAATTCATCTTTAATTTGTGCATACACGCTAAAATGGATGCAAATAATGCTCAATTTAAAATAATAATGATCTTGAAGTAAATTTAGTCGGAAATAGTATCTGTCCACTTGAATGAACATGTTTATATGGAAAATTATGTTTTCATTTAGTTTATGTAATTATGTTGTATTTTTCTTCGTTAATATTTAGTCGATTGTTATGCTGGCAATAAAATTATAACGGGTGAAAAACGCTCGCTTTCAGCTTTTAATTTTGAAGCACACCTGATGTACGGGCATGCATAATCTGCGATTAAATTTACAAAAATATTAAGAAGCAAACATTTTTGGGATGGTACATGTTTCGCTGAAAAATAATTGCTTTCCATAATTATTTCCTTGTAATATTTGGTCCGTTGATACGCTAGTTATAAAAAAATATAGTAGGGTAAAACGGTCCTTACCCGTAAGATTTTCTAATTTAGCTTCCCGTGAATCGGCATTACTTGTCTCCATGGAGGCCTTCGCCTACGACTCGTGACGTCACGACCAAGCGATCTCGGCGCGTGTATCTCGGTGGTCATGCCTTCTACCACTTCCCCTCTTCCTCTTTCCCATCTCCTTCCCCGAAGTCATCTCTATCCCCATTCTTCCCCGCATCTTCCACATCACTTGCCCTCGGGCCAACGTTCGCCGATAACGAGGCGTGACAATTAATTCCGCTTTGCCAAAGGGCCCCGCTAGGACGCCCTGGGGGCAAGCGGGTGGGGGCGTTATAGGGAGGTGGGAAGGGGTGAGTCGGGGGTCGCAGGCCAGGGTGTGGGAAAGAGGGGCGAGGATAATGGGGTTTTGAGGGATGTGGAGACTCGGTGGGGGTTTATATTGTGCTTTGCATTGAACGGAAGGGGCCGGCGGGAAAGTTGGTTGCTCGCAGGAGCATAGTATGAAATTGGGGCTTGCGAGATGTGAGGGCGTAGGTAGCCCTACGATGTTACGAAAAAAATCTATGAATGTGGTGAAAGGCTTCGGATACCCTTTTTGTGAGCCAAAAAATCGATTTCTATGCAAATGATGTGTATTCGTAATTTTGATTGTTTTCCGAAGAGCGTTTAGCTTCAAGCTGAGGTTATAGTTAATGATTTTCTTTCTCAATAACTGCGTGTACAGCGGAGAGTAAAATTATGAGGTATTCCGGAGATAAATTCTATTATAATGGTTATACCACTTAAACTAACCAAATCGAATTGGCTACCAAGTGCTTTATTCCGGCCGAAATTTATTAGAAATAAAATAACTGTTGTTTTACATAATAATAATAAATTTTATTTTATACAATTTTTATATTTTAATACTCATATTTTTCTCTGAATTTAGTTTTTGCTGAAAATAAGCTCAAATTATTTATTTGATTGAAATAATGTGACATGCTGATGGAATTAAAAGTTAATTTGTGGAAATTCACCAAGCATACGAATTACTGGTAAAACACCAGGTTCAATTCCATTTTTTACCCAACCTGATCAGTTTTTAGTTCTATTGCTTAATTATCAAGGACTAGTTATTATAGACGTAACTCTATTTGCATTGATGATTGCGTGAATATAAAGTGTAAATGGTTAATAAAGTGTGTGGAATCGTACAAGATTCGTTATCAATAATGGCGATCGATGTTGCATAATTGATTGCGGCATGATAAAAACCCATTTATTGATTGGCTCTTTGCTTTTGCATTCAAAAACCATGCCTCTTATCGTTGCTCATAAATATCACGTGTCCAAAATTTATTTCTGTCATCTAATGGTTCGTCAACGTTGATTATCATACATTAATAACATTGTTGGTAGAACAGATGAATGTCAATGGTATCAGAATTGTGACGTCATTCATGCGATTAACCATCTCTGACCTCCCATGGAGAAGATATTGCTTACGGAGACACGGAGCAATTGTCAAATTGCGAACTCCGCAGTTTGAATTAGGCGCGGTGGTCAGTATACTGGGAAAGGAACTTTTCGGCGCGGCCACTTCGGCGCCAGCGATTTCGACGCCAGGACGTCTCATTTAATATAGCGTTTGAAAATAATCATAATAGCATAAGCCGAATGAGTGTCTTTGCATGAAAGCATTGTATGGCAGTATTGTCCGTAATATTCATCTGGTTTCGCGCCGAAACGACCACGCGCTGCAACGGCCGGCACAAAACACCCTTGCGCCAAAATGTCCTAACCCTGATATTCGGGGAGATGACTTGGGGCAGCAAATTTCGGCGTTCTGGGGATTCCAATTGAGAGGGAAGGGGTGAGTTGCCAAGGGGGATGTGGGGAAGGGGTCGGAAGGAGATGTTACGCTTTGACTAGAGGGGGTTGAAGGGGAGGGTGGACGGGTTCGGATGAGGTTTGGGGGACGGTGGGTGAGAGAGATCGGGAATTGGGAAATGGGTGGAAGAAATTGAGTGCACAAAGCGTTAATCTCGTTCATTTTCCTCGGAAAGCGGACGATGAATGAAAGTAATGCGACAGCGAGGCGGAACTAACTTACGACACTGACTTTACCAAGTAGCGAGGGTGCAATCGGAGCAAGGGTTAAATTTGAACCTGGGGAGGGATTGAAGCAAAAAAAAAAACCTTCTCGAACAATTTAATCCACAAATTACTTGCTTTCGAAAGAAAATATTTTTGTAGAGAAAAGTAACGCATTTTTTAATACATAATGTTTTAGCATCTCTTTTTGTGGAAATTGTTATTTATATTTACCAATTTTTGTCAGAATTGTTATATCTCTGTAATTATAAATGTTTTAGTTTAACTCTATGCGTCCATTCACGAGTTTGTCATCTGGCACCATATGAGGTAGAACTCAGTAATTCCTGATAAATTAACAGAGGCTAAATAACTTTTTAAATTAATAACAATTTGAGTAAACGCTTTGTAAGCTCAATTTCTCGCCATTCATACGTTTCTTTAGCATTACATTAATAAAGCCCAGATAAATGAAGGTGATTAGCTTAATACCATTTCCAGGTATGGATTTCATATCCTGTATCCATGAATATTTAATATTATGTATTCGTTGATAATAAAAATTTGATTGAGATTTTACTTTCAGGTCTAAATAATCCATAAGTCTAATAGGTTTCTTCATTATCCATTGTCTTTTCACTGCGTTACTTTGAGGAAAACCTGGGCAATGTGATGTACAAAAGTAGGAATCTACCCTGTTTAAAGAATCTTCCGGCCTAAAATGGATGAAATATTTCAGCAGCAATCGTTCCCAATTGTTGAAACATATCATTTAACCAAGAACACTGCATAAGGTCGGAAAACTCCCATCTCGACTCTGTTGCCAATGGAAGCGAAAGAATTGGAGTTCCACTTTTGGCCACAGGCTGCGCTGTTTAAGTTATCAATCCTTATAGCAGACGTCTCTGGGCTAACTATACGTGTTTTTACGTATATTTTTCCTCCACCAGTACGATGATTTATCCTGCACGTAATCCTTTAAGACATTGGATAGCAGATTTATGTGCCTAAGGTACCAAACCATTGACAAAAAAACTCTCCAGTGCGTTGCGAAATAAATAAAAGACACCGAAGGCGTACAGCATTAGGTGATGTGATCGGTGGATTCGGATACCGAATTCCACCCTTAAATTTCTCATTTATGATGTAAGATAAGGGAGCAGAATGCATTGAAATAATAATTAATGCAATTAATTCAAAAGGTAGATCATTTCCGGTATTTAGATGACAATTTACGTATTTCTAATACTCCGATGGCGAAATCAGCTGATGTGGTTGGTCAAACTTAAGAAGAGAATCTTCGCAAGTTTGTGCTTCCGGCGGGCTAGACATGAAATCAAGGTTATTGTGCCCTATCTTGCCATGAATATCATTACTTTAATTGACAAAGCCAACTAATCATGGTGAATCATTTGGCTCCATTAGCCTGGTCTATCTCTTACCTCTATGGGGCATTAGCAAAATACTCCTTTAGGGGTTGAAAAAAAAAACAATTCCGGCACTTAATTTCTTTAATTAGAGCCCTTGTACAATTAATCTAAGTCGAAAAAAACTGATTACCCGTTATAAACAAACGTTTAAATATGAAATTGAATTGCATATGATGCAGGTCAACTGCTAAAATAAAAATACACAACTTCAGTTCAGTAAAGTCCCTGAAACTGGGTACATAAACTTTAATTTTCAGCACCACATAACATGACATGGAGTAGCTCTATCAGTCAATAATAATTAACCTGGGTACCTGTAAAAGCTATTGAATGAAAAAGCTACCTTAGACATTGAATATCAAAAGAGAATATCAAAAAAGGGCGTGTAACAGTGTTAGCTAAATTCCTATACGCCCTTGAAGCAATAACAACTCCGCAAACCCATTTTAAACCAAATTCTTTTCGTTTTTCCGCACGTATACACTACGGATTCCCTTCACTACAATGCACTACTCGTTGTCAATCAGAATTCATTGGGTACCTAAGCCACCTATCGGAGGGTTCTGGAACGCTATTAACCTGAGACAGTAATTTTAGCAAAGGACGGTCGAAAGCACATCAAGAGTCGCGTCCTTATGCTGTGTTGTTGCATTTATCTATGAATATTTACCTAATGAATTGAGTTTAGCCAATATATTCCGTGTATCATTCACTTTTTCTATAGGTCCTTTTCATGTCTATCGATCGCTTTCATGGCAATTATTTCATTTCATACAAGAATGACATTGGCTGCCGCCATTCATACGTAATACGGAGGGAATCCCATTGTTCGATCGTCGCCTCTAACTCACAGACTGAATGATATTGTCGCCGTCTGCTCATCACCTTTCGGGAATAGCATCCCATTAGTTAATGCCGTTGCTCTCTAATGAAGTGCAGTCAGCAGCAAGATGGCAAACCGAAGTTTGATGAAGATATGATTGGTTTTCAATTCTGTATTCATCACCTACCCGAGCGTTCATCAGCCAATGTAATTTTGTTCCCATTTAACGCATATCCAACCTCCATCTTTAGGAGATTGAGGTTAGTAACCGATTAGCATTCTTTTCCGTGAAATGTATTAGAGTGGTGAATATTTTACTGGTTTGCTATTGATTGAGGCCACAATTCAACTTTACGTGACCAACAAAAATACAACAAAATACTAGTTGTTTTTTTCAAATCTAAATTTTCCAACCTGGATTTCTTTGTCAATTTGTATTCAAAATAAATGTATTTCGGGCAGGGTTGAAAATAGCATAGTCTTTGTGTTGTTTAGCATTAAGCTCTAGCTTAAAGGTTTGAACTTACAAACGCGGGTAGGATTTGCTCTCCCTTTGCGAATTACGTCCATTTGAAAAACTAAATAGAATTCCGGAATGCTTAGAGTGGAGACAAATTGTTTTAAGGAGAAAACGCGAGAGAGGAATAAAATTATTATTATTCCTGGTTGTCACATTGAGCTAAACAAATTTAAAATTACATGATAATTACGCTCAGCGACTTATTTTGATGTTCATATATCTTACGTTTTAGCGAGATACCCATGTCAATAATTGTTTATTTCAAAAATCCCGGTGTACGAAAAAATAACGTACTCCTAAACCATTTCCATGGGAGATTATACCTTTCTCTGTGAAATTTAAATATCACAGACTTAGAGACCATCTGGTATAGTTTATATTTATTAGCAACAAATTTCATTGAAGTACCTCTGGTCATTTTTAAACGAATCCTTAATTTGTCACCTATCTTAATCTTTTTCTTTTATAAAAATTATGCATAAGATAATACGAAGGTAATATAAATCTGATTCTCATATTGTACCTTTAAAGATTACTTTTTGTGATACAAAGTAATCATTATTTAAATAAATGCTGCGCGAGTGGATATTCCCATCATTTTGATATGGATTCCCGTTTTTTGAAGGGGAATTTTATTTTCTGCCTTTCTATTTTTCAACTTAAAAATGCGGTGATTAACTGAAATTAATTAAATGAATTAATTTAATACCACTGAACGCCACTTCAAACGAAAATTTAGAGTGCGTTTGTAGCACAAATCATGAGATTTACCCGTTTCCTACTTTGTAATATGTGTTGATACAACAAAGCGATAATGGCTCATCACTGAAACAAGCATGTTTTAAAAAAAATCATTTCAATCACTCACACATTTGGAGTGTTTGTAGTCAAACATCTCTGTCCGTAAATAAAATACCAATAGTCGTTAGTTTTCCGTGTTTAAAGTTTTTTTTCTCTTTCTGCATGTTTATAAACACTTTACGATATTAATGTTTGTTCGGTCAAACGAATTAAAATTTGGCGTGTAAACTCCCCGATGAACTGCAAAAATATGTCCAGCTGCCTTTCACTCTAGGCTTTTTTTAAGGGTTTTCGCGTGAAAAATGAACTGTTCACTCAAAACTTTCTTCATCATTTTTGCAGTGTAGTTATTCAGTACACAAATCATCTTCCCAATGAAAAAGGAGGTATTGCGGATATTTATCCCATTTTATACGCTCGCGTATATCCCGGTGACTTTCTCCACCCTGAAGGAACTCCGACTGTGAAATCTGCATGCTCCACTCTCCATCCTATATTTTCCCGGGGAACTCCAATCCTCCCCTCTTATCCCATATATCTTTGGATCAGGGTCGTCAGGAGAAAGAGAGAGAAAATAGAGGTGGGTGGGTAGGTGGTTTAGAGGGGGTTAAGGGATAGACGGCTGGCAGAGGAGGAAGGGGGCGCTCTCAAAAACGCGGAGATGACTACTCGGGTGCAGCAGCGGCCATCGCTCGCACTCCACATAATATTTCCCGCCTTAATCTTTTTCATATTTTCAAGGCTCTTCCCGCCCTGAATATATGCCTTTATATATATCCTCTCCCGCTGTGTCTCCCGGGGGCAATCATTCACTGCTACGCGCACAGCTTCATGCATTTACCGCCCACCTATATCCCTCCTCTTCCCCATCGCCTTCTTCCTAGCTCAACCCTGCCCCCCTCCCCCATCAACCCCCCTACCAAGCCCGCCTACTATCCCTCTTTCTTTCTTCCTTCCGCAGAAATCCTGTCCTTCTTCTTTCCCACCTATCCCGAAAAGACTTCAGAGCAGTTGTCCCTCCTACACTGCCTGCCATCACTCGTACTTTTCCCTCGCAAGCCCCAAGCCTTTCCATTCTTTTCCCGTAGTCCGTGCGTGGTGCTCAGAGCGTTTGAAGAAGAAATAAAAAGGGCTAGACCGGGGAATATTGTCCGACGTACGATGCTCCCAAATAAAACGAGTTGAGCGATTCTATCGTGTTTGAACGACGGAAATTAGTGACTGTTTCCCCAATATTTTGATGTTCCCGGTGGTTTTTAGAGATACCGTGTGTTTGTGCTTTAATATAATCCTTTATGCACGGCATGCTGATGCCGTCATTAAATAAATAATAGCGTTCTCTGCGGATTTTTATAAAATATGTAATCACTAATATTACATCGCCTGAAGTTCTATGTTTTTTTCTTGTTTTAAAACGTATAATCACTGCTGCTGCTGAGTTTTACAATAATAATTCAGCCAAATATATGGAAAAAATTTAGTTACTAGGTCCGCGTTTTAAAGGAGTTGTTTATTTTTCGCCTAGCATCATTGATTTTTATTTAGTGATTTCTGGAAAATTATCTCATATAGTGAAAAAACGGATACTCATGATACCTGTCCAGCATTCGACACTAAAGTATACATCAAGAAGTAACTCATACGACATGCATTTCTGATGGAGATAAGAGGTTCCATATGATTAACAAGAAACAGAAAGTTCACCCCACCGATTTTGTTCATATTTGGCTGAATGGTAAAATAGCACAATTACATCGAAAGAGCAAAATTTTCCTCGACACGAAGCCCTGTCAGCCGAGCTAAGTTTTTGAAATACCGTAAGCGAGCTCTATGCTCGGCCTACTGCTTCCACTCTCAGTGAGAGACACTGGGCCGACACATCAGAAAAGGTGCCCACTTGATCGAAATGAGCGGGCAGCGTGAAATTTTGGTAGTAATTATATCGGCTCTCGGGACATGCCCTCGAAAATTTTCACAGGCGATATTAGTGCGCTGTACTGCCATTCAGTGAATTTGAACGAAATCGGCGAAGGAGTTTAAATGAGTATCCCTTGTAAGTCTTAACTCGAAAGACAATAGTTCTAGAATCTGGACAAGTGAAGCCTTACGCAATGCTGGACGACAATGGAGATTATATTTTGGATTAAGTCTCCTAAATGATATATTATCAATATACAATACCGAACCATTTCAAAGGATGGAACATTACACCCCTTGAGTCATTGGTGAGTTCACAATGAATTCTTGGCTCTAGTGCCCTAAGCCTCATCAGAGCTCGCGCAATGCTGGATTTCACTTAGTTAAATTACAATGACTCCTTGTTCTTCGATTTTTAAAGTCCGTATTACAACCCTGAGAGATATATGAACGAGCGCAATTATAATACAACTAATTCCGGTAGGTGAAGCTTTCAGCCGATGAAATCCATTACATAGTCAGAAGACGCCTCTGGACATGTCAGATCCACCAAATACCCTCCCTCGTATTATTCTCAAGTTGAGTCGAGTGGCATTTCACCAAGTATAGTAAACCATTTTTGACACCTATAAAATTGTAAATGGTTATGGATACTTCAGTCCAAGTATGAACTTTAAGGCTAGTGCTTTTTGAAAACTAGGCCTTTCCAAGAAAAAGATATAATCCACCTCAAGCTAAAACTCAGCTGAATGTGATTCAGAGGCTGACTTTTCCCAATAGTTTCCTGCCAGGGGCTTATATGAAAGCGGGGTAACTTCATCTTCAGTCAACACTGTCTCAAACGTCAAGTGACTATTTTCAATTCAGGGCATGGCTGAGTGGCTTCATTTTAATTCATATTAAATTGGTAATAGAGTACGAAAGCTATAACCAGTCATAATTGTGCTTGCTTATTTACTTATCCCCTTCTTCCGAATCCCGTTACTCACCATTTTGTTTTAAGGGTGCATAAGGCGTAACCTTTAGGGGATTCTCTATGCACGGGTAAAACATTGCGGCAACATAAATGGCTCCATATTTTGTATCTTCATCCTTGAAGTCTAGTTTTATTTATATTTTGAAAGGTGTAATTACTTGAGTCCAATGCTCGTAAAGACTATGCAATTACCTTTTTACGATCTCCTATTTCTTTCTGGGAACTTTTAGTCCGAACGGTGTTTCCCAAAAATTTAACCTCTGTTAACATAAAGTTGTAGTAGGGAGTAGTCGGGGGTTTAATTATAATCAAAACTTTAATGGGCGCATTAAATTTGAGGATGGTAATTTCCTCGAGAACGCTCTGTAAGCTTGGCAATGGCCTGCACTGTGCTAATGAATAATAAATTCCCGTCCCATGGGTGTTTTTCCTCTCTGGCTTCAACCCCAAGGCCAGCCTTTCAACTTTTAACCTGGCGCTGTTATGAACATAGTTTCCTTAAACACACGAGGTGACAATTCATTACGCAAATATGATCTTGGAGTGTGCCGCGTACCGCGATCGAGGACCTATTTTTTTCACTCGACACCTCTTCTCATTAAATCTACTCTTGCATAAAATGATAAACGTTAGCATACGATAATAATTAGCACCTATCATAGTAACTATAATGTTCCTATTGTCAGATGCGTTTCCCTTGAATAATATGAAGCAACGAAACTGCTTTTGATGTACTAAAACATATCTGAGACCTTTGTTCTGATGGAACAATACCATGATCTTCGCTATTTTCTCATCGCAGGTATGTGTCATTTATCTGCGGCTATGCGATATCCTGCTAGCCTCTTTAAGAGTGGGTGGCACAGGGTAATTCTATACCAAGCATGCTCTAACCGTCAAACTTGCTATGACATTGTAAATAGCTACTTCATGGAATATATTTTATGTTAATTTAAGTAACACACGAGGAATATCATTCGCAATTTTTCAGCGTCCCGCTATTTCTTAAATCCAACGAAGTCGACGCTGCACTCATGCTTCACTGTGACCATTGGCTAGATTTCTGTCATTTGAACGGCTTTCACTTATTTTTCTTAAATAGTTTTCTGAGTGCCTTTTTGCCATGTCAGGATTTTAAACCAGTTTATACACAATGATGTCCTTCCTCATGAGATGACATAGTGATTTTAGAACTACATGACTAATGAATGTGCAGGATGTAATCATCAGTATCCATCATCCTGATGAATTGTTTAAACTGCTCTCACTGCTCTACATGTCCTTTTGAGCCAACCGTTTTATTTAATAATTTTTAACTTAATTGAAAATATTATCATCCCTTTGTTTGCCAAGTTTGGTCACCAATCCCAATGGTGGGTCTTCCTCGGTGACTCATACAAATTATTCCTTTCGTGATTTTGCTTAAATATCTTTGCTTTCAACCCTTTAGTAGGATCTCTTTATTGTTAAATATCGTCGTCATCCAGTGGCAGCCATACATCACTTGCATCATATTTTCATTTCATCAACCCGTAATTATTCTGCAGCTTTTATTTCCCAAGTATCACAAAAATATGGTAGCATGCTTCACCTAAATGTTGTTACGCAGAACTCCCATGCATCCCAGCCAGTGATTCTATCAGCTCTTTCTCTAATAGCATGCCTTACTTACATGGGCTATGCATATGCTGAATGAAATGTAGGTATATGAAAGATAATTACGAAGACAAAAAAATTTTTATTGTAATTAAAGGCCACAGGACTAATTCTGAAGTATGATTTTTCGAGACCAAATTATATGTAAATGAGAGCCATGGCATTTTTATCTAAGTTGCAAAAAACTCATTTCCCCGTCGATGCGGTAATATGAAAATAGTTTATATCTAAGAACGCAGGACCAATATAATCTTCTAGTTTGGATACTATTATGTTTGGAATTGAAACATTAAGTCTTGCAAGATAGTACATAAAAATGAACTCTTGTGGATTACTGACTCACACAAAAACTCTGATAAAAATATTATTTATTAACTTTACTTTTTTATATACAAGACTTTTCGCTAATAGTTTTATTTCCCTCTTTATGCGATCCAATGTAAACATTTTGCTTTACATTGATGATGACTGTGTATTATTTTTCGAGTAAGAAACTCGACGCCGATGGGTTTTTAAGTGAAGCACTCCGATGAAACTTTTAACACGCTTTCTTACCCCCAAGGAGCTCTTTTTCTTGCCCTCCTCTCTTTCCTCATCCACCCACTTAATCAATATTCCATCCCTGATGCCAGCCACACCTCCCCACGGAAGATGCTCAAACCATCACCCCTGTCCACTCCCATGCATGCACTCAATGCCTCATAACTAGTCGGAAGCAATAACGCTTCGATTGACTGTCCTTCTACAACCCCCACGGAAGCTCCCCAGAAATCTTTTTATCTCAAGGGCAATATTTCTCTTGCAATTTATTCTCTCTTGTTTCGTGAGGCGGGAGCGTTGCCCTGGCCCTTCACCATCGCCGCCCTCACACGAAGGATATTCCTCCATTCCGCCCGGAGACCACCCCCACGGCCTTCTCCAACCCATCCTCCCCCTTCTGCCAGGCACTCAAGCCTCCTCTTTTACCCTTACGCTGTCCTCCCCTCTCCAACCGGCGACCCTAACTCCTCACCTCCCGTCCCTTGATCTCTTGAGTCTTTCTCCCTCTCTCTCTCTCTCACTCCCCGTCTGTTATTCTTCCTGCATCCCCTTAATCCCTCATACATCCCTCCCTCCTCTCCACACACGCGCCCAATATCCTCCCCTTCAATTCCCACCCCCTAGAAAGAAGCCTCCGCAACCCACCCTCCCCCTCAACCCCGCGGTTCCCCACCCTCAAACCTTGTGACCAAATGCGCTATTTCCCTGATCTCTCTCCGCAGGACGCAATCCTTTTTCCCACTCTTTGCCTTCATAGCATTATCTCTTCTCCTTTCCATCTCATATGCTCTTTCTCTCTCTCTCTCATCTTCCTCTCTCTGGACTGACATCCATTCTTCCCTCGCACTAGAGCTACTAAAGCGTGAGTTTTCCCCCAGATTTGCAGAAATGGGGGATTTTTTCGGTAGGCGTCGTCATAGATGTTAAAGTTAAGGGTGGAAAGAGTGATGAGAGAGAAGCGAGTGGAGAGAGACACAAAGAGGATCGAGAATCGTAAAATGGAAGAACGACACGAGGTTTAGGGTTAAGGGGCGGGTTAGGGGGAGGGAGAGCGAAGGACTGACTGCGACGGGGTTATGTTGATAAGAATGGTGGACGTGGATTCCGCATGCGACGGAGCGCTGAGCATAGCCAAGTGCGAGATGAGGGGGAAAAAATATGGCGTTCAACAATGCTGCGGGGCGGATGTGTTGAAGGAAAACGAGGCTAGAGTAGAAAAATATGCGTCATCTCATGTAATTCGCTCATGATGCACACGAGACACTTCTGTGTATATCGCTCTCGGTGGCTCATAGCTTGCTTCTTGGGATAACATAAGGTATCCCACCACATCTGAAAAACTTTGCCGGTCATATTTCAAAGTGAGAGATAATTCCAAAAGAATATGTATCGCAAGATATTTTCATTAGCATTGTTCACCAAAATTTTGAAAAATAAAGGATAAATTACTTCATGTTCCTCTTAGAATGTAGAGCGATAATATTATTCTAATAAAATTTTCGGAAAAAGTTAGTTTTTATTAAATGGTCATTTTGAGTTGACAAAGGATTCCTCTAAATTATTGTGAACAAGGGGTAAAAATATTATGCATGTAATAAATATGATGTAGCAGACATCAAATTAATGCATATCAAAAATAAAATGATGTCGTTACAGAGGAATAATTTACATCGCCTTTTGGTGAATGCAAATGAAAACCGGTATCTCTTATGAAAATATCATGTTTTTTACGCATCTCTAAATTTATGGAACGGGTTCACGAATGAAAAACAAGAAAAGAGAAAAGAAGTCAAAACGTAAACCTACCTGTCCGCTTGTTTGAATGGGTGTTAATTTGAGCTTATTGTTGCACGGAAGCAGTGTTTACCGAAGATATTGCCTGGGAATATTTTACGGCGCCCACATGATATAAATATTTGTTTGACCCCGGAAAGATGTCGATTGAATGTGAAGGGAAAGGGATAACTTTGCAAAGGTGAAGCCAAATATACGGTGATAGAGAGAGAGAGGGGAAGATGGAGTTGGTGGAGAGTATATAAGGAGAAGAGAGACTGATAAACTGCGAAGAATGTTAAATAACTCAGCGGTCAAAAGTGAGGCGGGAAGATAAGAGGAAAAGATACGTGCGAATAAGAGGTGTGTAAATAAAGTTATGAAACTGGTATCGTGGCGTTCGATATGGCATTATTTGAGATTTCCCGTTTAGAGGGAAGGTGTAACGATATGTGATGCTCCACCTGAGCGACTTTGAACAAACTTTTAATTGACTTTAAATTCCGAAGAATCAATTATTTTTCTAAGGGAATGTTTTCGTAAACTGTTAAATTCTGTTTCGTTCTGAAAATGAGTGACATCAGTGTGCTCTCAGGTTTTGTTTCGGACTTGGTTATAATGCAACTGAAACTTCTGCAAAGCTACATCAGGTGCATGGGGAAATTTCTTTTTAACGGTCCAGTTCTTCTGGGTGCATAAGGCATGATTGAAAATGAACCTTCCAATGGGAAGCATGCAAATTAAAGAACTGACAATAGAGAATAGATTGGACAGAACCTGATATTTTGTGTGATCAGTAGGGATTGGAGTGACGAGTGAGTGAAATGTTCAAGGAAGAAGGGAAGGTGGTGAGGAGGAAGGAAGGGAAGAGGTGGGGCTGGGGTGCGGGGGTGCGGGAGGTCTGAGGAGTAGGATACGTTGGCCGCGGATGTGCGAGTGGCGAGCGGGAGTTGGTATAAGCCGGAGCAGGGCGAAGGGGCCACGAGGCAATCCTCTGCGTCAACAGAACGTACAAAATAAACAGTGGACTCCCCGTCCTCCTCCGGCCCCACACTCTCCCGCACGAAACCCCTTCACTTCCCCGAGCGGGATATATCCCGGCCGCCCCTGCCGCCGCCCCTTGCTCCGCCCTATAAGCGCGCACGAGGGCGCGGAATCCCACTCCTCCTCCTTATTCACTCCCACGACTTTGCCGTCGCTGCCGATCCATCCAGCCACCCGTGTGAGCATAAAAAAATACAACGTATAAAAAAATATTTAAAATAAAACCTCTTCACTAGGGTGAGCGGCTGTGCTGAGCAGCTGGGGGGGGGGGGAGAGGGAGGGGCAGCCGGTCCGCCTCCTTCCTCCCTCTCACTTCCCTTCATCGCCTCGATCGCTCATTGCTCCCCCACAATGAAAATACCAACAAGATTTTCCACCGTCACCTCCTTCACATTGCCCACTCTCTCCAAATACTCCCACCTTTATTCCATCACTATTTTTTCTATGGAGTGAAAAAAAAAGAGGTTGAGCACGTAAGCCGCCCTCCATTTGCTCTGGATAAATCGCGGGGGCCCGGATTTCCTCGCTTTTCTTGCCCTTTTCCGACCCATTTTCCGAACCTTCTCCCCTATTTGGTCCTCTCATAACAACCAAAACTACGAATTAGCGTAGAGAGTTTTACTTTTTGATTTATTTTATTGTATTTTTTTCTCTTCAAGTGTAATTTTACACCCCACTCTGGAGAAGTAAAAAGCAAATATTAAAAGAAGTTGAAATGAAGTTTCCAAATTATTGGTGCAAGCTGCGAGATTTACAACTTTAAACCCTGAAAGGCCGTTTTATGTTAACTCGGAAAAGGTGGTGTACAAATTGGTGGGATATATTTTGCATAATGAAAACCTGCTAAATACAGTAAAATTAGGTTCCGGTAATAGAAAGAATTACCACAGTACTAGGAACAGAATGATCGAGAAATTTTTGAGGGACCATGCAGTGAAGGCTCATAAGGTGGTTATCGGTTAGTAGAGGAAGAGACTGGAATGGAGAGCTGAATAAATTCAAGTCTAGCGTTGTTGACTGTTGATGACCTCGTTAATATGAATTTGGTAGCACATTTCTTATTTAACGACTGTGAATTCAATTACTGTTTTTGTTTTTTGTTTTATGGTGTTTACCGCGTTAGATATAAAAGAAAGGTATTTTGAAATTGTCACGGAAATGGATTGAGAATGGAGTAATGAAGCATGTTTATGATAGGCGAGTGTGAGGGATTAGGGGAAGGGTATTCCAAGATAGTCATATTTAAATATGGCGGAAGATGGTCTTTAGAGAAGAAATATCAGGAGTTTTTTGACAAAGGCATGTGATTATTGCATGAGATTATTTATTAACATAATTGAAACAAATGAGCCATACAAAGATCGGCCAATATGGACGAAATAATTCAAGCAAAGATATATTAACGGGCATATAACCTAGAAGTGTCCTTTTTTATTTTGTACCTACTCTATAACGGTGCTATGAGTGTAATGTGAACAGATCAGTTCCAGGCAAGAATCATATTGAAATGCAAAATGAAAGGCAAAACATTGAAATGAAAACAAATTTGTGGAAGAATGGCGTCCTTACATTTCTCTGGATTGCACTTTCCCCTCTCCGTCCTTGCTTTCTTTCCATTCAACCAACTCCACTCTCTCGCTTTTCTCACGCATACGGGTAAATGATGAATGCTTCCATCAATGGAGGCATTCGCGGCAGTTTCCAATGGAATAAATCGTGGATCTTCGTGGGCTACAATGCCCTCTATTTATTTATTTGCTCAGGTCTCACCAGAGCCCATTCCTCTGCTGTCGGGCCTCCCTTCAGCACCAAAAGACGGGGCGCCGCCCATCCCGTCCCTCCTCGCAAATTCCGCTTTCTCTTCTTCCCGGGAACACCAAATAGAATCATCTCAACTTTGTTTACCGGCAACACTATGTAAATTCAAGGTGGCTGTGGAAAACGTAATATGAGTTGAAGTTCGGGGGTATTATGCTTCGTTCAGCTCCGCAGTTGTGTATTCGGGTGTGATTAGAGTTTTCTGTCTCGGATTCTCCGCAAAATTCCTGGAATCCGGAAAGGAAAGATGGCTGCTTAGGACTACACCTGGATTGTTCAAGCCATGTTCCTCAAAGAATGTTTTTTTCGGAGAAAGATGTTTGCCTCACGGGGTGTGTGACATTAGTACGTGAGTTGGTGGGCGGTTTGCATACCCTAACCACACACAGAAGCCATAGGAGTTTTAGTAATCAACTCATCATGTTCTCATACATTATCTCGCTAGAATATCATAGTCTTTGGTGTTCTACTTCCTATAAAAATGAGAAACTGAATCCCAGAGCCTACCTAAGAATCATCTTAGAGAATAGCTTTGCCTTTCTGTTCATGGACCGAAGTGAATCATATTTCTTTATAAGATTTAAAAAATAAAAATAATCAGTCCTCAAAGAACAAATATATTTTATGATAAAAGTTAAATGTTTATTAATTATGTCCGTAACTAGTGCTAATAATTTCTGAAACTGATCATGATTTTGGATTATAAAATGGTCAAGGCTCGAGCAAGAAAAAACACAACAGACGAACAACCATTTTGATTTTTTCATATTTTATCTCTCGTACCCTCAAACGTATCGGGTATCATATAAATACTCCCATATGTCGAAAGCAGTTAAATCTAAGACAAACTTTAAAAGATAAACAAAATATATCTTATGAAGTGTATTAAATTTTCGTGAAGGGGCCATGTATCAGCAGTCCATCACAATCTTTTACCATTACACCAATCTCTGACTTTGGTACGTGTTAGAAGAGCACATTTCCAATTAGTAATGTTTATAACTAATTCCATATGACGCAAATTACTGATGTTGTTGAATTAATGGTAAAAATTCTATTAACTTATTAAATTCGGTAAAAATTCTGTTTCATTCAATTGAAAATTAATGCAAAGCTACTTTTCCAGAGAGATTATACTGTTTTTCGGCAACATGACCTATCATGGACTCGAAAGGGAAGCAAATTTGGCAATTTTTGCTCCTTTTCGCCCGTTTTTCCATTACATTGTCGATCCATATTGAAGTAGATATTAAATATATTTCATAGATAATTCCAACTTGTAAATTCGTTCCAGGCTTTAAATATGCCCAAACGGAGGGCAAGTTAAGTCCACCTTATTAACTCGCATACATCAGTTGCACGTATTGCTTGGAAATTTAGTACGTGGTGGCTTAAAGTTTGGATATTTTGGCAGAGATTTTGGCCATTTTTTTCAGCCAAGTTGAGCAGAATATGATAAAAACTGCATAATAGAGATGCATAAGTATTTGCTGTTACTTACGAACAAAGTACAATGAGAGCTGTGAGCCGGTTCTTTACCCTGACTTCCAGGGCTCGAATCCTTATTGGTTTATATCCGTTTTGCATGTGAAGACACTTTCACGTACTTAATTTAACATAAAAGCATCTATCTCCTCTCCAAATAGCCAACAAACCAATAATTGTCCACGCTTCAACTACGGGCACGATGGAAGCATTGCCATAACGTACTCTTATACCAAACTCCGTCTTACTTTTCTGCCGTTTTTTCCCTCGGAGACTTCTTCTCTCCCTTTATCGTGTACGGTGGTCTTTTACCAGTCACGATCACACTCCTATACGGCAACTTGCAGGATAGTATGTAGATGAAGTCGCATCTCGACCTTTCCGTATAACCCTCCGCTTGCATCCCTGAGCGGTGAGAGAATGGGATTTTACCCTCCGCGCTGCTTTCCAAAGAAGTGGAAAAAAAAGCTTTGCCTGGCGGGAGGAAGCCGGAGAGATGGGTCACGGGGCGGTGGGGCAGAGAATGTCCATTCAGTCCAGCTTATCCAGGGAGGCAAAGATACCGACAGGGGGCCGAATACATATCGACGCCGCGGACATACCAGTGGAGTCTCGCGGTCTCCCGTCGCGCAACTAGGAGAGGGTCGCGCCGTCAACCCCGGTAATCCAATCGCAGGCTCACGGCTAAGGCTGAATATATTCAGCGGGGGAGAAGAGGGTGGTTTTTGGTAGCTCGGGGATTTCTTTCCCTCCACTAAGGCCCTGGGTTCAATGCTCTGGCGATAGCATGGAAGGGAAATTCATTCTGCGTGACCCAGATCTACCATTTCCTTTTTTCCCCGGGTGAGTGGGAGGAAGGGAGGGAGTGAGGAGGGAAAGAATAGAAGAGTCAAAGCTCACGTCCATACGCTCGGAACAGACACGGGAGCCATTCGTAACTAAGCGGGAAAGGGGTGGGTAGGAGTGATATCGAGACGAGGAGAATGTGAGTGAGAACGTGTTAAACCCATGCCAATTCTTCTTTTCTTTATTTCCCATTATTATTTTTTGCCTCTCTCTCCTCCCGTTCCCTACTCGTCCCCCGTTCGACCGACTTGGCATAAAAATGCTGGTCGATAGCGCTTGGCGTGGCGATGTGGATTATCATGCATGCTGCAAGATTATTCGGAGGGGCATCGACGAAAGTGTCGAAGGCTGGCGGAGGGAAGTGTGAATCTGTGACATTGGCCGCGAAACCGTTATCAAAATATTTTGAAGGACATGCTTTATATTTTTTAACGCAGAATCGCGCCAGATATATGAAAGCACATGGTTGACTGGACAGGCTCAAGTACTAGTTTTATCAAAAAAATAACTCTTTCGGTCTAAGAAACAAGAGTTAGTGACTTCGGTACTACTGCAAAGATGCTGTTGATCCCTCTAGTGGAGTCAACAGGCAGAAAATATTTTGATTCTTTCATAAATGTTGACACAGGGGGATTTTAAGAACGTATTCAATAACACTCTTATTTAATGGTCTGACAGAATTTTTGCTTTCAAAAATTTCAATTATTAAATGGCTGGGTGTTATTACCAATTATTCCATGACTTAGACGAATTGTCAAATGAGTTAATGAGATTAGTTAATGAGATGAGTTCATTTCAATTATTCAAAAGAAGGGAGTGAGCTAATTACTATCATAATACAATGAAATGAAAATGTTGTCATAAGAAATGCGTTCAATACTAATCATTGTTCAATAATTCAACTTAACTTCCTTAACGCATAATCTGCGGCTCTACTCGATCGGAAGCTTGAATTTTTATTAATTTAGACCTGATTCAAGTTTTTTTTTAGCTTTAAGAAATCGCATAGTTTAATTATATATAAATTATTTCCATGAAATAATGTCAAACAGATATTATTAAAACATTCAAGTTGCTTTGCAAAACCCATCAGCTTACTTAACGGTGAGTTCGACTTTTTTCGTTAGCATTTCTTTAAAATTGACACCTTTATTATCCTCGAGTGGTGATTCTTCACCACTCGCCGATATATACATGCTGCCTCAAGAGTACATCCAACGCATACTTATTTGAATAATGTAATGAGAACTGCATCACGTTTTTCATATTTCATCTTTACCCGATGTCTACTCTTTGTTCATTTCTACTTATGCTTTTCGCTGGCAGAAACGCAAATCTTGCATTTGGAATTGTTTTATCGGTACATAAATTATCAATGCTGAATACTTTCATGAATTAAAATCTCTCTAAAATTCATATTGATGTGGAAAAAGTTTGTTTAAAACTACGTTTAATCCACATAAATCAATCAATATGAACAAAAACATCATTCTCATGGGCGAATACACTGGCAGTTTCACTGAAACACCCACACGTATTCTGAGAAGGTAATCGATTTTGATAAATCGCAGTATATGTCGCACTTAATTGCACTTCGTACGGAAAAGCAAGAAATATCGGTGAAAGTGAGCGTCCGTTTTCATTGCTTCTCGTGAAGATGTTCGCACGCAGTCTCCGCTAATGTGTTTGAGATGACATACATTTCGGGCGAAATTGGATGCCGCGGTAGTTTTAGGAGGCGTGACTCGGACCGCCTTCGTATTGAGGGCGTAGGGATGGGTGGGAGGCCGGTCCATGGCCGGCGATCGCCCTACGATGTCGTGAAAAGGGATGGGAATCACAACACACTCTCAAACGCCTGCTTCATTCGTTAACCGGCAATTAAACATGGGATGAAACGACATCCGGTGTTCGCGGTGGATTGACATATTCGAAAACGCCCCCCAGCCTCAAAGCGTTCGAGGGTGTTGGGCTGCCTCTGACGCAAATTTTCTCCGCGCGGATAATAGTGAATTCCATTCGACCGTCTCACTTGGTGACCCCCAAGCGGCTTCCGGGGTCTCGAGCGCTAATGAACGTGACATCACACTCCTCTGTCAGTTTCTCTCTCTCTCTGTCGGGTGCTGCGGTCAAGAGACTGTATGCTCTCGCTCTCTCTCATATCTTCTTGTTTCAATCAGGAAATAATTAGCTCGGAAGATTTTTCTGGTCACCAGTGATTTATATCTACTCCATGGCATTATAGTTTAATTTTATTCAGTATATTGGACCTACTGAAACTATAAATGGTTACTTATTCTCAGTTTTATGGATTTTGTTTATGTTTGACAGATTAAAGCTTGATATAGTGGAAGTTTGTCATTATGGCATTAAACATAATAGCATTATTTCAAAAATGTTTACACCCAATGTACAACGCATTTCTCATCACAGAGTCATCCTCAGCTATATGTCAAGTTGAAAACCAGTAGTAGATATAATATTTACAATCCAATTTTTTTAGGAATTAATACGGTGTTTTCCTATATTCAAATTGTCTCGTCCCTGATGACTACTACGTGAGTTTAGTTTGATATCTAAATGTAGTAAATATTTTTTCGGTATGACAATCTCTGTGTATAAGATCTCACTGCATTTGATGACAAAAATACTAGGTCGATCCAATAGCTATTATGGATAGCGTGACGAAGGAGGATATAGAAATTCGGATGGAAAAAATAATATGTTTACCACGAAACTGGCTACGCGCTGTGCGTGGAGTGGAGACACGTGGTTTAGAAATTAAGGTGGAAAGGGGTAAAACTGGCGCCAGCAAATTGACCTAGTTGACAGGTATATAAGGCAGAAAACATTGCTCTAAATTCATAGCCCTGACAATGATAGTTGAGGCAGTCCTTCAAACCTCAGAAACCTGACCTAGTGAAAGACTCAAAAAGACTTTACTAAAATCGTTCACCTGAAAATAAGCAACAGTACTTTATTTATCTTCGAGCAACTTCGAGCAACAGTACTTTATTTATCAGTCAGTTTGATGGAGATACTTCCAAAATCTGAACTATCCATGAAAAAATATGAAATTGAAGGCTACGTTAAATAGTGGTTAAAGTAACCAAAGCATTGTAAAACAAGGCCTTTTTCTATTCGTGAGCGTAAAGTTTTCAATATAGAAAACTTTGCTGTTAAGCCCAATCTAAGAATTTATTACTATACAAAGCTTAAGATGATTTTCTTCTTTATGAAAACCTCCACAGGATTCATCACGTCAATCTAAATTTAGGTGAAAGCCCGTTTATAATAATGAGCTGTGATTCATTACTTCAGAGTAACATCTATTTTTTTCCTGTTTAAGGTTACTGAAATTAAGGCTAATAATATAATTTAATTCATGGTTAGAATTTTACATAATTCTATTACACTATTCCCAGAAAATCTTTATCTTGCTAAAGGGATCTTTAAATGACTGGTTGAGACTTATATTGATATGGAAAGAGGTTAGAGCAACATCTAGGTTCTTCAGTACAAACCCAGTTCACCATTATAGCAATCGAACTTTAATCCCCATTAATTAAGTCAGATGCATGAGTATCAAGCCAGCGCCGCCAATTACCCTAATTCAGTCAAGGTCTTGAAAGCCTTGTTCGTTGACGCTCAATTCTGTTACCATCTGCATGAAATGTTTCTTTAATATAATATCGCAGCATCTTGAAACTGAATGCTCTGTGCTCAAGTAATTTCATTTAGAGTGTTATATGCCTTAATTATCTGCAGATAGGACGGTTGGAGTTTCCTTATAGTCCTCATAAATTAAAAAATTTTAATCTTTTTATACATTTTTTAAGTATTTTATAACGAAACGAATATTTGTCCATCCTTTGATTGAATGTTAATTTCACTCACACACACACACACAGCAATAAGATAAATAGCCATTCAAGCTAAATGCTAAAAAGAGACTAAAAACAAAATACATCAAGTAAATTTAAATATTGGGGACATCATAAGATCGGAGCTTCACTAGATTCAATTAGTCATACACAGCGACTAATATCTTCACGAACACATCAGAAAATACTGCTATTTGTGTACATCTTCTACGAGTGAAAGAAAAAACACCTGGTCATGATTCCACACTTCATTTTAAGCAACACGACCTAGGATTTGGCATATCATGCCATAATCTATGATATGCCGAAACCCTGGTCGCGTTGCTTCAAATAAAGTATGGAATCATAACCAGGTGTTTTTTCATTCATTATGAAGGAGTTCCATCAAGTATCGCCAGAGACAGTGTCTTATCATCTACAAGTTTTCCGAATCGATTTCAAACTCAAATTATTTGAAAAGAATGCTCTCTTTTGGTCACGAACTCGAACAATCTGCAGCAAATAATTTTTCTAGTTAAGTTAGATTTCAAGTTCGCTCTTTCTAATTACATTTCATTGTCTTACATTCACAATTGAAGTTGAGGTTTTAGGATGTTACACGACATAAATCTTCTGCTGATGAATTTGTCTGATGGACTAATTTGCTTAAATGTTTTTTTCTATGATAAATGGAGGATAAATGGAAACTTACAATCATTTTATAAATATCACAAAACCTTCCAGTAAGGACTTCCTCGTTATGAGCTGTTTCATATAATTTTTCTCGGTCATCTTCGGTTAAAGAATTCGTTAGGAGCCATGATGGCGCTCACGGGCTTAGGCTCGGTGAGCCCATTTTGAGATTTAGGTAAACATCGTGCGGTAGTGAGAACGGAAGAGTGAGAGCGCTCACTTTGTTTGTCATTTCCTTTCTCCCATCGCTCCATCGCAGGTGCTTCCTTCTTTTTTTCTTAATAATTCAGACCGAGCCCCGTAAAGGGAGCACGAGAGGCAAATTTCCGATCTCTTTTCTGAATTTCGGATCGAACAAACGTGCGCGGGGGAGGAGGAGGATGAACATCTTCATTCGTTTCGCCCGCTCACTTTTCATGCATTTCTGAGCCCACGTCCAATATTAGGACGGGCCTCCGCTGTGCAAATTTCGGGGGGAACGATGTGACGAGGCTGGCGGGGTTTTTCCAATGGGGGGAGGGGGGAGGATGAGTTTGAGGGGGAGAGGAGAGAGCATGGGTCGTTGGAGGCGGAAGAGCGGCGGTATGAGGGGGTGTTCATGTAGGAGGAGATGTACACCTCCCTTACCATCGTGGACTCAACGAAACACCTCCGCGCCACGACGCGACGTCCTCCGTCGGGCTGCGTCAAATTTTTCCTCGCAGGCTAGCGGAGTCTTCAACGAAGCGGACGAACGCTCGTGTGCTAGATGGATTATTTCAAGGTAGTTTGTTCATTTGCGGATTACCGTAAAACTGTGCATACGCGTATTTATTAGTGGTAGATATGGAATAAAGTGAAAAAAGTTCTTATGCCCGATTACGTTTCTTGGCTATTATATGCTTATTTCATTTCGCCATTCACATGGCGTTTGGCATATATTTTTAATGAATTTGATAACAAAGTATATAGTTTATTTTAAACGTGGAATTATACGTTAAACATAATTTAAATGGTTGCAAATAAATATAAAGGTATCACGCCATTCAAATGACACGCATTTTCAGGGGATTTTTCCATACACTTCGCAAGTCAGAACGAAGCTTTACTTGAGGCGGAATTTAAAAATATAATTCTTGGATCAATTATACTACTACTTTTATGTATGTTTACTTCTGCTGTAAACACAGATGTGGCTGTAGAGCGAAGTTTAGACGGACATTCTAATTTCAACATACTTTAATAGTTATCGAAACGTGCACTCAATGACACACCATCAGCGCTCTAACCATCTTAGGGAGGTCCCACCGCTACTGATTACCATCAACATTCATTCGAAGAGCCAAGTAAATAGCTGATAAGGAGAGCATCCCGATCGTGTTGGGCCACCTAAAAGAAGACATCACTTCAGAATGGCTTTGGGAAAAAAATTAATTCCTGATGACCTCAAAAATTCCTTTACAATACAAGGGAGGTTAAATGGTAAGCTGTAAACACTTTAGATTGGCGCAACTGCAGAAGTCAGCGATGGTGGAACAGTATCAAAGAATACCGTATCACACAATGGGATATATGTAAAATTATTGGCCCCACTTATGGCTGTAAGGACCGCAAAATCTAAGATGCCATCGACATCTGTCTGGAACCAAGGAGTTTTAGCCGGGTAAAAGTCTTTCTATTAAGTTGTATCTAGAAAACTGTATTTGAATGATTGAACGCATTAAAAAGCGACGAAACATGCGGAAAATCAATCAAAAGCAATTCCAAAAAACGTACAAATCAGTACTCTCGTGATTCCACAGCCGGATATAAATAGTGGTCACATTTAACACTAGAACGCCCGGACTTAGGCTCCCCCCTTTAACGCCTAATGTGCCAAAAATGGCACATGATTAAACTACCTTGAGTTTCTCACATAATTGTTTGTTTTCAGGATAGTAACGGGTTTAAACTACAAAGAATAAGTAACACAAAGACAATTTTGCATTTTCATATTTTTTATTATTATCTTTTATTAATTAAAAAGGAATAATCCCGAATGGCCCCATACAACTGCAGAGAAAAATCAGACCTTTTTCACTACTGAAGGGAATTTCGAACAGATAAACAGTTTTTTAACAAAAACAAGAGAACACGGAAAAGTTATATTGTCTGTAAAGGTTTTTTTTCTTATATGTAGTTTGTAAACAATTAAAAAATATGTCACTCTATTTCGCAAGCAAAACACAGGTATGATATAATTTTTATATTTTTTTTCACGTTGGTTTGCTGCATTTTGTGCATGAATACTGACTATTTTCGTCTGCTTTGCAGTTATTTCGAATCTGGCAACGACGCCTTTTACTTGCAGGTGTAGGATCGGGTGTATCACATGACTCTTCATCCTCAGCACACACCAATGTTCTACACCTATTGAGCCTGTGATTTGAAGCAAGAAGATTTGAGTTTCAGGAGATAATTTCGTCTACTTTTTTTCTTCAACGTACAACTCTTTGTACAAAACCCAGGCTTTAATTCCGCAAAGGTCCATTATTTTATAAAATGTGTGGAAGGCCATCTTCTAGAACTGGATTATACCCAATACTTCCTAGCCATTTGGTCAACGACGTCTACTCCATACTTTGTTTCATTGTATGTGGCAACAGACTGGCTTTTTCTTTTCACCGCTTCCTATTTCAACGTCGGGGTGTAAAGTGCTCTAAATTAGAACATTTTTATTCTTCTTCCCTTGATAAACAGTAAGTGTCATATTGTTACATTTTAAAACAGTGGTACTGAACAGAGCCTTCTTGGCGCATTTTATATCACTTGGCACCTCTCGTCTCACTTTATTCAAAGTACCGACAATACTGGTTGCCTTATGTTTCAGCTTTTCAGCTAACGACTTTGATGTAAAGAAATTGTCACATGTTATATTTCTTCCCTTGTTTAAGTATGAGCCCATAAGTTTCAGCACAACAAAGTCACTCAATCTCTCCACATAAGGTCTCAGTTTATCTTTACCCAAGTAAGTAAATGCGTTCAATACGTTCTTCGAATCTTTATCAACAAGCATCCCAAATTTTTGCCCATATTTGTCGGGCTTTGATAACATAAATTGCGTAAACCGACACCTATATTTCAACGGAAAAAGCTGTTCATCAACCGTCAAGAATGCCCCCGGAATATAACATATTTGTGCATTAGCAATGAGTTCATTCCATACTTCCGACACAAAGGCAAATTTATCTTTCTCTAGTCTCTTAGACCTTGCGGCTTTAATATTAAATCTCAGATTCTTAAGTATTTCTATGAATCTATTGCGACTCATTACATCCTTGCAAAATTGCATACCCCATTTTTTAGACCACATTGAATGAGCATCCAGTCCTTTAGCACCCAAAGCACCACGCACGTAAAGAATTGATAAAAATGCATCTAACTCTTCCAGTGAAATCGTCCGATTTGCATCACCCGACTTTAACCTTGCCTCAGTTTCTGCACGATTTTGAATGTGTCTTAGGATTTTTTGGGGTATAAGAAGCCTCCAAGTGCTTGAATAAAATTTTTCCACGACGTACCTCTTAGCGTAAGGAGAAGGGTCCCTTCTAGCCATAAAAATATTTTCCCTCGCACGCCGACTAGGATTGACCTCGCCTAGTGAAATAACCTTCCACTCTGTGCCATCAGGACACCTCAGGGTGGAACCAGGTGCAAAATCCTTGAGCTTCTTGACACCGCGGGGAAACAGAGCAGCGGAATTTCTTCCGTCATCAATTTTTAATTGAGCAAAATTAAAGAGATAAAACATGTTTACTTTAAATCATTAACCTACCCCTGATTTGAGTTATGCGAGTCACTGTCTTTCGAGGACATGTCTGGATCGGAAATTGCGTCTTTTTCGTCCTTTGACGACGAATTACCACTGTTGCACACAAAATGTTCATCATCCAAATCACTGTGTAATTCCACTTCAGAACCATCTGACTTCCCTTCTGAAATCTCTTTCAGCGCTGCCAAAATTTCTTCCGTATTACGGCCTCTGCGTCGCTGGAGAGACATAGTCAAATCTTCAACTACCCTCACGGAACTAAAAGCAAAGGCTCTGGGTAACTGATGAAAGTCGATGAAAAAAAATTGTATATTTCAATTGTTCAACCCAACGAGCTATCTCGGCGGTGCGGCGTATAGGGGGAAAGAGGGGAATGATTCATGCGATACCTGCCTCCCCTCCCATATCTATTGAGTTCCAATTCATACATTATCATCAGGCTCACCACAGTTTATCCAAATGTATCTTGTAACACACGTGTGTCATGTGTTAATGTAACGCACGTGACACACATGTGCCAAAAATGGCACATCGGGCGTTAGAGGTAAATGTGAATTTTTAAGAGAAACACAATCACAGAAATGAATGAAACAATGTGAGCTGAAACGACAATATGAATAGTAAAAAGTCACGGAAGCAAAAGATTCTAGGAATAAAATCAATCGCTTACCGCATTAAAAAAATCTGAAATGTGCCACAAATCGGGCGTTTTACCATTAACGGCCTTCAGAAGCTCTGAAGATGGAGGGCAAGTCGCTCTTTGAAAAGTTAGCAGTTATGCAATCACATCACCCGTACCCTTGAAATATTTCTGCGAGAGTAATTTTAGTCGTAGGCACTGATATTTTATATGATTTCTCTGCTATCAGATTTTTAAAGAAAGCTAATCTCAATGATTAAAATTGGAAAATTTTATAGGGATTAAGATTTCTCAAGAAATAATCTTACTGGTAAAATAAAGTTTTTTTATAGCATACGCTAAATGTGAGGGGCCAATAAAACCTCGGAGTTACATGTCATTTATTTGAAAGAGCACTATACTATAAGTCCTCTCCACAAAGAATCCGAGGAAGGATCGAAAATTTGTTGGATAATACCCTCCTCTGCCATTATGCCAACTCGGGTCATCAGGATGGGAAATAAATACTTCAGAAATCACTTCCACCCAATGTCCTCGACTCCTCGGCGTCTGTTCAAGCACAGTTGCTTTTTACGCGGAAGGATGGTGCGACAGCCGTTGTCTCGTACCGACACAGGTAACGTGTGATAGAAGATTTCGCTATTCTATAATAAAATCATTTTTTTTAGGCTGAGTTCTACTTCTACATACCATCCTGCCAGCCACCAAGTGGGCGTGTGGCAGGAGGTGTTAGGACACCTGCCATGTAAAGATGTAGAAAAAGCTGTTTTCGGAGGTGAAATGGTGAAGTGTAGTATGGGAGTATTTTAAGAGGAGCTCAAGTTTTACTATGGTCGCTAAATGTGCGTGGAAAGAAAGTTTTTACCTATATGTTCGGCAATGTATCTCTCTTATCATTTCTGTCCCACCTAGAGATATAATACGACGTCAAATTTATATTTTTGTGTCGCCCTGAAGCTCACCTGTTCTGAATTCCTCAATGGAAATAAGTCTAGAGAGCCGCCTCCGAGTATCTTGTTCTCAAATTAATCCCTCAAAGAACTGAGAAACACTATATGTTTGCTGTTAGCAGCATATTACAAAGCGCTCAGCTTTTCTTTGTATTTCATTTATTTCTTTGGTTAAATCTTTCTGTCCAGGGTCCCAAATGCTCGTGGTATATTCAAGGGATGGCTTGACCAGAGCTTTATTCACATTTTCACAACACTACGGTTTTCTTTTTGCCTCTAACAGACGCACAATCTCTGAGGAATAGTTTTACAATTAGGCATAAGCAAGATAAAATTTCAGCATTTAAATTATTTTTAAGGTAATTTTTTAGTGCTTGTGCAGTATTTAATTTGTTGGAATATTTTTCTTGTGCTCGAGTTTCAATTTTGTTTATGAGTTACTAAAATAAGATGTATAAATTTGATATGATCACTTTTATTCTTAAATTATTTTTTACGTTTACATTGCAAAATATTACTTTAAGGGGTGCAAAAAGGTATTTTAAATTTTTAGATATGCTCGGAATAGAAAAGATTTACAACCACCGCTCTAAAGGCTTGTCTTTCACGACTGTGAACGTAGCGAGACGTGAGTGACAAGTAATCCGAACAATATTTGTCCATCCACTCCTGTCCCCCTCTTTACAGAAAACATTCTGTTATGGCGGAATGAGGTCGAATGACGTGTTGTGGTCACCGCCATAAAAATATGAGGCACGCGTTTGCATAATTCAATGAATTGATTTTGAATTTGATTTTTACACCGCCCAGCTTTCGGTTGGAATGGATAGCGATAGTCAAGTAGGAATTTTATCGGTAAAGGTCACGACATACACTTCAACATAGTGTTCCGCAAAAAAGACCATGATGTGAGGATTGATTAGCGAAAACATTGCTCACTATTTGAATTAGCAATGAAGCAAGTTCTCAATTTAAAGTTTAATCGTCATCGTTAATGATGGAAAAAACACCCTTCACGTCTGATGGTCAATTATTTTCTATCGTGGTATTTTTTTCTGACCACTAAACCTCTTGGGGACTGGTCATTTTGTGCCTGAAATCTCCATGAACGACCTGACCTTGCCAATTTCAGTTTTGGCACTCATATATGAGGCTATTTAATTTTTCTTTTTTGAAAAAAAAACTATTGGCAGGTTGTCGAAGTGTGACTTGATGTGTGTTAATAAACCAAGAGAATTTTATCAATCAGAATAATTAATTTTCTTCACTAATAGATTTAGACAATATCAAGTTTTATGGAAATAAGTTAATGCATCAATCAAACCGGCTGTGTATGAACTATGTTAACTTGTAAAATATGCATCTGAGCATTCTTGATGAAAGGTAAAATTGAAACACGAGTGAAAATATATGAAGGTAAATTGTTCGTCGTAAACGTTAGCAATTTTCTCAAAGTGACTCCACAAGTTACCTCTTGCAAATGATCTAGACTGTGATAGCCTATACTTTGTAGAAGTATTATACGAATAGAATATTCATGGTGAGATACAATACTTTGTACTCTTCCACAAACGTTAAGAAGGGAAGTGAAAAATATTTTACTTTATTTTGAATATGTACCTACTTTTGATAATTGATGTGAAAATTTTCACTTCTTTTTGTCACTATACCATATCATAAATTCTTTAAAATAACTGCGCCTTAAATCTAATAAACCTATGTGCATAAGTTCTTCTGCAAACGATGGCGTGATGACGATTCACTACCGATGATGTCCGCAAAAACGGCGAAAGCTTCGTGGACAGAGAGGGGAATGAGTATCTACGAGCTAAAAAAAAGTCGCTCGACTAGAGGCTGGAAAGCTCTCGGCCCCTCGTCTGCTTTCGAAACGTTTCCTCTTTCAGTTTAGTGGACGGACATCCATTCACAGCGTCGAAGTGGATAGACAATGCCTTTGATTCTCGCATTCCTCTGCAGTGGTCGACGGCGGCTGTCCTAACGCTCTTTTGCGGCGGCCTGGAATGGAGTGTTGGCGTTATTTTTCCTGAGATCTGAAACTGAGACAGCAGAATGCGAAAATATGAGTTATTTTTACATTTTTATGGCATTTGCAATATCTATAGCTGCTTGAACATAACTTTCATTTTTTCCGCCCTCAAAAAAGCCGTGATGTCATTTGCTCGCATCCCTCGATATTCTGCGACGTAAACACTGCCTTCTTTTTATACTTTCTTTAGAGATTTGGAAAAATAAAATTTAAATTACTCATTTTAAGTCGTATAACAAGTAATATTTCCTTGCTAGTGACATGAATTTAAAGGCAGTTTTCAAAGCCGATAGACACCATTAGTGCAATAAACTTAAAGCTTGAGTGTCTCATTATCAACAAATCACAATATATACCCTTAAGAAGGTGATCTTAGTTCCGTGGCCTTTATCATATATTATACCACTGTGCATCTGTTTACGATCTTTTTCATATCCGTGGGGCCTCTTATCATGAATATGGGTGACTAAAGTCAAAATACTTGCCTTTTTCCGCTCGTATCTTCAGTATTTTAGAGACTATCTCGGGAATGCAGCCAAATTATTCCGCATTTTAAAACACGTATACGTATTTTTTCATAATTTCCATCCAGTTGTCTACATAATGGTAAGGTTTTCTTTATTGAGAGATGAATGTTGATGCAAAATACGCATATTACGCACACACGCGCGTGAAATATCTCGCCGAGTAGTTTAACATAGGCGATCGATGGCTCGCTTCCAAAATCAGGAGGCCGGAGAGGGGAGGTGGCCTGGGAGTCGACGGGGTGGGGGGCGGCGAATGGGTCGGTGGGGTTTTTGAGGTGGTCGGGGGGCGGGACGGGTGGGGGACTACTACATTGTGGTGTGTGTCCAGTCATTACGGGTCATTGGCGTTGGTGCCCTTTCTCGGGCCTACGGTGAGCGTAAACTTGGCGCACTTCGTGTGACAACCGCCCTAATAGCATCACAGGGCGACTCACTCCTGAGCCTCGGGATCGCATTTCTTTCACAAGCCCTCTCGCCAGAGATGGACAGCTGTGTGTCAGAACAGTGAACGTGTGCGTGTGACCCATTAATCGTGATTAAATATCATTCCATCGATTCAAGTGAAATTCGAAAGAAGAGGCGTTAAAAAGTAGTTACTGTACGAGTATAAAAATTACTGAATGCAAAATTTTCATTTTTTTACGTTAAAATATATCTACTTTCACTGATATCATAACAATAAAATAGAAAGATACTTAAAATATAAAATTATCAGATTATTTACGTACAATAAACCCTTTTTTCCAGCCGTGGTAGCCAGCTCAAGCACCTTGTCTGTTGAACTAACGAAAATTCAGTTAAGTTCCATTGGTTCCTTATCAATAGTAGTGAGATATTGAGGACGTAACTTTATTACCATCTACTTTGCTTGGAGAATTCGCTTCATATAAATAGGTTTTAGTGAAAACGACACTTGAAATAGAAGGTGAAATGCTACTTTTCCGCATATTTTACCGCTAGTTGTGTGTCATACTCCCTGTAACTTCCAGTTCTATTTGCGGAAGTAATTGCAAGGAAATATATCTAGAATGTTGCTGATCATATCAAACATAGGAAACTTTTAACAGTATATTTAGTCGGTATATGAAATGAATGGCGTACCTAACATTTCGATGAAGTAAAAATCGGTTGCTGACATGCATAAACCATAAACTGAACCTTTTAATTTCATGTTTACCAATCATAAATGAAATTACTTTACATTTATACGAAACTCCAGTTATAGTTTTGATATTAACACAAGACTGCCTTACTTCCTCGAAAGTTTTTATAATTTTGGAGTTTGCATTGTCTTACTGTTTTTAGCATACGATAGTAGTCTATTGGAACATGGGACGTTACAACTGGATTGCTTGAGAACAGTCCCTGACACAATTCTGCTGAACAACAACATGTAACTTGTACGGATTAATGAGGCCAAATTAATAAACTTCAAGTGTCCCTAATTGCCCTGGAATGGGAGAGGGCGGAAGAACTAATTGTTGTCGCGAGATGAAGCGAATAATCGTTGTGTGCCGCCATCTGTCCAACGATCGGTTGACTGCACCTCCATCTTCTTAACTGACCGCTTCACTCCTTCATGATTTCACATGAGAAGGATACGACATATTATGGGGAGTTTTACATGCAGTATCAGAAAAAAACCAAGATTCTACTTAATATGACATATCTATATATGCCTTAAGTTTCTTTGAAGATGGTTGCAGTGATTATAGTGAAAAACATTTGTGTGTAACTTTACGCACATTTTCTCGGTGATTAAATCAACAGATAGAAGTGGAAGACATTGCAACCATGTCGACTTGGTTTATTGGCAATCGAAAGCTATTTGACTCGTATCCTTATGGAACATGCCACATATAACATACCTATCTATTTTATTGAATAAGAGCAGATTTTTACTTTTAAATATAAAATTATTGTTGTTATAATTTATTTTATAATAATGGTTTACAGCATATACCAATGTGTAATGCCGATATATAGCATATTTTTTCAAAGATTTTGCGCCCAAATTTTGAATAGCACACTGAAAAATGAAATCTTTACTTGCTTTAATCAAAGAAAAAGTTTTAATACATAATTTTTCTTAAAATTCCATTCCACCTGTACAGTGACTTTTGCCGCTAAAACAGATCAAATTGAATGATGCTCGTAGAAATTATATTCAACTTGCTTGACACAGTATGTAATTATGCTCTGAATGAACCCTGATTATAGTTCCAGCAACCTGTATGTACGACACTTTTAATTAGTGTGTATACTAATTGTGGAAGCGTTGTAGAAATACAAGAGATTGAGCGTCTGTGAACTCTTGTCTATAATGTCAGCATGGGGCCTTCTTTAGTTAAAAGCTTGACATCATACGTAAGGTTACTAATTATTTATGTAGTATTAAGTTGTAACTGATCAATTAAAACATTCTAATGAAAACTTTCCGGATATCTGTTGTCATCATCATGAGTTCAGCTAGTAGGTATAACTTCTGATAATTATTTACTGTAGAATCTGTAGATTCTGATCCCTTCCCTGTAGAACATTTTAAAATTTAATAGAGAAATATTCAGTAACACACATTATTGAGGTTTTTCTGATATTCAAATTCCTGCACTAACATTTACATATAAATTATCCACGGTTACAAAATATAGGAAATTTTAATTATGCTATGGAGAGGTTTCTTATTTCTCCAGCTAAGATAGGTCTCCAGGTATAAGTTGTTCCCACTCACTAAAAATACAAATAAACGATCATAGGCATAGAGAGTGCCTAAGATTTAATCAACTTAGCCGATTTTGTGGTATAATGGCACCTAAATGCCATTGAGAGTGTCATTTTACATAGAACGCCATTTATGCTCCTTTTCACGCAAACCATAACATAGGCATGGGATACGACAAGTCCGTCAACGTCCAGCGTGTCCATTTGGGGCTTCCATCACAAAGGTCCGGGCCTCTCGAGCAACTGGAAGCCACTCGCCGCTGAAAATGTCCGGAATGCTTTATCCAGAACGACTGCTTCTTCCACTCGCATTTCCCTCGCCATCTCCTGTTTCCTGCGCCCCCTTCCCCCTCCTCCACACACCCTCCGCGTCTGTCACTTTCCCAACCCTACTCTTCTTTCTCTACCCTCACCACTCTCCGACTCACCATCTCAATTTCCGAGAATCCATTCCGGTATTTAGAGTCATTTCCTGGCGTCCCTAATCCTTTTCCTGAGACTTATCGATGCCCAAGATTTTTTATTCTCAGAGGTAAAGTTAGAGACAGCAACAGTAGACTTACATTCAGCAGTATTTTCACGACTTTGCGTTGAGAAAATGAAGGATATTTTATCTAAAACGTGTACTTTTCGATTCAGAAGAAAGAGAGTATTCATTGGTGCTTTAATTGTACCATCAGGTTTTGTAGAAGCTACCACATAAAACATAAATATTTACTCGGAAACGCGTGTTTTTATTTAGAATTAGGGTACAAAAAGTTGTTGCTCACATTTACTTCTAGATTGTAATGGTTTCTAACGCTAACCACTTTTCAATACACCTCCGGTTATTATTATTGGGAGTTGTTTAAATAGGTTTTTCGTGAGTCAAACCCAACTTATTCCACTATCGAGTGCTAAATTTACTGCAAATGTTTATACTTCCTATTTTCTCAATATTTCCAAAACGGAATTATTGGAATTGGAATCGATTAACGGCCATACTTCTCGATTCTTTATTTCTATCAGTATTTTCCTAGGAAATAATCAGCTCACCCTACGCTGGGTCCCTAAGGATATTAGATCACTCCTGCTGTGTCAACTTCCCAGCCTATCTTATCCCCATGGACAGCACTCTTTGCTTTCGCCCGCCCGTTCAACCCTTCACTCCTACCACTCCCTGCGCATACTAATCTAATTATCCGCCACAACGCCACCTAAAACGCCTCCTTCCATATCAAGCGATGAAGTTGTGGCTCACAGTGCGTCCACGTCTGTCATCATCGGAGCTACAGTGATGCTATCTCTACCCGCATCAGACGCGTGCGACTGCTGCTTCGTTTCCATGACAAAACTCTACTCCAGGATCTGGCTATAAACAGTGTACCTTATCCTTAACTCATGAATGGTGAGGTTAATGGCAAAGAGCCCTTTAATTTATGGCAGAGATGATATCAGACCAAAGTAAATTATACCAACGTAAACGCTAATTGAACCTCACCCTTCTATGTGACAGTATTGTATAATTCGATACCATAAACCTTAATAGAAAGTATGACCATTACTTGGTAGATTTTTATTTTGATTTTATATTGAACCAATTGATATGAACGGTGATATTTCGTCGATTTTCGATCAAATTTGACACTCCATGTTTCATGGCAATGGACAGATTTGTAATGGTGTGTAACATAATTAAATTCAATATATAAGCTGGGGAAAGCCTACGAGAATGTGACGTAACTACAAAATAATTTATTAATATCGTCATAGAGTTACTTCCTTAATATGAACTGTGACCAGTTATATACCTAATGTCTTTATATCGAAGATAAAAATATTTGTGCGGATAAATCTCATTTCTTCAACTTGCCAACCTTTCCAAGATCCTACTTTCTACTCTTACTGGGGGCTATGCATGTATTACTCTTTCCAAGTCATGATTCTTTGAGCTACTTTGCTTTCGTCAAAATATTTACACATACTATTGTTTTTATTAACACTTTTAGTGGCTTATGGCTTCTTGTATATCTTTTTATGTTTCGTTCATCCTTCTAACCCTTTAATTAATATTGCGGTGGGCTCTCACACCATCAAACTTTAACAAAGCCTCCGAGATACATTTATTTATTTTTTTCGAAATTCATGCTGCACTTAAGTGTACTACCTTCTATTGTAAATTGTGAAGAACCGGATCCCGGGAAAAAACATTAGGGAAGACTAAATTCAATGAGAATATGGTATGTAAGCAGCTTTTACGGTAAAAGTAGAAGGGGATAAGATTAGTCATGAGTGGTGTGACGGAAGACTTTTGAAAGGATGATCCGATTATGAATGTATATGAAAGAGATGAGATATATTGGTTTGGTGACGTCGATAGAATGAATGAGAGTCCAATTACTATACTGCTCAACAACAAAAGCAAAGCATGTGGTCCCTTACCTAAGCCCTTACAAAACCAGTGAGCGTGAAATCGAGGGATCCGGGTTCGAGTCCCAATCATAGCGAATGATTTTTCCTCAGCGGAATTTCGAACATATTGTCTTCTCTATCCACCTCAAATGTAACTCGGCGTGATAAGTATGCATGTATATATGAAGTTTCATGAAAAGTATAATTAATTTATTTTTCTATTTCCAAACTAGAAGGCAGTCGCAATTTAACTAAAGTGTTCCAATTTTTCTGGTATTTATATAAGCTATCAAATGTCACCTAAATAGTTAGTAGTTATATTTTTGAAAGCTTGAATAAAATATTGAGAAAATTATGATTATGTAATTAAACATAATTTTCTTTTATCTACAAGAAATTCCATAGTTTTCCTTACATAGTTTTAAAGTTTCCATCCTGATTTGGAATAAATGCAACGCGATGCTTTGATAACCAATGTCACGCGAACTAAAACACCTTTTGAAAGCAGAGGAGGAGTTATCCGAGAAGAATTGTTGTGTACTGATCGTGTGCAATTGGAATGTGAAAAGAGATACATGATGACCTTTAGCGCTTTCCCAAAACCTCGTCCGCCTGGCGCTTGCGGACGCTTCGGTGGCGGCAGATAGTGAGTGCGAAGGAATGTATGTCTCTCGGCCGACGCGAGTAGGCTTTTCGGTGAGAGTGCAGGTTTGGGTTCTCGAAAACGACCGGAATCACCAACATTCACGAGTGGATCGCCCGGATAGGTAGTCAGACACCCGCTAACGACGGGAAGCTCGAGTGATGACGATGGAGGACCGAAATGATGAGATAATGAACGCGGCAGAACCGTGCCAATGAAGTGGCAAAGCTCACGACCGCCCCCAACTCTCCATTCCTCCGCCAAAACCCTTATTCCAGTCCCTGCTCTCTCTCACGCCCTTATTCGGCACGATCCATTTGCATTTCGACGACCGACGCGAGATGAGCATATCCAGAGCGGAGCAAAGCCGCTGCCCATCTCTCCCTCTTTCCCTCGGCTCTTTGACCTTCCATCTCCTATCCTCCGGCAAAATTCCCAGTGCTTCTAGGTAGTTTTTTTCACTTAAAGATTTGCGTGAAAATTTTCTGTTGTGTACTGATCAATGTGTACAGATAAAAGTGCATGTAATTGTATGTTATCGACTTAGTTTCTTGGCAATCTAATGCTCCAATAACATGTAGGCTATTGGAAAATGGCATCTATATATCGAAAAAATTTCATAGCATGTGTATATAATTTGTAGGCTTTCATGTACGCCCAAGTACTCGAGTCGGTTTCATTTAGAGTTTTAAAGCTAAACAAATTACCATTTGTTGGTAGCCTTAAACAGGTTCTCATTCATGGCTACCTATAATTACTCACGACTCGTCATCATGAATTTAACTTATTTTAGGGTAATAAAAATTGCTATTGTATTTTATATCCAGGTTTTATTCTAAACTCAAAGCAGTACGTTTCATATATTTACAGTGGAGGCTAACAAATATCAAGGCATCATGCTGAGCAAAAAAATGTAATCACATTGGATTTCGCTAAAACTTCGAATTCTACGTCGTAAAGCCAAGTCATAACAGCGATTTCATTTAAGCGAATTAAAAAAAATATATGTCTTACTCATTTACATTACTACATGAATGGTATAATAATATGTACTTCAGTGACCCAAGATCGAAGAATTTTATTTCAACTCACTTGAAAAGTCATTAAATGTGCACTCAATGACTCACAATTACCACTCCGGCCACTTTAATGTTCCCGGGTCCTCCTTTTCTCCATCCCCGTCCCTTTTTTCCCCGGAATCACGCTCCGGGGACACCGGTGAGCATGCACACACATTGGACTTTGCTTCGCACATCCGAAAAACATTATCTCTCGGTCTTCTTGAATCTTTGATGCCCCGAGTGGGTGGGTTTGGTTGGAAGGGGGCATGTGGGCTGTGCAAGGAGCGGGAAGGGGTGAATGGGGGCGGGAAGGGTAAAGAATTTGACTGCGGTGGACTTGGCACCGGAAGTGGGCCAGCGGACCGGAAGTCGCCGGATCACCGGCGTGGAAAGAGACATCGACAAGAGATGAGCCCGCGTCCGCGATGCGGGGCCTCGCTATCGCCGACTCGATCTCTCCCGGTGAATTTATCATTCGGACCGCCGCCATTGCCCGAATCTTGCAATTGCTCACCGAGTGTCGCATCACTCTCAGAATCTTATGCATCTCGTCGAATTAAAATATCGCTCGTGAAAATTTACTGCTTTTGGAAAGCAAAATGTGCGACAATTTGTCAAAGCACTCACTCAGTTCAAAAAGCATCGACATTTTCTGTTTATTAACAGCAAAAAAAAAATTTCATTGCTGATTAAATGCGGTGACTAATCATCATGGTCAATTGAAACAACAAATAAATGTGAATCGTTGGACGACTGAACAGAAAATGCGACGCAAAATCACACAAAACATATGCTGATTTCTAGTAGAAAAATTTTGCATTTATTCAGCTATGCCGGATGAAGCTAAAATCCAAGTTGGTTTTTGGGTTGAAGTTAATTAATGTACTCTTTCATTGTGTGCATACTTTGCCAGGCTTAATTTAATAGAAATTTGCGGTTCAAAACATAAATAATGAATGAGCACTCCCTTGCAAAATCAGATACGCATGAGAAGCTTTTTTTATTTAAAATGCGAGTTGGTGCAATTAATTTAAAACTAAAACAGGGACCCGGAGGGCCGACGTTTATTTTAATCGCCCATTTTCACGCGCGCAGATTTTCGTCGGTGCACCTGAGTTTCGACCATAGGAACTTGCCAAGCATACCATGTCACACTGGTTGGGAACCTCTGCTTTAGAGATCAACAGAAAAAAAGGAGCCTTTCCGTTCGTGCATTTTTAAAGGGAGAAAGAAAGGGAGGAAGTAGTTTGGAAGAGGAGAGAGGGGTTGAATTGGCTGCAGGAGGGAGGGCAAAGGAGGGGAACATGGTCTGTTGGTAGAATAGTGTGGGATGTAGGAAGGGAGGGAGACGTGGAAAGAATGCGAGGGGGATGGGTTGAGTAAAGGGTTGAATGTAGGGTTGCCAACCTCACCAGATTTAGCGAATGAATCCCGGAATTAAAAAAGGGTTTTTAAAACATTCCGCCTCCTGGAGTTAGGATTTGTATGCGTTGAATATTTTAGTAACAGATAATATTGCCATCGTCATTGCTCATTGCAGTTCTTAGCTTTTGTTCGTCTGTTATTTCCTAAAACATGGGGTGTGATAAAAAATTTTCTGATTGATATCTTTTCTCAAAACATCTTTATTTATCATTGATATTAATTTTGACGTAATGCATGAATACTTAATATTGATATTCAATGTAATAAAAATCTGGGCTATCGGTCAGATTCTCCATTCTTCATAGCACTTCTAGACCGCAAGTTTCGGTATGATGTTAGCTCTCTGGCAATTCTGTCATCACCTCAGTGACAGAAAAGCGTATTCCTTTCTTGTTTCTATTTTATTTGCCAATAATTAAAAAAACGAGCGTTTGAGCGCTGGAAGTGCATCACTCAAAATTAAGAGTTAGTCAAATCGAATTATTTCCAAACAAATTTTGTTGCCACCATCTCACACCGAGATATCCAAAATAGATACTTCGCACAAGCAAGGTGATTTTGCAACGTTATCTGAACTTTTATTCACATTTCGATGTTTTAATCTGTTGTTGATCTGCAAGGGCGCTCGTCATCTTCAGTGTCTTTACAAATTGCATTAAACGTTTTTTCCACTTGTAAAGACTCGATTTATTTATATATTATTAGCCAAAAGTACCATTAGAAACTTCCTAAACGGTGCTGAACTTCAATTTATTCTCAATGCAAAATGAAAGGTTCTTGGATCAATTTAAGTAAAAAGTCGTCAACCACGCCAAAGAACTCTCAAACTTTTCATTACTAAAAGTAAACAATTGATGGAGTAATCAATGTCCGAAATATGGTAGGGACAAATGAGTCAACATAGTAACAGAAATTATGAGATTTTTACTTGTATGATGTGAGATATTCACTTGTATGATTTGTTTGAGAGAGCGTTTTAAGCATATTTATGTATTTGTATATAATTCTCTTCCAAAACAGCTAAATGTGACATAATTATTCAAATAGATAATGAGATTAAAATTGTAGAATATATTTATATAAAATTGTTATTTAAATATTCATTTACTTAGGGAAAAGTGTTCTTCCAGGTAAATAACCGTAGTAAATGGCCTAAATTTAAAGTACCTTACTTACTTAAATAGAAAATAAATGCAGAACACTTGAATATTTCTCTTGCTCATTTATGTGGAATATAGATTCAATGCGAAATTTGTGTAAACATCCCTAAACATTGTATGCCTGTATTTCCAACTGCTGGGTGAGTTAACTCCTAGATGCAATTCTTCATTAGTTGGCAACCTTAGTTTGTAGAACACAGAGGTGTGGATATGCTGATACAGTAGCAAATGGAAGAACAAGGGGTTACTATTCGTGGTAACTGAATGAATGAAGGATCGTCATGAATTGAAATCAGCGAAAAAAAAGAACAAGGTAAAGGGATAGGGCCAGAAAGAGAGAGAAAGAGAGAATAGATGAGGAGGAAATAGCAGGGGAGAGATTTTGAAAAAGAATTTGCAAAAGCGAGGGAGGGAATTTTTTAGGCCGGGGTAACGTGCGCCGGTGGTCGCCGGGAACGAGAAGCGGAAGAACTCGGTAAAGGGGAGACGAAGGTAAAAAGGATAGAGAATGTATGAAAGGGGGTGGAGAAGGTTCTGCCGCACACTGGTGCAGTCAGCTTTGCTCATTTCCCTCTTCTCTGCCCAACACAAAATGCTTTAAAGTGCCTTCGGGTCGAGTGAGGGAGAGAGTGGAGGAGCCGGCAGCAAAACAGCCTGCATTAAATTTCTAATCCCTCTGACGGAAACTCCCACGCACACGATCATCTCATGAATTTGAATTATTGTTTTGTACACCCTACGCCTGGAAAATGCCAGATAAAATGTAAACGTATCGTATTCCTCATTCGTTTCATTGGTTTTCATTTTTGATGCAGTCAACCACAGTTAAAGTCAGCTTTTAAAGTCTTTTTTTGCTCTCTCAAGTGCTGAGATTTCAGAATTGTTGCTAAGGTAAGTCGAATCCGTTTTTCGGGGTTTTCATCGCAATTATTCATGATGAGGAAGATATTTCGCCGGCTATCCTGCAGGCTTCCTTGGGTACAGTCCAGAGGAAGCCTACTGGATAGCTGGCGAAATATCATCCTCATCATGAATCAACGCGATGGAAACCCCGGAAAACGGATTCGCCTTACATCCAAGCCCCGCGGAAGCCTTCATCAGAACTTGTTACCAAGGTGTTAGCCAAAGTTTTGATGGAGTACTTTACTTATGGCTGTGGATAAAAATGGCACTTGATTATATGACCAATGTAACGAGAGATGGTGGTGGCAGTCAGATCATATAAGGTAGTGAGATCACAACCTCCCACCTTTAATTCCACAAGTCTTCATTTCGAGTATTCGATGTGCAGTTCAACTAAAACCTTTTACGTGGGAACTGAGATACAAGGGATGGTTTGTAGTAATTCGCCGTAGATGAAGGATATAGCATGCTAGGCACATAGACATACTAGAAAGGTATATTTTAAATAATTAAAACCTTGTTTCACTAGGATATAGAAAATTATTGATTTAATGGGAATTAATCTCGAATCTCTTTAGTATATATGTAAAGTGCATACATTTTGAAGACCTCTTTGGTGAAGTTCGGAGTACCAGAGGTTTTTGACTTAAGGTATTAACGTATTTTTTGACCCATAAATACCTTTAAGGTAGTTTAAGCGAAATATTATTTTACCTATAAATCAATGACTTTGATCTCATTTTACAGAGATATATATCACCCTTCCATTGACATAAAAAAATTCAACCCCTTACCACATTACTTTCCATGATATTTACCAAAAAATACCAGCCCTTATATATGGGAAATGGTACGTGTATGCACTTTGGAGAGACCTTATATTAAAAATGAGGCATTTCCTGCGCATAGACCTCGCCAAAAAATCAAAAGTGTTTAGTTTTTGTGTGTTTTCAACTATTTTTGAAAGTTAATCATATTGTCACCACAGTAAATCCTTCGAAATCACGATTAGCCTTCCATTTTGATGGAGTTTCAAATGTACTGTGTGAAAAAAATGAGTCAAATTAAAGACTTATTTAGATATTTTCATTTGATTGCTTTCAATTTCTGTAATGTACAACTATTGTATTGCACCGTTTATAATGCAATATTTGATTCATGTGTCTTACAGTTGGTGGGATTAGAACGTATATATTGAATATGATCTCTAGTATGATTGGGGAACTATCTCGCTCGCACTATCTTAAGTACCTGTATTGTATTCTTTTTTGTTTCCTTAGGCTGTCTTTCAGATTTTGAGGCTCCGGGTGCTGTCGTTGATTTGCGCCCCGGCAAGTTAAAATTTTATATAAATGGGAAGATTTACAATATTAATATCATTTAAATGGTAGTATGTTAGCAATACCGATGTTATTAGTATTCCATGAATAGAGAATAAAAACGCACAGCTCCACCCGATGCCGGGATGTTCTTTTTTAACGGCTCTTATTCTTCTTCATTAAAAACACTTTTTATATTTTCAAGAGCAGATGATATTGAATGAGTGAGAATTCGGTGACATGACTCTTAAGTAAACACTAATGACGAGGGTGAAAAATGCTTGAAAATCATTCATACTTTAATTTTTTATTCGAACTGGTTTAGATGGGTGCACCTAATAACCAAGGGTGGATTAGCTGTGATAAAATATTAGTTTATGTGATAATTTTGTGAAACCAACAACCCAACCAGGTCAGAAAATAAAGCAAACGAAAATTTTTTATAGAATATTGGTTGTCCAGTGTCACGACAGCCATCGCTCATATAGTTGACGAGATCACAGTGAACGGTAGACTGCGTAGTCGTGTTAACACTTTCTTTAAATGCGTGGAGGCGTCCCGTGACTATGACGGATGACGTCGGATTCAGAGAGGGGATCAATGTCGAGGCATAGACGAACGCTAGTAACCATACCGCAGTGTGACTTCACATCCACGAAGGACAATGACAAACATAGATTCATCAAAATCGTATCGCCCGTAACCAGATCGTGCGGTCACGTGGGCAAATGAGGCGGGAGTGATCCGGAGCACCCATGGGGATTAGGACTCGAGATGGGATAGGGGAGGGGGGTTGGAAAAGGGGAGGAAACGAGAGAGACGGTGCAGGGAGAGAGAGGGTGGAAGGTGTAGTGGTGGACTGCGGGGGTTGACGCGGGGGGAAAAGCGGTAGGGGGCAGAAGGGTGGGTTTACGGAGCGGGAGGCTGCAAGGACCATCCCCTCCCCCCTTCTACGCCATTCTTGTCCTCCTCCTCCACTCACGGACACCTCCTCGCCTGATAAGCTCCTCGTCGACAACCGATCAATCATTTGTAGCAGCACGGCAGGGGGGCGTCACACGGACAGATACGGCCAATTAGACTGGGACAATGGGGCCGTGAGCATTAGGTGTGTAATGGGCGGTCGAATGTAAGCGAAGCAGTGATGTGGGCGGGCGAAAGGGGAGGGACTGTCATGAGGGGTGATGTCGCGAGATGCTGCAGAGGTGCTGCAAATGTGATCGAGATAGATGGATATATAAACATGCTCCTGTAATATACGTATATATTTAAACATGCATATACGCACGCTCATCGGCCAGTTGGAGTGGACCATAAATGGGTGGCCTCAGAGTGTGCTTCCTCTCTGATACGATATCTCGAACGTGCGTCCGGCTCTGACTCCGGCATTTCCGGCTGTTCGGACCAAATTCTCCGGTATCCAAGTGCTTGACGGATATTGCTTCGTGCCGCTGTGTTACACGTGGGGAAAACCTGGTAAGAAATATGGCGTGTTCAAATTCACATTTTGAACATTCTCCATTGAATGACACATATATTTTCAGTAAATCACCAATAGCTTATAAAACCAAATTGAAAATCATAGATTTAAATGGCTCTCATAAGAAGAAAAGTTAAACTGATAGTAGTTTTACTATAAAAAGGTTACTTTAACGGAGAGTTGTTACCTTCGGCATTAACCCGCTCGTATGTAACCATTTTTGTTTAGAAAAATAAACTTACGGGTCCTAATATGTCGAAATAATTCGATTCGGAACCACTTAAAAATTAGGACTAATAATTATCATGAATGTTGATGAACAATAATGAAGAATATTTACCTAACCGTGGTTACTCATTCCGAGAAATGATTCGGTTCTGATACCGTAGCTTAAACGACATTTATCGATTCTTTCAAGGATTCCCCGAGAAATTCATAAGTTAACATCCATGAGATGACAAATATGTCCTAATAATAATGGAAAGAAGGCTCAATTGAGTTTCAGTTACTATGTGAATAAATGTTCTCCCTCAAATCAATATGAAACATCTAATTTCTTTGTTTCTCTAGCGGGAAAGTATGACAAGATATCGCTTTTAATAGGGTCTTATGTACGTACGATTAAAAATCACTTCATTTTAAAAAGACTATGTTGTTTTTCCACTCTTGTAAGATATGTAAGTGCTTTTAATCATAATCACCCACTCTTCGTCACAGCTCTGAACACCCAGCTGATTATTTGGCGAAGGCGACCGATAACTGAGGTCGTTTGTACCATTTTGGGCATATGGTTCAATGGAGAGTTAAGAATGCACACTTAAAAGGCGGCTAGGTGGCCACGGTTTAGCATTCCCTCTGAAAGACGAACTTAGTATCGTACTTGCAGTGCTATTCCTACAGTGCACAAGTACGTAACGGATTCCTTCCGAACAATCTCCACCACTGTTGAGATTGGAACCAGGGCCCGCCTAATGGAAAGAAATTTGCTCAATCCTTCTCTCCAATCCGATTCCTTCTCACAACTTACAACAGTAAATAAATATTAACCTGTTTGTCAAATATTCCTGAGAATATCATGAACCACTATTTCTATCATATACCATTATATCATACACAGTCACTTATCAAGTTAGAGTGGCTCATAACTACTATTTTGATAGTTAAAAAAAGAAATCTGGTAGGGAATATTTTTGGGAACCAACTACGGTGTAGTCATTGGGAAATATTTTCACGTATTAAAGAAAATTTTATCAATTGTGAGTTTTATCACTACTGAGACCTAGTAGTCTCAGCAGACAGCATTGACGGCGTAGATGAAGTAAGATCGGATCGGTATCAACAGCCGCAGATTCGGGCGAGTAATAAGTTCACGGAATCGGCCGGGGTACTGAAATGTGGAAGACAACGGGAAAATCTCCTCACTAAACTGCCTAGATAATGTTGACTCACTGTTGAACTACATATAACATCATGGAATTCCTCCCGGTAAAATTTTCCTGTGGTAAAATTGTCTCCCAATGGAGTCCACGGGTGTAGACTACCGGGGAAAAGGGGGGTATATCATCGAGGAAGAACAAATGCCGGAGAAGGATATGGAAGGCGATGTCTTTACGGGTGATCGAAAATCTAAATACCAAGAAAATGGAGATGGAGAGGCTAGGAGTAGTTATGCTGGGTGTCAGCGAGATCAAACGGACGGGGCAGACAACCACTGCAGCAACGGATCTCGAATGGTATATTCTGGACAAGGTCAGAAGATCGCAGAAGTAGGCATCATACTGAAGAAAGAATGTGGCAGAATAGTAAAGTCAGTCTGGTAGTACAGCGAAAGGATCCTGATGGTGAAGCAGGAAGGAAAGCCTACGGACACCTTGACAATGCAGGTCTACATACCAACGGCAATGAGTACAAAAGAAGAAATAGAAGAAATGTTCGAGAAAATTGGAGAAATCCTCGGACTCCAAAGCGCGAGCCATCAGTAAAGCGATCGAAAGCGAGCCCAAGGAAAACTTATCCGATAAAATCAAAGATAGATATAAAGGTGGAAGACTTCTAAAGGACTTTCAAAGTAGAGTAATGATTACAGAAACGAAGAAGAAAGAGACTCAGAGATATGAGAAGCACCAAACCTTGAGTTTAGTGTCAAATTCATCAAAAATAGACGATAAATAGGTCTAATAATGGAAAGGAAAATTTAAGACAACCTTTCGGAAAACCAATTTATATTAAGGAAGAAAAGAGGAACCAGGTGGGCTATACTCTACCGGAGAGTAATGGTAGATATAAAATTCATGGGAACAAGCCACTGTATTTGTATTTGCCATTTGTAGATCTGGAGAAAGCCTTCGATATTGTTAAATGAAACAGGCAACTGGAAAAAATGGGAATAGGTTACAGACACAGATGAATAATCTTGTTAATATACAAGAATAAAGTTGTTAAAATGTGAATGAAAGGCGAAATACAAATAGAAGATAAATTAACAAAGTAGTAACACAAGGACGCAACTTCTCTCCAGCATTGTTTAAAATGTACTTAGGAGAGGCATAAGAAAAACGCAAGGAATCTAAATGAGAGGAATAAAAATATACGGAGAAGAAATAATCATGCTCCGCTTCGCAGACGATACCACTGTCATTGCTGGGAACCAAAAAGAAGAATCCAGGTCGAAAAAAAGAATCTGGATCATATGGGTTGGACGTATTCTGAAGAGCAATGGGTTTATGAAAAACATAAATGAAGGTAAAATAGAGGGAAAAGTCCCTAAAAGAAGACTCAAGAATAAATCCATAGACCAAAAAATAAAATTTCGTCAAGGATGGTCAATGATGAAGTAAAGAAACTAGAGTTAGATGGGAAATTGTGGAGGGCCGTAGTCAACCAATCTTACGACTGAACGACCAATGAATGATTTGACTTTGAGCTCCTGCAATATATCCTGACTAGATACTTACGAGAGATACTAGAAATTCACAATTATTGTAGCAACATGTGCTGTATTGAATGATGGGTCGATAAAATGGTATAGTTTGAAAACTTTTTATCTTTAGTCATACATTGTCATCGTACGGCGTCATTGAGTGAATTTTGTGTTACTCAATTCGATAAAATATGACCCTTTACCAGAGATGAAAATGGTGAACTTTGCTGTTTCACCTTTATTTCTGCCTAGATGTACAATTTATACTCGTATCGATTGATAGAAGTATCTATTTGGGAAGGTTACTTCGGACAATGAGCATCGGATAAATTGGATGGATGCGTGATCTCTCCTTTCAAATTAATATTTGCTTACATTGCCGTTGCTACTAGGATGAAAATCATAATATGCGGTGACTTCAGCGGTACGGAGCTAGGGTTCGTTACGGAACATCCCGTTTACGACTTTATGCAGCTAGAGTTATATTGCCAGCAAGATAGCAATGCCCGAGTCTGCGTTAATATTCCGTCGAGGCTCTATCATTAACCGTGCGGATACAAGCAATGTCCTTTTTACCAAACAGAATGTTTCGCAGAGATGCAGTGCAAGCTCGCGTACATCAACTATAAATATTTTCATAATGTCAATATTCTCAGTTTTCGTAACGTGACTGCCGTTTCTTCAATTCAAATAGCTCGCTTTATGATAATTCTTCTCCAGCACGTCTATCAGTACAGGGATAGTTGTAATTATTTAGTTTGATTTTACATATAATATGCATCATATGAGAATCAAAAACAATTCAGCGTCATATACTCATATTTCTATAAACAGTTCGACAATGAAATGATGTATTTCTATAAACACTGTAGGTGAAAAGGCGCTATGGGAGCTTCATTTTCTGTGCGCCTCTGCCAAAATGAAATACGATATGTCTTTTTGGGGAATAAACATCCTTTAGATCACAAACAAAAAATCAGAATATCCTTCGATTGTTACGTATCAAGCATAATTAAGTGCTTGGAAACACATTTCACTAATCGATGACTTCAGTTCAAGGAGCCGGATCTCGTTAGCAATATAAATGCAGCGTCATAAGTTATCACGCTTGATTCATATCGATCGCTGAGTTTTGCATATGAACGTTTGGTACTGGCTTTGCTCCTTAACTGCGTGCACCATCGACAGCTTTCACCTTTTTTTACTGCGGACGAGCTAAAACAATAGAGGTGCTAACTAGTTATTGCCAATTGCAGGCGCTCAGCATTGCGCGAATATGAAGCACTCTAATTCCCTTGTTCATCCCATCCAATGAGGGATGCATCCCTGATTTTGAATTTGATGTGATGAAATCCAGAGTCAGTAGTAACTTACGACGGAAAATCTATAAGTATTCCGGGGTATCACGCGGATAATAATAACCTACTGCAGAACAGAGTCCGTGATTTCAAGGAAATGCGAGAGGAAAATACATCTTTAAGGAATGGTGATACATATCCATCACCCACTTCTCATTATCCAAGTAAAATCCAACTCCTCAACTACATTCCTCTTGTCTGATTCGTGTTTCCAAGTTGGCTCCCATTCAGCGAGGGAGAAAGAGTAAAAACTTCTTACCCATATCGCGTATCTTCGCTTCTATTCCTTCTCAGTCACTTTTTAGGAAACCCCGTACTCGGTGAAAAAAATATTCCCATTACAAAATGCAAATGGAAACACGGAGCGCCGTGTTTAAGCTACGCCCGTCCAGCCGGAGGCCAATTAACACATTTTTTGACAAGGGTGGAGAGAATATTCCCAGAAAATTCTTTTCTTTGCCGAGAAATGTGGCTTGCCTTAAAATGCCACCACCATTTCATAAGCTTCTTTCGCAGTTCGTTTTTCTCCTGGGCAAATAGCTACCGCTGGACGTAGAGGAAAACCCATCGTCCCCATTTGTAAGTTTTAACTAGACTGCGGTGGTTAAAGACTTGAATTTCAACTTTAGGAATTTGGAGACTTCAAACTTTAAAATGTATGAAATTTCAATTTTACTCCAACTCCCTTTTGCTGGAGTACCTGTAAAGCCTGCTATAGTCATTACTATAATGCGTGGTGTGTTCGGCGATGAGAGATGATCGTATTACGTTGTGAATTGATCCATTTTTGGTGTCGAGATAATTCCACGTGAAGAACCAAACTGATATTCTTATCTATTATAGAGAGCGGCAAACTTGTAAAATGTAGTGAATGGCTAAGTAACTTAATGAATTCGAATTTGTGACGGATCTTGAGCTCAAGGACCAAAAACCTTTCAACAGCTCTTATAATAAACTGAGTATCATCGTGCTATTTTATGCGGGGATTAGAATTTCTTAAATACGGTTAGCTAATTAAGGAATGGAAGAAGCCATCTTGGCCATCAATTTGGCAACTGGTCAAAAATATAGGACTTTATTCTATCACATTTTAAGGAGTAGTTTTTAGCAAGGAGTAATTACATTCAAGATGATATAATTTTACACGCTGTTAACTCAACACTTTCCATCAAATGAATGGCAAACAAAAATCGGTATACAAAAGAATGGCTTCTTTTTTGCCATATCCATTAATTTAATCACTTATGCAATGAATAATTACAGTCTCTACAGAAATTTTTGGTTTCCGATCAGTTCTCATTTTAAAGATAACTATGGAAAGTGAAATATTTCATTAATTCAATATCTTTTTTCAGGAGGTCATTCCATTGTCCCTTGATGGATAACTTTTGGCAACAAAATTCTCGATTTACCGGATCAAAGGAGGAGATAAAGGTAAATTCGCCTCTCTTAAAATATTACTTTTACATCAGTTCAATCTTATCAGGCATAACCTAGTATAAGTCCATTATTGAATAAATAATGACAATACCAACTATGTTTAAATCCACAGAGTTCTTTATTGGTACGACTAGTTTCAACATTACTGTGTCAACTTCAGGTACTGGTAGGTAAGGATGTATCTGAACATGACGCAATAGCGTTGAAATTAGTCGTACCAATAAAGAACTCTGTGGATTTAAACATAGTTTGTATTGTCGGTATTTATACATTGCTTTTACAGTTCTTGCGCTTTCACTTTAGCTCGAAGTTATGCCATGTAACTTCCTTAACACAAATAACTTCTTTAAGTGTCCTTAAGAGGCTGAATACATGTAGTCGGAAAAATTGATACTTCCCTGTCTCATATATGATTGAATCTAAATAACTCAATCCGACTAAAGTACGAGTGAAGTAATAAGACATTTTTTGAAATACAGTAGAAGATCGATAATCCGGAATACGCGGGACCAGACGCGTTCCGGAATTACGATATTTCCGGTGTATAGATCACTTTCCTTGAAGAATGCAACACTGCAACACGGTAGGTAGATTAACGGAAAGAGCGAGAGCGACTCTACGGAAATGATGAATGAGGGGGCAAGTAATGAGAAAAACTAAAGTACTATCATAAACTCTATATGACGTAAAACATTTTAAAAAGTTCTTCGTTCGTAAATGACGAATCGTGAAGGCAATCTAGATGAGGCCACCTGTAAATGGAAGAAAAATGGCACTTAACTTTACAATCCGGGTAGAACATCAATATTTCGCTAGCCCATATTTTTTAACATGCCCCTATCGTAAATTCCAAGTCGCTTTAATGACTACTAGAGTAAACATATCGGAGGTTTTGGTAATTAACAATCCCACTTCGAATACAATACTAGGAATATCAACAGTTTGAATTCTTAAATTTAATGGTAACAGTCGCAGTGAATCCTACGAGGTGGGGAAATCGCGGGTATTTTGGAAAAACTACTTGGCATGAACTTGATAAATTATTAATACGTTCTGATGTGGCGTAAATCCCAAAAAAATTGAAATGTTTGCTTACCATCACGTCTTATGGATCTTTATTGGCCGTGGGTGGAGTGACGCACATTATCCATGGCAGCAACACACGAATGTTGGTGATGCTGTCTTCTTGAAGAGGTCTGTGAGCTTCACCTGTTTCCACTGGCTACGTCTCTTTCATTAGATTGTTCTTTATCCTATACAGCTGAAATATCTCCGTATCGTTGGAAGAGGTTCTCGGTTCCAAGTACTTAATCAGTTTTTCCGCATGTGTAATTGCATCAGAATTTGTTATTTTTTCCTCGTCTGAGCTGCAATTACTTGCCATCCCATCTTCATCGATGTTTTAAACAATTGATGATCCCGTTACGGCATCCAAAATCTTACCATCGGTGAGGCATTGATACACAGGTGCATCATTGTCACAGTCATTCCACTATTTTATCTATTCATCGCTCATATTGGCATTCAACTCTTTAACAAAATTTATGAAATGGGAAAAGTTATCACCTAGAGGCGGAAACCACGAAATTCCTGTGGTCCGTCAGTTTCCTCGCAGTGGTTTGGAAAATCCGGCAGCACGTTACTCCAGCACCTTTTCAAATTATTGGGTGTAACCTGCCTCACGCTTCAGCAATGCACCATACCACTTTTTCATAGTAAATTCTTTGTTAAATTCTTCGTAGCTGAAGGGACTTCCACGATGGATAATTTTTTTCCATGATTTCACTTCGTTAGTGACATTTGAGGCTGTTTATTATCCCTTGATCAAATGGCTGGATGAGGGATGTGCAGTTATGTGGTAAGAATGACACTGTTACATCATTCTCGATGAGTTTTTGCGTGGGATGCACTGTGCAGTTGTCCAACAACAATACATTTTTTTAATTTTCCGGCAGCCCTATACTCTTGAAAATTTTCCGAATCTCAGGCACAAAATTACGATGAAATCATTCTTTAAATAATGCCTGCGTTATCCTCGCTCGTTTATTTGCCATGTAAATCACAGGAAACTGCCAGATGCCCTTAAACACGCGTGGTTTTTTCGCACCATGCCACCATACGCGGCACTTTTTCCGATAACCATGAGTCCGCATTTATGGCTTCCGGCAGCATTAACATAAGCCGTGATTGTGAGTCTTGCCATAGATTCTTTAGCTCCGGTCGCAGTCTTCTCGTCACTGCAAACAAGTTTTTCGAGGAAGGCAGCACCACAGCTAACCAGTCTCATCCATGTTGTAAATCTGATCCGGTGTAAGATTGTTCTTCCATCAACTTTGCCAGCTCGTACATACTCTTCGGTTTCATCATGATCTGCTGACAATTTTTCTCCGTTAACTTTCAGATACCGAATGCCATGGCGATATTTAAACTTCTGTAGCCACCCTGTTGTATACTCGTACGGTGAGGTGATAATAAGTTGCTTGTGGAAATATTTACCTTTTTCCATTATGATTCCGCCAGAAATTAGGATGCCTTCACTTCGTTGCTGCCGTAACCACTCATACACCGTCTTGTCCAGTTCATTGTTACTTGGCTCACGTAAATTTCTTCTTTTGGAAATTCCGGCCAGCGATTTAGACTCTGCAACGAATAGCAAAAGTTTCTCTCTGTCCCTTGATGTCATAAATGGTCGATTGCCCGACCACATACTCCTGACGAAGCTGTGGAACACTGACACTTCGGTCCAATTTTGGCAGTAACTCCATTTTTTGTTGAAGTGAGAGAGTTTTTCTTTCACTTGGAGCCTACTACTGCTTCCTTGACCCAAGTCTATTTCTGGAGTTTTCACTGTACGACTCAACCTACTCAACGCTATCTGAAAGCAACCAGCAAACAACTGATTCTGAAATGAACCAAGTTCCACTGAGTTCACGAGAACCCTTTTCAAATATGTATTTTGGGGGCTGAGAGGCCAGCATAAAATTTGTGGGGGTGAGGGTCTTTACAGGGTAATACATTGAGTAATTTTGACGTGCGTTGCGCACAATGTCTTAGAGTGGGGGGTGGGGTGGAGCTCGGTGTCCTCAAGTCGTTCACCTGGGAAGTCCGCATGACTCAGTCTGAAAAAGGCCCTCTAGGCTATGGGCTTTGCCGCGGAAGTCGCCCGCCCTATATATTCATGCGCCCGCCCATGAAGATGGAAGTCATAGAATTTCTCTCCAAGATGATTGTAGCGCAATGAATGAAAACAGTATGTAATCGTATTTACGGGAAGGGAATAAACAGTGGTATTCACGTGCCACCCATTTTTCATAAATCCGCCAAACCCCTATGATACATTGTGAGTAACTTTGGACGTGCGGCGCGCACAATATAAACTTTAAGACCTCTTTCACACTAGGCGAATTTTGGACGCGCGGAATCCGCGCGATCGAGCAACCGGGTGGAGCTGGATTTGGATAAGAAAGAGAATTGTTATTTTCATATTTTAATTGTAAAAAAATATTGAAAATGGTTTCCAAATTGAAATAAATTGCAGTTACGCTTACCAAATTGTTTTCTTTCAGCTTCACTTTTGTTTTCAAAATCTTCATCCAATATGACGCAAATCTCACGCCATGCATATCTTGTTGCAATTCTGTCCATTTACTCTTCTAATACTTATCCCACAGCACAGGACTCTTTGGGACAAGACCGATAAACAATTCTACGTCTTTCAGGCTCCAGGCGGTCGCCACGAGTTCTCGAGGGGGCACGGTAGGTTCGCGGTCGCCGCCCGGTGGCCGCGCGAACTTTGGACGCGCAGAAACAAGTGTGAAAGGTCGCATGCCCTCCAATGCCCAATAAAAGTACGCGGATTCCGCGCGGAAACCACGCGTCCAAAATTCGCCTAGTGTGAGAGAGGCCTAACCCACCTTCATTCCTCTCGCAAGGAAGTCGCGGAAGCTCGCGAAATAGACGTCGTATGTTGATGCCGTAGATACTGTTGCGTAGAATCACCTGTAGATACATTCCAAATCACGGAATAAGATATTCTACGGATGAAAAGGGCGAATTCATTGGCTGGCTCTCGGAGGATTGACACGAAGTCACACAGGCTCCAAAATGGCAATTTAACCTCTTATATAACTACATTTTTGGCGGCGTAACTTAAAAAATCAAAAATTCGCCAAATTCTGGAAAACCTTCCGTTGTTTAGATGCTTCCGTTATTTAGATTTCCGGATTATCGATCTTGTACTGTATCTTTCTTAAGGTTTCTTTACGAGCTTTAAGTGCGAACGCGGGTAGGTTGAGAATTTCGTGTTAATCCTCACAGAATTAGAAAAGATAATATATCGTGGGCGTACTAAGGAGGTTTTATATGTCACATAGGAGGAAATAATGGTAAATTTGCCTCTCTTGAAATGATTTTCCTGTTTTACTTTCAAATTCTGTAGATTTTCCAAGATAACATCTGGATTTCTGACCAAAGAAATCTTTTTAGGCCATCCCATGTGTACTCGTATTACAATTAGACCACAAGAATGGGTTTCTAGAACTGTCACAGACAGATATTGTACAGTCACGACAGCAATTGCAGTAAATTTGTAGCTCATAAACATACATAACACGCATGTTACATTTGTTTGTATAAACCACGTTATGTTATATGTTTACTCAATTCAATGTCGAAAAAATATCTGTTTAAGCGTCTGCTTGTCTAAGCGCACGTATAATGTAAATAACCATTGGCAGTGAGCGACCATTGATTTCTCTGTTTTTTTTCAAATTCATTTCATTTTCAAATTCTGTAGTTTCTCCAAGGTAGCATCTGGATACCTGGCCAAAGAGGACGTTTAAGGCCGAGAGAAGAAAGTAGAGAAAATGTTGACGAATTTTGACTTTTAAAATTCGATGTAATTGTCACATAAAATAATTTTTGTATTGGTCGTTAACCTCCATTACGACCAAATTCATTCAATTGTAGACTGATCCCGATGAAACAGGGGCGTAAGAGTGTTTATTGCGGAGCCTTACTAATCACCGCCAACAAAAGTTGCTTCGAAAGTTGGAATCAAAATTGGGTCTCCAGCAAATGAAATCATTGACTACAGAATAGCCCAAAATATTGGTCGATTAACATTGATATTTTTAAGCATTTTTGCTCAAAGTTTATAGTTTTCGCTCAACTAAAATCAATGATCTTTGACATATATCTTACTAAATCCAATGCATTTTATTAGCATACACCCATGGGTGGGCCAGTTTTACTTGCTGGCGCATAGAAGCGCTGTCAGTGTTGGCTGCAACTTAGCATAGGGAAATTAACAATGGGTGTCGCGACTGTATATTGTTAGATGGTGTTCCTATCACGTCGGTGGGTGATTTTAACCTCTTGCCCATTATACTTGCGTTCTAGCATTTTTCGAAGGAGTAATTTAGCTCTCTTGTCTCTTTTCTCGCTCGTTGCCTTCATCTCTTCCAATCCGTCCTTTCCGTTCACCCCCTCCTCCACCTTCTCTTTACCTCCTTACCGCGTAGGTTTGCGCCAGGAACTTTTGCGGGAGCCATACCCCGGACAGCGGAGGCATAGCGTCAGAATGCGAAGCCGTCCGCTGCGATAGCGCATCGATCCATTTCGGTGCCGGAGAATTCAGCCGTCACCATTCAATTTCCCGAACGTCTTACGTGCACGCGCTTCGTAACCAGGCGCAGGGCGCTCAATGTCCCGCCCGCCCCTTGCGACCGATTGCCCGCTAATGGGCCCTGCGATCGCCGATCGAATTCCCTCCCATCTTTCTCGCCCCATTGTCGGCAGTCGGGGCGAGGGCCCTATCGCCCCCGCGGCCATCGCCCGCTCCTCATCCGGGCGCGGTCATCACCGCATCCGTGACCTCTACTCTCCATCCACACAACACTAGTCATCACATTCCGCACACATACCGCCCTATTTTGAACGTGACTGTACGGGGTTGAGAGGAGGGCACACGAAGTTCATGAGTCTATTACATAGCCATCGTTGGTTTGATATTGACCTTCAGGAAAAGGTCAATTGTGATGTAAATGTAAAATAACCAGTCTGGATTTAGGAAAAACAGGGATAGCAAGGAGGATATGCTCTGCTTAGAGTAATGGTAGAGAAATCAATGAATGTGAACAAGACACTGTATGTACTCCATATGCTTATTGGATGTTCATATTTGTAAACTGGAGTGTCCTGATAAATATTTATTTTTTGACACAGAGTTTCTATATAATACTCGTTATTATATATAATACTCGTTCTTTAATCGCCATTAGATTTAAGTACGATATTTTCTCAATATTTGTTATTAATTTTGAAAGTTAATTTTTTTAATATCATAGAGATGTTCTTACTTATGCGGAAAAACTTCATTAAAATATGTAAGAGCAGTATGGACATGGGTTTGACACCGGTGCCTTTGTCCTGAATTTTATATTACAGTCGCAATACATATGTAAACGATTTGACGAATCCTTTTGAAAGATTTTAATTTTCCTCATTTTTTTGCAAGTATATTGATAGAATCTTGAATAGTAATTTTTCTGTCCCTCCTCACCTTCCTCTTTAATTCTTCTCTCTACCCTTTCAGCTGTAATTTTCTCCTTGATGTAGTGCATAAAATTTCCGTCTTGATTTTTGTGAAATAGTACAGTAAGATTTTTCTAGTATGGTGCACTGACCAAGTCTGCTTTCATCCTCTCCAATTTCGTGCAAAATATCCTTCTAAATATGTAGTTAGCCGAAGGAGCAAAACTTATGAAGTTGTCTCTGTGTGGACCTTTATTTTCTCTTAATGATAACTCTCAACACGCAAATACGATGCGTGATATGGAATACAAAAGATATTTTTATAGAAATCTATGCGTCACCTTGTTTTTCAGAGGAAGTACCATGCAAAATGGAATAGTAAAAACCAAAATGTGATCATTGATAATCCGTTTAATTAGCCTGGGAGAGAGTCCATACACAAAATATTACACGCCAAGTAAAAATCAATTACTAAAAACGTTTTTTCTACTTGTTACGAAAGCAGTCCCCATTTTAATAGGACTTTTTGAAATTGAAATAACTTGATCATGACGCCCATTACATTTCCATAATATATCCTTCTTTATTCATTTCATGAGAAGGCAGCTTTTATTAACTTTATATTCTATTTATTTACAAATTTTTGCTTTTACATGAGCAACATGCTATTGGTTGGAGCTAAAAGTTGGTGTGATACTTATAATTTAAAAATGACGAGATGACAAAAAAAAACCTCTGAAAAAGAGATAAAAATGGTTTCTTCACGGAATGCTTATGTATATCTAATACTACTATAATTTAAATAAATTAAAATTTTATTTCCTTTGTTCATATTTAAGTATATAATTTACCTAATTAAGAAAAATTTCCTTCAACCGATGTGGATATGCCAGTTTTTCAATGTCATTGCAGACATTGAATGGAACGGAAAAGATTTGACTAAATTACTTTGATTATTATTGATGACGATGATGATTTAAAATGTCCCGTATAAGTTCTTGCAGATGTTTTTGGCCTGTCAATTGATCTCCCTGCCTAAATACAGATAAATATATTTGTATAAATATAATAGTATTTTTTGTATTATTTTTGCGACAGTTTCGCGCGGCGTCGTAAAAAAACAATACAAAAAATACTCGCAGAGCCCAAAGATTACCAAATATACACCATGAGCTGCGAAAATCTACAAAATAAGTACAGATAAATATAATTTTAACTTTTCATTTCACGGTGTATGGTCAAGATTTCCAGTTTTAGTTAAATTGAAACTCGCGTTCACTTTACCTCAGTGGCATATGGCTTGGTTTTATGTTAGCCTCTCTCTCAGTGCAGGTTCCTCAAACTATGAATTGCCTTACTCTGCATTCGCCATCAAATTGTATTGAATGGCTGGAATATATATCTGACATATTATCTCTCTTGCATTTCCACGACTCTGACGGTGACAAGATTTCCCGAGATAGCGCGATGGTTGGACGCGGGCATTTTATATCCTCCACTGGTGCATCCTAGCTATTGCTGTCTTGAATCATTAGGTATTTCATTTTGACGGATCATGATCAGATCTCGGATCAAATATTCACTGCTGTAGAAACGCGCATGCCAATGTCAAATGATAATTTCCTCGCCTCACCGCGCATGCGTTTATATGAGAGTAATAATTGCCTCGAAAGCGCGTCTTGCTTTGGTGACTAGAGTATTTCCTCTCGTTTCCCGCCCAATTTGTCGCCACTGTGACGTGCAAATTATTTCCTTCATCATTGACCACTCGTTCTCTCCGAGCGCACCCCACGTTTCTGCCCCATGTGTCAATGTGGTCTTCATCACATTAACAAGTTCCGATGACCTCCAGGGATAAAAGTTTGCCTTTTCTACATCGAAACATTACTGATACACGCCTGATATCATACCAATCAAATCCAAGCTAAGTCCAAGCTTAAACTAAAGCAAGCTAAAGAAAGAGTTCATGATGAAAAAGATACAACAACTCTTCTGTCTTCAAAGAAGATAAGACTGCAAACGAGGAAACAGTATATATAATGCACTCCAGTGGAGCGTGATACTTAATGGATGTGAAAAATGCGTCATTGGAAACGGAGACCGAAAAAAATGGAGGCTTTCAAACTTGGCGTTGTAAGTAAATTCTGAAGGTCAAATGGACGGATAAAATAAGAGGTAAATAAGGTTGCAGAAGAGTAGAAGAGGAAAGAATAATATGAAACGCTAAATAGAAAGGAATCTAATTGCAAATTAATTGAGTCAAATTTTTTTGGATTTCCTTTTTTTACCCTGTATCAAAACTTGAGAGGCAGACATTGAAACCCCGAGAATATGAAGCCAAACCCTTCCATTCGATCATGTATGTAAAATTGGCAATCAGTTCAATTAAAGTGAATATGTAGGTTTACAATATCACTAATTAAAGCAAGGGCGTTCACTCACATTTAGTTTACTTACGTGTAACATTAAGGCAATTTACACTTCTACAATCTGCAGTTAACGGCAATACATCTGAATTTTTCTCATTTAGGAATAAAGAAGTGGATAGAAGTTAATTTCAGGGTTGAGAATATTGTTTCAGGTAGATTTGTAGGTTAGTAAATTTACATTTCGAGCTACCTTGGTGCATGATTCTTTTGTTTCCATTTCTAGCCCCTCTCAGCAAGGATATGGGTGCATTGCCACTGAAAAAAATCTGAATGTGTAATCATTACAGACATAATCCAAAAATTCAGTATCAGGAAAGCGGTTTTGTATTCTAAACCTGATGCTATTCATTAAGTATTCGAAATCTTATGGGCATATATAACCCTTTTCATAGATAGAAGGTTTACCAGTATTTGCAAAGATGCCGGGGAACCAGTTTAGCATTGGAATAGGACAGGCTTCTCATAATTGTGTACTTCTATTACGTATTCCGGAGAGAATTCACTACCTTATAAGGAAATATTTTACTATTCAATCATGGAAATTCAAAAATTACCCCTCATTCACGGTTAACAACGCATTAATTTCCAGACAAAAATCGGTCTGAACAGGAAATCTAAAATCGGACCTTGGACTTGCCAGGTTTATGCACAGACGCTTCCTAATTCCCATCGAAATCTCAGAAAATACAAGAAAATTAAACTTAAGGTCCTTGCGGTCTATCAAAGATGGCAACGCAATGGAAATTGGACTTCAAAGAAGCCACAATCCATAAAATTGCATTATATATCATCCCTTTTTCTGAGCTCAACTGCGTTTGGTGATATTCATGGCTATAATAACTATAAGTTTATTTCGAGCATTTAAGTCAAATTAACAACGTTAATTTTCCTTTGCCGATGTTTCGGAATATACTAATTCCATCATTAGGGCTAGAATGTAAACATATAGGACGTGAAGGTCGTTCATAACTATACCCATTTACATACCTAGAATCTATCACACATCCCCGCATCAATAATCTCTACATTACATTCGATACCTGATGGTGGAATAAGATACACTCCGAAACGTACGTAAAGGAAAAATGACGCTTTAAATTTGAACAAAACCCTCTAAATAAACTGATAATTACAATTAAATAGCTAAATCCAGTATAAGGAACGTTAATATTCATCCCTGCCACAAATATGGCGACAATATGTTGCTAAATTATGCAAACATTGCATCAAAATATTTGACCCGGACCGGGAATTGAATTTCGGACCTTGGTTCGCTGGATCTATGTGCGTACCACTCCGTTACTCAGGCTTCCGAATACCCGTGGAAATTTTAGAGTATAGAAGGAATTTTACTTGATTAACTGATGATGGCATGAATGATTTATCAAAATAAGTTTTTTTAAAGTCTGGTTTGGTCCTCCAGGAATCGCCAATTTGACCTTTATTGCCCTATGTTAATATTTCTGAATCCGATATCGTCGCAATTGAACGTAGAATTTGTGCGAGGTGACCAATTTTTACGCTTTTGAGTGGTCATCCTGCGATCAAAGTTTTTCACCAATTTTGACTCTCATATTTCCTCCGTCCTACCGAAGATGGTTCCCCTTCTGTGGCTTACACAATGGCTCCCCATTACTCCGCGTGCATCCTTTGTTTCAATCGGAAAAGGGAAGTTTGTTTTCAATACGGGGGTTTGAGGAGAGAAGTCGGAATAGGATTAAATAGGGAAGGGAGTTGGTTCACTGACTGGAAGGGGAAGGATATATGCATATAAAGCTATTGAGCGACCAGGGCGCGAAAATACGCTTAAATGTTTTAAAAGGCTGTCGATTCGATATGACGGCTCTTGCTATATTTTTTTCACCCAAAATTTCACAATGGTATTATAAAGAACCATTGTCCACCGGTTGGCCATATATGCTTATATTTTTTGTAATTTGCCATTGTTTGAGGTTCAATCAATACATCCTTTTATCTTGGCTTCCCCGGATATTTCTCTGACGCCTTTATTTATAGAAACGGTGGTGAATAAAGCCGATTTCAATAGAAGCCGGGGAGTGGACGTGGCACTCCGTCCCGTGGATGAAATGTGAAATTTCGGGCACCTATAGTGTCTTTCGCTGTGAGTAGATGAATACCAAATCCAGGTTTTTGCCCACTTTCTCCTCTATCTAAAAAATTATCTTTCTTTTGACCCATCCATGTATCCGCATTGGAATAAATTTTATTTTTCGCCAAGCCATGGAAACTAATAAACGCCGAGCGTTAAGTATTTCGGCGCATGGGTGTTAATGTCTAACTACAGCAACTAAGTTTCGATGTTTATAAACTTATTTAATTCTTTTACCTAATTTAAATGGCCAAGCAGACTCAGCGAATGAAATGTTTGACTTTGCACCGGTAGCTTTTAAATTGAAATATGCAAGCGGTCTCTTGAGGCACCCGCATTAAATATGCATTCACTACATTTTCGTTTGCACTGGAGATTCTTGGAACACTGTAAGAGTTTTAGGAGAAGAAAATGTTCCACGATGTGCTCATATATAAATTATGTACGCTTTTGGACCCTAACGTAATTTTTGCTCTCTCAAGCAAAACAATCTGGATGGGTATCAAGCCAACCATGATCACATTATGGGATGCATCCATTAAGTCTTTCGTCTTAAAATTTGCTATCTAGGTCTATTTCTCACAACGCTTACATACGTTTCAATTATAAACATGGAAATAATTAACGAAGGAAGTGTAGCCTAAGTTATTATAGTACAAACTGAGCAATGCATTTTCCGAGTGTGAGCTGTTTTCCGGGAGTGGCATTATCAAAGTTTTACCATTAGCTACTTGCCATTAGCCGTTTGTGAGAGTAGGTACTAGATTTTGTATTACATTAGTTACGTTTGAAAAAACTGAGCTTGGATGTTTCACCTTTATTTATTATGTACGTCATCACCATAAGTTTAGTGTTGTAACTCCTTGGTCTATATTGTTTCCCACTATAGTTCTTTCATTAATCATTTTGTTTTTCTCTTATCCAAACTGAACATTTTGATCTCTTCTCATTTTGCAACCTTTCTAGTTCGCAATATTTACCAAATTACGGCTCATTGTATAAATTACCCTTCTAATTCCGTTTTTCAAATTATTAATTCATTAGTTATTATTTTTGTCTTCATTGAACAGACCTTTAAAGCTTACATTTTTTCTCAAAAACCATAAAAGAAGCAGCATATTAGGCCGTTCCACTTGTACGCACGAACAAGCCATTAGTAAGTTTTAACGGTTTTCATATTCATATTGCTGTAAAGGTGTATGTCTGACTATGGATTTTTTCATAAACAATTTCCGCCAGCATTATTACCTTTGTGATACAAAATATCTTTCTTACAGAAAACATTTTCTTTTCAGAATTATCTTTTTTATAGTTGTCTTTGTGTAACTTTTGTTTCTCTACTATATCCAGTGAGAATAGTGATAAAAAAGGCCTGGGTACAATTTTAAATGTATTATATGCTAAAATTATTAAAATTTGAAAGGGTTATTTGCCTATTATTAATCTCAAACGACTAAAAGTGCTCATAATTGTCAAAGAGCCAAGTGTTTTCACATCACCGTGGTTAATGAACATCGAAAGCCATGTGAACATATTTTCGCGTCAAGACAGGTACTTTTCTTGAATATAACTAATAACTGCAGGTTGAACTTTGTGAAACCTCTCCATACTTAACGGAAATTCAAATACACTTTGTATAGATTCAGTAGATGGGTTTATTGAGAACGACCATGGTTTCGTCACATAATGTCATCTTCAGGTCATCATTTTTACACCTGAAGATTTCATCATGTAATGAAACCATGGTCGTTCTCAATAAACCCATCTACTGAACCTATACAAAGTGTATTTTAATTTCCCTTTAAGTACTTTTCTTGAGTCTGAGATCATGAAAAATAACTCTTATGTTTGTTTAAACCGAAGCTTCTTAAAGCGAGGGGTCGAAATTGGAGGCGTGTGAAAGATGGGTATCTGTAGCTCCGTTTTCGTGACATGCAAGTTCCGGTTTCCTTGGAGCACGAAGGAAGGCCCTGGCCATCCTGTCGTGTTCAAGTGCATAAAAATGAAGGATTGCCCTCGAGTCATGGCGGGGCGGCGTCGCACATGCCTCTTATTAGAGGCAGGCGCCTCACTTTGAGGAAATAAGCCGAGGGAGGGGGGGAAGAACACAGGCGAGACGCTAGGAATCGAATCATTTGCTGGCTATTAGCGACGCCGAGGCGGAAGGACTCCGACGTAATGAACTCGACGGCCATAATCCCAGCTCTCCCGACTCTAGTTCTTACATTGGTGGCGCCGCTGCTTCACCCTGATGCCTTGCAGTATTATGTGCCGCGTCGTATTATCAACTCCATTTTAATTTACTTCACGACACATCAGGGAGACAATCGATACATCGAATCTTACCTGTGGAAAAATTGACTTTTTAAATATACTCCAGATAGCTTAAGGAGATTTTTCCATGTCAAAATGGAGACCAATTCGAATTTTATATTTTGGTTTAAGTAGCTGTAATGAGAATTCAGTAAATATTGTAATATTTATGAGGCAAAAATATCATTTTATATGACTGAAATTCTCGGAAATCAAATAATATTTCTACATGAGCCTTTACTTGAAATTTATTCACGCCATTCGGTTAGAAAGCCTTCATAACTGAAGGCATTTTAGGAATTTTACAGATTTCCTGCGGTGAGTGATTGATTGATTATTTATATAGTTGAGAAAGCATGTATAATTCACAATTTAAAATTACCGATAGAATTTAGGCGTTTGCAATTCCTTCATTTTTTTTAATTGTCCCCCATGAGCGTATTCGCGTTTCATATCCCACAGGAAATAGTTTCTGTTTTCTGGCAAATTTATGGAAAATAGTGCGGTAAGGGATTGATATTTGGTACCCTAGGAAAAGCGAGTTATTTACTTCACAATGACCATTAATTCATTGAACTCGTGAAATGAAATTTCACTCAAATTATCTATTGTGAAAAATTGAGACACTTTGGGAGGGTACTTTTACAAATGAACTGCGTATGACTCATTAAAGAGTGCAATGGAGGAATATTTTTTACAAATGAACGGCGGGTAACTCATTAAATGCTGCATTAGCCAAACTTGTGTCTATTTTTATATTGATACCATGAGTAATTATTTCTCCCGTTGGTTGTTTTCCTCTCGATTATGGTCATTCTCGTTATTAACTAAGCTCTGATTTAAAAACTTTTTTGGCATGAAATATTACTGTAATGAAGTTTAGCTTTAAATATAGAATAAACTATATTTTCCGTAAATATACAACGTTATTGATAAAATAAGCGAATAATACGTTCATTATTAACGAATTTTGCCTTATCAATTTTAAATACATATTATGTATTTTTACTAATTGCTACTCCTCGTAGTGACCTGGCCAACAACCTAATTAGATACTGAATCATAAATATAACTAATAGTCTTTAAAAGGATTAAGTGGGAGTGTTGGTTTAAACAATACATCTTAAATTGTATCGGTATTTTCGAATAAAGAGAAGTTGGTTTTTACCAATTGTTGATATAATTTGGCCGCAGCCGGAGGAACCTGTGCTTCGAACTACTATATTCTTAAGATTAATAAAATTTGCTGTAATGAGTAAATTTAGGCTTAGAATAGTCTTTTCTATCTTTTAATTTTCATGTGTATACTCTTTTGGGTAAAATTTGATTCGAATTAGCATTAAACCGTAGCTTTTGCCTCGCAGCGAAAGCTAGTAATTATACTGACTCCAACCTCTATTGCTATTCTATAGGATTTGATATTTTGATTTTTAACGAACTATATGAGGATATAGCTATCTTCAGGATCAAAGCAGTTAGTAGTATATATTAAGGTAGTTTGAGATAAGACAGTTCCCTAGTCATAACGGAGACCATATTCGAATTATACGATTAAGCAGCTGTAGGAAGCATGAAGAAATACCGTATCATTTATAATGCAATAATGTAGTTTTATAAGGCTGAAATTCTAGTTTATCAAAACAATATATACATAAGTCATTGATTTGACTTATATTTTCATGCTGCTTGTTCAAAACTCCTTCCAAATGGAAGTTCTTTTACGATTCTGATAAAATTACTGCGGTGAAAAAACAATTCATTAAAAAAATAGCCGAGAAACCATGTATACTACCCACTGCTTATTTTTTGACCAGATCTAGGTGTTAGAAATGTCACATATTTTAAATATGGACTCTCTTGAGTGTGTGAACCTACCATTTCCCATGTAAAATGGCTAGTGTTTTTTGTCAATAATCTTGAAAAGTGGTCCGGTAAGGGGCTGATATTTTGTTTTCTTTGGAAGAGCAAGATATTTTTCTTTAAAATGAGACCAAATTCCTGATTTTTTAGTAGTTTACTAAGAAATTTGGTAAACCAGGTAACAATCAGATGTTTATCTTGGCGATGTTTTAAAATTTATCACAAAATGTTGACTAAGTGCTCTGACGAAAATCCGAATTCTGTCATTTTAACCTAAGTACACGAGCTACATTTTCAATGACCTAAGCAATAAAATATATTAGGTGCTCATATGGCTAGGCCATATTGTACAAGTTTTTGAACAATTTTATTCTGGCGGAAATCGACATTAAATTAGATATGTGAAGAGATGCTTTATCACTCCCATTAAGGCAATGTATTTCAGCATCAGAATTCATCATATTTAAACCAGTATATCTTCGTCAAATAACCAAATGACCTAGTAATGTTTACACCATTTCTACAGTATAAATCTACTTTATAATACATAATAAAGTCAAGGTGGGTGTTCGGACACGACTAAAATGAAGGTTCCTCCTTAATAGAATAAGCATTTCTCGTTTTTATAATAACGATCCCAAGGAAGACCTGACAGGAAGATCCAAATTATACCAAAATCATAACTCTTATTCAAAAGTCCGACTCTTATTCAAAATTGAGACAGTAGATTGAAAATGGTTTTCTGTATAACTCTGGTATTAAGGGAAACCAAATTCTGATCACGGATAAACCTTGACTACGAGGTAGTAGTGAGATAATAACTACGTATTCTTCCCACGCCAAGGCATCATTTTCTTTTCATTTGGTGCTAATGTGAGTCTAATTGCCTCGTTTATTGTAATTGTTTCATTTCAGCCCAATATCTCTGTAGGAAATTATAAAATTGTGTTATGCCTGTCATCAATTTTATTCAAATAGCTTTCCATTTTTCCGCAAGCTAAGCATACTTTTGAGTTTTGAAGTCGGCTATTGATTCTGAAACTGGAAGGAAACGTCCAAATTTATGTTTGTAAAGCGTCTCTTCCACTTGACGTGGTAATTTCAATTTCGAAAAACTTTCCATTGCTGCGACGAGATATGGAATAACGACGAGGAGAGTATGCGGTTGAGAGAGGCCAAATCCATCCATGATGCAATGAAAAAGTCTCGGCAGAGGAGTTATTGCTACTTAATTCATGGGTAATTAACCCCATATTTTTAATATTACCCTGTCTTTTCAAAGAGTATTCTCAGTATTTTTCAGTGATAAATGTACTCAGAGCCTTTTTAAGCAAATTTAAATAAAATTACGACTGAAATTCATCGAATCAATGAGGTTTGAAGAGATATCTCTAGTATAATAAGACTAAACCCCATCGATTTGTGTCGAGGATTGAAAATTTTGGTTGAAATAGCGCCAAACCCCAACGCAAATCACTTTAAGAATGTCAGTCTCAATAGAAAATTATCTGAAAAACGTTAACCATAATCATATACAAATACAAGTAATTTTTATCACATAAAAATTACGAGTGACCAAAGATAATAAAGTTACTGAAACATCATTTTACTATGACTATAAGTTATTGAAATTGTTCTTTAATGCAATTTGACCTGTCTTTCTCCGCCCGTTGGCTTTCCATGTATATCTTTCATGCGTTGCTAATGTGGCCGTCCATATGATTCATTCCCCTGTTCCTTACCTCATAGGTACATCGGTAGGAATACTATTTAACTTCAAGGTTTTCCTTCGCCTTCTAATATTTATGAACTCAGGCTTGTTACCTTTATCGGTATCTTTATCGTTATCTTTCCCTGTATACTTCTACACCGACCCTTTTTCTATTAGGGATATTTAGTTATGTGTTCTCTAGGTTCACATTTCCTTCTCCGAAATCCCTTTTTGACCATACGGATACAATGCATGCCTTATCTCTATCAGTTTTATGTAATGGAAGTTGTATTTTCTTCACCGTCTCATGCTGTGTGCGGACTTAGTTCCATTTTTCTCAAAAGAGCGTATTTTCTAACTTACTACCTTGACCATGTGAGTTTTTAAAATTTGATTCGATGAATATTCTCCTAACAGACTAAATTTTATATTTCCTCCAATCACATCTTTTTTACTTTCACCATCAACCTTTCATTGATCATAAATTTTTCCCAACACACGCAATAAATTTTCTAATTTTCTGAATCTCCTAACAAAGTTATATTTCAATAGTATGTTAACCATTTATGATTTTAAACTTTTATCCAATAGACTCAATTTTTTTCATTATTTCAAAAGGCAATATTTTCTAGTTTCGCTGTTTTTTCATCATAAATTAGATTCATGGTTGCTTTTTATATTACGGAGTTGTATTCTATCCAATATAATGCAAAAATCAAGCTCTCTAAGCGTAAATTGTTCAAATATAGTAGCACCTGATGGGTTACTTCCTATTTTATGAAGATGAATGCGGATTGCTAACTGATTGATAATAAATTTTAATTTTTTTGTTTTTTTTTGTTCATACTAGTCTAGCATTTATCCTTTTTTGGTATTGCATTACGTTTGTTCAACGACATTAAGTGTTTTTTGCTAGGAATAATTTTAATCATACTATCAAGTTGATCTTATTGGTTTCTTCTGAATTTCACATTTTTTTAAAGTTATATGTTCTTATTGTTAGGCGTTCGTTCATTTAATCACACAAAACATACTGTCTTTTGTATCCGCTACTTATTTGTAATTAGCAATCTCTCAGATACACGTATTGCATTTGTTTTATAATTTCAAGGAATAATCGTCAACATAAAACTTCCATTGAGACATTTGGTCTAGACGTAGACGCCCACATTTTTCAATTTTTGTCCACGCCGTCAATGAAAAAAGTCCTGTTCAAAAAATATTCCAATGAACCAAGTAATCAATGAAAAATTACATGCATAGTTTTACTTGTTCGTATTGAAACATCGATATGGTCAATGTTTTTGAGTGGTAATCTTACAAGTTCGAAGAAATACAAAGAAGGTCATTCATATTCTCCAAAAATAATTACGAAGAGGAGGATTTCCTATAAAAGTCTTAATAGATAGCGTTCCAAAACGTTAGAGATAATGACTAGTATTATACTCATTTACAGAGATGTATTATTGTACACAGCATTGTGAGCAATTTTTATGGCCATGGTTTTTGAATTTCGCATTTAAAAAAAATATATGTTCTTATTGTTCGGCGTTCTTTCATTTAATCATACAAAACATACTGTCTTTTGTATCCGCTACTTATTTTTAATTAGCGATTTCTCAGATACACGTATTGCATTTGTTTTATAATTTCAAGGAATAATCGTCAACATAAAACTTACATTGATACATTTGGTCTAGATGTAGACGCCCACATTTTTCAATCCTTGTCAATGAAAACAGTCCTGTTCAAAAAATATTCCAATGGACCAAGTAATCCATGAAAAATTACATGCATAGTTTTACTTGTTCGTATTGAAACATCGATATGGTCAAGGTTTTTGAGTGGTAATCTTACAAGTTCGAAGAAATACAAAGAAGGTCATTCATATTCACCAAAAATAATTACGAAGAGGAGGATTTCCTATAGAAGTCTTAATAGATAGCGTTCCAAAACGTTAGAGATAATGACTAGTATTATACTCATTTACAGAGATGTATTATTGTACACAGCATTGTGAGCAATTAATTTTTATGGCCATGGTAATTATAATAAAAATAGATTTTCATATTTCATCAAATGAAAATATTAGATATTTTAGTGGACCTAAGTTCCACTAATTTCATTTACTGTGATTGAATCTGTCTGACACATCCAGTGCTGATCAAATTACCGTATGGATGATATATCGTGAATAATTTAATTTCATCTAAATTATTCAGTGGAGGTTTCTTTGGAAAAATTGTTTGTTGGTCATTTTAATGCTGCTCCATTAAATTTTATCGCAATCAGCAATTCTCTCTCCATTGCTGTAAACAAATTTCTATTCACTTTTCTGTTTCTTTCCATCTACTGTTTCAATGTACTAATCTATGCCCTTTAAACCCAAGGTTTACAAGAGAATATGTCAATGAAAATGAGAGACTACCACTTTATTTAAAAATATATATAAATTTAATTGTACAATGGACAAGACAAATTCATGTTAGAGAAAACGGTTACTCTTCAGTTTTATTTTCATTGCTTCTGAAGTTACATTTTGATCATCAATTATTCAATATCTGCCTCATGAATAGCTGGAACATACGCTTTTGTGAGAAAAGTACCACCATCTCATCCATCAACACATCTGTGCCCCAGTTAGAAGTTGCTGTATTCCACAAATTGCTTAGGAAACCACAAGTTATGTGCCCTTACTAATCATTTCCAACAATATGTAGTCTATTGGAGAGGTACCTCTAGCAGTTAACAGGTCAGAAATTATTGGTGAAGGAATTTTTGCAGCGGCCCTGGAGGAAATATTTACCCAGAATCTGCCCATGATAAAACAGGTGACTTATTCTGATTTGACTAAAAAAATAAAAAACAATTTTTTATGGTGGCACAATTTAAACAAAGACCACCATGTGTTATTCAGTCACGTGCTTCCCTTACACAATCATAATTGGACGTGTTTACAAATTGGCTGCGTATCAAACTACCAAATTTGCTTTTATCTAGGACGTAATCTAATGCTATTGAATATCATGTATATTTATTTAACGATAAGAAAATGAAATTTATCGATTGATTCTAAAAAAAAATTATATCTTTAGGATTGTCACGAAGGACTATTTTCATTTGAATCTATGACAGATAATAAATGAATTCATAAATAGATAAAACATAAAGATATCAGCAGCATAAAATCAATAGCCAAAGTGACAGCTTTAGTTCAAGGAATTGGTTAATTTGAATTTGTTACAATTTCTAGTTGAATATTTTTTAATCTTCTGTAGCTTGAATTATGGCGAGTATAACAATGGCCTATAACAATGGGAACCCCAATAATGATGAAACGTGGGAAGAGATGAAACATGGTGTCTCTAATTATTGCGTTAAAATAAATGACTCATGGTTACTCTGACAGATATAAGTTGGTGAAGGGTAATGTTTTGCAACGATTAGTGATGAATAAAAATTTTGAAATAAGGATTGACGCTTTAAAGTCATACAGTTGTCAAGAAACAGAAGGATGCCCTGTACAGTGAAGTTCCGAAATCTAACTATATATCCGAAATGGAGCAACCCAATGTAACATAGAGAAAAGTACAGGTTTTTAGGTTACTGGTTGGTTTTTTACAACACATTTTAGAATTTTTACTTCACTCTTAGCTTTGAATTACCATAGGCTCCTTCTAAAAATTATTGTCTCTCCGATTTTCCGAGCTATTGAGATTTTTTAACTGTAATCCAATGTTTGCGTCTCAAAATAATTGATATTGTAAAACCATTTTTCAAGAACCACAAGTTAAAAATTGGTATGAGATAATACTTGACTCGCGTGGTTCGCGGAATAAACTGTGATGCGATTATTCACTTCGAATTTTAAGGCAGCGAGAGACTCGCACCATGACAGTTCTATTCAGAAAAGGTTTTCCATAGAATAAAATCAAAAGGAGTGGTTGTGAGATATCATTATTCATGAATAAAAATATTAACAGATTTTGGCGGCCCCGCGATGGCAAAAAACAATGTTTATAAAAATATTTCCATGAAAAAGTGGAGCCTTTCGGTTGTAGGTAGATCCTATTTCCTTCGATGTCAGGTGTGGGCAAATTTTGCGATTTGATTTTTCAATTTAATAGAGAGACAAGATTTTTTTTGCGCTAATTTAATATGGATTTTGACGGCTTTCAATCGTGGAGCCAATCTACTCGTGACCCGATCGACTTCGAGTGCGGGAAAGGGGTAACTACACTGCAGTGGCGTTGATACGGGTCCGAGGGGATGGGTTCCAGAAGTATTGGCGAGGTGGTGGGAGGGGTATATCTGTCCTGTTCACCCCTTTTTCCACCCCACCTCCTCATCCCGTCCCCCGCACACCCAAGAGGAACTGGACAGAGGGAGTCGCCCTAAGAGGAAGAGAGAGAGAGAGAGGGAGAGGGATGGGCAACCGAAAATACTTTTTCCATTGAGGTGTGTGGGGATGTGAGGGTCGAGTTGGGAAGAAGAGGAGGGAATGGGGAGTGGGGTGATGGAAGGTTTGGTGTGGAGGGGAGGCGTAGTTGCGCGGATCGCGTGTGACAGTCGAAACGGCCATTCGTTAAAGCAGGAAATGAAATGAAACGGAGAGGGAGAGGGAGGTTCGATGAAAAGGCAACAAACGAAGGGATCCCGTGGGTATCAAGGGGCGTGGTGGAGAAGAGTTGGTGGTGGATGAGAGAGGGAGGTCAAAAGCCCGCAGTTTTGGGATTTTCCCCCAGCTGGGAGAAGGGTTCGACCTGGCGGAAGAAGGGAGAAGGACGCCCAGGGTTGGGAAGGGTTAGGGATAAATAAAAAGGCCGCCGCGGCTGGATGAGGACTTTGTAAAAGCGCGGAAACGCGCCGTGAACGGTCAAGTCGGGCATAGACGACGACGTCCCCCGCCGTCCGGTCTCCTCTCGGCTGGACAAACGGCGAAAAACGAACGGGCGAACGAGAACGGTTTTTTATGGCGATGGTGGATGAGGCGGGAGGAGGGAAGAGAGAGGGGATTGGAATGGATGGTTTGGCACGGGGCTGTCGGCGGGGCGCTTTGTCGGCGACGAGAGACGACTGCGGGAATAGAGGAACGTCCGACGGAACGGGGGGGAAATTACTGGTAAATTATTTCGAAACGCCGGTCGACGTTAAATCGCCATACTCCGAACCGTCGCGTGAAATTTGAATTGCGGTTCGGGAGACGCCTGTCGGAAACTGGACGGAAAATGACACCGTGCACTGCCGCAGCGTGCACAATATACCACCGGCCTGTCCCTCTCTTTCTCTCCCTCACTCATCAACCTTCCAAGTACAGAATGCATCGTGTCATATTTTCATGATTAAAGCTGTAATGTTCTTTAATTGGAAATGCGATGCGGAGCAGGACACTATGCATTCTTTCAAAAATATAAATTTTATTTCTGACCGGTAATTGTTCTATACGTTGCTTTCAAATTTTATTTTGACCTATCTTAGCAATCTAATCTTTACAGATATCTTGAATAACGGTTTTGAATCTTCTTAAAACATCGATGTCATTACTTAAATATTATTGATTACAAGCGCCAGATCACCTAAGATTCGCCTGGGCGGGTTGTAGTTATTAGCGCTAACCAATCATAGACATGGTTTTTTTCGCTAATAATCCAATCTGTTTCTATAATATTTGGCTGAGTATGATTTCCTTTCACTGTCTTTTAGTATTTTTTCTGTATGCTTTCATCTTATTTTAGGGATTCAATTATTTAGACGAATCATATTTAAAAATTATTTTAACGAGACAAAAGAAGCAATAAACTTAATCCCAGGTAGAAGCTTCGATCGTGTCTATAGAGAAGCGTACTTTCATTGTCACTGAAATCTTCTAATGTGAGACTGCTAATGTCTCATCTCTCAGAAAACTCAATCACAATGAATACTTTTTTTGCCGGTCGATTCTGTTGGCCCATATGACCCTGGAATCCCGATAGGTTGCTAAGCCTGTCATCAGGTTTTCCAGAGACCGGATCAACAGAACTTGACATAATTCAATGCCCTTGCTGGTGAAAAACCCACCCAGGTGGGACTCAATTCCGCGACCCTCAGTTAAGCTGGCGAGGACTTTACCCCGCCGCCACCGGGTCCGGCACCAGGGCCACATCACTCACCTTCCTATGCACTACGGTGAAAATCTGTCAATAGACTTCTATTTATGCCGTGCTCAATGTATTAATCTCTGACTTCAATATTGCATTAACTACAAATGTCATCTCAGGAAAGTATTTCCTTCCACTTTCTTGTTACGTTGCGCTATCCGATTCCACGACATCATGTCTATTTGCTTTTTACGCTTAAAACCGAAATCATGTTAGGTCTTACCCAGATTAATTTTCAGTTACCTCATGAAACAGCAAAATTTACTTTCTATTTTTAAAATATATTTGGAGATTTTCTACAGATCAATCTAGGTGTATGTCTGTATCCCAAAATTACCAATACTTGGTTGATTTTTAGTGACGATCTGGAACGATATTGATGGTCCTCTTGTCTCTCATTCAAAGAGTGCTTGCTTCATTCAAATCTTTGTGAGGGATTTTTATTTAGTGATGATTCAAAGTTAATTAACAGAAGAAAGAAAATATGATGGTTTGTTGGTTCGCACAGCCGTCGTCCGAAGGAAAATATTAATTCCGTTCAGTATGTGAATGCTATACCACTTTGACTTCTCCGATACTTTTATGGATGCAAAGAATTTAACTTTTGCCTCGCGTTTAGTTCTTTCTTCTTTCCGACCTTATCCCCTACGCTTTATAAAATGCCTGTAGATTTAATGACATAAATGACTAGGTAAATGGCTAATGTAATTAGTAAAGAGTTTCTTCTGACAATGGTTTTCTTCGTGGGATAGCATTAGTTTTAATTGTTTTATTTGGTGCCCATTGACAAGTAAGACTGACACTAAGAAATAAATATCTCATTTTGACTGTGATTAAAATTTTCTCATTTGTTTGATTGAATTTGATTGCAATTGTATTCTATTTAAATGAGCACAATACTTTTGTACTTACATAGATCTAGCAGCAACTAGCTAGCACCTACAGTATATTTAAATGGCTTTACTTGAAACATCAGATTACATTTATGTATTTTCTTGTTAAATCCTTGAGAGTGATGAACAGAGGACTTGTTGCGGTAGGAAAAAGTAATTAACTCGATAAATCACTCTCTCTTTTTCGAAAATTCACTCATAAAATACCGTACTTTAGCCTTTCTCCTCTTCAAGGCCCTTATTTTGATACGAATTTATGAATAATGAACATAAGTTACTGAGACAGCGTTTAACCAATACATTTTTTAAATATGCAAGTATCTGCATATGAATCATTATCGTGTGACTGTTATCTAATTCATATCCAAGCAAATGAGTAAGTCTTTCAACTGGAAATATATTGTCGGGATAAGATGTGACGCATGGCATTCATGTGACGGTCAGGGGAAAACCTCAGGCTAAGGGAAGCGAACAAACCCGGGAAAATATATCGGAAGTGCTGGGACGAATTGGGGAGGGTGGCCTGGGTGAAAGAAAGCAAAAAAGTGGAGATAACATGGAGAGAACTACAACTGCGCTCCATCTCCCCTACCGTCCACACACGACCAGATTAGTTCCAAAGACTGCGACAAAAACTGACTCACCCCAACGATCACTTAACCATATAACGGACAATGGATTTTAAGGGGGTCTGCGATGGAGGGAAAGGGGAGGAAGAAAGATAATGTATGCATATTTATGCGTCTCAAGGGATGGGGCGGTGCCGAAGGGAGGGGTTGACAGCATGGGGGAGGGGGTCGGAAATGTCGCGGCAGGGAGTCCGGAAGACAGTAAGCTGCCGCCTGGCCTGGTCAGGTCGAAAGGAGCCGTTGCCGTTGGTCAGCAGCGGAACAAGGTTTAAACAAGGGAAAAGAGGAGCATGATAAAAGATACCTACTTATTTATTATGTCCTCTATCATTAAATTGGTTGGAGCGGTAATCGTGGGTCATTGTATGCACATGTTAATGATATTTCAATCACATGGCATGTATTTATCATATTTCGATTGCATACACATATATTTTATTCCAAACGCGAAATATTACATTTTTTAACATAATGATTGTTGCTAATAATTAGCAATGTGTCACGTAGATCCTAATATTTGGGAAAAAACGTAATTCAAAATAATTTTGCATTTATTTCGAATATGGCTTGGAAATCTCTATTTTTAACATAATTAAATAGATAAATTATCTTTACAATATAACTCTTGTATCAAATTCATGACCACTGCATGAATGATGAGTTCCCATTTATATAATATTTTTGCACAAAATACGTTCCAAGACTTTCTTTTTTACAACAATGACCCTCGATCACCAATCCAGCCACCTTATGGGTAATAAAGGATTCTGCCAGCGAAGGTCTGCGACCTTGGGAACCACTGCCAAAGATTATATACACAGGAAAGATAGTCATCTGTGTGTTAAAAATGGCGTCATAAGTTTTCACTGGCTACAGTGGCGACCTTGCTCGTTCACAACGGTCAAAGAGAGAACTACGCAGCTAGCGGGAAATTTGAATTGTTTCCCAGGTTTGTTTTGCTTCATGGTAGCTGAATAACTGCCGCAAGCTTTTATTATTTCTATTAATGTGCCACTATTATCATACGGATAGCAAAACCATACTCTTGCAGCGATACCGGCTGAAAATTCACACATGAATCAGGAAAATCACAAACTTAGCAGTGGTTCAGTTGAACCCTAGGAAAAAATTTCATACTCAACAAAATATTTTTGCAGGGTTTTCCCCTTCAACTCAGATTCTAAACATAAACAAAGAAAATAATTAATTTATCAACGGTTTATTTAGCTTGTGTTTACAAGTCTACTGTTTCACCATTCACTTTAACATTTACTAACAAGGTCACAGAAAGAACAAGTAGTAGGTGTGAACAACTTAATATCAAAAACGAAAATTAACAACCAACACACAGATATTGAAGTAAATTACAGTAGAAAGCGCTCTTGATTAACATTTAAGTTAAATAATGGATTTGTCTCATTTATTTACCCCTCCATTCCTCAATGTCAATATACACAGCAAAGAAGTAGATTAGTTATAGTACATACTGACACTGATAACAAACATTTCATTTTTACCTTGGATTGATCTGACTACCACTTAAGGCCATTGAAAGAATTCCTTATGGAAGTAAGGGGCATTAGTTAAAAAGTTAGTGCACACAGGTCGAAGAATAGCCATCTTAATCTAATAACATGAGTATTCATGTAGCCTGAAACGAAACAAAAAATAGTAGTATGTAATTATCAAAATTAATGAAACAAATCTAATTGTGAAAATTGTAAAACCTATTAACTCATACCTGTAACAAAGTTAGTTGTAGGTAGCAAATTGGCTTTCCTTACGAATACTTCCAAAGATGAAAAAGAAACAAAATTCTCCTCAGCTTTTCTTGCCTCACCGTGATGTAACTGCTGAAAAAATGATTACCTTAATTAACCAATTGAGGTCCGAACAAATGACAACATAAAGTACCATAGCAATGACATGTATATTATGCATACCGAGCAACCACCAGCATCAATGATATATAAGTACTACTGTGACAAAAGCACATTAAGCAACAATAAGGATATGGTTATCAAGTTACTGCAAAACCAGAAGCATTTATCACCAACCAAATGCTCAAAATAATGAACCAGTATCCACCACATAACCCAAGATGTAGTTAACAAAAAAGGACAAAGTAATAAGCCATAACAAATCACACGAAGGAAAAAAGTGTTAACTCTAAAAGTGAATACATTAACAACCTCATCATTTTAAAAATAAACATGAAAAACATTGAGACAAGAGAGAGATCCAAATAACAATTAGCCCTACTAACAAATACATTGAAAACATAAAGGTTGTAAGAAGATCATGATGCCTCAATGGACTTAGTAAAAAAAATTAATTAAACCCACTAAAATGGGGATAAGAGCTAAGGCATTACTGTCCAAAAAGATAAAATAAATAATAAACAATCCATCAAGGCATCAATGACCAGAACCATATACTGCATTCTAGAGCTGGAAACATTCTCCGTTAATCGTCTTGAATGGTATAAAATTCAAAGTTCCAGTACGCTAAGTCCAAATGTCCTGAAATAAGTTTTAGATAAGTTAGAATTCAACCAGGTTCAAGAACAAGAAAATATCACATTAGTAATAGCAAAATTTTAACATTAATAATTAAATAAGAGATCCTCAAATGTTACAAAATAATCTGCACTCATTTGCTACAATCACCAAAAACACTCAACCATCTTTGACATGTAGCTTCATTGGTTCAGCAGCTCAAAACAAATGCTTACGTACAACAATATCATGAAATAGATAAACAGTCTATGTCAGCATCCAACGTAAGTTGAAAACATTTCATGGAAATATCACACTGATACATTCACTTCTTACCATTATTTGCGTCCTTCCTTCATCTATTCAAGAAAAATTGTTGTCAGGGCTATTTTTATCAATTAAGTATAAGCATATTAAGTATTTAATATGCAATGCTCTGTCATAATTTACCACAAAAACCAACAACATTCTACCTTCATCAACATGACGCTTAAGTGGTTCAACCGATCTAAGTAATCTTTGGTTCAAAGCAATTGTATGCTCACCAATAATTCCTGAAATAGGTTTACAGTCATATGCATACAAACAAGGAAAAAGTGCAACATCTCATGGAGTTATCAATAATAATACTTACATTCACATCTTTCAATTATGACTTCCGTTCCTCATCCATCGTTGAAAATTCTTGTCAGGGCAATTATGTTATCATCCAAAATATATTGTATCATACAATGCTCTGTCATAAATTACCACAAAAACCAACAACACTCCACCCTCTTCTACATTCAGGTTTGTGGTTCAACCGATCAAAGTAATATTTGGTTCAAAGCAATTGTATGCTCACCATTAATTCCTGAAATAGGTTTACAGTCATATGTATACAAACTAGGAAAATGTGCAACATCTCATGGAGTTATCAATAATAATACTTACATTCACATCTTTCAATTATGACTTCCGTTCCTCATCCATCGTTGAAAATTCTTGTCAGGGCAATTATTTTATCATCCAAAATATATTGTATCATACAATGCTCTTGTATTGTATCATACATACAATTGTATCATACAATGATACCGAGGTACATCTGACGGCCGCACACTTCTTGTTACGCAAATACAGCAGATCCATTGCGATACAGCGAAATAATTTCTACGGAAATAATGAAATTATATGCAGCAATAATGGCGTGACAACGAAATAATATGGGCAATAGTATGGGCGGGAACAAACAACTCAAGATATGAGTGAGGAAACTTGTTTAGACAAAAGAAACACACAGGCCGCCTATTGTTCCTAAGAAATCAGTGAGGAAACTGCATAAGTTTAATTTTGACGATGGGATGGGTTTCTCCTGAATTCTGATATATTCTATTCAAAGCATAAATCATTTTATTGTCCAAAATATCAAATATGTAAACGATTTAAGAGCTATAGGGTTAGATTAATGTTTTTCTTTTTTTAATTTACACTTGAAATCGAAAAGTTGGTATGATTGAGAGACTTGTTTTACTCGAACCAGTGAATCTGAGGCGAAAATTTACATTAAATGCATATATAATGTAAATTCATCATCATTGATTAAAGCAGTACATTCTTATACTTCCAAAAACGCATAAAAAGAGCGAATATCGTGCATTTAGCAATGACTGATTTTTTGCGATTGCAGCGCTGTCGATGTTTTTCTCTAAACTAAGCCTCCTCAGGAACTAATGCAAACTTGCTACATCATACGGTAATCTTACTTTCAGAGGGCTGACCACTGCCGTCAAATGCTGTTTCTACCATCCTCACATTCGAGAGGACTTACATCTTAGGCAGTAAACCACCGTCAATTACTACTAAGAAGTGTCTTCTGCGCAAACTCCACAATATTCCGCCACCACTGTACCCAGCGATCACTATGGCTCGTGCGCTGTGGCTTTCTTTATATGCTGACGTGTTGTTATTAATATGTACCGGTAAAACTTTTTGACGACGAAATGCTTCAGTGCTTGTTTACTGTAATTACGATATGATTCTGAAAAATATGCTATGAAAATTCCTGTAGAATGCTGAAAATTACATAAAACTACCGGCGGTATAAACAAAAGAAGTGAACTTTTACGATAAAAAAACCTTCATAATGTGCATGAAAAGTAAGAAAAGTTTCACTTTTACGTTCTCTCACAATTATTTGCTTACTAAAATAGAAGTGCCAGCAAGTATAAAGGATTTGATACCAAAAATTTAGTATCGCTATTTTTAAATATCGTACTACAGTGATTGATCAGGATGCACAGTGTTTAATGCCATAAAATCGTTTCATTTCTCACCACTCAAAAATATCCACCCGGGAGTAGGCTGGTGTTATATAGGTTTCCCCAAGGCCTAGTCACAACAAATACTAAATTACAAAGTTTCGTTTTTATTGTTAATAGAATACCGCCTTCACTGATTTCTTGCATCAGCTATTAATGAATTAAGTAAAGTGCAAAATATGTGAATTAGTTTACGAATCAATTTATCATTAATACTATTTCGGACGAAGGGAACCGATTACAGCGTCATTTCTTCAAAATAATGCATTTTCGTTTCAGTCACTTGTGAATGACATAGAAACTTAGATGGGTTGTGTTGTTTATTCATATTTATGCCACAATCATGCCTTGAAGATATACACGCATATCAATTTTTGTTTGAGACAATGTGCAAATATAACTCACTTTATGCTCGAAAAAAAAAACAAGAGAGATACAGAGTCATTTGATAGTGGGACCACCGAAATGTTGGAGGTGGCTGTCGTGGAGGAGCTCAGATGGACACGGTGCAGCCGATGAGGGTGACAGAGTCCCCATTTTTAGGCTGGCGTCGGGTCAAGGGGATGGTTGGTTTCGAGGGAGCAGGATATCTGGCTTAAAGGGGTTGGGGGCGTCCAGTGGGGCGGGAAGGGTCGAGAGGATGGGGTCGGAAGTCAAGCGGATGAGGGTGGCAGGGGGTGCGCGAGAATAGGGGATGGGGGAAGAGGGGTAGGTCATACTGGGGGGAGACGAGTGAGTAACAGACTTGGAAAGGTTTCGGATGAATGAGAGCAGATAAGGGGTTGGGGGAAAACGGAGCGCTTATACCGGGGAGGAGGGCACGAGAATTCGGTTGAAAAGGGGAGAGGGTAGCTAAGGACGAAGGGCGGGGTCCGCTTTCAGTGGTCTTTTTGAGAGGCATTGGGTCCGTTTGGACTGATAGTTTGTCGCGTGGTGCTTTGTCCAGGACAGATTAGTCATAGCTGTGTGTGGTGTCAACATTTTATTGAGCTCACAATTGTAATTTGTGGTTCTAAAATAGGGGCCTCAATTAATTATATAATGACGAAGTTCAACTGCGTTGGGAACCCATGTCTATTTCCTAAATTGGAAAGCAAAGCAGCGAAGATAGCAATAGTAGAATTAAATTTTTCAGTAGAAAGGCCTTTTTCAAGTGCCTTAGGTCCATGTGTAGGCTTTCAGCATCAGTTATAGATCGTGGTTGATGAACCAGTGCTGAAAATTGCACCCTCCGTTCATAGGGATAATGGAGACAGCAACCATTTAAGTACAGATTCTTGTGTTTCAGCAGCAAACTCTAAGACCCGGAGACCAGTCTTCCTTTCCATGGATGATAATGTCCAGGAAGGAGGATTTCTGTCCATGTCCTATAAAAAATACAATCTTCCCAAGACAAGCATTTGAATTTTTAAATATTAAAAATCGTGTCATCATCATTGCAATTTACTCCGAAGAATTTCTTGCTAGAAGTACATTCTTCCCCTATCAATGGCGTAGAAATTTAATCATTGAAACCAAGAAATGTCATTTTTAGTAATAATATTAAATTTAATGCTGCCGACTATAAACACATATTTTATTCCCGATAGTAACCAGTACTTTTGTTTCCGCTGATGGTATCAGTGAATTCATGCAGCCCTGATAGAGACTCTCAAATGCAAACTACATAGACATACATTATTGCACTCTCCCCCTAATACGTATACGTTAATGTTTTTTATGTTAAACCGTGTACGTAGTGACCAATATCACGTAATTTGTTTGTCTGAAGTGTTTGTCTGAAGTGTTTGCCCGCCAATCTCTTATTTATTTTAATGACTTCACTTACTTTGGCGTGGATTGCTTTATGTCCTCTTCTGAAGCCATTTTGACGGATTATGATTTTGAAGTGATAAGAAATAAATTTTTTTTCAGTAAGATGGTACTGTTGGTACTCTATAATATCAGCATTCATTTATGCATATTAACTTTTGTTGCAGATATTCTGCTCGCCAACTAATCATTGTTATAATCATTAGACGTTCAATTTTACTATCAGTTCGTTGCTTCCATTCATCCTTTCCTGTCTAAATCTAGTTTCCTTAATCCAGGGTAGATCTATCACATATAATTTCCTCTCCAATTGGTCTAAATATGTATATTTTTAGTCTTCCTAAGGGATTTTCCCTCGATTTTTCCTTGGATTTCATTCTTCACTAACCAATTGCGCCTCGTTTTTCTTTTCTGTATAGTATTCACATGGTTCTCTCCTCTTCTACTTTTCTGTAAACATCATAATTTCTTATTTTTTCCATCCATTTTATCTTCAGAATTCCCCTTCAACATTAGGTTTCGAAGACCATTAGACTGTTTTGGTCTGGCTTTCCAATGGTCCTTGCTTCTGATGCGTAAGGTACCACGCTCTACATGTTCATCTTCACAAACCCTATCATCGTTCGTAGTCCTATCATCCCTGAATGCAGCGATCCCCTTTTCACCCGTCAATCCATAGCGTATGGTAAATGAATGCGTATTAGTGTTTTGAGAAACACCTGAAAACAGTTTTGTGTTCAGGTGTTTCTCAAACCGAGAACACAGAACCGAGTTTTGTAAGCGTTATAAGCTATCCGAAACGAAGCACCCGAGCCGACGTGCTGCGAGTAGTCTGCTCTCCTCTACAGCTCAACTGATAGGAAGTGTCTTGGACCCTTTGTCTTTTACTTCATTCCTCGGCTTATCCAGAAAAATAGTCTCATAATCACTACTTGTGTTTTCAACCACACAGGAAAACATTTTACAACGGACGGAATGTGTAATAAGTAGTTATCTTGACCTATTTTTTAAGATTTAACGCTGATCTTTGATAAGCACAATAATATAAGGGCCCCTTTTATTACATTTTGCAGTTTAAAAAGCGTCTGTAAAAGTTTTGTTACTTTGATTGACATTTATCAACTGACAAAAAATGGATCATTGTGGAAAAGTTGGTGAATGCTCTTTTGGTGTCCCACAATTTGAACGACAACACGATTTCAGAACTTGGTCTTTCTCTTGCCATTAGAGACCGCTATATTTTGGGAATTTATTTGACTCCAGATGAAATTGGGTTGTGGCGTCTTTGAATTCTTTTATTTTTATTTCCAAAGCTCTCGCTTCGGTGGCCGTGTGAAGTCCGGCATCAAGTTTCTATAAAGTCGCCCGCGAAATTGTTGGGAAAATTGATGGCCCCTTAACACGTTGGTTAGGCCATCCAACCGGAAATTGGAAAAATCGGATTTGTTTCCCAACCAATGCGGAAGATTTTTTTTATTTCCTTCAGCTTCGATTTCCAGTCATTTCAGCTGCTTTTCGCGTGAAAATGCCACAGATTTTTCATTACCTTCTGACCCAAAAATGTCACAAGTGGTAACGTTTTCAAGAGTCACATTAGATTCTTTTTTCGATTAGCGATATCATTAATGCCCTACGTATTAGGATCGGTGGATTTGGGATTGAATTATATGTGTCGCAGAAAATCTTTTTGGCAGACTCAAGCTAGACATAGCATCAATTACGGCCCTTCGCAAACGGTGACATGTCTAAGTGGTTAATCAGATTTGAGAAATCCGATTATCATCGTCTTCTTAGCTATGAAATGTGAAACCATTTGACAGAATTGAATTTTATGCATGTCTTCATTTATGCGTAAGTTGAACGTATGTGAATTGTTGACATTTTTATTACTATGTGGCAGCTTACATTACGTTTTCAAGTTATAAAGCATTAATAACCTACGTAAAATATTTCATATTTCGAATAAAATCTTATTACTGTGAATCAGTCTTGCTTTGTGAAGGGATTTTCTTGCAATAATAATTCCAACATCATGCATCACATATCAATCATAATTTTCTAATTGTTATTCAAAATTATAATTTATAATGCTGTAATATTCTTCAAAGCTAATTGTCAACTTACGTTGCTACCTTGGACTATCTATCTTGCATTTTTTTCATTGTAATGTGTAAGTAATTATCAATTAAGTATATTTTCAGGCAGTCATATGTCTGCTAGCTAGGAATTTACAGCAGAAATGCAGCAATATTTGGATTTTTCTGAGCTCTTATTATTTTTAAAATTACTTTAAAAGGAAAGATTCTTTCCTATAGTAACGAAAATTGACAAAGGTTCCTCTGTCGTATGAATATGTCAAAGCTTCGGCGATCATTTCCTCAGAATACATTTGCTCTATAGTGTGCTTTATGAGTGGTATTTTTGAAAATTTTGGAATTGTTTTATATTTTGAAAAGCTGGCAAATATACTACAATCATTCAGGCTATGTTCAATGAAACTGATCCGCTATGACAATTATTGTGACCAAAAACAATTGAACCAATCGATAAGTTTTTTCTTAAAAAAGCGTTTCTTCAATACGTCTCAGAACTTTTTTTCTACATGATATAAATAACTAAGATATGGAATAGTCATATCCTCTAGATGCGCAATAAATGGTTATGTAGGTGAAAATTTACTAACGAGGAAAGTCAAAACAAATCCACCCCAAAAAGTGAAAAAAAAATTTAAGGCAATTTATTAGCATTATAATGTACTTTTTTCCACTACAACTGTTTCAGAAAACCAAATTAGCGAACCGAAGAAGAGATGAGGAAATGATCTTGTGGTACATTGTGCATACAGAAAAGTAGAACCAGATGGGTCGGGCACATCCTGAGGCATGATTGTGATTAGAATATTAATTAAAGGGAAATTTTGGGGAAAAAGTACTAATAGTAAGGCCAAGGGGTAAATACAAGGTCCAAATGAAGACGAAATTACGTACATAGGAAGAACTACCAGGGAGCAAGAGAATTAGCATTTGATGGAGAAAGATGAAGGGTTTGACCAGTCATAAGATTCAACGGCCGATGATGAATGCTGCGGGGTTAACAAGGGGTTTCAATTCCTCTGAATACCGCATTACATGTATCGTGGAATAGTCGTAGCGTTGGCGTTAGAGAGGACTAAAAGACTCGTAACCCAATTTTCCATGTTAAGGGGCAATCCACTACTTTTGTGTGACACGACGGATTGGCACTAGGAGTCTGACCCTTCAGATCATCATCCTGTCCAGAAATCATCACTTTCATTTACCTCAATACTGTTCTTTTTATATGAGCAATGATTGCGAAGGAGATACTGGAGAAGATGCAGTGGGAGATGGAGGATTGGGAGAAATCAATGGTTAAGAAAAGACCTTCTCACACTGGCTTTGGCCCAATGTCTTTCACATTTATTTAAACTCCAACTAATATCCAAATAAATATGAAAACATAATTGATGTATGTATCAAGACATACATCTTATAATGTACAAAAGACACGTTAATAACTCAAGGGCGCAGGAGCGAGAGGGCTCAGATAGGGAGCCGCTAAAATCTCATAGAGGCTACATTGGATACTCGCTGTGTTAATCACTTCCTTCATAGTGAAGAACTACATTATCAAAGCAATAATTGAAAGATTTAGGTAGCATTTAGACCTTTTTTAAATGTATCTTGTAAATTTGCAAAAGTACTTTGCCAACCTAACGATATTTATAAAAGGGCTAAAAAAATTTAAATTTACCACTTTGATTGATCACAAAATTTGGCAGTCATACTGGCATCAATACTGACGGCATTTTTACAGGTGACCAGAAGAGTGAGTTTTTTTATCTGTTCAAGGCTAACTTTTTCCGTTCGTTAGAGTCTTGGTTTTCATTAAATAAGTTTACCTCCGAATTTTTCAATATATATCATTGAACATGAGGAAATTTACCTCAGAGTGATGTTTAAGTGGATGTGCAGAGTACATGAATTGCACCATGTAAAGCGCTGAGTAGCATGAACGACTGCATGTATACGCAATGAAAATACATGAAAATAGTCCATGCTCTAATTCCGTGACCGTGGTCAGACAGGACATCGAAGTGGGTAATTAATTGTCTCGTACGTAACGACATGTACAATATTAAATGTTGACTAACCCCTCGCTCCAGTAGTCTGACTACGTAGAAAAGGTATTAATTTACGATAATTTTTCGATATTTTACGATAATAATGATAACTTTTGCTCTCTATTTCATTCCATTCATCACCTTTATGTTGATCCTTTGGTCACCTATAACTAATGATACTGTATTTTGCTTGATTTGATGATAAATACGTCAAAGACTAAACCGGTAATTTTTCATTGGTAGAGAGATAAGAATGATTATAAAATGAGGGTAAACAATGCAATAACTGAGTAAGGACGCGAATTTTTTTAACTCTACGAATTTTATCCAGAAGTCGAAGGAAAGATGTGAAATAATAAGGTGTGCAAATGCCACCAGGAAAGTCACAGCTACTATATAACACGTATTCAGCAATAAGTGTTTATTCATGAAAGCAAAAATTACAGCTTAAAATACTATTCTTATTCCTAGATCATTATACATCAACGAAACCTAGGTTTTTAGGATAAGCATTACAATGGGTAAAATGCAGTGATAATGAGGTACCTGAGATGTTTAAATGAAAAAAAGTAAGGAAAGAGTTAGGAAAAAGTGGGTGATGAAAAAATGTAAGCTACGTGCTCCAGTGGGAGTTAGAACCGGAAAGAAGTGTTTTGCGTTCATTGTTCCAAGTCCTGAGAATGGACTAGAGTCGAATAACTAAAAAGATGACTGAGAGAATAATGGGAAAGGAGAAAGATATACCGCGGAAGTATTAGGTATATGTGGTAGGAGGCATCCTTAAGTAAAATAAATATTATGAGTCTAAATGTGTATGACACAATGTATTAGTGTAAAAGAGCGAGATCAGTTGGTAATAATAGGGTATTGTAGCATTAAGTATTAAAAGAGAGCAAGTTTCCTTGGCCTAATGACAATTATTAACTTTTTTTACTAAACCTATTCCGGGAGGTTGTGATGGGTAAGTTAGTACTAATTTTATTGAAAGTGCAATGGATTCAAGAACTGTGTGCTTTGAACTGTTGTCTTAAAATGTATTCAGAATTATGACCAATTTAATATCTGGGAAGTTTAGGGTAATATTGGGGAAAGTTTGCCGGAGCGGGTTGTTTGGGGAGTCGGAGGAATGGGAGTGATTGGTGGTTTGAGTTGATGAGGTCGGAGGAGGGGGTTAGGGTTGCAAGCAAGAGGCCGGCGTCCGATCCCGCGCGTTGATCCCGCCGTCGTTCGGTGGCTAAATTGACTCTCTCAAAGATCGAGGCGGGGGATACGTGAGCGGTAACAATTTAAGCAGCGTAGAAAGAGGAAAGACGAGATGAGAGTTTGGTAAAGTCTTTGTGTGGAGAATGGAGCGGAGATAGACGGCTGCGATGTCTAGTAATCTCCATCAGCATTAGCCGGGATCCTTTTAAGAGGCTTCGTCACAATTATTCCGCGTGATCCGATAGGGATTTTGAGAAGCCTCTCTCCTCCTTCCACCCCTGAGGGGTTCATTCCGGCAGCCCTCCGTCTGCACACGGCGAACTCGGAATTGGGGGATTGGCGTCATGCACCAATTGCAGCACCGCTGGTGTTCAACCCCTCCATTTCCTCCCCTCATATCCACCTCGACCCGTCTCTTCTTCAGCTCTTTGACCCCTTATACTCCACAATCCGACATGCGCCCACTTAATTCTAATACCCCCTCCACGGTGCTCGAAATCTGCGCCTCTGGGATCTTTCTCTCTCTGCCTCTCGTCTTTCCGGCAAACTTCCATTTCCCTTTTTTCTCTTTCCTTCTCCATACATTCCCACTTTCTTATAGTCTTTTTCTTCACTCCGAAGCCTCTATTAGTTTGAAGTATATGTAGACAGTGGAATTATAAGCATTTTAGGAAATAATACGAAAAGTTTCATTGATGTTGGACGACAATTATAAAAAAAGGATATGGCACTACCTGAGCTAATGATTAACAAACAGCTGAACGTAGAGCAAATGATATACAATATGGGCAATAAAAGTTGAATCAAACGGAAGGGTTTATAAAATAACAATGTGGAGCTAATACTGAATTCATTCTATACATATCCAGAAAAAAAGAAAAATATGGATTCACGGAAAAATTATCACCTTACTATGAAATTAAAAAGACAGATAATCATTGACGCACCGGGGGAAGAATGAATCTATACATTATAATCAAAGTTCACTTTTACTAACATTATTCACCTCAACATTTCAAAGATAGCTTCGGTTTAGATAAAGTGTTTCCTGGAGTTTCCTAAAAAGTAATCTAAAATGCTTCTTTTTGTAATCGGCAAGTGATGGGGAATGATTGACTTAAAGGGAATACGATTCCAAACCTGTGTAAAAGCAGCAGTAAATTGTCTTACTTTGGAAGTTTATCGGTGTTTAGGAAAACTAATTAGATAACTAGAGGAAGTTCTGGCAATAATGCTAATTGCTAATGTTCTGGCTGAAATTTATATTCGAGTTATGCATATGGAAACGACGCAAGGAGATATTTTCTCCCAATTTTAACATTAAGACAAAATGATTCTTTAAAGGAGTTAAATATTTCTCTTCGATCTGATAAGGGCATGTTAAGAACACTATTTGAAATTCCTATTTACTTAAAATTTAAAGAATAATATTTAAAAGAAGAATAATTGTTACTCTCAAAAATGGGCTAACTGGTGCTGGAGTAAATTTTCAACTCGATAACTCAAAATTATAGGAAAATGCCAACGTTTATACTTGATCTATAATTTATAAAAATAGAGCTTTAATCTTGGCAACAATTGAGAAATATTATATACATTAGGAAAAGTTGAAACCATTTCGAAATCTCTTTTGAATGAGATGAACAAGTGGCGATCGTCTTGAACCTGTATGAATTTCATGAAAGCTACTTTATTGCTTAATACGAGGTTTAAATCCTTGGTTGAATACTTGAGGCTTCCAGATTTGTGGTGGTTTCACGATCACTGTCTCAGTAGCATGAGAAGAGTGCTTTTAATGCAGCTCTTAGCTCAACAGCATAGGCTGCGAGCTTAAAACTATGCGTCGTGGGGAGATATCTGCTCAGAGTTTGCTAACGTATTTACGAGAGCTTTCCTCTGAGCATGTCTACAGTTGCTCCGCTAAATCTCCCACAATATAGTCAGAGGTGTATTGGCTTCTTTTTCTCTGTGATGCAACGGTTACAGCAGAATGCTGCTGAAACTTTTAAAGTATTTTCTATATCCATACTGTGATAGAAGTTTAATCATATGTTAAAGTAGTAAGCTTGATGTTATGCATTCCACTAGAATGATTATAATTCTGAGTCAGGATACTATTATTAATTAGACGCATCATTATAAAGTATGAAGAAAGATGAAGAGGGAGGAGGAAAAAGGCAAAGAGGACTCTTGTAGGCGTGGTTCATTTCACAGTAAAAGCGTGAAAAAAACGTTGTCTCATCACATAATCATTCTTTACCTAAATATTGGACGGTAAAGGGAGGCGTATCCGAATTAAGGTCTTTGAAGTATGATTCCATCCCTTGATTTCACTTTTATGTCATTCCCTTCTACCTGAGGGTCCACATCTCCTTTTCAAACCTTCACTCTCTCTCACTCTCTCTCTCTCCCCCTTGCTTCACTCTTTTGATCCCTTTTTATTCATCTTCATATCTTCCTCTAAGAAAATCTCTTACAAACTTAAAAGCTTCCAAACCGAGCAGTGATTACGGAGTACATTTCGGTAATATGGTGATGAAATTTTTAAATTATTAGTTTTATGCTATAATTTTGGAATATTTCATCTATTCTGCCGCACTTACAGAATACACACGAAAAGATCTCTTAACAGTCTAGCTTATATTACAAATTCCATTATAATTTCTAATTAAAAGCTCTCGTTAGAAAGAAAAGGAGAGAATGTGTAATGAAGCCATAGATTTCTGTGAATATATCTTGCTTTACTATCATCATGCACTTATCATTTTGGACTATCTGTTACAAAATTTGGTAATCAAGGAAATTAGTACCAAAATTACCGCTCAAAACGGATCAAATTCGGAATTTAATCGAATCCCAAGCTTTGGAGCCCGTGATTACACGATATTACTTATGGTGCGTCGCGGCAATATCCGAATATCATCTTGACGTAAATGAATTGCACCGTTAGGTTTTGGCTCATGTGACCACATTATTCAATAACTTAACTTATAAGCTCATATAAACCAGTTCTGTTAAATTGTTATTATTAACTAAAGTTATTAGGACACTGAAGAGCGGATATATTTTTTTAATGGTGCTTACTGGTTTTACCAAGGAGCATTTGATCCTCCTGATTGTCTACGACTAAGGGTTGAATTGATGAGTTGGGTGTCAAACGAATATTGTATTCATTTCGGTTTTCAGTTATGATAATGAAATTTGATTCTTTCATCAGATATGAAAAAACTACACAGATTGACTATAATTATTCTGAATTCCGTTCGATTTGCAGCAATGAAATAATTAAACATTATGCACGAAATGGAACTTATGACTTTAGAGCATTCACAGTCACACTCTGTGTTTTCAGATTCAAGTTTAAGACATAATAGAATCTCTAGAGATATCTACAGTTATCTTTTATATTGTCACAGTCGTTTTCAAAAGGTAATAATTGAAGAGAATACTGTCTTTTAATAATCGTTTTAAATTGCTCTATTAACTAATTTTTGCCGTTCTTAATAGCGATAAAACTACCAAAAATGACAACAAAATAGGAAGGTAAGAATAATTCATGAGACAGGAAGAAATATATTCGTTGAATTCGATGAAAGGCAATAATAATTCTGTAACAGACGTCCTTTGATAATCAAAAATTTGCTCTATTTTCTGCACAATCAATTTCTGCTCGGTGTGGTATTTGGAAAAGAGCCTAAAATGAGTCACACAATGATTCTGCAGAAGGTATAATAGTGAATATAAAATCAGTAGTTTAACTTCTTAGAAGTAAATCGAAGCATTAATACCAAAAAAAGCCAGCTAGAATATTGGAATAGTGGTGATTGCGGCGTTGTTGTTGTGTTTGGAGACACGTTGTCATTCTGGTGGATTTTAAATGGGAATCAAAATAGAAAATCATATCAGAACTTTACTTATCAAAGCGAGTACTTAAAGCCATGAAATCGAAGTCATGTGGTTACTTGAAGATATTGCCTGAATCGAATTATTGTAGTAGTCACTCATGTTGACAAGTAAGGTTGAAGCAAGAGTTGAGAAGAGTCAACGTCGAAACTAGTGACCATAGATAATCAGAAAATATGCTCATTCTCAAATGAGAATGTCCTGAAAACAGTTGTTTAGTTCTGAGTAAGCATAAGTATCCGTGAGTGTACTATTTTTAAAATGTGGCATAAACAATTCTTGATAATGTATATTTTTTTGAAATTTTTAGAGTAGCTATTGCCAAGGTAGAAATATTTAAGTAAATGTATACGAAAATTCTCCGACTCTGGTGAATAAAATGCACCATAAGCGATTAAATACTTCCGATTAAAGTCACTTTTGAAGATTTAATTAAGATTTGAGTTCAGTAATGGATGAAACTATCAAGCATGTGATATTCCTCTGAGCATGGAAGTAAATAAATCCCTAAGCTATTCAGGGTCCACTTATTCTGTCCAAGCGCTGCTTAAAATTAATAAAAGCAATTTAAATTAGTATTTTTTATGTTACTACTAGGAAACAAGCTTTGAGAAATGATGTTTGATATAATGTGGGTGAATAAATGAAAATTTTATTCTCATTATCAAGTTAGAAAGTCTTTAGAAATTATTCAGGATAATTTTAAAAACTTTTGGCTAAAGTGTTAGAGGAATTAATCACACCATCCCTTTTCTTTGAAAAGGTCTTCAAATGGAACCATCTTCAATTTCAATTCAATCTTTCAATTCAATATTTTCAATCACTAGAAAAATCTTCGACGACATTAGTATAGCCACCGTCCAAGTTCCCTAATGCATTTCAGATTTTAGGTACGAATGCCGTGAAGACTGCATATTTTGTCGTGGCAAGGAGGTTATATGATCATAGCTTTGGCACGCAAAAGAATATATTTTCTACGTTGGTATAGCACTATTCTTTCATAGTCAAGTCAGAGTCGGTCCACCAACGTACCAATCTTCTTTCAGAGCATACTTAAATGCTTTGAACACTGATTTTAGGAATGTGCCCAATGAGTGATGAGAGGAAATGTTAATAAATGTACATAATGATCTACATTAAGCTAATCCACCGGAGAGGAAATCGTGATAAACACTTAATCCAGTTTAATTTCTAATGAAATAACGCGCGGATTGGATTTTCAATGAATAGAGAATTTTTGAGGGTTCATATATTCATGTTGGGATAACCGACGCGTGAATGATTAGGTTTAATTGACTACCAGGTTCAGATCACAAAATATTTACCCCATCATCATCAAGTAACTATATGCATAATTCGAAATCACACATTTTTAGCATTGCAGTATACTGATGATTGTCTCGAAATTCATTTAAGTATAACTGGAGATAGAAATGGTGCCCTGTGGTGAGCACTCTAAATTACAATTTAAGATAAGCCATCCAATGAATACTCCTAAGCAATTTCACGGCGTATTTTTTTTCGCTGTACAAACTTTAATTTTCACTGTTTCCATTGCATATACACGACGTAAATTTACATGCACGAAAAAATAAAGTATAAGAATAAGTCATCGCTTTTAATTCAAAAATCAGCCACACTGATACATGCTTTATAAGGGGGATTTATGCATTTTATCTTTATCTTTTATCTTGAATGAAATCAGTTTTTGGTTTAATCTGAGCCTGTAACGTGTAGCTTGATGGTTGATATTTTTCTAATAACTGAACAATAAAATGGTCGTAGCTCGTAGTGGGCAGGACGAATCTTATGGCTGCGTTCATCTTTAGTGGGAAATCTCTCTTCGGAGTGAATTCACCTCGAATACTATCACCATGTCATACTGCCTGCGCTGAGTTTCTCAGATTTCAATGATTCTACCTCATCATCAACTCTTATCATCAAATTACATCTTCTTTTTTCTCCTTCGCCCTTTTTCTAATTCTTTCCTTTCTTGATATCTGCATCCATCCATTTCTGAAAATTTGTTTATCTGTTTTTCCTTTTCATTCAATCAAGTCTACCTGTGAATAAAGGAGTTGGACCAAAGAGGTAAGAGGTAAACAAAACTTACTGCTGCAAGTCAAATTGACGAGTAAGATCAAACACGAAGAATTTTAGGAAGGTATCCAATGACTGATAGAGATAACCCAATGAAATTGAAAGGAAATGTTAATAAATTTACATAATGATCTGCATTAAGCTAATCCACCGGAGAGGAAATCGTGATAAACACTTAATCCAGTTTAATTTCTGATGAAATAACGCGCGGATTGGATTTTCAAAGAATAGAAAATTTTTGCGGGTTCATATATTCATGTTGGAATAACCAACGCGTAAATGATTAGGTTTAATTGACTACCAGATTCAGATTACAAAATATGTACCTCATTGTCATCAAGTAACTATATGCATATTTCGAAATCACACATTTTTAGCATTGCAGTATACTGACGATTGTCTCGAAATTCATTTAAGTCTAACTGGAGATAGAAATGGTGCCCTGTGGTGAGCACTCTAAATTACAATTTAAGATAAGCCATCCAATGAATACTCCTAAGCAATTTCACGGCGTATTTTTTTTCGCTGAATAATGAAAAAGACGAAAATCTTATAGTATACTATAGGGAGGGCGAGACCCAGATGGAGAGGCATATCTTTGAGACGCGAGCTTGTTTGGTAATCACCACAAATAAGACCGAGGGATAAAAGCATGGGTCAGGTAAATTTGGATATAAAAAGGAATAGGAGTGAGAGACTCGAACTGAAATGGATTAATTCAGCGAAAGAAGGGGATGAGTGAAGCGGAGCAGTCAACTAATCTGAGGATTAAATGAGCGAGTGATGATGAAGTCCAGCTGATGCTTTTATTTCTACACCATTTCAATTCCCTGATAATATTTCTTCTCCTTCTCCCTAATTATCCAATTACTTCTCTTTACAAAACACCATTTTGCTCATATTTTTCATACTTTTTTACTGCCTTTAGTTTCTTAATTTCACAAGATTTCCTTGTATATTATTTCCATCCCTAATTTTCTTTATATCTCTTCCTCTTTCCCTGCTGTCTCTTTTAAATTATTGGAATGTTAAAAATTACTTTCTTTTAAAGGCAACTAGACCTATGTTGTAATTTTCTAGGCTATTTTAACTGGTTATGCTACCACGTGCTGCAACGTAGCCTCACTTCCCTCCCTATGAAAACAGTGTTTGGAACCAGTTTTAGGTAATTTAATATAAGGAATTCAACGTTTAACTACTTTGCTTAGCAAAATAGAAATAAGCAAAACGTTTCAAACTACGTCATGTAGCAGTATCAATTTTAGGCACATAAAAACAGATATTACATCACTAGGAAATAATGCGTATATTTCTTTAAGAAAAATTTGGTCAAAACAGTCGATAAATATGCGCCCTCGCAAAAGTCAATTTGTTTTACAAGTCTATTAGGTTATGGCTTCAAATAATTATAACAATAACTACTATAAATAAAAAATAAGTCATAATAAATCACTATCGTTTTTTTGTTTACGACAACCAAGTGGGTCCTTAATAGAACAGTTGGCATTTATTTTGTTGTGAAATTATCTCCCAAGTATTCCTGGCATAGCTAAAAACAGTGACTAATCATGCTTTGCCAGAATCACGAATGAGGCATTTCCTCACGGTCATGCTCGGTGAATCAGCGCAGGTACATGCCCAGAGCTCACCGTAATGTTTCTGGGAGTCTGCTAGAAACTCGTCGATCAACGCATTTTGTACATATGTTTGCATAAACTAACAATATATGTCTACGATTTTCAAACCGATTTACATCACCATACAATAATTTCATCTGCACGTAAAATTGTTGTATTTCATTTCTTTGAGATGAACATTTTAACTTATAAAAATTTGATACAAAAGCCTTGCCACGAAATGCTCTATCATATTATAAGTATAGTAGTAGCTTCATTTTGGTAAATTTCTTCTTTTTCCTTGAACTGTCTGTGATAGCTAACCAATTCTAATATAAATTCATTCAGGTATCTTCTTAAGAAATAGTATCAAACTTTTTTAGATTTTTCCGTCAGTTGAAGGAAGGGCAGTGATCGGCGAATATGTGTTTTATATGTTATATTTGACGCGTATTTACCTTTTTGATGCAGAATATAATAAAATATGTGCTTGGGAATTCTTACCCAAGAATATTTTTGATATGTCTTGTCCCGTTTCTTAATCAGAAGAAATAATATATATCGTGAACTCTGGGGTCAAATCAATGTGACTGAAACAATGACGTAAATTAAGGAGTAATAAAAAGGTATCGCAAACCAGTTCCTCGTTTTACAGCCCTTTTCAGAAATAACTCCACTTTTATCAACGGATCGCTGTGCTTTCACGCATAGATTAGGAAGTGCAAACCTAGACCATACATTACCGCGCGAGAGACGAAGGAGACGGAAATCCAACGGCGTGGACTTGAAGAGTAAATTATTAGCCGTGCTCCTCTTTGCCTCGCCTGAGACTTCTCTGTGGAATTAATGGGACCCAATTTTGGTCACCGTCATAATATGTTTTCAAGAGCTCCGCGAAAGACATTGTACCGAAACATGGAACGTAGTCACGCTCAGTTGGGAATCGCGGAGCCCACCCACATCATCCAGGCACTTGGTAGCTCGTAGCGGAAGTTCGGTGAAAGATTTAAGGGCTTCGGCTGGCGCCATTCTTGGCGGATTTAAAAAAATAAAAGTCATTGGGATACATGAGGTAGGTGCCTTGAAGAATTTAATGTGAAGTGGAAAACATTTGTCATTCTAGATCTTGATGGAAATTGAAAAAACATGAGAATAGCAGTGTGTTTAACGATTTCAGATATATTTATCATACCATATTACCTTATCTTTGTAGGAACATATGCTGTCATTTTTTACATTCATTTATTTTAGGTGATCATTTTAGGTTAGGGGCTCGTCACACGTGGTTACGCTCATACAATTACGTATTTTCCAAAAATATTGCTTTTTCTCATTGTGGGTGGTATATGGATGTTATAGTTTGGTATAAAACAATTTATTTTTAGTCGATTAATGCCATTACATATCTTAAGACCAAACTGAAACTGGAATTATTTTAAATCGGATATGAGAGGGATATTCAGACGAAAACATCGCTACAGGAACTAAATGTCGACCTAGGGATATAATTTCAACAGATATACTTATCCCACGCATTAGTTTAGAGTTGAAATTGTCAAATTTCTGGACAACATTCACTTTTGCTTGTTTAAATCTTATCATAAGCTGGAATGAGTGATAATTATACGTTTTGAGTGATACTTGATGCTTAATTGCGTTCAAACTCCACTTTGACACTCAGACTCGGTCTCGTTTACACCTAGAGTACTGAGTAAATATTATTTTCTTTCGATATGAAAGTCTCAGGAGTATTGTATTCTTCCATTGATCAAACCACTCATAGAGTGCGCAATGACACGAGTGACAAAAGAAAAAGGTGTGAAAAAGAACCTCTTTTAGTTGAAGAAGCACTAGTTGATTTTCTTGAGGTGCGTCCACATTTTTAGTCATTTTCTCCGATGAAAGGAAATATAAATAATTCATATATTTTAAATTACAATCCTGATTGAAACTTTCAAATATAATTGTCGAATAAAAATAATAAAAAATAAGAATATATATTGTTATATTTTAAAATATTGCCTGTTTAAAATTACGTTAGCTATTGAAATATTTCGTCATGTATACTAAATTTCAAAGTCGACCGTAAATTTTCATTTCTATTGTGAAAAAATAATTCTGACTCCGTGGCGTGTTATTTATCTAGACATTGGATTTATTATCAAGTGAAACAAGATTAAAACCATCCATACAGTTGGCGTAGGCGGTGCTAATACCTCAAACCACGTTACTGGTTTCCGTTACTGGTTGTAATCCCTTAATGAATCTTGCACACCTCAAATTTCTTTTATTTACCTGAAACTTTGCGGAGTGCAATTATTATCAATACCAATTGGGTAGATATTCATTTGGTCAATAAAACATCAAAACATCACAATTCCGCAGAGAAAAAATTAGCCGCCTTGACCGGGACTTGAACCTAATTTCCGGCTGAGTGCTTTAGCCAGTTAAGCTAACAAGGGCTTCTTTTCCATTGTGGGATTAGGTAAGCTTTATTGGAAAATATGATCCTTATTCCGTTAACATATATTGAATCCTAGTTATTGAAATATGAAGATACATCCAAGAGTTAAAGTTTACACTACAAGAATGTTTGTTCAATATCTTTTCCAATACTATATCCACAATTCCATGAAAATTTGCCCCTTATCGAAAGATGACTTACGTAGCTGAAGATTGTACGCACCCAATTGCGCTGTTGGTGACCTGATGAACCCAAATAAATGAAATGCAGATTAGATTTGAAATGAAAGTCATCTCTTACCACAGGTATAATGAGACGAAATCCATACCGTCTGGGTATGGGATGAGATTGGAGTTTTTACTGTCACGCAATGAAAGAATTGCTTTTAGGAGTCTTTTTCCAATTATTTAACAAAAAATTGTGTGAATTATTGCCGTAGAATATTTGAATTATTAAGGAAACCTGCTAAGGCGTTAAACCCCTCATTAATATATGCAGTGCAGAGCATAAAATTTTGTTACTAATGTCATCTTATTAGCTGCTTCCGCTATGTCATGATTTGCTTTGATGTCTAGAAACTTTTAAATGGAAGAATAGTGTGGAAGAAGTCATTTAGGCAATTAAACTTCACATTTTTGTCGGCAGTTCTCTCTTTGCAAAAATATAACCTGGGTGTAATCACATTTTATTATATGAACCAATCTCTTATATATTGCCACCAATACAAATTCATAAAATGTTTTTATAACCATATAAGTCTTGCTATTCATAACGTTTAAATTTTCTTATTCAGCATATTTTATTGACTAAAGTCTTACTTAGACTATCGCCCGTGGAAGATATCTTCAAAATACATAAGCATATTCCTAATTAATTATTTATTTTTTTAATTACCTCTAGAGTGTATGCTCGTATATTTCAAGACCAACGCGTTAGATATTTATTAGAATATGATATAAAAACTAAAAGCTAATGCAGCGACAACTGTCGGTCATGCAACATGGAAACAATCACAGGCGGCATATACTTCGCCAGTTCATTATGCACGGAAATCGGGTGGCAAGGCAAATACCGCAACATCATTGAAGTCGGCTTCCGTGAAATTACCCATTTCAAACAGCTCGATTCCCTGCGGTCTTCTTGCACGGCCCTCAATTTTTTAATGCCACTTTTTTCTTTAGAAATAATGAAATGTTACTCCCCGCTCTCGGCGGCTGAATTGCAAATTTAGAGGCCCTAGAAAGCTGCAGGCGGGCGGGCGGGCGGGCGGGCAGAGTCGGCGGAAATCTACGAGTCCTCTAGGGAAAAAATTCAAATAAATGCAACGGTTCCACCCTATGCCACTATTTTGCCTCCTCGTTTAAAGGAGACTGGGTTTCCTCCCTCCCCCCCATATTCTCTACCCCCGCATTAACCCCTTCCCTCCCCTTACGAAGGGGTCTTACAAAGGGTATGAGGCAGTACTACTGAATGGAGGGAGGAATTGCGGGTGGTGGTCTCAGACGGGAGAAGCGAGAGAGGGAAGTGGTACATAAATACCGATTGTGTTACACGCGGCGCGATGCAAGACTGACCACTGCGAGGTCAGTAATACGCGGTAGCGCGGACGCCAGATAGCGGAGTGCATAGCAGATAGCGGAGAACCACGAAATCCCGAACACAAAATAGAAGCCGTCGCTCTTTCGTGCGATAGGCGGTCGGACTTCTGCAATGTAGACATCTCTCATTCCCCCCCATGCCATGCCCTCCTCCCCCGACCGCCCCCCCCCCCTCTCCTCCAGACCCTAGCCAACAACAGACAGACGGGCAGACAAAGCGCACTCCCCCCCTCCCTCCCACGTCTCAACACACGGAGAGACGTACCTACGGACAGACCCCCAGCAGTGAGCCCTTCTTCCCAGTTCTCCGGGCCCACTTGTCTTCGTGGATTTGAAACAAGTAATGGCTCTAGTCTGCGCCCGCGTGTCGGGAAGGTTTGCACTGGAGGAGTGGCTGGGGAGCAAGAGGTGTTGTAAATGCTTTGGCCGGCATAAATACTTGCATGCATTATATATATTTTTTTAAATTTTCACCCACCGTGATACCATGCTCTTATATGTCGTTGATGCCTCTCCAGTGACAGGGGCAGAGTAGTATCAACTGGAATCAATTGGAATGTAATGTAATCAAGGAAAGATGAGGGTCAAATGGAATGAGAGAATCTGCTATGATGAGGCTCTACGAAGAGTTGGTGCGAAAGATGCGAGTTGAAAACTCCGTGGAGAAGAGAACTGGATATAATGGGGATATTATGTGGTACAAATGTCTATTGATAACATTTATCGAAAGGTAAATTAATGGAAACAATAATTATAAAATGATAAATGAGGAAATTAATCGTGAAAATCTTGGAGGACGACAAAATGAAGACTTCAGCTGAAATGAAGCGGTTGACTGAGAGGAGACAAAAGTGAATCAGTCTTCGGATTTACAAGTGCTGATGATGTTTACCATGATACCACATTTCGTTCGAGTTTATAATGGATTCGGTTAGAATGCACAATTAAATACAAGTAAATAACCAATGGCTCTTCAAACATTAGGGAATAAGTAAATATGGACGATCAAATCTTTTAAACACTTTCCTCATAAATCTCATAAATCCATCCTCAAGATAGTGGTGACACTGACTTTTATTTATAAGTTTTACAAAAAATGACTTTTTTGTAAAACTTATACACCCAAAGAGTATTTTTTCCTCATGCATCTTTCTATATACATGAGTCTCACAATAAGGATTACATAGTTCAATTAGACGTTGCTCAATCAATGTCAGATGGGTAACTGTCTGAAGTCACTGTCAGAAGGCACGTAATAACGTCATTGACCAAGAATTGGTTTTTCTGAAAGTTAGGCTATAAAGTTAAATAAAGCGTTTTATTAACCAATAAATCATGGATTCTAATGAATGAAGTATAACTAAAAATAGCAGAACAGTCGAAAGTTTTGTGGTAAAAAATGTGCGTTAAGGCGGCTGAGGTGGAAATTGTGGATCACATAGTGCACATTCTAATACTTTTTTCTAGTTAAAAAAATCGTCTACCGAACTCCACTTGAGTGCACATGTTTGTGCGTGTAATTTGAAACCATACCGGCATACTTGAATGTTTTTATCGAGGATGATACCTTATTTATTTTTAGCTAATTAAAGTATGTTGAAATTATGAGTGTTTGTTGCAGAATTATAAAATTAGGCGGCTTCATTTTAAAATATGCTGATTTCAACTATCAGTCTCATCATGACACTGATATTTGTTGAGAGCAAAAATATTTATGAGATATGTATTATTTCGCGTTTGAATGGCAATCTCTTAATGTGTAATCGTTACTAAACATGTGTTATGATCATTTAGGCTACGCGTTAAATTAAAACTGAATAGCATAAAAAACATTATTAGTATTACACAATGTTTATCATTTTGTGAAAAGATGTCACTAATGAGAACATTTATTCAAATATTCACCCAAAAATATTCATAAAACATCGCTCCAACCGCCTTAATAGAAAATTAGAGCACATCAAGATCTGTCACGCTTGATAAAAGCATGGGCATTTTTTTAAATATCGCTCTTTATATTCCTCATAACATTTCGTATCACCAGAATGAAAATATTGCCAGATGTAGAGTCTACCCGAGAGAATGTCGGTTTGAGGAGACGTGGTCAACCAATCTTTGAACTGTTGGGGAATTATAATGATTATAAGCTTCGTCTCCTGACAATTTTTAAATCTTCGGCCCTCCGAGCAACATCGCGTATTCCTTCACATATTACATGACCAAGCTAGTGCTCTCACATTTTATACGACTGCTTTGTGATGTTACAATCGAAATCCACCGTGGTTGCTTTCTTTTTTCCAACGTCGGGAGAACGCATCTATTTATGGACCGTTTTATAGTTAACTCAACATTTTAAAAGGAAGTTAGTGCGAACGATGACTTAGTTGAGAGGACATTTTGCCATGAAAGAAAAGTTTAGCAAAATTCTCAGGTTTAAATAATTTTTTTAGCAATTCTGCGAAACAATGCGAAGCCCACGGACCTCACCCTACGCAAAGGAGAAGGAAACTTCATTGACACTCCTTACAAGAAGAAATTCGCTCTCCATAATTAGCAGTTACGAATTGACACGCATGGCAGTCGTGAGTTCGTTAACAGCCTCCATTAGTGAATTCATTTCGTACGTTGCGTCGGCACGATATTACTTTCGCGTGAATAAAGTGCGGCGTGGAGGGCTCTCCTCGCTGACTGAAGGATACAGGGTGGGAGAGGGGAGGAGGGCAGGGAATACAAGGGGCTAATCTCGGGCGAGAGGTCCGGAGCGGGGCGCTAAGGGTCGGTCGCTTGATTTGCCGGCCCTGGCATCGCGTGCGGGGGACGCGTGCCCGCTGAAAGACTTCCACGGTCGCCGCCCACTATTATGCATTTTGGCTCGTGAAGGTTTATACGGAGGGAGGCGGATGTCGGTTGATAAGTTGGGCGGGTCTAATCAATGGCTTAGGGACGGGATGTACGTGAGGTTTGAGAAAAGTCCGATAACGTGGGATTAGATGGTGAATTTAGGTCTCCTCCAAGTCAGAGCATTGTAACTATGCGTGGAGGTATAACTACGTAGATGTATGTAGAGTTCTTGCTTTTGTCAACCTTTGAAGGCATGAAGATAATCAACCCTGTCGAAAGTTCGGCTATAAAACAAAGTAAAAAATACCAGGAGATTGAAATCGGCAACTGGGAATCGAATCACAGTCATTATGTAATCTTAAAACAGAAACAACAATTGCCCTATTCAACAAGATATTTATTGCGTACGACGCGTTTCAACTAACAGAGCCATCATCAGGCACAAGACTTCAAGGTCCACAGGTACAAGTCAGGTCTTTTACCTGATGATGATGTCTGTGAGTTGAAAGCGTCGTACGCAATAAATACCCTGTGGAATAGTGCAATTGTTGTTTCTGTTTTAATATGACAAACTTCCAGGATATCTCGCCGGAATATGTGGAAAACATTACGTAGTCATTGGTCATGCAATCCAAAGATTGGTCTACTATAGCCCTCCACCCATCCCTATCTAATGCTAGGTCCCTAACCTCCTGGTATCTCTTCCTGTGTTCTTTCCTCTTTATTATATAGGTACATGAAGTTATTCCTGAATCCTCCTCTGGGGACTATTCTCACTATTTTCCTTCAATTATGTCTCCCACAAACCCATTGTATCCCAGAGTGTGTCCAATCCATTTGGTTTTTCTTTTTTGCATAGCGTTCTATATGGCCCTTTCCTCTTTCAATCTTCTATACACTTCATCAATTCTCATTTTTTCGTTCATTTTATCTTCAGCATCCTCCCCAGCACCAGATTTTGAAGGCCTCTAGTCTTTTCTTGACATTTTTTCCATTAGTCCATGCTTCCGATCCATATCTTCTTCTACGCTTCTACGTTCTACACTCCACACGAATGTTTTCACATACTGTTTCCTGGTTTGTAGTCCTATCTTCTTTGAGCACAGCAGTTGTCTTCTTCCCATGAACGTATAGTTAGTTTGGACTATTCTTTGCTTGATGTCCGTAGTACTTCTTCCGTCCCACATGATATTACTTCCGAGATAGGTGAAGGAATCCACTATCTCTAATTTCTCTCCTCTCAGGGTGACTTCTGCATTCAGCTTCTCTCTTCCTCTCACTAGGATTTTAGTCTTCGTCTTATTTATTTTCATGTTGTATTCCTGGAGTGATTGGTACATTACGTTTATTGGCCTTTGAAAATCATTTTGATTTCCAGATATGAATGCGATATCATCTGCAAAGAGGAGCATATTTATTCCTTATCCGTTTTTATTTATTCCGCTCTGTCCAATTTCTAGTTCTTATTTTATTGCCTCCTTTGAGTATATGTTGAATAATGCTGGAGATAGTTTGCATCCTTGTCTTACTTCTTTGTAATATTAGCCGCTATTTGCCTTCCGTCTTTATTTCACATTGTGACGACTTGCATCCTGTGTAGTTGGTAGATCATTCTTCTATCGTCCATCCCGAGTTTTTCCAGCAGTTGAACATCTTGTTCCACTCAACACTGTCGAAGGCTTTCTCCAGGTCCACGAATGCGACATACAGTGGCTTGTTCACATGTATTGTTTTCTCTGCCATCATTATCAGGCTAAGTATAGCCTGCCCGGTACCTCTGTTCATCCTAAATTGAAATTGGTTCCCCGAGATGTTGTCTACAATTATCTTTACTATCCTTCGGCTTACTATTCGGTCCTTTCATATGCCGGGCCTAAGTGCAGACCTCTTCACTACCCAGAACACTCAGTGGTCCGCGGCTCAATTCTGTGTGGAATCCGATTTTCTCTCGTGGCTATTTTAACTAAGTTTGAAAGTATATTTTAAAAGCTCGACTTTTTGGTCAACTCTTTGAATCTTTTTTAGGCCAATTGTTAACATACTATTCATCGAATGTCTTCTACCCTTTTCTTTTCAATTATTGCCTTTTTTTCCTTTCTTTCTATTTTAATGTGGTAGTAGCTATTATCACTTGTTTACAGATTTGCGAAGAAATTTGCTCCCGCATACTCATTAGTAATATGTGGAGATAAAATTGAAAACAAAATTGGATACTTCATAATTGTTTTTTGGCAGTTTAAAGCTATTTTAAGCGGTGGACTAATTGGAATTGAAATTTATTTTGATATAATTCGATGGTATGTGTTCATATTTTTTATTAAGCGCGTAAACATAAATTTCATTTAATTAAAATGTATCCAAAAATAAATATATGTATCATGCTGAATAAAAAACACGTATTCACATTCGATTTTTGAATAAATTTTATTATCCGCGCCGTAAACCCGAGCCATAGCAGTACTCTAAATGAGGCGAAATGTTCAAATTATAATTTTTTTGTCATTTAAATACGGTTATTTCCAGCTTTTTTTTTTACAGATATACATACTCAAAATGAGATACAAGAATTTTTTTACTTACTTGATTAATCATGATATTGTAATCTCAATGGCACACGATTACCGCCACCTTAATGGCTCTTATCCAAACACCCGCTGCCACACGTGTCTGCAGTGGCTGTCGGGGTAGTATGAAGATGTAAACAGTCCCTTCTGCCACCTTCATTAGGCAGTTACGAAATGGGAGATGAGATCGGCTTTGGCCGCTTTCGAACTTGGCTAATCGAACTATCTTCTCTTGGTACCTAGAGCGCATTGGGCGGAGGTGGCGTCAAAATCACGGGACCGCTGACGCCGTATTCTCTAGATGCGTAGTGCAGAACCCGAATGAATGAAAAATCTCACTTGTTATGCTCACTACATATCAAATTAGACTGTTGGAGTGGGATGATGTGGGTATATATGGCGAAAAGAAGAAAAGAAATTTTCAAATGGGTTCTGATTTTTCACTTAAACGTATATTTAAGTGATATTAATTCATGTTTTGGAGGAAACACGGATTAACTCGCTTTATACGAGAGGATATTCAAATGTGAATATACTGCTAAAGTATTTGGCTATTCAGTGAATGATATATGCATCGCAGATATTCCGTACTTGTTTAATATTTTTGTACCCATAAAATCTATTTTCCGTACACTGGAAGAAAGAAATGCCCTCGACGAAAGAATTTTGGTCCGATGAAAGGTGCTCTGAGGTTGGGCATAATTTTATCGGCGGCATTAGTTTCAGCTACCGAACATTAGAATTACTAATGACGCTGAGCATCGGAGAGGTTATTGTGTATTCACAATAGAAGGGATAAAATTAGCCTTTCGTGCAAAAATAATTTATTTTAAACTTAATTAGTTTTTTGACAACCCACGTAATTGATCAGTCAATAGCTTAAGTTCGCAGATTGTTTTCTTGGTTTGTAACACCTAATATACTGTAACGTGTTTTTTGCCAGTAGAAAAAAACACATTAAAATGCCTTTTTATGCATAACTACGTGACAAATAGTGGACATTATGGCTTTCATTTAGGTGCCCCTAGCAATCAAACATAATTATTATTTTCATTTTATTATGAGAAATTTTATTTTTGTATTCATAAGCAATAAAGTTTTGTGTATAATATCGCCTTCGAAATTGTCATCCAAAAATGGGAAGCATTTGAGAGATGCAATCAACTGTAATCACTCCCCAATATTAAGATTGTGGATGCCACTTTACGTATGTTTAACGAAATGATGGCCGCATGATATCTCGTCCGTCGTAGAACGGCTACGAGAGCAAGGATTCCACTCAGTCTGCCGGGGGATCAAGATAACTAGACTGGCAGTGAACTTGCGTTCAGCGAGTTTGAAAACAGCCGTAGAACTTGTGCAACAAAAAATAGAATTGGTGTTTGCCGATTGCAAGAGTTTGATATAATGCAACTCAGAGGAAATGAACACCATCTACGAATGTGGCGCTTAAGTGTATTACATATGGTGCCGACAGTGCTAATGGTACAGGTATAAGAGAAAAAGGAATTTATCTGTCGTAACTGAGGAACCTAGGGGGTATTAATTGGCAATCTGGTCTGTTGATATTACGAGAACTGTTTTAACTATGGGGGCAGAACTGTTGCGACAATGCTTTTTAAAGATACAAATAAAATATTATTGAAAATTTAGATGTAGAGCGTGACTTCCAAAGATGATGCTGGAACCCGAAACTTTAACAGACTTTGGATAATGAACTGGCAGCATTTTTTTGATGTTGCGTTTGTTAATAAAACCACCTTTTTGAAAACTTTGTGGCATTCCAATTACATGAGCATGCGGTGGTAACTTTTACTACAACACATGAAAACACTGAAAAACTACGATCCGGGTTCTTATGCGTAAGTATCATACGATTGTAGAATCGTAGTTATAGTAAGATATAAAGTAAATTTCACAATTAACGCTGAGTATGTTAGGAGAATAATGAATTTCCATAAACACACGTGGCTACTATATTTAAACAAACAGCAATAGGCTCTGAAAAGGAGAAGGAGTGGGTTAGTCATCTGAATACTGTCGACTAATATATAGGGAATTCCTAGTAAATACGGAAGAAGGAAGGAGAGTTTGGCCATTATAGATGAGATGAAATGGGAAAAATGTGAAGTACTAAAGGAAGTACTTTGGAAGAAAATGCTATGGGTATGAAATGAGCGGAGGTGCTTGCCAGTGAAAGTCAACAAAGGGGAATTTGCCTTAATTATATCCAACTGATCCTACATTGCGTGTAGAGTGTCGTGAATAAATAATTAACGGGCTTTGTGTATCTCTGCTGCATTAATGACGGATATATGCAGTTATTAAGCAAAATATAAAATTAATACAGATTATAATTAGAGTAAAATTCGCGCAATAATGCGGAGGAAGGGGTTATATGAAAATTTAATCATGATTTGCAATTCTATTGTGGCGAAGGGTGGTGTAATTACCACCTAAAACCTCCTCCACCCTTGAATCATCCCTTGTTGGGGTCTTCCTCGTTGTGTTGTTCCCCCGGGAGGAGTCGCGGGGAGAGGGAGGCTTGCCGCATGATGGTGTCCTTGTTTGCATGGCACGCTGCGGTAAGGGACCGCCATCTTGAAACGGACGTCCAACCAAGGATTAGCCGATTCGAGTTGAGGGGGAGGTTTATTGGCAGAGCAAGACTGTATGGAAAGGTCAAGACTATATGATAACTGGCTTCGTTATACCTGGACAATGAAGAATTCTGTATCACCTGACTCGAACCTTATTTTCTAACAATTTCCCCTGTTGAAGAGTTTTTGGAAAATTTTTTTCCTTATCATCCCTGCGAAATTTAAAACAAGAACTTTGTATTCACTTTTCTGATGCTTCCTAGCCAGAAGTTCAATGTCTGATTAACTCTCAGTAAATACATTTCAATATTACCACTTGATAGGGCTCGGGCGCCTATTTTTAAGGCAGCTCTGGTTAAATTACTATGCTTTTCATTGTCTGCAAAACGATTATTGGGAACAATTCGTCCCCGATAAGAACCGTGGGATAGCACAGGCACTGATGCCATTATTGGCAATATCATTCTGTATTTCCCTAGGTAAAATTTCTCCATATCTCAGATGTGGGTAATAATATCGAAAATATAGTCAATTTGTACAATTATTGGAGATACTTATCAATTACAGCTCGGCTAGTGTGGGTATAGATTGTCTCTCAGGCTATGGCCTTCTGTTGATCTTCAGGTTGATTTCTTAACTTGGAATGTTCTTTGCATGTGGAAATTTGAAAACTCAAGTTTCCCATTAATTATCAATAATATCTTTCTCATGGGTATCACAAGCGGTCATCAAACTAAGGTTTGGTTTTCTGCACCACTAAATCGTTTAATCGCTACCGCACAATCCATTCCTACAAAATTCTATGCTTTAAAGTCGATCACGACTAGTTTGATATTCTTAAAATTTCATGGCATTGCATATTATCCATTCTACTCATAATTGCCCTTTTTAGGGGTCAAACATGTCTCAAGACTATTTCAAATTGTATTCGATCTTCTTGTTTCCAACTTTTCAATTACTCTACTACTATTCGTCATTATCTCTTTTGACTAATCCTTTAATCACTCTTCATTTGATCTTTAACAGCCCTATAGTGCACAGCATGCCCAGTGTACTTCTATTTTTTATGGTGATTGATATACTTGAAGTCTTACTTTAGTAGAAGAACTAGACTATACCAATGACATATAATATTATGTAATATAGTAACATATAATATCATATCCGGAATAATTTCTGGAAATATCACTCAGAAAAACACTTTTTTTTCATATTATCGATACTTCGTAGCACCATAGGGCAGTCAAAATATTGTTACAAATTTATTGTACGCTAGTAATATAGAATATATTGACCATTTACATTAATTAATTAACTTAAAGTAAATGCAAGTTAAAATTTTCCAAAATGATGACCATCCCACTCCAAACTCAGCCAGCAAAATGTGAGTACCAAGTCAACGGCCTGCCGCGTTGATGACAGTCACAGAATTTCATAGATATCTTGGAAGGTTATAAATTCTCTCTCCTGGCTCAAATCAAGATTAGCATGTTTCATCAACTTGAAAAACCTATAAAAATGGTTTTATACGAATATTTGAACGAAGATCTACATCTTTTCGACCGCAACCAATAATGAGCAAGTGTCGGGGCAAATGTTCTACCGTCATGGCAAAATCGTTTATCCCTCGATCACTGAGGCCAACATATCATTATCATCGTACGTGGGTGCTCAACGATCCAGGTATTACAGGCCGAGAACAGAATCGAGCTCAATGACATTACTGAAAACATGAAGGTAATATACTCCTAATTATTTGGTGAAGCTCCATAGAACTGTTTGTTTTTAGATTGACTTTTAAGGAATTTTTTTGCTATCGAGCAATTATTTTTATATTTCAAATTGGTGCATAGTTACTGTAAGTAGAATGATACTTTTGCCTTTTAACGTAAAAATTATGCCAGATTGGTTATGTAAAATTTTAATAACAATTTCCTCTAATTACAAGTGGCAATATGTTCCATGGCTACAATTTCAATTATCACCCATGGACTATGTGCGGATTGAGTGTTTTCATACATTCATTTTTTTCTTCGTAAAAGATGCTGCATACGAGAACTACTGAATCCATAGCTTTGGATGACCCTGAATAGAGTGTCTCGTCTCTATTTTCATATATTATTGTGCAAAATGCCTGAACGAAATATTGCAATTCAAACACCAGTGTGAAGTGGGAAAAAAATTAACATGTTCGTGAAAATATTTTCTTCCAGTGTGTGCCGTGAAGATATCTATCCTAGAATAAATGTCGTGAAGTGATATAGGTAGGAGTATCGTCTAGCCATTTTATATGAAAATATCGAACTCTACTTGATATATCGTCGTATCACCCTTAAGTCGTAGGCGTTAGAGAGAGAAGGAGAGTTTTGGGAGGGGGGAGTACGTGAAAGAGCCAGAGGAGGGGGGAAGGCGTGGGAAGGTTAAGGCCTGCTGTCGAATCCCCGCGGCCACTGTCCCCTATTATCCCCTCACACACTTTAAAACCCCACAAACTTCCCACCTCCCACGACGCCACCCCACCTCTCTTCCATCTCTCCGCCTCCACACACCCCCGCGTGACCTCCCCCTTGAGCACGCACGAGAAACAAAATAAACACAAAGCGCGTCCCGCCATTCGTTCCCCCTTTCACTCGGCTTGCCTCGCGTACTGAGTGGGTGGATTGGTTGGTGGATAAGATAGCGGGGGCGCATTCGTCCAACACCACCCCCCCTGTCCTATTCTCTGCAGCCTCTGCAGGGAGTTTTTTTTATACCACTTCCTCTTTCTTCCCCTGGAAGATTTTTTTGTTGTTTCCACCACTGCCATTGTTGCCCAATGAGAATCCATTCTCGAGGATGCCAATCAAGTGAGATTTTGTTCGATTCATGAGATATTGACCGGTCTGGTGGCCAGATCAGGAACTTATTTCTAATGGCAAAGACCGCGGTCCGAATCCCGGTGTAAATCGAGTTGACGAGGTGGCTTGACTTCTGGCCTATCATATAGGGGGCCCGGATTTCAAAACACCACGATGGCGGAGATTCTTCAATAGAATTTCCATTCCATCTTTCTTTCCATGTGGTGTGAGCATCAAATTAAGAAGTAAGATGTGAGGCTTTAACGCCGTCTCATGTTATTAAGTTCAGTTCGTGAATTCCACAGGGCTACACACTGCGTAGGTGCCGACATTTAGATAGTCGACTCAATATTTCAATACTATGTACAACTCTAAAGTTGAATGACACCATGAAGATGATGCACAACTCGCCCATAAAAACATCGCAATCTTAGATAGCTATGCTGAGTTTTTAACCCTTTGGAGATTCCGAACAGAAATTAATAATTAGTGATCAATTGAGTACCCAGTCCATCTGTTGAGACAGTCCATCGAGCCCCTCACAGAGCTTTTTGTCTGCGTTGGGTTACTTTCCACGCTTATTTCTTTCTCCAAATAATCTATCCCTCACCGACTTACACATAGTAGAAAATGGTCAAAATTACCTTCTTTATCTGCCCCTCAGCCGAATAACCAACCAATCAAATCGTGGCACTGGTAGAGATTTTTCAATACACATCTGCCACCTTTTTACTTGGAGATCCTATTGGGCTATGAGGAGAGGGCTATGACCTCTGAGCCAGATGGACTTGAAAATGTTACATTTAGCGCCACCGCAACGAAAAAAGGTGGCTAAACAAAAGTTACACACAAACACCTTTTTACCATTTCACAAGCATATTCAACATCAACATTTAGAAGAAATATAAATAATCCGATAGTTGCGCAGTATTTTGAACGAGAAGATGCTGACTGACAGTAGCATTTCTTTTTTAAAATTCAACAGGCATAGCTAGACTAACAAAACAAAAGTTATTTTTAAGAAAATTAATGAAAGATTAGAGCAGTTCAAAATCATTTACGATGGTGCAAAAGTTTTAGCCACATTCAGGGGAGGACGTTAAACCTTTAAATAAATTTAACATCAAATTACATAAAACTGTGTCCTAGACAGCGTTATCCTTTTTTAGGGAATTATATCTCAAACTTGAATGTTTAGAGGAAGTCCATATTTGGCGATGTCGACTTGTATCTTATCTGTAATTTCAGATGTAGTTTTGAAAAGCTTACCATTAAAAAAAACAGACGAATGAGACTGTTTATGTACTTTGTGTGTTATCAACATTTTCAATTTTATCCGAACCAGAAGGGAGAGGGAATAAGGTCCTTGCGGTCCTTTTCAAAGAGGTAAGTTTTCACCCGAATAAAAGCGCGCCCTCTTCTACCTCCGCGTATCCTCCGTTCTCCTTCACACCGGGAACCCCGTGATCCACGAAAACGGAGCATGCCATGCATCACTTCAAATGAATTAACCGCGCACGCTGTGCTTTCTCTCGAGACACGCGTCACGCACTGCGGATCACGGCATTACGCAGGGAGTAGACGAGGGAGAGAAGGATAAAGAGCAGAGTATTGGGTGAAAAGAGTGAAATGAGGGGCTGGATGGATTTAGCTAAATGCACAGTTAACCCTCTAAGTCTCGCTCCCGTGACGTCACCGCCTTTTGAACGCGAATTGCGAATTCGTATGATCTCGTTGATTTAGGAATTACTGAAGTGTGGTATTCCTTCACTAAATATGCGAACCAGTCTCAATACACCATGTGTTTGATTGTTTCAGCATTTATTTGCTGGAAGTGAAATATATTAATTTTAACAATAAAACTGTGCCTTTCCACGCATCACTTACCACTGCGACTAGTTTTTACCTTGATAAGGTACCTTTTGTATGCAATTTGTTTTATTTTATACTATTTGTTATGTTTTGCATACGATTTTGTATACTCCTGTATATACATTGTGAATATTAAAACAATCTAAGCATAATTTTCAATATATGCCGTACATTATGTGGTACAAATGAATTCTTCGTCATTTTTCGTTCCATCCAAATATTGGTTGTCTGCAGAAAGCGAAGTAGGGTTATTTCATTTATTCATCTCATGGATTGAGCTTGTCTCTATGGCAATTTCTTCGTTTCATTTTTCATAAATTCAGATTATTTTCCACACTAGCGATTTCTTACTTTCAAAAATACCTTTTCTTTCTTAGACGCATTCCAGAGATCTAATAAACAATTTTGGAACTGCCCATTTGAGTGTTTTCATTCTGCAGATACATCCTCAGTCAGGGCACTCATTTTTTGTAGTTTCTCGTCCTAAAAGTCCTAAAAAGAAATTGAATCATATTCCAGTGCAAATGTCGCTTTTCTGCAGCATCGATATCTTCTTCATTCCCAACTTGTGTTTCATAGATTTCTTTCCCTTTTGCAGCTCCTTGTGGCAGATATTCCTTTCAATTTCTGTTTTCGTACTGCTTTGTGGCCTTTACCATTCATAGTACCATATGACATACTACATTTGCCTTGAAATCTAATTTTCAGGTTTTAGTTTTTCTTCCTCTTGGCTTTCTGTATCTTAGTGCTGCAAGAAATATAAAGGAACTCTTTGTAGAATATAACTAATCGATGACCTGCATTTCAAATAAATCACTTATACTTTTGATATGCATTCAGAATATTCTCGACTACAGTTGTTCATCAGAAAATAATAGTGATGGTTCGCGAATGTGTTAATAATTCCATAATTTATTAGAAAGAGTAAATTCGTAACCAATTTGATCAAAGTTGGCAAATATTCTACACCCCTGATATCAAATACGAAAATCTTATGAATTTCGGAATACGTTCTCAATCGTTTAATAATTGTTCTGATAAATTAGAAGCTTTGCTCTTTTAACGGGTTGTGTTAATCTTAACACTTTCAAAAATCAGGATATTTTATCTTTACAGGTATAGATAAAGCGACGTTTGACTGGAAATCAATCAGATTTATTTAAAATGAGTACATAGCCTCAATGAATGTCATAATTACCATTAATAACTAGTACACCTTGGTTCTTATGAATTAACATCTCCTGTAGGGTATGAAAGTAAATGAATTCAAACTTGAACTCTCTAGACTGGGCGGTAGTTACCTATTATACGGAGCACTATCTAGTACTCGTTTAAATATTCTAAGTGAATGTTTACTCACCTTATCACAGATTGGCTGGGGTGGTCCAGTGGCAGCGAGCTCGTTTTTGAATCTGAGAGTGGCAGGATTGTGCACCAAGCGACGGCAATCATTTTCCTGTTTCTAAAAATCTGTAAATGAATAAAACATCCGACCTCTCTGATAGTGAGAGGACACACGTGTGACAAGAATGTGCCTACGGCCGTATGAATCATTGGAATAAAATCATGAATATTGAAAAAGAAGCCATATGTCATGGAGCCTAGAAATTCTTATGTCTCAATAGATCACGGGAGGTGAGGTAGGCAGGTAATAATATAACTCAAAATAAGAGAAACAATGGCAGAATTGTTCAATAAATAAACAAGGAGAAATAATACACTCACAAGCAAAAGCGGCTCAATAAACCATACTGATATTAAGTAAAAAAGTGTGGTCAGTAAAATACTCTCAAACACTCGGTTTTTTCGTGAACCTCATTTATCTTACTCTCATGGATATTCGGGATGAGGAAGATAACCCATTCAACAAGCCAGTGGCTCATCCGTTACACTAAACCAAACTTTAAAAAAAATTGAACTATATTTTCCATCCTCACAATCACATAAGCACCGGGGTTTGTCGTGAGATAGTGGTCCTCACGAATCTAGCTCAAGCACATACTCGAGATTTAGAAATACGTATCTCTCATATCTGTCAGTGAGGGGTAAATAGTCCCACTTGAAGGTTCAGCCTTATATTTAGCCATGTATGAAGTAATGGCATTCCTCATGGTAAAATATTTCGGTGGTAAAAGAAGCCCCAAACCTGGGGCTTCTTTTACCACCAAAACAAATTTAGCTCTGGGTTGTAACTAATGGGAGGGGAATTGAGTGGATCAATGGGAAATAAGGTCATGGACGTGAGATCCTCAGGGGTGAGTTGGAAGCAAGAGATGGCAATGCTGGAGGCGGGGATGCTGGGGGCAGGCTTACTAGCAGTCGGAGAGAAAAGGACGGGAGCAGACCACTCTTAGAGGGATGGATGCCGAGTGACATAATCATGAAGTCATCATTGCATCAGGTTGACTTCATACTGAAGAAAAGATGCGACTTAAAAGAAGACGAGTATTGTGCATTATATAAATCATTTTGTAATAATTAGTTGTTAAATGTACAAATTAGTTAGACAAGGATGCAATTTCTCCCCAGCATTGTTCAACATATCATTGTAGCAGCTAAATACAGAAGCTATAGATATGGTATTGAAAGAGATTAAGGTTGACGGAGAAGAAATAAGTGTACTCCGATTCAAAGGCAATATCGCATTTATAGCAGAAAACCGTGATGAATATCAAATATTTCAAAAAACAATGAACTAATTAATCCGAGATTTAATATGAAAATAAATAAGATAAAGACAAATCTCTAGCTTGCAAAAGATATAATCTGAATGGAGATGTGAATCTAGGGGGAGGGAAATGTGAGCGAGTGGACTCCGTCACCTATCTTGAAGTGACATGAGGTGGGATGCGAGAAGTGCTACGGAAATCAAGTGTAACATAGCCTAAGAAAGCGTCACTGATGAAAATATATCATCTGCGCCCAAAACAGTACAAGGAAAGATTTATGTGGAGCAAGGCAACGTATAGATCGGAAGCATGGGCCATTGGAAAAGTAGACCAGGAAAGATTAAATGTTTTCGGAACCTGGAGATGGAGGGTGATGCAGAAGATTAAATGGTCGTACACATTAAAAAATTTAGTTTACAGAAGAGTAGAGAAGTACAGAACCTTACGAATCACAATGCAGAAAAAGAAAACCGGTTGAATTGGGCACAAACTGAAGCACTCTAGGAGTTTGTGAAGTCTATAATTGAAGGCGAAACGGAGGGAAAACTCGCCAAAGGAAAGCCAAAAGAAAATTACACAAGTATGAACAGAAGAGGAAAGAACGACTACCCAGGAGTAAGGAAAGGTCGGGAACAGTAGGTAGTTAAGCACTGTGGACTGAAGTCAACCAATCTATCGATTCAACGACCAATGATGATGAAGTAAGATAAAATTCGAGTAAATTATTCCCCTCAAGATGTCAAGATTTACGTTTACTTGCAGGAAATGAACGACTGTATTGAAAAAATAGAGGGAATCATTGCTTAAGTTAGAAATACCAAGTAAGTTCGTATTTATTTTGTGAGGCATTCTTAATTTGTTGTTTTACTTGACAAAACAAGGGACAAGATCTTTATTATAAGGTTAAAAAAACGTGAATGCTGGAATTTTGAACCCTTGTGTAATTGACTGAGCGTTTGCATAAAACAAATACCACGAATACTATGGTCATTGAACATTACATGAAAATTACTCTCATTAAATAGCACTCACAATTGCAAAAGCTCTGATGTTAAATGCCTCATTATACGAGGGTCATTCTAGTGATACCATGTCAAATTGATGTAGCAGGAAGAGATTCATTAGGCGCATCACCTATTTTTTGACATTTTATTCGCGTAAACTTCTGAGTGTTTTCAGCAATAAACTGTTAGTTATTTCCCCATTAGTTTTATTTAACATATCCATTAAATACCAAAGGTAAATGTGTTATCATTGGCTAAGTTTAATTATGTTTAAGTTTTTCTCCAACTTATACAAGCATTCTGAATAAAATATTTACGGGAAATATTTCATTGACCACCCATCACAGAATAAATATTTATTTTAGGCTTGACATTTAACAAAAAATCTATTTGAATATGGTGTTGACTCCTATGTCATACACCGATATATGAGAGTCAAACCGAAAATCTTTCATTTTGGGTAAAAGCTGCCACAGGTATACACTGCATATAAGTATAATTGCCGTGAAATACTTGTCATCAAAGATATTTTGCAATCGATTCTCCCTTAAGGCTGAAGCAATTCGATTTAATGATCTATTCATTGTATTTTCTGATTTAATTTTTATTCCAGGGTCTCTTTGTGATGTCACTTGCTTTTGTTGTAATAATGAATCGCACATTGTCCCATAGGTTCCTCATGCGATTATTCACTCAACCTCAGTTGACTAATTTTGCTTTATGGCCAACATATTCTCCCGTCGTGCAACTTTTTCAACTCCTCATAATTTTACAGTGTTTTTGGATGGAGATACGGTAATATGAGAAAGATTAAAATGCTAATTTGAGTATAAATATATTGTACTTGCAGTTCTGTGGACACATGTTGAATTTGTGATCGAATAATTGTGTGAGATAAATATGTATCATATATTTATCACCTCTCCTTAGTTGCCAATTACTAATCCATAAAAATAATTAACGAGAACCAAGATGCAAAAACTGCATCTTCAAGAGAAGGTAGGGACTACCCATTAGCTCATTTGCCTCTCTTTAATTGTATATTGCAATTTAGATTATTTTATTAGTAACGTTTTCAAAGTGTTTTCGTCCAATGTCATCATGTAAGGCCCTGCGTGCCTTAGGTTGAAGAAACTCCTAACTTTAATATTCTCGCTCGATGAGAAGTTTTCGTTGAATACGATTTGAGCACAGTCAGTCTGAGAAGGACTAATTTATTATTAATCGTGTTTCTTTCAACAAAAAGTACAATAAATTTGGCATTTGAAAAACATCAGAAGTAAAACCAGAAGAAAATTTTGTAGCCAATAGTCTTTACTCAAGGATGACTTTACACAGATTACCTCCCCGATCGACGGCAACGTTCTGTTTTACTATTTGGTAACTTATACCGGAAATATCCCTTCCTGACTAATATAGCGATTAGATGACTCATTTTTTAGAAAGAATTGTGGCATGGGAGAATGGGAACGTTGGGTAATGGATTACCTGTGGGAGCACCATCAGAATGAGTAAGTGTTCAAGGGGATTTTAAGAGGAAAATTGGGGTGGGGGAGAATGCATTGCGGGCGCCCCAAAACGGAAAAGATGAACTAACCCTTCAGTTCTTTTGAGTGAGAAACAACGAAAATGCAAAAAGAGTAATAAGAAGGAATACGGGCACGGTAAGCCAAATGAGGGTGAGCGGGACAGAGCAATGAGACGCGAGGGGGAGAGTAACTCCGAAGAGCACCGTGTTGCCTTAACACCAGCCGATCACCGGCTGCCAGTAGCGTATTTTCAAAATTTTCAATTTTACAAACATGTGTTTCGTCTAAGCGTGTAGTATATATTTTGCTATGATATGTTTTAAAAATTCAGACATTACAGTGAAGTTGCGCTGATTCCGAGGGCATTAATTTCTCTCAGTTCACGACGAACCTGCCCAATTTACGAGTGCAAAGTACTGTTGTCTTCTTTACGTTGTCACCAATACGTGTGCTTAATTGGTTATTCGTGTTGAGTCTGAAACTTCGTAATATTTACCAAGAGTGGGTATTGTGAATATGTAGATTCATAGTATGATTTCAAATCTTAGTGCTTTTGAATTATTTTTCGGTGGGTATGTGATTATATAAGGAAAGAGTTTTCTCAAGGGAATGCAATGCCTATTTACCAAAAGATATTCGTTGTGTATGACCTACTAATGACATACATACACATGACATATAGCGGAGTGCGTAACCAGGAGTCCAGGCATAATGGATTTGAATTAGAGAGGGAGAGAAAGCGAAAGACAAAAAGAGACAGATTTTAATGGAAAGGGCAGAGGGGGGTCAGATGATGATGAGTAAAAGCAGGAGCACTGCGAGGATTGCAAAGGCTTTTCCCCGGGAGAGGCGGGGAGGATCGAGGGGAACGTATGCCGGGGTGAGCGGGGCGGGAAAGGAGTGGCCCGTTGGAAAATGGAGCCATTCTCTAAATCGGTTGGAGAGCGGGAACTTGTTCCCCGTTGAAGTTTCCAAACTCTCTCTCTCTTCCTAGTCTCGGTGAGTTATTTCAGCTGTGTTTTCGAGGAAAAAAAGTACGAATCCACGGAGATCGAAGCCACGAGGCCGACCCCCCGAGGCTGCCCCACGCCTCGCATGAATCCTTCCTTACTCCATCGATTGCCCGTCGCTGCGGACGCACATACCGACAATGATTCCTGAGCTGAGACCGACGGGAAGATCGAAAGGAGACTAGCGATTGGATGTTTGGGAAGGGGTCAACACATCAAATCTGATGGAGGAAATTATTTTTAAATTTTAAGCCTAAGAGTTGAAAATTTAGTTTGATTAGATATGCAGCAAAATTTTAACGACAAGAAATCATGACAAGATTTAGACAAGCGATTTCCAAAATTTTTCATTCTGGGATCCCTTTTGTAAACAAAAGTTTCTTGTGGAACCATAAGGAAAATTTAATGTTTAGCTCTGTATTCTACGAGGTATATTACACACTATACACGTATGGAAGTATGAAAAATAAGGTTTATAAATATTAATTATGAAAACAATAGTAAAATAAATGCCAAATACAAGCAGAAATGAAACTATTTATCAACATAACTTTCGTGGACGGAGCTGACTGAGAAACACTTGCAGAGCCCAAGGTGGTCCGCCGATCGCAGTTTGGGAAAGGTTGATTTAGATGAAGGAAAACACTGCTCTGCAAATAAAAGTCTTTATTAGCAGAAAAACTTCATCATAAATGCATTAAAATTCTAGTGATGAAGGTTTTTCGGGGTTTACTCCGCGTTTGATGAGTATGTTCGTAGAACATTTTCGTCAGCGATGCAGTCTGCTTCTTCCGATTAGTGATGTGAAGGTTCTAGTTTTGGACATCTTTTATGGATTATTCACTGGGGATAGGCCCATTGTTATCGGTCATTGTCGCTTTTCGCTTACTGCACAATATTAGGACTTTTATCTTAAGTATCGTCTGAATTTTTGGTTTACTATGTTCCTTTATCGAGGTGCGAAAAATTTTATTTTCATATGCATGCGAACTAGGAGCAACTGAGGAAAGAGGAATAAAGAAAGATAACAAATCAGGTTTAAGAATGCATCACAAGGAACAGATTAACAAGGTTATGAAGGTATGTGAATATGAAAAGGTCGGCTTTGTTACTTATCATTGCTTAAAGTGGAATAAACTAGGTCACTTATTGCATCGAATTATTTTAAAGTAGGAATATAGCCCTTTGCCTCTATTATGTATATATATAAACTCAGCTGATTAAATGTAATGTAATGTTGAAGAATATTTGCCGTCTCTCATGAATAAAGAGTATTCCTTGTCCCTGTCTCACCGTTCTTCATTTTCGCTCATCTACTAAACATCTATTGGTTTCACTGGCTCGGCATATTGAAAACGCATAATTTGAACTATAACGTTTGTTTAAATATTTTCCCTGTGAACCAATAGGTCAATTTTGAATATAAGCTACAATATTTTGAGTGGTCATGAAATTTTTCGCCCCACTAACTACGGAAAAAAGTTGGAGGAAGATCATCCTTCGTCGAAAACAGGTGATATTTCTTTACTTGCCGTTGCCAAACACGTCCACTCAGCCTCGGTATGAATCCTGTATTTCTGTATCTGATCTGATGATTCAATAGGATTTTAAATGTTAAGCTTTTACAACTTTACTTAGTGCTTATCTCTTTAGTGCTAAATAGAATTACTATCTAGAGCTCATTTTTAGATTTACAAGTTTATTCCAAGTCGTTTGCAGAAACCTTTGTTATTTTAGGTACTTCCGTCCGAAAGTATTAAACGCTTCAAAATGTGAGGGGAATCTTCAGCATCCCTGCGGATTTCCCCATTTGCGATTATGTCTGCCGCAGACGGAAGGAAGCACGGCAGGAAATCAATTGAAACATGATTGAGGGTCTACGCATGAGACCCGTTCCCCGAATTTCCCGAGGAGTCTATGAGTAATTAATCAATAATTTCGAAAGTTTTCCAGTAGAGATGAAAATGTACGATCTGATTCTAATTTGGTCTCGATAAACTTAAATCATCATGCCTTTCTCAGAGTGCACCAAGAGCATCAAACTTTGAAGGACGCCTATTCCAATAATATAATCAGACATCCTGGAAAAGAAACACATCATGATTAAATGTATACATATTATCGCTGAACATTAAGAAAAGGTTTTTGAAAGGCCTGGTACTTGATTGCGTTTCAACAATGAAGATGTGCCAATGGATCTTCAACGTCTTTAAAATTTTCTTTAAATTATTTGCGTTTGTTATTACCCTGATTATCTTTTCCTCTTGAAATTCAAACGAGAGTTGAAACTATTCAACTCTGTCTTCGTTCATGGCAGGAAATTGTCACAAGTGCGAGATCATTTATATCGAAGCAGTATTTGTTGAAACATTCTTTTTATACTTCCATCATGCATTTCTCAAAACCTTAATTCATATTTAAATGTACACTTATAATATTTTTAAAAAAATGTTAATATTATTGAAATTGTGCGCTGAAGGTGGGAATTGATGGACCATGATTTCCCATCATTTCTAGAAATTAAAGCTATCTCGGACATTCAAGGTATTCAGGATGTCATTGAAGGCAATTAAGACGAATAATGTTTCTAAATTATATAAGTATATGCCAGTATATTATTCATGAACTTATCATTTATATTTGCAATGCCCTAAGAATGGATGGTCTTGGAAACCAGTAAAAAAATTCGAAATAGTTAATGACGCATAGAGGATAGCATTAGTGAAATACGAAAATATTTTTAGCTTTAAACTGTGGAATAAAATATGGAAGAAAGTTTAGATATGGACAAATGACCATATTAAGTTTACCAATGGGTCGATGATAAGAGAAAATTGGCCAATAAATATTCTATGCCTGAATCAGTAGTTATTTTAATTGATAAAATTTGTCTGTCCACATCCTTGGTGCATATGAAAGGATTGAACTAAGGAAGGGAGGATGGGCTCACCCAATTGTTGTCAATGAAATCAGGTTATTTAATACGGCATATAAAAAAACAGGAGTTTTATATTTATTTTGACGCAGACGCAGTTTAAACTGACGCGGTGGAGCCTCCTTAAAGGCAAAAGACACTAGTTTGATTTGATTTGGTTGGAATTTCATGTAAATAAAAATAAAACTTATCTCAATAATAAATTTTTCAAAGTAATTTTCACCACGTGACGGGACTCTTTCCTTGCGGCGTAATGAAATAGTGCGTATCCGTTTGCACATGCGTCCCCATTTGCCGTCTCTCCATCCGTCCGCCCCTCGCGCGGGTGGACACCCTAATCTCTCCACTTCCAACTCGCCACCCTCCGCCGCTGCAGCCACCAGCCCATCATCAAATCTCTCTCCCCTCCCTCCCAAACCGCTTCGGTCGGCCTTCCACGTCCACACGCTCAAACACTCTCAATCTCCTCAATGTATTCCACACATCTCTCATTCTCGCCCGGGCGAGAGAGCGGGCCGCAACGCAGGGCCGGCGGGCCGCAATCCCCACCCCTCTTCCCTCCCCTTCTACCAGCACTCAAGGAGGCACACACCTACCCTACCCTCTCGCCCACGCAGAAATATCCCCGGACATTGTACTCTCTGCAAATCCGACTACGCCTTCTTTGTCTCCACCCCTATGTCTCCCCCACATCCCGCCCTTACTCCTCCCTTCCTTTTTCATTACTCCCTAATCCATTGCATTGCCATAACGGTGGTCATTCCCCCAAAAGGCCTCCTCCTACGCAACCCCTCGACTCACTTTGCATTGTAGATGCTAGAAATTTGCACGGTGCTTGGGGTTTCGGGGGAGCAGCAGCGGTTGGCTGCTCCTGGGAAGGGTAGGTGGAGAAGCAGGGTGGAACCGAGGGGTGAGGTCCCGGCCTGAAACCTCCTTCCCCATCCCCATCTTCCGCAGCCTCCCCAAGTGGACCAACGAAAGAAAAGGAAGTGGTGGTAGGAAGGGGGATAGATAGGACAAGTTTGAGAGATAAAGCCGTCAAATGTATTCTTGCCGCTATCTTCGTATTTCGGGCCCAAGCCATCTCTATTTTCCCCACTTTCCCCACCTCTTCCTCCTATCATGGTGGTATGACTAGGTTGAGTGTCGCTAGGAATTTATAGACTAATAGGACTACGATTGATTTTTTTTCTCAAATGACACGTTTCAGGGCGACAATAAGCAATTTTTTACCCCACCCAACGTCACAATAACTAACTTAATTTAAAGCGGTAAAATTAAAGAGATTCTCCGTCAAAGATGAAAGCACAAAGTTAATTTTCCTCCGGCACAATCTACGGCCGCAACGGAAATAGAACGAGACACGCCCTCTGTTAATGCACAGATCATTTTTCATCTCTTATCCGTATTTATTTCCTTACTCTCTCCATTTTTCATGCCTGGTGTCCTAACATCTTCTGTCACACGCCCCCGCGGCGGTTCGCAGGGATACATGCAGATGTAAACAGGGTTTTAATCCCCCAGTTGTTCGACCCCACTCAAATAGAAAGAAAAGTCACTCACTGATTCCTCGTGTGTTAGAATGGCACAGGAGGTACTAGAGACTTGCAGCTGTATTAATTGATATCATGTGGAACCTGAGTTAGGTAAATTTTATGTACTCCTTTCCATAGCAATGGTTGCATAGGAGCAAATAATTGTACTAACCTCCAATATGATTTAAAACTGTCAATTTTTGCTTTGTTTGTCACGGGCGTAACTATCTTCGGACTAGTTCCGTCGGGAGAGTCACTATTCTAGTAGAAAACGACAAAATAGTTCAGTTTAGAAACTAGTTTCAAGGACACGCTGGGTGGAATTACTCAGAGCTTGTCGAAAGAAGGTTGGTATACCGCGATCGGAAGTTACACGCTAGGCTATCTATTTACTTGACTAATTCAAATAACACAAACTCTATAGCTACTCAGAAAGTATTGTTTTAACCCAACGCTGCATCTAAAGAAGAGATATAGGCCATATTGCAAGAGGAACACTCTGCTGTACAGATGGATACAATAATTCTTTCATCATCGCAAATGGCTGCAACAATTAAAGGTAGTGATTCAAGGAGCACATATTCTTTAGCATACATATCATTTCCAGTCCATTCCCCTTACCAATCCTTTTCCCTTATTCCCTCCCTTCGTCGTGGCTGGTTACTTAGTACCTCCTGCCGAACATCCTTGAGACGGCTCAAATGGCGTTATTTAGGTGTAGAGTCCGTTAAAAATAGTAGTGCAGTTAAAATATACTGATTTGGCTAATAAATGAATGAAAAGTTAACAGTTATTTTCACGGTAGTACTTGACTGCTCGCGTTCTAATTGGTAACGTGAATGATCGTATGGGATACCATAGTATCCCACTGCTTCTTTTTCACATAAAATGTATAAAACTTTGTATGTTCTTATCTTAAGGATTAAATTACCATTTAAAACACAATTTGTTAAATAAATACAATAAAATCTTAATTTTGACGTTTATACTAGTTCACAAAGCAGCATGTTAAAGAGTCACTATTCATACTTTCTGTTTTAATGTCATCAGTTGACAACATTCAATCAAATAAAAACTTTAAAACTTAATATAAAGTCCGTCAAATCAACCTAATAATTCCATGCACTAACCTGACAACAATGTACAGTAAATCTTGGAGATATAAGAGGTCAGTGAAAACAATGTCGCGTACGGCACTCAGGTGCTCATATGCGTTTGGTACGAGATAACAGTTAGAAAAAAATTAATGCAACTACATGAATATTGAAAATAGATCAATAATTATCGCCTATTATACTGTCAAAAGTAATTATAAAAAAACAATAATGCACATCAAACTTACCTAATACCGACGAATGGAAAAGCTTCATGTCGTTTGTACAAAACTGTCACGTTAGAGGTTACGTGGGAAACTCGGGTGTCCCAACGATATTAATAAGAGATATTGACGGTATATACAGAGACACACGGGTTAAAACGACAGCAAATGAAAAAAAATGCTCTGCTTCGAAGGTATTGAAATGGTGAGAAGGCTAAGTTGTATAACATAGCATAAATTCTAAATTATATGACCTTGGGATACCGTGGTTATCCCCACTGGAGTGCTAAACAAGGGTTCATCACCATCATGGGTTCTTAGATCTTGTAATTCCATTCCACAAATGGAATTGGGCATGTTTATGAATTGGTTTCATCATCTTGGACGCTCTCTAACCCTCATTGAACGCCGTATTCCACCCACCATTGCACCGCATTGAAAGAGGGACGAGAGATGCGTCACTCTCCGATTCATACGCTCGCTGAACGAGAGCACTTCGTCCACTCGTTATTCACCGTCCTCGTCAAAGGAAGAACAAAGTCAGTGAGCCACGTGCGTCGTGGCGTGAAAAAGTCGAGGCTAACAAAAAATCTAATTTCATCCCCTCTTGCAGTTGAAGTTTTCGAATTTCTGTCACGCTCCGCAGAGACTCAAAAGGCTCCGAGGGGAATTGCAGTGCTAATCGGAAGCAATTTGCTGTCGAGGGGCAATTTACTGATTTCAATTGCCTTGTTGATTCAACATTGTGTGATTGGTTTTAGAGAGTTGTGACTACTTATTTCATTTTGGCACTCAAACGCGCTGTGCACCACCGCACCAATGTGCGGGACGGAATTCGATTTCTAGATTTTTGAGCATAAATCATGCTCCTCTCCGCAGCAACGGAGCCATAAATTAACTCAGAACTAGATGTAAAATTATGCTTTAAAGCGAGGTCAGAAGGTGAATTGCGCTTCTAACTGGCAAAAGTTAAAAAAAATGGATTTTTGTGGCGTTTATCTCGTGAAAGCTAGACTTATTGCTAAGTATAGGACATCTAAATTATCGTAGCTATGCATTTCAATTAACTCTGAATCGATCGAAGATCAGTATCTTTTTTATGACGGTGTAATATTTTAGTGTTTTAAAACACATTATGAAAAAATACTGTTATTTTATTATTTATGGAAGCCATCATTGACTTTTAATTATGACTTTTGCAAACGTTCATTACAGCAACTTCACTGACTGGTTATTTTAATTTCCTTCCACGTAATTCGAACCGACATTTTGTGATGAGATACTCATTCTCAATTTGAAAAACACGGGTATCTTCCACATCTGGCGTTTTGCACAGTCTCTTAGCCTTAAAGTATTTTAAAGGTCCTTGTAATGTCACCACTGCACCAGCTGATGGCGGAATGAAGATACATACGATTCTCTGTAATACGGAAACCGGCCATTCCGTACAATTATAACAATTCAGTAACGAAACAGATTAGCTCCCTTTGGTTATAATTATGTTGCTTTCTGTCGACGGCTCTGCTGTTGTGAATGGTAGAAAAAGGATGGAATAGGAACTTCGACTTTGTGCCATTAACGGACATCTTGTTACAGATTTATTCGTACATGCAGCATTAAAAGTTTCACTGTTTAATTCTTTTACGAAAAAATACAATTACATATAAGGTAAACTTGTAACCGTAACGTATGAAAGTGTATGTTAAAAAAAATATTTTGTTTGTCCTGGGATGTGAACCCAGATCCACCGAGTTCGAGTTGAATGTATCTTCCTACGAGCAACCCGCGCGTCCACGTGTGAAGCGATGAAATGATATATTAAATAATCTCATTAGTGTATCTCTATTGCTGGACTCCACAAACGCCCGTTTTAGTTAAATGCTTTATTTTTTTTTATTTGTAAGCAAGGTTAATTGATAAAAGCACACAACTATTTTCCTTTATATATATGTAACTTCAGAAATAAATAATATGCCTCTTCATGTCTTTATCTCTTAAAGGAAGTGTTTTAAAAGAATCTTAGAGAAAAGAACCTTTATGCTGGAGAAATTTCCTGGCAGTTCACTCCTCGCGAGCGCCCTTGGCAGCTAAGCAGGGACTATTTACGACCCTGAACTTCTTCCTTTTAAGGTAAGTGAAGCAATACGAGGGTCTTAATAAAATTAGATTACTTAAACTCTTTGAAACAAGGTAAGGGACATGTTCTAAAATCGAGTAAGAGGGATTATCTTCCGGAGCAGGGAAGCCATCCGTATCTATATACGTCCATTCAGTGCCAATTAGCTTTGTATATTGGCCGGGTTTATACATCTGTCTCTTTCCAAAAGTCGCTGAGAGGTAATTCCCTTTCAACGACAATTCTTCTAATCAAGAAGTTTTTATATCGTCTTCTGAGCTAAAGTCTACTTCATCATTTGATTCAATCACCAATTAGCTCATCTATGATTTTTTTCATATTTGCTTTGTTATATTCATCGTTGAGTTGATATTTCATGCCCATCATTAATAGAAAATTATTAGAAGGGAATATATTTTCAAAGTTAACTTTATGTTGGCACGAATCGATGCACCCAATAATCTTCCTTAAGGAAAGCAGACAATAGAGGTTTTACAAAATGTCATTTTAAAATTATTATGAACATAATTATTTATTTGACGAAACGAAATTTAATTGTAAGCTGTAATAAAGCGTTTTGTTAACATTTTTTGAGATTATTTTTATACTGTTTTCGATAGCTCGAGGCTCTATTTCCATCACTACACACCTGGTATGCTTTTAAAGCAAGTGAAAGTTTTAAAATCGAACGCTATAGGTGTTGATGGAATCAGTTCTAAAATCTTAAAAGCTCTTCTACCCGCTGTAATGCCAATGATACTCAACATCTATAACTGCTCAATAAATTACTCCTTTTTTCCTAACTTGTGGCTTGTAGCCTTGCCTTAGCTAGGCCCATAGCAAAAAAGCCTGCTCCCAAAGACATGTCCGACTTCAGACCAAAAGCGCTACTATGCGCTCTCTCTAAACCTCTGGAGCACTTAGTTCTTACCGCTACAGTGGAACATCTTACGCGGCAAAAATTCTTCGATGAGTATCAATCAGGGTATAGAAAACACTTTAGCACACAAACAGCTCTCTTAAAGGTAACCGATTATATACGTCGATCTATAGACGAAAAGAAAGTAACTGTTTTGGCGCAATTCGATCTAAGCCAGGCCTTTGATTCAGTAGATCGTGACATACTACTGGAACGTATGAGTGGACTCAATTTCTCTTACTCTGCCCTTTGCTGATATCGTTCCTACCAGTCAAATCATCAGCAAGCTGTTAAAGACGCAGACGGCAATGAATCAATTTTCAAACCCGTATTATGTGGAGTTCCTCGGGGTTCTATACTTGGGCCCCTTCTGTTTAGTATTTTCATCAAGGAACTCGCTAGTGAAATATCCCATTGCAAATATCATTTTTGCGCTGACGACCTGTAAATATATATTAAGTCCCACCCTTCCAAAATTAACCACGCCATTGCGTTGGTTAACGAGAAATATTACATTTATTTGCGAATGCTGTCCATAAGTTGAGTAAAACTAAATCCCAACAAGACAAAATCATTAATATTTGGAAGTACTTCTAATGTACGCATGCTCTTTTCAAAAGAACTACCCAAAGTTAGTGTTCTAAATATTCAAATTGACTGCTCGAACTCAGTCAAAAGCCTTGGAGTTTGTCTGAGCAGTACCTTAGCCTGGCGCGATCAAGTTACTGCCTTCTCGAATACAGTTCACAAAACTCTCCACAGGATGAACTATTTCAGGCACTTAATTCCAACAAAACTGCGCCAGAGGTTGGTTGAAATGTTAATATTTCCTAATTTTGATTATTGCTTAATTATATACACCGTAGTGACCAATGAATTAAGCATTAAACAAAGACTGCAAAATTCATTGCCATGAGAAAAATTCGGCCTGGACCGGGAATCGAACCGCGGAACTGCGCAGACAACTACGCTATCCAAGCTTCCTAATTCCTTGGGCAATTTTGGTGGATACAAGGCAACTAGATCTTAGGCCCTTGCGGTTCATCAAAGATGGCAACGCAAGGAAGAAGAGGACTTTAAAAAAGCCACAACCAAGAGTCAGTATCCTTCACCAGCACCTATGCCGTGCTTAGCCATTTGAAATTCAAACATGGCGGGTGAAATTTTTGGATAGCGTAGTGGTCTGCGCATTGGTCCGGCAAACCAAAGGTCCGTGGTTCGATTCCCAGTCCAGGCCAAATTTTTCTCATGGCAGTTTCTTCAAAACATTCACCCGCCATGTTTGAATTTCAAATGGCTAAGCAAGACATATGTGCTGGTGAAGGATACTGACTCTTGGTTGTGGCTTCTTTGAAGTCCTCTTCTCCCTTGCGTTGCCATCTTTGATGGACCGCAAGGACCTAAGATCTAGTTGCCTTGTATCCACCAAAATTGCCCAAGGAATTAGGAAGCTTGGATAGCGTAGTTTTCTGCGCAATTCCGCGGTTTGATTCCCGGTCCAGGCCGAATTTTGCTCATGGCAATGTCTTCAAAAAGTTCACCCGCCATGTTTGAAATGCAAAATTCATGTATGCGATTCATTTTTAATATTTATTTTAACGAGCACGTATCTCCCTTTTACGCAAAGCTGGGTTGGTTAAATTTGAATCAGAGAAGAACAATTCAAAAGGTGTTAATGTTATTTAAAGTAATGACCTAAAAAATTCCTTCTTCTTTCCTGACCTTCTTATTTATGTGAAAACTTGATTTTTTATGCCCAAACTAACAAGAGATCGACCCGTATAACAAAACATTTTACATCCCCAAATACCGCACAACAAAATACGAAAATACTTTCCACATCTCATCTTGTACATTATGGAACTCGTTGCCTGATAGTATTAAATTTTCTAGGAACACCTCACAATTTTAAAAAATATGGCTGACTTTTTGTCTCCCAAATGCTCTCTCTCCTCTATATGAGAAGACATAATTATATAAGATGACATTATTACTTGTCCACTATAATCATTTGCTGTTTTTCTGTCTTATAAAATATCTGTTTGTTTGCTTTTCATTTTTTCTTGTTAATTGGTATTACAGATCGTAAATTTTTGTTTTAACATATTATTTAGATTATTGATATTGAGACTGTTTTTCATTTACCTCGCTCATTTGATATTTTTCTTCGCTGTCTTGAGAGTTGTTCGTTAGTTTTCTTTTTTTGTAAGACTTACTATTTTGTTGTGTAATCTATTCCTCATGAAGGCATGTAAACTAATTAAATGTTCTAAGGGACTGTCCCAGGACAATATAATTGTTTTCTATTCTATTCTACTCTATTTTGTCACTGTTATGTCACTCTTTAACACAAGTGTCCTGCACGCTATTTTTAGTTCCATAATTCATGCAATCAGATAGTAGTACCCTCGTAATATTACGACTATAATCTGCTCTTTTCATTAATATATCACTTTTATCGGCTTTTTTTGTAATTTTATGATAGATGTATGACTTGTTAAGATTACCGCATCGTAAATGCAATGGTGTTGGAAAAAAAAGTAACATTTGACGATACAACCTCATCACTGCTCGCGCTCGGGCACATTCCGAGTTAAACTGCAGCTTAGGGCGTGGTTAGAGGTTAACTACTTATTTTTTTAATAAACATAGTTTGGGATATACGATCTTTTTTTGCCGTCTCTAAAAAGGACTATTTACCAAATTGTGAACCACGTATGTGGAAAAAAAATATTGGATGAGCCTAAAACCCATAGGAGGTGTTTTTCATTAAAAGTAACATTTTAGAGGGATGAATAATGTCGAAAGTCGAAAAAAAATTTCTAGCTGAGGTCTATATTTATGAATTTGTGTACCTAGATGTGAATAGCTTTCAGTGATATCATGTGACATGGAGCAATTGGGTGACCCCATATTTCTCCTCACACGCCGTGTTCCCTACCCTGGAAAAAAAGATAGCTAGATCCATATCTTTATGGCTGCTCCCATAAAATAATAAATGCCCTGCGCGTATTCCCTGAGGGAGTCGTAAGACAGAGAAGAGGGTTGCATCGATATTTTTGGTGCACCCCTGTTGCTCGACACCGTGATGTTCCATTTAATTAATTTTACATGAAGCAGTGGAGGTCAGTTTTTATTCGCTTGTTTGACGCCCACTTCTTGTACGCCACATCTTCCTATGACAAATCTCAATTGCAGAATATGACTTCTCATTCATTTTTAAGCTGGTATTTGCTTGAATCATTCATTTCTGTTGAAGATGTGAGGAGTGCTGCGCAGGTGACAAATTTGGAGTAAAAATGTGAGCAATATCTCCATAAATTATTTACAAGTAGCTTAGTACTTCTGTGTCCTTGAATCGCTTTCATAAGTCTATTATAGGCTGCATTTTTGTTGTGCAATGTAGTGCAAAATAGCATGTATAATTCGATATTACTCTCATATATTTGGTAATTTTGAGTCAAAAATCGAGTAACTTGTCCAAACTATTGTTTTTTTAAATCTAACACAAAACAGGACTCCCTTTAGAGGTCGCAGAATCAATTTAGAGACAAAAGTCACTGAGAAATCATAATGCTAATATTGAGCATGATACCTTTCCTCGTGAATATCCTAAGCACCAGTAGCTTTAGTTTTTTAAAGTCATTGCCTATAAACCAAATAGTCAAAATGAAGCGAGTTACTGAAACATATGTCCCGAAGCCGACGGATTGTGTAAATAAGTTACCAGAATGGTAAAACAATACGCTATATCCGCATTGTTATAAATGTTAAGTTAACTGCATGAATATATCACATGGATTAATTCACGCAATATTTATAAACATTGATTTGATGGGTTTCACTGCGTTTAGCATGTCCATTGTCTGCTTCCGGGCGTTCTTCTATGTGGTGTACTTTTCGGACAATAGATCTGATCACGCCAGCAGGACAGCTGCCAAATATGTTGTCCTTGTGCAACACCACGTAGAGAAACGCCCAAAAGCAGGCATCTGATGTAAAACATTATAATGATAAATGATATTAATGCAGACAGAAAAAAATCATCTGAGATGATTCCTTCCTCTCTTTTCCTCCATTGCTGTGTATTTGAATCTAATGCGGGAGCAGTACGATGAAGAAAGAAGTTTCTGAAGAGCGCCACTAATATTTCAAAAAATATATCCTATTAGTTAAGGAGAAGGTACTCAAAGGAGCACCCATCCCACGCAACGACCCTCCGACTGCTCTGGAAATAGGATTCGTGAGTGTTGGCCAACCCGCAGGCAGTTGACCCTCTTCGCCTGAAAGCCGGGAGAGGGACCTCCTGAGCCCTCCCTCCGGCCCTCACCTGCCCTTCCCCGCCTCCCCCGTCGAGCACATTCACAGAAAAACCTACTGATAACAGACACGCAAAAGGAAATGGCCCATGAAAATTTTTCGTAAGAGATTAGGTGAGGCAATGTAATGCTGAGTAACTCCCTCTGATCTCTTCCCACTCTCCCCTTTGCATTGTATCGTGTCTAATATAGCTGGCCTCAGAGTGAGAATTATATTCCTGAAGTGCACTAGTAGGGTGCACTTTTTTAAATGAAAAGAAGCATGGAGGATATCGAAACATTTTAAAAGATGCGACGCATGAAGCTCTAACAGTATATACTAAACCAGCAGGAACCCCATGACGATATGAAAAACTTCCCGTGGTAGAATGCCACCATTGTTTTGTAGAACGCCTCAGGTTTCAATTTTACCGAGTCTTCTCTCGGGCACCTTCGAAATTCCGCTAAATTTTATACAACCGACCCGAGGTTTCAACTTTTTCAACAGCCATTTTCAAGGTCCCTTACCAAGTAAAAATGACTAGGTAGAGTTGAAACATTTGTAATTTTAGGCTATCAGATTTAAGAAAATAAAGTTTAAAAAATAGTGGACTTATACAATTGTGTGTGGAGTTCGGAGAGGGATTCAGAGAGAATACGGAATGAGAGCGAGTATGATAAAGAACACATTGATTATGCAATAGATAGGTGATATATCTGATGGAGAAGTTTAGCTAATAAGACCGCCTTACATGACGCAATTTATTGTTAAACCTAATGCATGTGTGGATTAATACTCAAATGTCGTTGTGAAAAGCGGTGTATTGCTGTAATGCATGCGCAAATACATAGATAACATGAAAAAAATGGCCTTTGGTCGAAGCCTGTGCCTGCATTCTCGCATTGTGATATCATATGCTACTTATAAGTTATATATAAATATAAATTTCAGCATTGAAGTGTCTTGTGTAAAACAGCCTTGAGAAAGACATGAGCGATGGAGCCAGTAAAAGCTGCGGGAGCGATCGTATGCAAAAAAATATTGCGATAGAATATCGACATCAGAATAGCAAATTCAAACTCGAGTTCTACATTTGAATGATTCCGTCAATGATGGTTACAATTTTTTCTAATTTCATCACTGGAATTATGGCTTTCATTCCAAGTTCCTTTTGAGTCCAAATCATGACTGCCTAATTTTGTGTCGGAATTTCTTGAAAAAAGGCTCAGTACTGATGAATAGCATGTAGAGCAACCCTATCTTCGGGAACTAACATTGGTAACATAATAGCATTTTGAGACGTATCCCTCATACGGAAAAGAAAGGTTTTCTCTGATAGTTAATTCTTTAAGTTCTAACAACTGAGTAAAATTGGAAATTCCAAAGAATTTATCCCCTACAGCAAGTCTCAACGGTTAACCCAAGATCCAAAAGCTCCATGTTTACCAGCCAAAATACCGTATTCGCTTATTGCTTTATATTGTGGGAGGTTAAAAGTATCCCATAACGCCGGAGCATGTTAACCTCCAAACTTCACTGCAACTCCGCTATTGATTCGAGAGGGATTCGGTATAAAGCCACGTCAAGAGTCGCGGGAGCTGGGTTTTACTTACGTTTTTGATGATCGTTGGGTAATTAGGATAAGTGGGTTATAAATGAAAACAGCCGACATACGAAACTAACTTGGGCTTGGACCACAGCGGGGAAAATAAGTATGTAAAAAGTTTCGTATCCTCCTTCATAAGTGAAGGATGTAGCGGAACAGAAATCTGATACTCATGCCAAACTCTAAAGCAAATGTCGGGCACGCTAACCAGCCAAGAATAGGGTTGCCGGCTGCTGTGCCTGCGGTCGCAGTATATGCGCCTACTCGCATACCTCGCCGTCTCTTCCGGCGCAGGTTTTTCTAGACCTCCGCAGCGATCGCCCCGAGTAGCAACCCCCGGAACCTCTCCACTAACGAATTATTTGTATCCCTCAGTGTCCTTAACTCCATACTGGGATTTGAAAAAATCGAATGGTATTCGTTATTTACATCTATTTTTATGATTATTAAGTTAAGGTAAAGGTGTAAAATTCCACAAAAGTTTAATCACAAAACAAAACCGGTTTCACCTGTTAGGGTGTTATCGGGTACAATTTTTAGATACTGTACGTGATGATGCCCGAACGGGTGAAGCCAGTCGTACTTTGAGATAAAACTTTGGATAGAATTTAATGAGTTACTTCTGAAAACTGTCAGCTTGAGTAAAATACACAAAGTTACCCCGACAAATATTGACTTTTTTCTGATTATTCGATACCTTCAATGTCGTGGCTGATTGATAATGACCAGATTTGGTGTTGTATTATAGTGGTAAATGCTTTTAACTGTCTGTTCCCGAAGAGGGTTCTGTAATTGATTTCACTAACACAGCTTTGTGTCATTAGTTTGATTTTATCCACTGCATTGATTGCCAAATGGTGCCAAGTACTTGGTATTTTTCTAATTTTCTCTTTTTTACGACCATTGTTACAGCTAGTCCTAGATCTGCGTGTCGAAGAAACGTTAAACGAAATCTGAAATTCGTGACCGTTTTAATCTCATCATTTACCAGAGTATTAATGCATAAGCTCGTTTTTATGCTTTCATTTCAAATCAAATTCAAATGGCTATACAAGCTAGGATACATATCTCTAAATCATCAATAAAAGCGAATACACATACATATGTTCCAATTCAAACGCATTAAACCGAGAAATATTTTCTGACTATTCTTTTTAGCATGTACGGATATATCGTGGGGACCACACATACAGAAACATATGTGGCGCAGCATTAAAGAAACTAGGATGTGTTACGCGTATAATAGGAAGGTCCCCGGATGAAAAAGTCAAAGAGAGATGCTACTTCGCTCTGGCTAGGCCACACCTCGAATACGCCGCGAGCATTTTGGACTCTGGTCAAATAGATTTAACTAAAAAAATTAATAAAATACAAAGGAAAGCAGCGTTTTTCGTCAAAAACTGCTACGAGCGTACATATGGTGTCTCACAACTTTTAGAGGGATTAAGATGGGAGCCCCTAGGGACTCGGAGGCTACACGCTAGGCTTAGTTTGCTTGATAAATTCAGAACTGATATTTATCAGAGCGACATAGAGAATATTATCATGACTCCTCACTACATCTCTAGGTCTACTGATGCAATGAAAAAAGAGTGATATGTACAAAAGTGACAGATATGTACAAAACTCTTTCTTTCCGTGGACAATAAGCGACCACAATGAAAATTGAGCTCCACAAAATACACTCCAATAATACATGTTACCATTTCATCTCCAAAAAACTTACATCTTTACACGGCTGCTGACCTAACACGCCCTGCCACACGCCCAAGCGGCGGCTCACGGGGTATTATGTAGATCTAGACGTTACATAGAATTAGACATAAATTGAAGCGATGTAAATCGATGACTCAATGTTTATAATCGAAATTATATTTTTTCGGAGTTTTGCTCTATTTTCATTTTTATTCCCTTAAAAATAAGAGTTGTTTCTATTTCGACCGCCCTCTGGTATCTTAGGCAGTCTTGCCCGTGTGTGCGGTGACAGATAGAGGGGCGGGGGTAGAGGGAGATTGGAGGGAGGAAAGGGGAGGGGAGCGATGCCTTGTAAATGGCATTCATGAGGGCTGCCAAAGGGCGTTTGGAAGGGGGGGGTGGGCGGGGGAATATAGTGGGAAAAGGGAACGGAGAGGGGGAGAGTGATAGCAATTGAACGCACGAACGCCTCTCTTCTGCCTTTAAGTGGGCGGTGGCGGTGTGGGTCGGTTGATGCGGACGAAGTTGCTACACACTCGGGGAATGATTCGTTCGGTGGGGGGGGGGGGGATTTTAAGAAGGATGAAGGTTGGGGGTCGAGCCAGAGGGGCAGATGGATGGAGGGACGTGAAGGGGGTTTGAAAGGGAAATGGCGGGAATGGGGTGGACGGTAGTGGGAGAAACGAGGGGACGCTGGCGAAGAGAGGAATCTTTCGCGCGCCTTAGACGGCGTCCACCGCCACGAGCACGAGGCCTTTCGATTTCACTTGATTCATCGCCGGAAGGGTGACACATCTAAGATGGTGAGGAGTATGACGAAGTGCAGTCTGCGTTTTAATGTGCCAATCGATGCTGTTTTTTCCTTACGTTAGAGTCTGCGGCTTCGCTTGGTGAAAATTTATAACCGCAAAATAGAATAACTACGCATATTATTACTCTATTTACTCAATGCTTGACCCACACGTCACTCTGGCGACATCACCTATCATTTATTTACTGATTTTCACTTTTCTATAAGCTAGAAAAAATTCTTTGCAATGCGTTGAGGATGACGTCGTCACTTGTTGTGACCAGATCCTTCAGCTTACATAGTTATGCACCATAGTCCGAGAAACAAAATATAACAATCGATAGGTAATGATCTAAATTTGATCCTTCGTTAAATATAATAATTTTCATGATAAAAACTTGATTAAGACGTCAATAGCTTGTATTTTAATATATTTACGATATAATATCTCTTTATAGAGTTGCATAATGAGTGAAAAGAATGTTATATAAATTTAATCTGGTGTCATAATTGGTCAACTTACGTTATCATTTTGAGTTTGTTCTCATCTAAATTTTGATCAAAATAGGCTATAATAAGTTTTGCCACTCCAATTAAGTCAATTAAACCACTTTTTCCGGCATATAGAGTGGTTTTCTTGAATTTCTTCGTTAACGGTGATAAGTTTACACCAATTGCTATCCTAAATTAGTGATGTGCGCAGTTAACAAGGATTTTCTATCTTTTCCTCTACAACGGTAAGATGGAAATAATGAGCAGCCATTGTTTGCTTTTAAGGGTAATAGTGGAAAGATTATGTAAATGAAAACCGTTTTGCATAAATATTTTTATGGAAAGGTGACATGCATATAAATAACTGTTGTAACCGATATTCTGCTTCATAACTGAAATAATTGCTTTGTATATATTACAGCGTGCTCGAAAAATGTAAACAATTCCCTTAACTATGTAGTTCTTCAAATGTCCTCCGTCAGCTTCCTGTCAAAATTGGCGAATCTATATTAGTTAATTTTGTAACCTATCTCGTATTCTCCATCCGCCGAAGACAGTTCGAAGAACATCATTCTTGCTTACCCAAGACTTAACATTCATACTGAGTTTAAACGGACAGAAGTATGTTTCGAAGTTTTATGATATTTTCATCACGACTTCTCATATCCCTCATCATAGCTTTTAACTCCTCCCAGTCTATTGAGATATTTTCTAGTCTAGACCTTTACTCGGTACTAACTTGCTATTGCCACTAAGATACCTCGTGGGAGCTAGTACGTGCTCTATAACTCTTTTGTTCAGTGAAATGTTCACTCATCTTCCTTCCAAGTAATTTTACACTATCCCGCCAAAACCGTTTAGAAAGTTCATCAGCTATTTCATTACTTCGTTTTTCTGGTTTGCCTTTCATTGAGTAAACTCCTGTTAAGCATTGTACCTTTTTATGATCTTTTTCCTCGAAAAGATTGTTATTTTGAGGAATAGTAATGGGAAAATATTAGTCAGCAGTAATAAAGTACAGGACAGATTCAATCTCGTGGGCTGTTGCTCAATATCATGTTCCTCTTTATCATACTAACGTACAGGGGTTACTTTTACACATTTTCTTGAATGATCATTTGAGTACCCAAATTAATAATGAAATGTAGCTTGCTAGAACGCAGCTTCGGCAAGCGTCACTGCAGTTCGGACTCGGTTTCGCTGATCGTGGAGCTGCTCGTCGCGTATTCGCCGCCGATTAGCTGTCGCCTCCACGGTGTGTTCGCCCCGGCCACCTCGACTGAGCTCAATCACATCACACAAAACTCCGGGGCAGGAAAGGCCACTCAACTGGGACGGCAAGGATAGCAGCCGGTCCTCATTGTCAGAAGACAAAATTTAATTTAACCCATTATTTTCCACAAGTCTTTTTCCTACATATGTACTTTATCTGTGAAATAATCAAAACTAAGCCGGGAAATTATTTAATTAATTCCTGCCAGAGACATTATGGTAACCCCGACGTGATCTTTGCTCTACACACATGCTTTTTTGACGTGGCTACGAGTCAAGGATCTTCTAGCAGAGTTCCTTATCGAAAAAAAAATCGTCGTCTTCGCAGACAAACCGACCTCAAACCGACCCCGTCCGGCAGCAGGGACAGCTTTCCCTACGAGCGTCATTTAACCACGCCACGCCTGGACGTCTGGGACAGCGTTTCTGCATCTCATCATACGATGTTACTGATTATGGTAACTGGGTGAGCGTAATAATTTTTTTAATGCAATGTATCATGGCATTTCATACCACCTAACTCTCCACATTTTGGGGGCTATGGGAGGCAGGCGTCAAATCCAAGAAGCGCCATCTTTTACGAGTGATCAGCAATGCTATCCTCACTTTTAAAGAATTGAATACATTGATTACTCAAATTGAAGCTTGCGTGAATTCACTCTTACCCCAATGTCTAACGATCCTAACGACCTAATGCCTCTTACCCCCGGCCATAATTGGCAAGCCCTTAATCCTTGGTGCCAGAATCAGATTTGACTCCTCTCCAGGTAAACAGCTTCTCTCGATGGTGGCACATGCCAGCAGCTCTTCCAGGCCTTTTGGAGGAAATGGTCATCTGAATACCTAATCGGCCTTCAGCAGATGACTAAATGGAGAATAAAGTCAGGAAACCTGCAAGTAGGGACTTTGGTGCTACTTTACGAAGAAAAACTACCCCCGCTGAAGTGGATAATGGGAAGAGTAGTGGAAATTCACTCAGGAGGATGTGGGTTATGCAGGGTTGCTACCATAAAGACTTAAAAGGGTTGTCATAAAAGAGCCATTATTTAAATTTTAATTTAACCTGTTCATTATTAAGTTATAAGTAATTTCTTTAATTTCATTTTTAATGTTTTTTGTACTGTTGTTATTGTTGCTGACAATTGTATTTTAATTTCTAGAAATTAGCTGGTCAGCTCAGTTTAGTGCTAGCGTCCCAACCTTTTAAAAGTTATTGTTAAAATATTATTTACGGTTTATGTTAAGGGTGTGTAAGAGTTGAATCACTGAAAGGGTACACTCCTTTCAAAATTGAAATGGTTTAATTAACAGTGCATAGATATAAAGGTATAATCAATACGCTGTTCACGTCCGGCGGAAGCATGAGTATTCATGGTGCTTATGCGCTAATCGGCTCAAGGATGTTGGTGGACATTTTTCAATTATTGCAATAAGATACTATTTTATACTTTATGCATTACAATATTTTTAGAGAAATCCTCTTTATTTATGGAGGTGATTTTGAGAAAAACACATCTGAGGAAGCTGCGATTGCATGAACAGACCAAACTAGTAAAGCTAAGTGGATGCATTTAGGAAGTTAAAAGAGGCTACGAGGAAAGCTCATATTGTTGCTCCGACCAACTTAACCAAGTAAGTTCAAGCTACGCCATTTTAATGGTGTAAGCAAGTATCATAAAAATAATTTCACTGGTTAGTGCATGAGTTTAAAGAATATTTTGCTCCATCTTTGCAGAGAGCGGTGCATTCAGAAAAGTTTGATGTTGTGCTTTAGCTTTCTACGGCGAAGCAATTTAAAAAAATGGAGAAAACCTTCAGAATATAGTCACCAACATTTCCCATAACTGCATTGCAAAACCTCAAAAGCATTTTTGCTGCCAGATAATACATTTGGAAATACAGATGGTCAGAATGTGGCCGCGGCAAGATTCTTCAAAGAGCAGGAGTGGCAATTTCTAGAAAATAAATGCATGTGACGTATTTCTTTCGAAGCACTGCAAAAGGAATTTCAAATTTGCATTCAATCTAGTCTATTTTCATCTACTTGAAAGGTTTTTGACGAACAAATTGTAAAATCAAGTCCCGGATTCAAACAACATGATTATTATTCACATTTAGGTTTCAATTAGATAAGAAGACATTTGCTTATCGAAATGAGGTAAATTATGTTGCTATTAGTCTTCAGGAGACTAACTTTTATCCAACTCATTTGTTATTGGCATATTTAAAAACTAATAAACCATCTTCAAAAAGATAGCAAATTAAAAATTGTCGAATTCAAATAGTGCAAAGCTTGTGGAACTTAAGACGCAATTAATGAGCGAACATATTCTCATAAATTCAATTATATATTTAATTTACTGGGTTTCACTACTTATTGATGTTTAGAATTTCTTCAATAGAATAATAAATTGAATTAATTCCCGAGGCTTGTGTATTAAGGATTTATAAAAAGAAAGTCTGGAACTATATTTTAATATGAAGTTCCGGGGAATATTTACAGTAAACGATAAAAGTTATTTTTTTCGGAAATATTCGACGAGGAAAATGATGGCTATTATTCTGTTCAAATGAAACAAACATCTCGCCTGCATGCCTTCAGCTTGGGACCCGTTCTTTCTGTGATTTTAATTCCAATCCCCATTAAAATCTTGTCAAGCTAAGATTAAAATGATTTTAAATGATTTTTAATGATTTACAGTATATGTTTATCGATTTATAGAGTATAAGGAACAAAAGCTCAGTGTAGCTAGATCAATGACTAAATATTTAATCGTCACTAACGTAGAGAGCGGACGGATGGGTATATCGATATGCATTAGAATAGCAAATGATTATTACTTTCTATAAGGTAGCAATTGCGGAATCTCAAGGGTAAAATCAATTGGTATATGGATATTTATCGATGTATTTATCACCTAACCTAAATATTTATGTAGCGGTGAAATAAATTCCACACATTGTAAATATCCATCTGCTTAGCAACAGCATTTGTCTCTGATCCTCCCTCCACCAAAAACAAATGCAAATTGTCGTCCCCGTTTTCCCTTAAACATAATCCTATCCCTCTTCGTAACCATTTATCTCGCATCTCCATCTCCTTTCTTCACTTTCAACCACTTCTCGCATCGCCATCTCCTTTCTTCCGCTTTTTCCTTTTCCTTATGCTTTTGAGATCAACTAAATTTGTTTCAACTGACATTGATTCGCAGTTATATCGACAAAAAGGACTAACTTTTATCCTATTAAATTCATTAAAAAGAAGGGAAAAGCAGAAGAAAGGAGATGGCGATGCGAGAAGGAGGGTTGAATGGCTGCGAAGAGGGAAAGGGTGATGTTTAAGGGAAAAGGGGGAACGACGATTCGCATTTGTTTCGTGTGGAGGCAGGAATGGGATACGGGAGGAGCCGGGAAGAGCGGGGGGTGGTGTTGAAGGGGGTGTTGGGATGGCGCGCGTACACGAGGCGGACAAATGAGGGTCTAGCCTTGCCTCGTTTTACGGCCGAGTAGATATGCCCGCCTCCACGGGCCCGGAATATACCAAAACAGCCTCACAGGTTTCTGGCCTCTCTCCCAACAACGAGTAACAAGCGACGCAGTAAACTCAAGATTTGTTAAGATCATATCATCGCAAGGATCCAAGATGGCGCGGGCCTCGAGAGCCGGCAAGGTAGAACATCGCAGCAGAAATTGTTATTTTGCTCCGTCAAATCAATGTCCCTGCTCCTAGTTCGTCACTAAAGCGTAGGTACAGGTTTTTGACAATTAAAAATCTACAAAGATATGAAGAAAACAAAAATTGCGTCTTTGCGTAAATAGTAGTTGCCTTCCGTGAAGCATGTGTAAGTTTAGCCGCAGCATTTACTCAAATAATCATTACAGATTATTTATTGAATCACATTGGAGTGGAATGTTATGCTAAGATTGTACTTAATAGCATATTTCACTTTATGGCAGTACTGTTAACTATCTTCAATCCAGGTTATTGAAATTCTGGTCCTTAAAGCTTAGTTCTCGGCGAATAACTAAATCCGTTCTCTTTGCTTACCAAATATACCATCATATATTTAACCCATCACATAAAGATTTTTTCATGATTCTGCCCGCGAAGCCACTTAAAATTAAGTTTAAAAACTTGGAATTATTTATAATCAAATATTATCAATTATACTCAAAATTATTGTAATTTTCAAATGAATAATACTCGAAACTATTTATTACCTAATCATTCGTCGCATCGTAATTTCTTCCGAGCAGGTGTTGACGCTTGAATATAATAGTTATTAGTAACGATTTCTCCTATTTACTACATAAGCATTTTAAAAGCTAGTTCTTTTACATTAGTGCGTAATTCTCACCCCGGCAAAGAACATATGCTACCCTTGCTCTCTTAAAGCAGCTATCTCATCGAAGCCATTTAAAGACGCCTGAAGCTATCGCGGTGCATCTCGATGCTAGAGCTTGTGAACAGAAAGAAACTTGGGCGCTCTCCTCATTCCAAAGCGTAAAACGTCAAAGGTTAGCTATTTCCCGCGATAAATGATTCCAAATATTATTAAAGTGAAGTAATGGACCTGTGGGAGGCAGAGCTCAATCGCCAGTGCGTCTGGTTGAAGGATGAGAGTAGGGGGGGGGATGTATGGAGGCGTGGGTTGGGGTAAAGAGTGCTGCAGGAAGGGGGTGAGTGACGTGAGAGCAGGAGGGGGGGAAGATTTGGTGAGGTGGGGCGGGGGAAAAGACGGAGGGGTGGATGGGGGTGGTTACTTATTCATTTGTTCATTCGCGAGCTTTTCTCTCTCCAACCGTGAGAGGCGGAGAGGGAAGGTGGAGTTCGATGGGAAGGGAAGATGCTCAGAATTCCCTTCATCTTCCGAGGCATTGCGGATAGACTTTGTGTCAGTTTGGTTGCTAAGAGTACCTGATTCCAAACACAAGGGTCCGGGTTCGAATCCCTTAGGTGGCGGAGATGTTTTATCACAATAATGTCTACCGATAGACTAAAACGCCTTTTTATTGTACTCACGTGTTGCGGAGTAACCCTACGTGTTTATAAATTAAACGCATTTCATATAGATCAAATAAGGTGGATAGAAAATATTACCAAAATATACCATTTGAAAAAAGTAAACAACACATATAATTAAGCAATGAACATAAAGGAAGTTACGGTTTTATAAATTTTGCTCATGATAATTTAATTCTTTAAAAAACGGGAATCAAGTCGTGGCTTATCAATATAATTCTTTCATCTTTTGCAATTGTGCATTATTCGAGTTTTAAGGCCAAGGTATTAAAAATTTCTAGGTAAATCTTTATTATAGTAGAATGTTCCTTGTTGACGTGAGACGCCAATTTTGATGCACAAGTTCAATTAATAGTGAGTAGCCCAAATTTATAACACAAATTTTTTAGGTAAATGAAATACAAAAAAATGTCCTCTCACAATAAATGTTAAAGCATTGATATTACGGTGATGATAAAATTTAACGTAAAAAAATCATTAACGAATAAGTCCAACAACGAGAAGGATAGAAAAGATGCGTTGTGGAAACTCTCAAAGAGAGACAAAATTATTGGACTCATGTTGAGAACAAACAGTCTAATGAGAATGATTTTGGAAAGAGAAATGAATAGGAAGAGCAATTGATATGAACCAGGAATGTGGTTCAACAGGCAAGCGTATGAAGGACCTGAAAGTAAATGATTCTGTTGGTGTGAGGAATTTGCTAGAGAAGCGAGTGGAGAGGAGAGCTAAGGCAAACAACTCTTCGGATTGATTACTACGGATGATGATGATTATGATGAAATTACTCTGGGAACGCATATGAATCGAACGAAAAATACCTTTGGGCCCGCTTCAGCATTCCATGATTAATATGAACCACAAGATGGCGTTACCTCTTTGCTAGGATTAAAAGTACAGAGAGTTTGAGGTTTTTTAATAACATTAGACTGTTGGTTAGTTGACTCGGACATCATTGATGGAAGGATGAATAAACTTTGGTTTCCATATCGATGAAATATTTAACTAGAGATCATGAGACTGGCTTTATCAGTAGACGAGTAACTGTGACAAATGCTTACATTTGTCTCTGGTAGTTGGAGAAACAAAAATATTGGTTCAGTATGGAAGCTAAAGGAATGAGTTTTCGTTCCTTGATATTTAGCTCGAAAAGCACCCAGCGTCAGAGCTTATCAGTGGAATGCTTAATACTGCTTGAATGCGTGAGAATAATTATAGTGTAGTACTTCACCCAGACCCTAATTGCAAACTAGAACCTTTAGTTTAGGCGTTGATATTAGGTCAGCTTATACGGTGGTTTCCTCTCCAAACTTCCTTCGCCACCATGATATTCCGTCATGAAGGATCTGGCGTCAACCCGGCATATCATCAGAAGGAATGTTTCATATTTGTTCCACCAAGTCACAAGCTCTAACTCTGCCGGTGTTTAAAAGAACGATTTGCTCACTCAGAAATCCTTAGGATGAAGTGAATTTCGTTTTTTGAAATGTCGTGGGTGATAAAACCTCTGACTCCTGTTGATCACCCTTGAATTCTTTTTTCTGTAAAATCCATCCCTTATCTACCAACAAACCGGTACTCAATGGTTGAATTGATCTCATTTTCCAGTGACCTTACAAAATAACTAAACAACTAATCTACCCGTTTAGAAAAACCGAGGTTGTTCTGCGAGGAGTCCAGAATCTCGGTGATTATGTGCAGTATACCTTTTGTATTTCTGTTCATTTCCTTTGTAGCGAATTACAATACCACATATTGTATCTCTTGAATTTTCGGCATGCCTAGAGTGCGGTGAACGCTGATGAAATCTCGCTTTCGGACGAGAAATTGCGAGTTATTTTCTTATGTACCAATAAACTAAAAGGCGCCTGCAAAACCTGTAAATCTTCGTTCCAACCAGGGTATGGAGTTTATTGCGATAAGTAAAGAGAGGGGCTGCATAGCCCTAACTTCGCCCTAAACAAAGACAAATATAAATAGCGCTAGATTTAGCCAACTTAACTTTACTGTAGTACAGTGTGGTGCATGTTGATTATAACTCATTTCCTGCCACAAACCCTTGAGAAGGCTTGCATCGTATTATGAAGATGAAAATAGAATCACAAGGGAAACAGAAACCCACAATTTTTCTGGTTGCATACTTTTAGGGTATTCGACTCGAAGAAGAAAGTGACAAGAATATACCAATGTAGAAATAGGGGAAGGAAAAGAGATCAGAGCAGGAAACAGGAAGAGGATGATATTTTGACAATGAGGGAAACAAAAGACGATCCGAGAGTCCTTTTCTTCCAAGCAGTCAACCCTTGGAAATACGTCATTCATGACGACGACGACAACCACGAAAGAAGAGAAGAGAACACTGCCACCCGTGTCATCGCGGTCAATTTTTTTCCCCTCGCAACAGCCGAATCCCATGTACATAAAAAAAGGCAAACTGAAAATGTGGGGTATACTTAGCCTCTCGTGTGCTCCGTGTAGTGGATAGGTTGTAGCTTTTAGCACCGGCAATAATGTTAACTACTATAATAAACGCCAGGCAATTAGGAAGGGCGGGAAGGAGGGAGGGTGCAGGGGCAACTCGATGAGAGGAAAAAAATCCTAGAATGAGACGCAGGAAAGGTGAGGAATGAAGCTTCCAGGAGAGTCCGCGAGAGGTGCTGGCGTTGCTGCACCAGTCCTTCCCTGCCCTGCCCCTTCCCTCCTGCCACCCCTTCCGTCAACCGACTACCCCATCCCCCCCTTACGCAACTCGGCACCTCCCGTCACACACCGCCTTACTCATACTTTGCCATATCCTCCCCTGCTGCCTTTCTCCCAACCCCCATTCTAGATCTCACGAGGGGAAGGAAGAAGTCTCGCTCTACAAAAAAACTAGGGTGACCTTCCTTCCAACGGGAGCCGCAACCATAGCGCTGTGTCGCGTACTTTAATTTCAATATCACACTCCATGTATGAATGTTTTTATCTCGCACCTTCGTGCGACGCGTTTCGTAATTCCGTCGAAAAAAATCGCCTACGTATTTGTCCCACATACTGTAGGTATGCGGGAAGCAGGAGAAGTTGGAATGAGACACAAAAGTGAATGACTGCATTAGAGAGCCTCTATGCTTCTTTATGCTCAGGATATAGTGGATATGATAATGTACCTATCCCACATTAGAGAGTCAACTGATCGACAAAGACGCGGACTGATGGGAGCGCCCGGGCGAACAAACGTAGTCTGGCACTCACCTGTTTTTTTCCTTCTTTTGAGCCAACTTTGGACTGTGTCAAATAAAATTCCTCAGCAGTAGCTTTTTTTCCTCTCTTACTCTTTCCTCTTTCCCACGTATCCTATTTCTAATTTAAAACCTTTTTTCAGCCTTTCCTCTCTTTCCTCTTCCTTGGAATCCTTCCATCTGCAGGTGTTTTTTCTCTAGAAATCAGCCTTTATGTAGCTTCTACTTTTATATTCATTATTTATCAATCTTTTTAATCCTTCTTAAATCGAACGAGTTGTTGACTTCTTCCCCCAAAGATAAATAAAGATCCGCTCTGTTTAACTATCAAAGTGAATCCTCTACAGATGTTTCAAAATGTTTCCATGATTCCGTTACGTTCTCTGTACTTTGATGTATTTCATTATTCCTTGCGCATGAAATTGCTGTCTAATATCTATCAGAAAAAAATAATATGCTCTTGGTACATGGGTAACCTTGCCGCATCAAGTCTATAGCACCTTTCAAAACAGTAACTTAGCCGTAATACGGTGATTTTAGCTGACAAATATTGCTAGACACTTGATGATGTGATTGTATATATTACTTTGCTTGTCTAGTAATATCACATCGGAGACGGCTTCATATAACATTGCATCAAGTTGCACCACGAAGCGCAACGCACATCGTTGCATCTCTTATTATCTAATTCAAATGATATAAAATTGAAAAAACTCCTGCGCGATATCCATAACAGTAACGTCATATGCTTTTTTTCCTGAGGCGATAAATTTTATTAAATTATCCCTTCGCATATTTCGCTAGTGTCGCTGGCAGAAGGTAGTGCTAAAGGCGAAGCATATTTAGCCGATGGCTACAATTCTTCACGACACACGTCGCATATCGCAGTCTATATAAATATCGCAATTCGCTCAGGCCCAACCGCTCCGTCCACAGCCTTTCTTCCCGTCCGACACTCTTTCTCCACTCCTTGAATGCCAATCCTCTTTTCCCGCCTATTGGCTCGGCAGATGCGGCCCCCTCTATCGCCTTCCCCTCCCCCACCTCTTCCCTCAGCCGCCCTACCCCCACCCTACCCTCTTCCTCCAGCCCTTCCACCCCCACCTCCCATAGCTCTCTCCATTGCCTCGTTTGCACCGCTATCTCACGAACCATCGTTTCAAACCTACACGAGCACACACTATTATCGTTTACTCAGTGTTGCCTTCACTACGGCATTGCGACGATCAAGCAAAAAACAAGCGAGCAAAGTAAGGGATACCGTATTCCTGTGGCGTTTTAAAGGTTTCGAAATGTTTTTTTCAAGATCACGACACATTTCCGTGAGTATTCATTGGAGTAACACAATCTGCTCCTCTTTAATAAATGAATGAATTGTGATCGCTATTCATCGTCTCTGGTTTCCACTCGTTACGCTACCTCTGTGAAGTGACGGCGCGCCGTCAGAATGTCTGGATAGCCGCGGTCCCAACGTGAATTCGCTCTACGATCTCAGGCGACCATCGTATGGACGATTGTACGTACGATAGATAGTAGTGCGAACGGGACACCACCCAGACATCCACACTCCCAGCGAAGCCTCCTCCTCCTCCATCCGCACGCATTGAAACACACACCCTCCCACTCGTCTTCCCCCCTCAAGCCTCCCCTTCCCAGACCAACCTCCCCCATATCCCGCATCCCCTTCATTCCCCACACCACCGCCAGGCGGCTCTGACTCGCACTCCCGTAGTAGTGGACGTAAAGTAACTCTTGCGAGTTCTCGTCCTTTCCCCTTGTCGCGGGAAGAGTGGCGATTCGAGGGACGCAAACATCGTGCCTTCTTCATCTGGCTCTTCGGGGATACCGGTATTTGAGGCATCGCTGATGTCGCCAACCACTCGGAATGATCCCCGTTGAGAGAGTACCATTTTTACACCTATGCATTAAAGTTGAACAAAAAATTAGTTACATTTTTAAAGGGGCAAAACAATGGCAAACCTTGGACTATAAATAGATAAAGAAAGTGATTTAATTCTCCGTCGAAAAGACAATTTCTAGGGCTGGTTTCAGTCCTTGGCTTTATTTTGCGAATGAATCATTTCAAAAATCAATATTAACGAAAAACAGCCAATCTTGTTTAATGCGGATCTATCTCATTATTCATCAGTGCGAAGTGGTTTTGCCATGCCAGCTTGAAAAGTACACAATTTTTTGTGTTAGGACTACGAGAATACTAAGGAGCCTTTATATATAGATATTATTTACATAGTGAACGGTGTCTGTTCTAACTACCATGTATGCTGACTAATAACAGCGGCCACTTAATGAAGCCATTTTCAAAAATTCGAATTTTCAATACACGCTCAAAATGTCCAAGGAAAAAAGTTCAATAAATAATTTCATTCAGCTATGGTTGCTTGAAACTAAAGCGCTTTAAAGGTATTATAATAACATCAACGTTATTAAGATATTATCAGCATCTAAATCAGGGGTGGCCAACCAAAATGTTCAAGGCGGGCATGCGGCCCGGCATGAACATTCTTCTGGCCCGTGAGATTCATCATACTTTAATACAAAAACTTTAACACAATACTTATAACTCATTATGTTTCAATTTTTCACTCCAAAATAATGTCTATCGTAGGTCAAAATCTAATATGGGGATATATAACTTTATATGCGGCCCGCGCAGTTTTGATGCATTTCCAAAGTGGCCCGCAAGGTCAATTTGGGTTGCCACCCCTGATCTAAATGATTAAATGGTGGTACGTGAACTATATTCAAGCTAATGATGAACACTGGCCTTGACATTTGTGGCAGCCTTATCATAGAAAGCCGGCGCTCTCTATCGTAATCGCACTGACAGTGTGAACAATTGAGCCCCGTTTGACCTCGGCTGGTTTTTCGAAATTATCGACCAATCGGTGGCCATTCCTATAAACTGCACTCTCTTCATTGATGTCGCCCGCCACCGAGCCCACAATCACTATTGAGTTACGGCGATAGGGGCAAGGGGACATGGGGGAGGGGGCCGTGTGGGAACAGGGTTGCCAACTTCTGAAGAATTTATTCCAGGAGTTGATAGTTCCGGAGGTAAGAAATTCTGGGGAAATACCCGTATGGTAGTTTGAGCAAGATGGCTGTACCGATCAAACTGAAATAAATCGTCGTTATTATGAACGAAAAGGCCTCGGCTTTCTAGTGTTACTGACGTATCAGCCATATCTTTCATTTCAATTCTAGAAATTTTCTAAGAGACAGAAAATGTTTTCCATAGCAAATAGAACGGTTGAGTACTACATGGCGATGTCGTTTCTGAATTTGAGGATATGCTGACCATAAGGTCGCTTTGTAAATCCTATGTTTTCCTAATGTAAAAAATATGTATATTACTCCCTTAAATATTTTTGGGAAATTGCAATACGATCCTCCGGCGGCATCAGCGTTCAGTAAAATACAATTTATTCTATTTGAAAGCTACCAATATCATTACGTGTCTCTTTCACTACTGAGATGTTAAGTTGCAAAACAAAAGCTTTTTGGATGACAATTGTATCATAATTGTTCATTAATCAATATTATAAAATAACATGAAAATGTTCTCCAAATGGTGACTGAAGAAAAATCTCGCTTAACCTTCCATAGACCAAAATAATAAATACTCTACCGTCTAATGTGTATTACGAGGTATTGGACGAGCTTTTATATGCTACCTATTCACAGTTGTAGTAGCTCTACCTACCAGTATAATGTTGGTAAATTCGTCACGATTTTATCGTCAGAGACTAAGAAAATCTGCGAGAGTGCATTTTAAATGTAGTTCATTAGATCTTTCAAAAATCTGAGTTCACAGAATACAAAGTGGAAGGGAAACTATTGGGGAGGCAAACCAGAGGATGGCCTAGAATGTCCTTTTTTGACCGTTTAATATCAATCATGAACTGCTACACCTTTGGATAGATTAACCTACAGCTTTCTTAATGTGCTTGAAGCAATTTGCGTGAAATTTGCAAACGAGTACTTATTAGAAATATGTATTTCTAAAAGAAAAACAAATCCGCCTGACTGATTTGTTATCTTGGCAATTTAATGATATTTTAACACCTAGCCACATGGCTCTAGAAATATACTTCGAAATAATTTAATTAAATATGTAAAGATTTTCTCCGAAACGCGAAAACATACGTTTCGTATTGTATTGCGAGTTTTCGGGTTCTCCCCGCGTTGCAGCATTTTTATGAACGACCGTTTCACTGGCATACCAGTCGGCATCACCAGGTTCTAATGAATAGGATAATTGCCTGCCGCTATATTTAAGGCTCTGGTCCATTGAAAGTCAGTTAGGACCCAGTCCGAAGCACTCTGTTTGGCTATGGAGTCGAACGGTCATGGGTTGTAGAAAATCCGTTAAAAATTATAGGAGAGCAGATAGTCATCTTCCCTGTTGAAGTAATTTAGATTCTTAGCAATTTCGATTGCCTTCCGTATCAGCCGAGGGAAGCACTAATTTTCCTTGGCGATGATCTTACTATCTTTAAAATGTATTCTATGGTAGAAATTGCTTCTTTTTGGTCGTTTCTTGGTGTTCTAGCTACCAACATTTAAGGAATCTCGAAGTTTGGCCGCTATACGATTTTCTGCAGCTGCATTTCATCTCGCATACTCCTTCCTGAATATCCTTTGGCCAAGGATATTTTTCGGTGCGAAGGAGGTCTTCATATCGCTTAAAGCCTCGTCACTACGCTGTACTTGGTACTCTTGCGATCTTTTCCGAAGCACTCGCGACATACGGTAAAAGTTCGTGGGCCTTTGCTCGTATTTCAGGGTCAACTGTCTCTTCACGGGTCATACCACTTTTCCTACTTTCTTTTCTGTCAAGAATGTCTTAAGGATGAGATCTCGTCTATACCCATTCTGTTAAAGCACAGATAGATGTTGTTTCTGTTGATCAATGGAAGACCCATCAGAGACGGCATGTGCCCTCTATATCATTAGGACGTAATTATGCCGACTGGAATGCCGGCAAAACGGTCGTCCACAAAAATGCTGCTACGTTGGGAGAAACCAAAAAATCGCAATACATAAGAAAACTGCGAAATTCTTCGTAAAAATACGTTTCATATTTTTATTATTATTATAGTACCTAATAAATATCAAGTTTTCATGCCAAATAAAATCAGTATCTGTATACAATGTTCGTTGAAATTTAGATATCCACACCATGAACCCAAGTTGGAACAATGCCTTAATTGAGACAAAATTGAAAAAAATATAGTTCTTGCATCATTTATATCACTAATTTAGGATTTTTTCCAGCCTTTAAACAGATATGCGCACCTTTAATGCGTTTCGAGAATCATTTTTTACATACTTGAATAGCTATAAGAAACGTGTTCTCAATGACTCTCGACTAGCGCTCCAGCCACTTTAAGAGACCAATTCTAACAGTGACAAGGCCTGGCCTTCTGAGTGATGACGAACGATGTAGCTACCGGAAGATTGCCTAATTGAGTATAATTAGAAGGAAAACGCCTCAATGAGGGAGGCGGCTAGTTGCTAAAAATTACACCTTTACTCCGGGAAACATCCAGATGATTCGGTAGAGTTGGCAGTCCTTGAATGGGAAGCAATGGGAATGCATGAGAGTTGCGGGGAAGATAGGAAAGCGAAGTGGGGAAAAAGTGTAATGGAAGTGAAGAGGGAGGCGTCTGGCCGACAGAAGTCCAGGGGGGGGCGGATGGGGAGCGACAGGATTGGGATGAAGAGTGGGGTTGGGGAACAAGGGAGAACGACTCGGCCGGCCCTCTCCCTCTCTCTGCAGCAGGGCCGGGCATAATGTTTTGGAGTGGGATTGAAATCCGAGTAGCAAAGGAGCGAAGTGCATTCGCTTCCTCATGCCCCGGATGCCTGCTTGCAACGGGTTCCGGAACGTACGTGTTCTCACGCCCGAGTTCATTTCACCCGAAAACCATTTCGGTGAGTGGGACGAGGAGAAGAAGAAGGAAGCATTTACTACTGCCGATGCAAATGTCGGACCTTGACTGTGAGCCGAGAATTTTATCCGTTTGCGTGGCGGATGCGCTGATATTTGGCATATTCAATTCCTGGTTTCCCTGTGTAAGGTTTGATGCGTGGACTGACTAACCTAAGCGGTGTTTCTTTCAACTGCAACATTATGCAGTCTTTATTTGCCAAATACTTGTGAGAGTAGGATCACTGGAGCTATTTCATTCCTGGAATTTTATACCGAATGGGGAAAGGTAGGAAGATGGATGTATTGGAAGAGTCAGAGATCAAGAGGAACATAAAAGTCGGTCATCGGGTAAACGAAATCCTTAATCCTTAATCTTAAGTATTCCGCTCACTCTGGGAACAGGGAATACTATTCCCTTCCGGGAATCAGCCATCCTCACCCTCAATCTAATCACTCATGGATACATCGAACTCATCACATAGTCTCCACAACAATACTGCTTTCCTCCTCCATGCGTGGCTTCCCTTTTGCAGCCTACACCTTAATTACCTATCAGCAATGGAAATACAATATTTCCTATGTTACCTCCTACAATGTGAAGCTACTGATCTGCTGAAGCGAAATCTGCTTGTCTTAAAACAGTGAAGCCAGCAAAAGTTCCTATTTGCATTAATTCAAGGAAATAGTCAGAAGAAGATTTTTTTTAAATGATAACTATATTTACACAATTTTTTGTTGTACAGTTTGTTTACTCAGAATTATTATAGAGTATTTGTTGCAGTGTAGCTCCTAAACTAATTAAGAGCGCGACTGCTTGTTCGTTTAACTTCTTATCATTTAAAATTTACTCCGATATTTCTTATGTTGGTTGAGCCTGAAGCATGATAGAATACATGTTTTCAATTGTCAGTTTTTATTACATTTGAAGTTATTTAGTCCTTAAGTTATTCCATTTGCTACTGTTAGAAAACAGAGTATGCTAATTTTTCTAGTAATCAAATAAATAAAAGAATTTGACCCAAAGATTGATTTTATGTGTTGGAACTAGTTTTATCTGCTACTTGCAATCATTAACTAACAGTGGCGAGATACGCTTTTTCTCTCTCACTTTACAAATGAATTTCAACATCCTTAAGCTTTCTAACTTATTGAGCGTAGCTCCTTCGTTTGTCCTTTGGGTTTAACTTCTTTGACATTCCCCTCCCCCCTCGGAGCCCTCGCAAAACGAATTCCGAATGCTCATCATCATTCGCCGCGGATACATGCCTCTTTTTCGTGCCAAATGTCAAGAGAGGTGGAATCTCATAATGGATCGGAGCATGGTTTCTCCATTATAAAAATCCCCAGGGCGGGTCTAAATATGCGAGGAAGTGTTGGAATTTCTGAGCGAAATGAAGACCTTTCGCTTTCTATTTCAGTTCCTTTTCAACAGATACCTTCTCGATGAAAATTAGTGCGTACATTCATTTGGTTCTCCAAATTTCATAAGCATCCTTCAAAGCCTAAAACTGAATTTGAACTTGTAATTACCCCGGTCTCGTCATTTTTGGCCAAAGAGGAAAAATTCGATATCATAAGTGGATTTACCATTCAGTGCAAGAGGATAAATGATGCCGTCTTATGCGGTAAAACTGAATATTCCAATTTGATATCGCAAGTAAAATAAAGTGGGTGCTTATATAACAGAGAGGCATAACCGAGGTAGCTCACTTCAACTAGCTTTTAGCATGGAACACTTTACCGGTAATATTATACTCAGTTATCACTCTCGGCTAACAAATAAGCCCACATTAGGAAATTTGTTACTTAACTTATTTCCTTTTTGTCACTTGAACTATTGCACGGACGTACCTAATCTACGAGGAATATAATAGAAAAAGATTAAATGGACGAACAAGTTGATGGATAAGACAGGCATCTGGGCCAGATGAACCAATCAATGCGACTGTATGTTCTTGGTTTGGTCGGGCATTTCCGATCTGTAATTCCTAATACAAATCTCGCATAATCGATCGAAAATCGAGGATATTCGTGAGGGAATAGTAATTCATTGCCGGGGTGGACAATTTTCCTGATTGCTCTAAATCGGTCGCAAGGGACATCTCGCTTTTGATTGCACCCCCGCTCTTGTTTTTAGAGCACCGCATTTTCCAGCTCGAGTGTGCTAATGCTCGAAGCCAATCTCGAGTCTAGCTGACGCATTTCAAATTTCGGTCCGATCGTGGAAGGCGAATGGAATATTCGCCGCTTAAACGAACGGCGAAGGAGTGTAAATAGTAAATTGCTCCCCTCTAATTGGTACTCTACCTGAAATATAGGTACAGGTCTTTCTTTTGAAGTTTTGCGCCTAATCTGAAATTGAAAGGTCGTGAGGTGTGAACTTTTGAATGTAAAAACAACAAATTTGCCCCGTGAGAATTGGACTCACATGCGGTCGCAGAGATGACTTCCGATTACAAGGTGACCGGTTTCCTGAAACAGAATATTGCGTTTCTCCGTTCGTTTGGATAAAAAAATCGCAGGAAGCTCTTATTTTTCCTTTGATGATTGCTTTTATTTATCGAGTGAATTCTAAATTCATTTAAAAACAGATAACTACAGAATTTTGGCCAAAAGAATATGTTTTCAGCAAATAGAGTTATTTCCAACTAATAACTATATGGGTATAAAGAAGGACGATTTAAAAAAATGGTTTCAATGGAATCCAGTAGTATCTTATCCGGAATATGGATTTATACTCTACATATTTTCAAAATTTTTGTTAATAATTAGTCCTTGAAATTGATCGTACTAATAGCACTAACCGTTTATGCATAAGTTTACTCATGTCTTTTTTAAGAGTTGGCACAGTGAGTTCCGGCTTTAATTTATCGAAATCGCATACATCACTCAGGTTAGTGGTGAAAAAAGTTTAAATAAGAGAGTGGAAGAAATAGAATAACAAATTTATTCAGGGATGTCTCTATGATATGCAAAAGAGTCCGAACTACTTTTCGGCAGCCTTGGAATAGCGTTTGTACTTATTCGAATTAAGTAGGCAAAGAGTCATGAGAGCAGCTAGAGCAAGAGTGTAGTCGCTTTGAGAAAGTACTTCTTCATGAGTAACCTTTAATATGTGTAGCTAATTCACATAAAAATTCTAATTTCCATCCATATTTCACTGAATTGCACTAAGTTGGGATATTTCCCTGATTTAACTTTTAGTTGCGTAAGTTACACTGATAACTTTTATGGGAAAGAGTAATATGTTCATCAAATCACCTCATCACTCCGATGAATGCCGATCCTGACGCTAAGAGAGCGAAGTTGATCCAGTCCCGGTCTCTTTCTGCCTACAAATGAGGAAAACTTACTCCTTCATCTACTGACCCACCAAAGTCATCTCTGTTTCCTTCCCGAATACCACTGAAGCGTGTGGATGTGGCGAATGAAAAAAAAATTAGCTTCGAAAACTTTGCTTGGAAAAAAAAGGAGCTTATCTGGCCCCACTTTTGCAACTTTTTGATGCTGAATGATAGAAAGGCAATTTAAAAATTCAAATAGTTTTAGTTAATATAGCAAATAAAATTTTGCCGTCAATTAATATCAGTTCATATTTATAAAATGTGTGTTTTCATATATGCAAAAAAACTAGAAATGCTACCGACAAATTCTTTGCAATAAATTCCTTTCAATGAGCCAAACGCTATCATACCAATTATTTGTAGATATCAGTGAGTATGTACGTTTCCAGTGTAGCTTGGTGGAAGTGCATGGAAATTATGATTCTAATCTCAAATCAAACACGTTAGATGACTAAAATGGAAGAGTTGATATGTATACTTTTCGATACCAGAGATTTTACGATTTAATCATGTATGCAAAACGTGATGGCCATCTTTATAATTTCAAACTCTTCATGCAAACATCTATTTACTTTTTCCTGTGGATTTTACGAAGGCAGGAAGTACAATTTGTGATAGTATTTATGGATGACTTTTTTCACTTCTTATTTATAACAATGTATTTAGAGAAATTTCAACGTCGCATCAAAACCGATTGCCTACGAATTTTCGAACTAAGTATATATTGAAATTGATTTCCATAGTTTTTCTATGCGCAGTGAGTTGCGCAGCTAAGTACCCTAAGTTATGACCTTTCCAGGAAATCATGGTTTGTTTGGCCAATTGTTAGAGTATTTGAGCGTACGTTTTCATGTTTTACCTCTGTAAACCTTTGAGATATCAGCAGCTACTGCTTTGTAGACATGATTGACGGTGTAGGACGGTGCAACATGTCCAGAAGCATAAACAGAAACATGGCTTCATTAGGCACTCCGAGTGTTTACATTATATATTAAAATAAAATCTAACCGTCATAGTAAGATGATTTCCATCATTATTGGAGTTTAATATATTAAGGTATAATATGATAATGCTTTTGGATCGATGTGAGCCAGAGCAATTTTGTGAGGAGCTTTTTATTAGCTATACTCAGTTGATTAGCTATACACAATGGCGATAGCTGACATAATTAAATAAAAGAATGACAAAATAAAACGGCATATGCCTTTCATGAGCTAAGTCAATAGATAAATATAAAGCACATAAAATTCCAAATGATTTCTCCGTTTAAAAAAACTTCGGTGTTCCCAAAAGTATAAGTCAAGCTTGCGACAGAGGAGCTCTAAAATGACAAATAGCCAGCAAAATGTATATTTCATTCCCCTTTCTACACTTTCAGTTATAAAATTGTGCTATCGATTCTCTACGTTGCGTTTTCAGGACCTAGCTACGGTATTTAACGTAGCCAAGGCAAATTGAAGTCTCACCATTGCCCTTATATCAATTCTCTAGCGCAGAAACATCTCGCAATTCGTCTCCTAAATTCGTGGTGAGTCGTGACCATTACGTCGTACGAGGTGGACACGACTTTTTCCCCTTCTCTCCTTCGTTTCTTCTGTTCTCTCTTACGGACTGGTCAATTTCCGCCGGAAACCAACGCCCGCTTCCACCCCAACAAACGCGCTTCGACGCGGTGGTCGTTCGAGCGGCGGGGAGCCCCCTGAAGGCCGGGCGAGGGAAAAAGACTGACTGCTATTACGAAGTTAATGCGAGAAAGGGAGGGAGGAAGGGATGAGGGGGTCAAGCGAGGTCGGCAGAGGGGGGGAGGGTGGGGCGGGAGCGAAATAAAACAATGTCCTTGGCGGTGAAGTCGACCGACAAACGGCGGCGGCGGCCCTACGGCTGGACCCGTCTTCTCCTTGTTTACGACGCCTCGCCCGCGTTCTCTCCCGGGAATCGACCTCTTCTTCACCCCTCCTCTCCGACAGCGGCCTCGGCGGCACTTTTGGGCGCACGCCGCCGTGCAGTCCAATTCCTTTATCTTCACGAGGCGTTTGAACGGATGAACACGAATTCGTTTTTTCTTTTAATTTTCCAATTCCTCGCGATTTTGAGTTGCTTTTTCAATTGTGGGGTAAAAAATCATGACCTAGTGAGTCACTTGCACCAAGACATAAAGAATAGGATGATATGATATTTGCAGTTGAAGTAAGTGAAGTCGGTACTCCATTTGTTTTTTTTTTTTGCTTTTTCGCTAATGGAAGAATTCAACGGTCACCATACAGAGTGCATGAGAGATATAATCAGAATATTTTCACTCACATTGAAATCCATTGGATAGCTTCTCTGCCGTGGATAATAGCCAATAGAGCTAATTCCTTGAATATAATGCTGCAATGACTCCATTGGAGGCAACATGACTGCATTGGAGGCAATGCCTCCAATAGCCATGATCGTCACATTTTACAACGTTTAAGGAAACGTATTTTACCTTACCAATCTTAGCGGTCTTAATTTTGTGCTGGTGGTATTTGCTTATCTCAAATAACTAGAAAGTCATAACAATTAAAAATACGTGAACTTTTACGACTAACTCTATACAAGGGACGTTTCATCATATACGCGCCAAGCTGTGATCAATTTTTCCAGTTCTGAATGTGTTCTAGCCTCATTTTATTTATATCTTGCACAAAGGAAAGACTCAGCGCTTACTTCCATGCATATGATTACTCATCATTGGTCGTTCAATCCAAGGATTGCTTGACTGCAGCCCTCCACCCTTCCCTATCTAATGCTAGTCCACTTACCTCCTGGTATCTCTCCCTCTATACTTTCCTCTTCGTATGGACCATGAACTTATTCCTGAGTCTTCCTCTCGGTACTTCTCCCTATATTTTACCTTCAATTATGTTCATCACTAGCACATTCCCAGGTTATGTCCCATCCATCTGGTTCTTCTTTTCTATTAGGTGTTACATATAGTCCCTCTTCTACTCTTCTGCACACTTCATCATTTCTCATTTTGTCCGTCCATTTCGTATTATTGGAGAACTTGTCCATTACGTTTAGTGACCTTTGAAGATCATCGCAATTTCCCGCTATGACTGCGATATCATCTGCGAAGTGAAGCATGATTATTTTTCTCTGTTTATATTTATTGCACTCATATTGTTTAACAGTGCTGGTGAGAGGTTGCATCCTTGTATAACTCCTTCGTTAATTTTATATCCTATCTGATTTCCGTCTCTCTGTCCTTTGCGTAGTGGCGAGTTGCTTCCTGTATAGTTGATAGATTATTCTTTTGCCGTCGTAACCGATTCCGAGTTTTTCCAGCTGTCTGAACATCTTTTTTCAAAGGAAACCCGATCCCTACTTGAGTGTCTTGTGGAGGGCACTTCAAGTACAGTAAGTACTCCGTTTGTCGAATGAGACGTTAAACTGTGGTCCCCTTGTCGCCTTTCGTAAAGAGTAGGCTATGGCCGACGCCGGGTTTCCATTCACCCTTCCTCCCTTACCTGTCCCCTATGGCAAAAATGACCTCAGCTGTCGGTCGTCTTCCAAAAATCCAATCCTGAACATCTTGTTCCACTTAACATTATTGAAGGCTTTTTCCAGGTCCACAAATGCGACATACAATGGCTTGTTCACATGTATCGTTATCTCTACCACAGCTCTCAGAGTATGGGCTCCCTGGTGCCCCCGTTCTTCCTAAATATAAACTAATTTTCTGTGAGATTGTTTTCAATTTTCCTTCCCATTCTTCGGATTATTATTCGTATAAGTATTTTGGATGCATGTGACACTAGGCTAAATTTTATGTGCCCCTTATATCTCTCAGTCCATGTCGTCTTCGGTCTCGCAATCATTACGCTCGTTTGAAAGTCCAATGGAAGTCTTCCACTTTGGTTGCTGTTTTATCATTTATAGTCAGAGACATTTATAGGCATTATATGGAGATATCTATGGGTAACGTTCATAGCTTTAGAAGTCGTTACCTTATTTATACAAATTCTCTACTTTTGTCATCACGTAAAATTTACAGGTATAGCACGACCTATGCATTCCCAAACGCAGTAATAAAAGTCACACAGGATCATAGGATCTAAAAAAGCGTTTATTCGTGGTGGCAGGAGCGCTTAAAGTAAATCTTAGTAAATTCACAACAGTACAGTTCTCACGGAAATCATCACACGAATGCCATGTCTACACTGTGAGTGGATTAAACATAGTCCTCAGAGGATATCAAATGCTTTGAATTTTCCTAAACTTCAGACATATTGTGGAAAACACACATACAAAACATATGGGGCACATTATTAAAGAAACTAGGATTCATTAAGCGTATAATATGAAGATCCTCGGAAGAGAAAGTATAAGAGCTGTGCTACTTCGCCCTAATTAGGCCACACAGGATTACGCCGCAAGCATTTTGGACCCTGGACAGAAAAATTAAACAAAAGAAAATAGTAAAATACAAAGGAAAGCTGCGCGCTTTATTAAAAACTGCTACGAGTGAACATTAGTGTTTCTCAGCGGGATTAGACTGGGATCTGCCCGAGGCTTGGAGGTTGCACGTAGAATTATTATGCTTGAGAAATTCCGAACAGGTGTGTTTCAGGACGACACAGATAATATTATTTTGACGCCACACTAAATTTATAGGTAAGAGAGAAATGAAAAAATAAGAGAAATATATATTGCCGAAGAATAAGATAATAAATTTTGATCTTTCAACGAACAACAAGCGACCATAATAAAACCGGAGCTCCACTTGGCACTTCTTGCATCAAGCTTTTTGCAAGCGAGTGCCTTCAGGTTTTGCTACTCCTTAAAAGAGGTAACAATAAGGTGTTCGATACCTACGGGACACAGTTCTCACACGTAGAAGAATATTGTATGCTATATGTTATATAGCTACATGGTCAGGGGTCGGAGATCGCTTAATTTCTATGTTAGAACTCACTTTCCAAAACCCATTATAGTCTAATAATCAAGGGAGAGAAACAGATAGTACCAGCATACCTCACGAAACTCTTTCTTACATGAAGCTTTCAAAATGCTCCCCTTCAGCATTGCTACATGTATCAACCCGCCATTGTATTGAAGCCCGTTGGCGCTGATGTATCCCTGGATACTGCGTGTGGTTTCGCAGACTTCCTCAACACGGGCACACACACTCAGCATTTGTACCGAGTTTCGATGCACACGAGCTTTCAAGTGCCTCCACAAATAAAAGTGTATTTGGTTTAGGTGTGGACAGCGTGGTGACCAGAGAATTGTTCCACCCCTTCCAACCCTTCCAACTTGTGGAAAATGAGTTTTCCATAAATATATATTCTTCTTCTAAGCGTGAGGAATGTGCCATGAAAGTGTGGATGTACCATATTATCACACCTTGTGTATGTCCCTTATTCATATAATACATAATGTTTTTTTATGTCATTATTTACTCTCTAAGGCTGGAATTAATTTTCATTATTCACTTCTAGCATAATATCGTATTCGACCTCGGAAATTAAATGTGAGAGGCTTGTTAAAAAAATGCTGGTCACAGTTACCAAGTTATCACTAACGAATGTTAAATATGCACGCTTTCCCGGAGCATGCGTTAAATTGAGACGCATTGCCGATGGATCGTAAAATAATCCAATGCGGTCACTGCTGAAAAAAATAATGATGAACAAAAGATAATCCATATCATCTCCAAAATGCTTATATTCAATTTAATAAACCCTCTATGTTGGAGACTCGTGCTGAAAAAAAGTGAAAAGTCCTTGTTGGTTAATAGGCATGATTTGTCGCTTGGTCGGAAAAATTTAATTCATATATGCCAAATCTATCGATGAATTAAGTGATAAACCAATGTAGTATCTGCGTTTGACATTTCGGCACTGCTTAGATTGCTATTCAAAAGCAATGGCTTGGGGAAGAATGTGCCCAGAGTTCAAACGTCAAACTCACGCCACCTGGAGTGGAAGTGAGGTGTTTGGGATAACTTTTATCCCACTCCATGCCACATTCATAAATATACTCGATAAAATTGCCTGTTTTGGGCACACATCATGGAAACGTCCGCCTTTGGTTTGTATTCGACCTCCCGCGGACATCTCCGTGTAAACGTTGCGTTTTTGGCTGTGTTAACCCCTCGCTTCAGTCAATGACGCTTTTCTTGGCGGTCACTGTATCCAAATGACAGGGGGCCAGGGGCGTGACGTCATGTTTCTCCCTCTCCTTTACCCCTCTCGCTCCTCCGCCCCCACATCATAAAAAACCCCGACCCAAGCCGTCAATCGTGCGGTTGCCGAGGAGACGGACTCGAGCTCGGCGCTGACTCATTCTCTCTGTTGCTCTTATTTTTACTCGCACTCAAGGCGTTCCACCCCTCTCGCCGCATCACCCCCTGCCATACGCCCCCCTCTATCATTCCCCTCTCACAACACTTCCTCCTCCCAGCCGGTGGCTGATGTCGTTTTTTGTTCCCAACGCTCCCTCCCTCATTCTTGAAGCCACGCATATCTCAAGCAATTCCGTGCTATATGCAGGACGCCTCCCTTATGAGAGACAGACAAATCCTTAAGCCCGTCACACGACGCACTTGGACCAACACATGCTTGAGGATTATCGCAAGCAAGATAGCTTTCCAGTATCTCGTGATACAAATCCAGCTTGATGAACAGCAAGCATTATCGCTATCATGATGGCTGAGCTACTTGATTTCATAATTGACGTGATATTAGTTAGATACTAGCTTCTGTGTGACATAATAGCCTTCGACCAATCGCGCTAGCTTAAAGAAACAAGGAGGTTGAAATGAAATGGAAGAGACATATCTGCGAATTCTCATTGTAGAAGGTGAAACAAGGGTCGGAGCGCATGTAAAGCGTTTTTTGCTAGGTAAGCATAGTCAACTGGTCATAAAACATCGAATTTCCTCTGGATTTTAACTCAGATTTGACGAATATTAAATACGGCCACTAGAAGCGTGTGCCAGAGAAATATTTGACCTGTGACAACTATAATTGGTGGAATTTGCTTCAAGAGTCAAGCTGAATGTGACTCAACTTTTTTCCAACCTCTTTGTAAACTGACACTGTGCGATCTGCACTTTTTGAAATCGGCGGCAAGCATGCCTCTTTTGGGCCTTTGGTCAAATTTGAGCAACGAAATCAACTGTAAACTCAAGAGTGCCAACTGGGTGTTTTGGTATCCTCATGTCATTGAGTGGTTGATTTAATATTTTTGTTGACCTCTGTTAAGACTTAAATGAAAATGCCGCTTCCCTACTTGTAAAACTGCTGACCGTGTGTAACCCTCTACGATGGCACCAATCACACTGGCTTCCAACCTAAATACCTAGAATCGGCTAGAATACTAGGCCTTGTGCTGGATCATGTATCAGGCAAAACAGGCTTTGGTTTACTCCGTTGAGTTTGAAATCTAGAGTGACAATCAGAGATAAAAGAAGAAACATAATTACAAATATTCCTAACGTATATTCTCGATGAAAGAGCAGCAAAAATTCTGCAACTCAATCACAGTTGAACCAGTTTGACCAAAATGTAATTCAATTTACTAATTATTATGAGGAAAGTTTTACAAAATACAGAAAAATAAAACGTCTTCAAGAGCCGGGTTAATATGAATAAGTATGTATCACGCTTAGGTAGTTTGAAAACACAGGACAAATCCCTTCATACCAAACAGACAGTGGAAGTATACTTATTATAACGCTAATTGAAAAGTTGGATAAGGTTTATTAAAATAAACTGATAAGATGGGATATTGGCGGGTAACAGGCACTCATTCAGGAGGATAACCCCAGGGTCACGAGATATTTTTTAAATTTCAAGCTGTTATAAAGTCCTGAGCTCACATCATTCATTGGTGAATTGCTATTCATTCACTTTCAAATCAATCAAAAGTTTTCTCATAGTAATACACACATTTAGTAGCGATGAAATATCTCACTGTTTGTAAACGAATATGGGTTATTTTTTCGTCAAATCGTTGTAAAACGTAATCGACATATGCCAACCATTCTATCATGAATTGAAATGATGCACCAACACATATCTACGATATAATTCGAAATTATGAAGTAAACAAATATAAAATCTTAGCATACTATGACAATCGGAAAAATGTCATAATATTTGTCAATGTATTTCTTGTATATAATGTAAATTCTAGCGACTGGCCTAAGTTCTGGATATAAAAAAATATATTGCCCATTTTTTGGGATATTCCGGTACGCTTGGTATCTCTACCTGCATTGCCTTCAGAATCTCCCTCTCCTCATCTTCCCACTCCCTCTCGACCATTTTTTATGGGCACCCTCTCCCCCCGCCAACTCCCTTATTTCTCACCCCTCCACTCTCCCCTTGTCCTCCCCCACCTCCAACCTCCCATCCCTCTCCTCCCTCACTTCTGGGTTAAGCCTGATGTGGGAGGTGGAGCGAATGGTGTCAATTTCACACTAATAAAGCTGTTTGTCTATGCGCATCCTTCTTTGAGACTCGGACCCCTTAACTCCATCTCATCCTCTTCCACCCACCCTCCTAGCCCCCGAAATCCACCACACTCGCGATGACTTGCAAATAGTATCTTCTTACAGTCGTCCTAAGCGACCATCTAAAGAAATTGACAGTCAAAATCGAAATATATACCCTCCAAGCATGACGAGCGATTTCATCGTTCACCGTACATAAATTTTGTCTCGAAAATCAAATCCTTGGCTTTAGAGGGTTCGATTGTTTCTCCTTTATGTGGTCGGGCACCATTAAAAAAGGTATCAAGTTGAAAATGTTCGATGCGTCGTTGAAATTCAACCCCCATTCTTTCCTGACAGATGTGAATTCTGGATTATCGTACTGATAATCATGTGATGGAGGTGGTTTTGTAATTTTTTCTTTATTTTTGGCCAAATTTATACAAAATAAATGTTTCATCAAGGTAATAAATTCAAAACCATATCAGGACATATTTTCTTCATGAGTCACATTGATTCAATTATCGTCAATTAATGACATGACCTTTTACAGGTTTTCTACGAAAATAGTACTACGAATAGAGTGCGCTACGAAGGTTTCAATTCAAAGAATTGTCTTCGTGTGGTTATAATCATGTAAAGTTTGATGTTTGGGGTGGCACAATTGAATTATACCTATGGCATTTGCACATTATCACTCGCATTTTTCTGGACACTGTTATGGATGAATCCATCGAAAACTATAGAGAACAGCCACTATTAGCAATGACAAAAGACATTTTTTTGGTTGTAAATCAAATTATGTGAATTCCACAGTTTAATTATCATAAGTACAACCGGTTTTGTTCGTTTCGCCATAATTAGGTATAGTACAACGGGTGTATTTGATATACAATGGTTATACAAAGTTGGATTTACTACTATAGTGCGATGTTCCATCAGGTAAAACCTTCAACTTTTGAATCTAAGACATGCTACGCATGACCACTAGATTTCCATTCAACTGCATTTCATCTCCCAAGAATAACCGACCCATTTGTTCCACATCTCCATGGCAACCAGCAATTGACCAATAAAACCACAGCCCACTTATTACCCGCCAAGAAGTTTGACGGGCTTGTCCAACCCTCTTCACTCCCTGGGTGTTGTCCCAAGCGTTTCATCACGAGATAGGGTCCACAAAAGTTACTGCTAGTCATTACACTCCAAAAAGTGAGTCGGAGATGTTCTGTTTGCTGCCGTCAAAATTGCTCTCTTCCGCGGAGGTCACTCATCATTGATGCAGAACATGCCGATTATGTTGTTAAGGAAAAATGAGAATATATTTCGTGAAAGAATCTCTCCTGTCAATCAAACCCTAGTTAGTTACCCAGCTCATTCATCTTGATAAGTACGCTGCTAATTTCCGCGGAGATTAACTGTATTTATATGGACTCTATAATTGTACTGCTATTGCTAATAATTATGATTCTTATTTTTGATAGTTAAACTTTAATTTTTTATGAAACTATCTGTTCTGGCAGCATGAACGGCAATATTAAGCTGCCGTTTTTGTAGAATAAGCTCGACTAGTTTCTTTAGAATAAGTTAGTGGCCTACAGAGCGTTCAAAATTTAGTTGAAAGTATGGACGAAATGGCGGCCACTGGAGCCAAATTTATGTAGTCAACCATTTCTAGTACCGCGCTGACTTTAGTCTTTCTTTATGGAATATGTTTTCATATTGGGAGACTAATAGGTAGATAGTCAGTTCACTGCATTGAATGATGCTTATTTTCCTTGTGCTATTGTCATCACCGCACCTCGGGACTAATTCAGATGTACTATATGATACTAATCTCCGTAAGAACCAATACTGTGATCTATGTTTGGAATGACTCATTAAATAAATGGATAGTTATATTGATGGTTCAAATATTATATATTGGAATACCTTATCTTAAGGACAGTATACACTTATAAGTGTGCCATCTTCTTCAAGGAATTCAGCTAGCTGATACAGCACTGTATCTTCCTTACGCAATTAGAAAGCTCGGTGTGTAGTCACATTTATGATGAACTATCTCATGTACCTAAGATTTGAGTTGACGATACCTATTGGACACAAATACATCTATGACTCTTCAAAGAACTGAATACAAATAAGTTATTTTCAAGTTGCCCATTGATATTTAAAAATTATTGGCAACTGTAATGAACGCAAGGCATTATTTGGTGCTCAGTCTTGTAATTGGTATAAAAGTGCTTGCGAGATTGGTGAGAATCGATGCTTCTCCCTGGCAATCTATTGTTCTTCGAGTTTCTATATATTCATATATTTCCAATTGATGTATAAGGAAGCTCAAGATTTATCGAATGTTCAAACACTTCTCATAATCCAAAAGAAAACTGAAAGTAAGTTTTCATATCCTTAGGCTGCACAAGTGAAGGAAGGATTTCATTCGACATCAGGTAACTACCACAGTACCTACGTTAAACGTCAGCCTAAACCAAAAAAATCTTAAATGGCTTTGGAGTTCAGCTTTTGGGAGAGACGGAAAAAAGGCTCTTTATTTCCCGTGTCTACCTCATGCGTATCTGAAAGCTTCCATCGCCGAGTGACGGTTTCTCCTCTTTTGTAGTCGCGCGGACAATGGCTTACGCGAACGCAAAAATGTGACAGAATTTCCGATTTTTCTGAAATGGTGAAGCGAGCACTTTTCAGTCCAGATCGTTTGAAGTCCCCTCGAATTGACCCACAATACAGTGTCGGATAGTGTGTTGCCGAGGAGTGCCCGAGCGTCGCCCCAAAAATTCATCAATTCGGATATGTTTACTCTCCTCCAATCGTTGGTGACAGTTTCGTTGCGATTTGCAAGAGAGATTCATAAAAGAACAAGTGACAAAAGCAATCTCGAGCGTATACGCGTCCAAAAGAAACGAGAGGTGAACATAAACCCCTCTCAAAAACTGCGAATATATTCATGCCAATACCTTTCTTTGCTCCCAATCCGGCTTTCCCTAAACGTCCTCATACGACTCATCCCTGATAAAGGTGTGCGCTTTGAACATGGAAAGTTGAATCAACTACAGGTAAAACTCTGTGAAAAAATTAAAATAGCTTCAACACTACTGTATTTTCAATGCAATGCTTGGCATCGTCAAATAGTGCGCATTCTGTTGCGAAAACTTTGATGAATTCTTTGTGTGAAGTCGGCAATTTAAACACATTTTAGCGCGAAAGTGATGCAACTTCGGACCTCAGGCCCTATTCAAAATATATATTTTGTTAATTTTCTTCTCAACATATTTATTTATCTTTGCATTGAGGGTAAAGTTCATAAATTTCAGAAAAATATTAATACACAATTTAATGCGCAGCTTTGTTTGATAGTTGACTGGAATGATCGACCTACCACCGCCCTGAAACTTCTACATCGTTAAGGTAGTCCTATTAAAGGGATCTCATTGAAGATCAGTTGTTAATGATAGAATTTGGAGAAATGTAGGTTTTTACTTAACAAAACAGCTCTTTGCGCTTGATGATTTGGCACAGGAGGTGTTTGAATTTCTATATGGAGATAAGAGGGTAAACTATAAGGCAATCTCAATTTGATTATCGAAAGACTTAATTATTTCATACCAATAGACAAGATTAAACAGTCATCGTGGGGTCTCATTAGAGAAAAAATGGACAAATAAGTAGTCAATTGAATAGAAATCATGTTAATTCAATAAGAGAGTGAAGAACTATACGAGTAGAATAACGTCAAAATGGGAGAAATGCATTTTAGGTCTACCGTTTGCGTGGTTGCATTATATTTTGGTATAAAACAATGTTTAGAAGATAAAAAATCTAATTATACTGGGAATGATGAGAAAACTTGTTGGGAAATACAAATTCACCATTAAGGGAAAAGGGTTGATGGAAAAGATTATTTAAGGTTGTGGAAAATTCTCATGACGGTGTTGGAAATAAGGACACCGTTTGATGATCGCACTCTGGATCAGCATAAGAATTGGCTGGAGGAGTTTAAGATTCAGAACTCTAATATTGGGGTTATTTGAAAGCGGGAATTTCACTGGGATGATTGGCACTATGAATGGGAACAAAAGCAATTGGAAAATCTGGAAGAAAATTAAAAGGGAGTAGTGGGCGACAGAAAATATGTTAAAGGCAGTTATTGAAGGGAGAATGTAAAGAGGACGGGGAAGTTGAAGTCGTGTATTTTAGATGTAGTAAATCTATAATGAGCTGAGAAATAATGCAATTAATATCCCATTTGAAACCTTGGCATCTAGAAATGTGTTCAACAAGGCCTGCTTTTGATTGGCATTCAATTCATCCTCATCGAAGTCATTAATGAATAATATTGGTCCAGTAGTGACTATATCAAGAGAAATTTTCAAAAACTTGAGGAGTCAGGTTTGCTGTTTGGGCATGACTAATAGCTAAACTTTCATGGAATTCTTTTGTAGAATAGTAAAGAAGTGAGCTCTTATAACTTAAAACTTTTTTTTCTCGTTTACGGCTTTTGGAGTTTCACTCTTATTAAACTTCGGGTAGAACATCGGTATAAACCGGAAATTAGAATAACAGCAAACAGTTCTGTAGATTCATCTCAAATATTAGGGTAATTAAGCCTGAGCCATAATTAATTTGAAATAACTTTTGTATTTATATTAGGTAAAGAGTTGTTACTCATCAAGACATGTGATTATCAAGCGAGATATTACCTTAGGTTTATAATGTCTATATTTCTTTTTATTCTTCATTAATTTCTTTCACACTAACATTTGTTCAATACTCATGAGATATTCAGCGTTGAAAATTAAGTATATTTTAGCAGATACAAGTCTTGTTATAATCACTTCCTGATACCGAGCGTTTTCATTCTAAACACAGATGTCCTTGAATATACTATAGCTTAGTTCTACCAGACTATCAGGTTAGCTTTGAAATGGCCATATATGTATCACCGAATTAAAAACAGCAAAATGAAATAGAATTAAGGCAATGTTTTTTGGCTGCATTGAAAGCTTTTATAATTATGCATAGAATTGCAGATATTGTATAGCCATCCAAGAAGTGAACCTTCCGTTGAGCTTATACCGATATATTCCTTTTCACTAACGAGTATTCAGCACCTCTACCCCCATCGATCTCATAATAAACGATTGTTAAAATTAATCATTTTGATGAGGGCTTATTCCATGAATTTAAATGACATTACACCTCAGATGCGCCGATTTTTTGGCTTTTCGAATAGAAATAATGTGTGCCCGTTGTCGCTCGTCTTAGATCCTTTAAAAAATATCGCAAGCTTTGCACTGCAACGTTTGTTAATGCAATGGAGGGCACAGTGTGATAGCCGGACGTTTCACACAATTCTTGCGTTAAAAATTCCAAACGTTTTTGCTCCTTGCTTGCACGAAAAAGGTCAGCTGTCGCTCACGGTCTCAATATTCGAGGCAGAGTGGGATTCGTGCAATGGGGCCTCATATGCCCGCAAAGCTGGCCTTCTCTATAAACACTTTTTACTAATCACTCAATCAAATAGACGTATATAGGCCTCATTTAAATTTTAACCTAAAATATTGAACGGTAACTCTACGATGGAGCTATATAGAGCTACCGTGCTCTACTAACATAAGCATTTTAAGGCTAACGATGTTGGCTTGTCTTCTTTGAGAAATATTGTAGTAATTTTTTTCTTGTCTTATAATTGGCTATAGTTTTTCATACATATGCATATTTTTATAATTAGTATGAATAACGTGCAAATGAAAATCCCATAATTTTGTCTCCACATGGCTACTGCTGTTCGGTTTGTAGATTCCATGAGTGAATTTGACGTGTAGGTGATTGAATAAAGGCTGAATAGGTACTTGTTTACTGACTAATAACTTTCTGGCAAGGCAATTTTCATATATAATGAGGTGCCTATGCTCTAATTTAGCAAAAAAGACATTGTTATCCTTTTTTTAAAGGGGATGGATGAGTTATATTTTCTTTTCTTTTTCTCCTTTTATTAACATACTAAGCTTTAAACATAAGACACTGTCTCTGACGTTAGTTAGTTTAGTTGGTAAGTTAATTTGGCGTCCTTGGCGCTATGAAGCTTCAGTTTTATGCTAAGTATATTTCCATCATAAGCGAAGAAGTATACAAACTGACTAAATTACGCTGGTCATTAAAATTTATGCTAACATATCGCTATTGAATCCATTCTTGGGGCTGTAATTCGACGATATGTTGCGTACAATACTTCAATTAATTCAAGATGCTTATGGAATTTGATATGTATATTGGACTGATGTCTTTTAACCCGAGCTTTGTTTTACATAAATTTACCTGGCATATTCGTTACCATCGTATCTGTTTGAAAACCATCTTTCATATTTTGAGTAACGAAAAGTATAATTTGTATATTGATAATCTATTCATTTTCTAATTATCAAAAGCATGCTTTTAGTTGACCACCCGTTGCAATTTACATGTAATGCTAGAGTTTTGGTTGCATGAGAAGTTTCGGGACAGGGCTCGGTCGCTTTCGGGTATAAGAATGATACCATCGGTCTAACTCCTTGCCTCATTGATGACCCCTTTTTTTGACATTTTTGACCTTATGAATATACCTATGCAGTCCAGGCATACCTTCATCTGGAACACTATTTTTTCGACTTTGGGCCGGGATGTCGTGCTTAAAAGGCTTAAATCAATTTCAAGGTTCACTCACCCTGGATGGTGAAATGAAAATGACAATGGTGTCATTCTGCGTGAACATTCGCGTAGTGTGCTCCAAAGGCTCCTCAAATATGTATGGAAGTAGAATGTGGCATAGAGGAGTTGCAAAGCCGTGTGGATGAACTTGTTCAGTGAATCGGGAGAAAGTTTTCTTTAGGGGTCGCATCCGCGGTGTCCCATACCTGATCCCGGCCGGCATGCCCCAATCGACCTTCCCGCCGCCGCCGTCCGTCCCCCACTTGGGCTCATCTCATCTAAATATTTCATCTCGCTGGAGAGTTTTTTGTGTGTGTCGCGTTCTTGAATCATTAATTACCACTCATCGTTAATTCTACCCCAGGAGTGGAACGCGCCCTACTCATTAAATATCCACCTCTGGTTTCCGCAACACTCATCGAGGTGTCCAAAAATTTAATGTGCGGAGAGCAGAGTTAGCCGTTGGTGGTAATGGTGAATTGTGTATTGCGGCTTGGACTGCGTTACACGTTCGACATGTATTTTTGGCATTGGGACGGAAACAATTTAAATTAATCACTTGATTCAAGTGCAGGTTTACTGGTGGCGCCGCAACTCATAATGTGTTTTATGCACGATATCATTTACTTCTATCATGAGCTGAGTGCAGTACTGTAAATGGGAGAATATTTATTTTTTTATTTAGTATTTTTAAACTCTTAGTAAATGGTGATGGAAGGGAATAAAAGTTGCATTAAATTTATTTTCTTCCGCAAAATGTTATGGTTTTTGATAATCAGCAATTATTTATGCTCCCGGATGTGATTAATGCCTGCTGCATTGCCAAAACTTGACACCGGTATAAGAATGATACCATCGGACTTGTCTCAACCATAACTTCACCAGTATCTATTTCAAACCCATCATAGTCAGTTAGTTGACTAAAACTTCATTAGCAAGTGCTTTAATATGAAATGGTTCATATTTGAGTTATCGTTAATAAAATATTGTACATAAAAGTAATATTAAACATTTTAATGCATGTTGAGTGAATTCAACTAAAAGTGATACAAGTTTGGAGTACGCAGAAAATATCAAAAGAACCTACTCTAAACCCAGGAATATTTAAATTAATTATTATTGCGAGGGCGAACGAATGATAAGATGTCTTAACAAAAATTGAGCGTTTATTAAAGGTTTTTATCATTTATTAGAAAATTATTCTAACTAGGATGTTAATAATGACCATAGTAGGTGGGGAGAGGAAGCTACTGTAGAGAATCAGTTAGGAGGAGATTAGGATATTGGTGCGAATAATTAGCGATGATAGGATGCTGAAGCGGATATAGATTAGAGAACGGTGAGCTAAATTGGAAACTAGAGGAGGACTAAATTTTGGTATTGGATGATAAATAGTAGTGACGATATATCCTGAGCCTAGGTAGGAAATCATGCGAGTAATGTGCTAGAAATCGAGTAGAAGTACCTCATTTTCTCTCGTTCATTTAATTGAGTACTCCGTCTGAAATAGAAATAACTAAGAAGGGCAAACGACATTTATGATCATAGCTAACAGTAGAAAAGTAAAAAGGACTCGTCTCAGGTAACGCCACGTCACGGAGTGCAGGACAGAAAGTCGTGAGCGCCCCGCCGTCGGCGACCAACACGTGAGTCAACTCCCATCCGCCTCCTTCTTTATTCGATTAGCCTCCCTCTTCCGTCGGCCTCCCGAGTTAAAGGCACCGCCGCCTCGCCAAATACAACCAATCCCATCGACTCCTCGTCCGCGAACTGCAGCTCCGAAAACTCTTCCCCGCTGCAATCACATAAAGAACAAGCGGCGCGGCGGCTCGGCAATTGGTGGACACTGGGTGGGGCGGAATGAAGGGGAGGGCTTCGGTGGGCAACGGAGGAAACTAACTGCGGGACAGGAGCAGTTTTTAGAAGAGGGTTGCTCCTGCTTGTTGTTCTTTTTTCCTCGCGCCCTCGCGCACTGGAGACTTCAACCCCCCGTGACCCCTTTACCACTTACCAAAGTTTAAACGACGACCGTCGCGCGCGCGAGAGAGAGGCAGAGAGAATTAAAAAAAATATGTTCCCATTTAAAATTCTCCCAACGGTCGCAATTTTGTTTCGAGATGGCAAGATAAATCACTGTTCGAACTTGTGCTCTGCGCTCCGTGTCCTTCGCGGTTCTCTCCCTCTCTCTCTCTCTCTCTCTCTCTGCCGCCCTCTGTCTCCCTCTCCGAAGGGGTTAAAGTTGAAAAAACGGCTTCGTGTGCGACCTCTGTGCGCGCATCACCGGACTTGCTTCAAGTGCCGTCCTGGGATGGCGAACCACAGCGAACTTCGTGGTCATTCCCTAAATGAAGGCCGCGCACTGGAATCGCTCTTCTCGTCCCCACCTTTTTTTTAGAAAATAAAACTCTGCAAATTAGAGTCTTGGAGATTATTTTACCCCACCAAAGTTTGCAGATTTGACGAGGGAAAAATTAAGTTAATTCTCCTTTCTGCAAAAGTCTTTACGATAATTTTTGTCCTTCAAGTTCATCATTTTTCTCTATGGTACTGATTTTGTTACATGGCACTAAGTGGAATTCAAGATAGGATATTTTAATTTCAATTTGACTTTGACTTCAAACACATATTTATTTTCCCCAATCATGCCCCAAAAAAGCCAATCCAACAAAGGGAAGAAAATAATATTGAAAAGACCAAAAGCTATTGTCAAAATAATTCATATAAATCCGTGATCTCACAACAGGAGTTGTTTGTCCTAGATGTTCCAATTATCCCTCTGTAATGGTTATTAACGCTAAATTAATTAGTTTTTTTGCTGATTAGCATTTAGCTGACTATAAGTATGTACAATTCTTAGGAGCAATTAATCGTCCCCCATTACAAAAGGATTCAACTTCCATCGTCCGACCGTTCCCTATATATCTATGGCTGTAAAAGACTTGATAATTTCACACAGCATCATGATGGCGTAAAAAACTTACCAGTTATAGATATCCGTTAGCAATTCCAACTCCTTACATTTGATTGGGAAATACTTTGGGCAACCAGAATTTTGCTTTTAACGGGTGGATTTAATTTTATTACCGACTTTGAAATATGTGTTTTTCAGCTGCAATGAGCATTAATACTTATGAACGGGGCGGTAAAGTACTGCTCAAAGTCTGGTGTAGTTGAGAGGAGCAAGCCTGATTTTCTTTTTCTATGTGCGTAGTTTTATTCTTCGGGAAATCATTTGACGCATGAAAATTTAACGCAATGCAAATGAGCTTTTATTTATTTGAGAATTTTTCGGTTAGCTTGTTCAGGACTTGTTACGTGAAGTAAATGTGTTTTCTTTTTATACTACTCTCGTGGTGCTTTAGTTGCGATGTATATTTTTCACCATTTGTGAGTATCATTAAAATGAAGCATTCATTATACAGTAAAAAATACTTTGGCACTATTCGATCACTGTCAATCTTGACAATATTTTTCCTTCCTACCATACTAAGGCCGTCAGCATATACTCTCGCAGTAACAGATATAAGACATTAATAAAGTCTAAAATCATTGAAATATCAACATTAAAATGTGTTTTTCTTTCGAATATCAGTCTTATGAAAAAAGGGTGAGACTCCTTTGTTTTTTTTTACCAGTGAGGTACGACATTCAGAAGAAAAATACTGTTGCCTTTTAAGCTTCCAGAATTCATAGTAAGAAAGGGTATCCATGCATATCCAGTTATCTGCTCGCTTACCTCCGGATAATAATCACTTTAGTTCTCATTTCTTAAATGCTCTATAAATGCGTAGGATATATGGTTGGCTAATTCGAAATTTATGAAATTATTTGGCGGAAGGAATGAGGAAGTATAGCATGCATGAGGGTTTTAACGTCAAGCATTGAAGACGCTCTTTACATCATTGTGTTATGAGAGTCACTATCTGTTCGTCAATTCCCTGCGGTGACATTAACAAAAAATGAATTGAAAAATACCGAGAATTTTGAGAATTGATGTATTGTTCAGCATTTTATATTATTCTTCAACCATCATGATTACCGTATTATTTCCAGTTATCTGAAAAGGTTATAAATTAGAGCTGCGCTGCATAGCTGAGCCGTCATAATCCTTGAAACGCGTTAAAATACAGCGACCGAAACACCTTACTCTACTTCGTAATATCGCTTGTAAAAGGAACGTACGTTTATAGGTTTTTCATATGCTTTCCACGGGGTATAACCCTTCCGACGCCACCGTACTTCTCCAACTCACGGAAAATTGCTTGTCACAAAGGGAGGCGTTTTTACAATCCAAATCGTCAGTGGCGTATGAAACGGGGTTACGGGCGTCCCAGCGAGCACATTCCCAAGTGCTATGAGGCCGATCCAATGCATCCACACACGTGTCGACCCTTTTCTAAGAGCTCATTGGGGGAAGTTCAATATTGAATTCCTCCTCATTCCGCCACATATTTGTTTTATTAGAATATTTTTGACGTTTCTCAAGCACAGAAATACTCTATGCTTAACATGTATTTAGGATGGGTTTATAATTTTAATTATTTTCTAATATTTTAAAGTTTTTGAACTTCATCAAAGGATTTTGTAATTATATCAGTATTTGCAAAGGTATAGGTTGATAACCTAAGGATGGTAAAGTTGACGAACTATTTTCAGGATTCTCATTGATCCAATTATGCCTAAGGAGTTTTCATTAATTTATGTGTGTACTTTTAAATGATGCTCACCTATTGTGACCAATTGATATGCATCGGAAATAGTGCTTTTCGAGAGTAGCCGGCAAAAATGAATGTACTAACTTCACAACAGCTATTCTTGGGGTGAAAACACAAAGGTATTAGTCGAGCTCTAATGAAGCCCACCAAGGGAATTCTCGTATGAGTAATATATCGCATTTCCATTGAGTAAAATATTTATTTTTTGGTGGCCTTCAGTGTCACACCTCGCGAAATAGAAATATTGTGCTCATTTGCCGATATCAATTACATATATATTTTTTATGGACTGATAGTTAAGATTAAATGGCAAGAAAATTTATTAACTGAAATAATTATCAAGTGCAATAGAACTTATTATTTTAAAAGCTGATAATATTTACTCAGGATTATTTAAGAGATTTATTTGTATCTCAATCACTCCTGCGTAAGGTGAAATTTAGTTAACCCAGAGCTAGTAGCCCAGAGGTAGTGGCTACCTCTTCTCCAATACTCTTAATTGAAATCACAAGAGAAGTGAATTTCAAAAAAGAAACGGGGATGTATTCATTGCTTAACGATGTAAGATAGGTTCGTTACTATTTCATAGTTAGACAATTTGGAAAGCCATCACAAAGATGGGGTGAGCTTCTTACGGCTAGACAATGAAATAAAAGAGAGAAAATCTCCAAAAGCCGTAAACAATTGAGAGTAGCCGGCAAATTGAAGGCTTTTCAAGAATTTCAAGTCAATTTGTTAACATTTTTGGGACATAGCACAAGCTCCGTGATCTAATGGCAATTAAGTATTTTCCAGAGGAATGGAACAAAAAACTTTGATGAAACAAAAAAATTAGATTATTTTCCAGTTTGGATAAATTTACTTCATATTTTCAATCAGGAATGATGTGGACTCCTTAATCAAGGGGACTATAATCGCATTATAATTATTGCATATGATATTTGTTATCCATATCTGTGATTCTCATGTCCATCACGTACTGAGAAATTGAATGTTTCTCAGACGAAAAAACATTCACGACCTTCTTTACATGGAAGTCCTTGCCTTTCATGACCGCGAGTTATCTGTCGGAAAAAATGTGAAGCTTGTGATCTTAAAAAAAAGGACTCGCGACTGCATTCTCGTTGACTGCACTATCAAATATAAGCGACGGAGTGCAGTCTGCAGTCTGCAACTCACAGGATGGCTCTCATATGCTATTTCGTGTCATTTGCCTTGACGTTTTGTTTTCCGGTCACAGATTCCGGATGAGCCTTTAGCTGTTGCGTTGTCCGTTTTCGAATGAGGAGGGAAGATGGGATTCGGTGGTGGCTCACTAAGGGCCAGTGGTAGTCTCAGGGGTGGCCTTGCATTCATGGCAGGTGGCATACCTCCCACACTCCCTTAACCGCTGTACCCACTCAAGAAGCAAATAATACGGGATTCCCGGTCTACTGTGATTGCTTGGCTGTCATTTTTTCCTCGTTCATTTTTCCATCCCCTGGCTCCCTGAGAGATACGCGGACTGCATGCACTCAAATAAATGTTTGTACGGTATGGAGGTAGCGGTCCACTGTTGTAAATCTAGTATTTGTTCGCAGTCAAACTCTTTTCAATATTTTATCTCTTTAATTTTCTCATAAGAATCAAAATAATTGTGTTCATTCCAAAAAGGAACTTTAGAATATCAATAAAACACGTTATCCATAGGCTTCTGAGTACGAGGCGACATTTTTTCCATTGAAATCTGTGATTTTTCCAATCATTGCATGACAAATAATAAGATATGGTACGAAGTCACTCGCCCGGGTGCAAATACCCAAAGGGTTGAAATTCACCATGAAAGAATCATTTGATTTGATCGGGATTCGATTCCGAATTCTATCCAAATTGCTAGTCAGGTATGCTAGCCAGAAATCCCCTCGAAACTCCATCGAAATCCGCCTTTAAGTAAGATGGATTAGTGGTGTAACTGGCAAACATACCTGACCGGCAATTGGGAAATTCGGGTTCTAATCCCGGTCAAGTCAAATGATTTTTTCGTGGCGAATTTCATTCCTTGGTGAAATCTGTGATGGTTTGCGCATGGAACACGTGTTTAATTCACAAGGTTTCTTAATAAAAATATTTGGAACTTATATCTTCTATTTCATGTTGTACATGCTAAAGAATCAATAAAGCGGAAGGTCTAAGAAGATCTTGAGCAATGTTTACTCTTATATTTACCGTGAATGAGAAGTGCTGCCATGAACCGCAAGGCTGCAAGATGTTCTTAAGTACGTGGAAAATAACCCTAGCTAAACTATTTTATTTGACCTGAAATTAAACCCATTGTCCAATTTTGAATTTGTTTTATTATTACGACACTCGTAGCCATCAGCTGTGAGTTCTGGTATCCAATCCCGGTAAAGCGATTTTTAAAAATGAATATCCTACAAAAGTATCTTTATAACTAGATTGGCTGATGCATTTAACTGTCTTTCAGACACTACAGCTGTATTTTGGTGCAAGATACAATTTGGTAGTGAGCATTTTGCCTTACATTAAATGACTGTTGAAAACCCTTCCTTTATTTCCCACACTAAACTATTAGTGATCATGGGAAGTGATAATATATTTGAAATTAGGATAGCATGTTACCATCACTTCTTGGTACTGATGTGAATTGCTTTCTGGACGATATCCTTCGAGTAGACAGTTTATGCATTTTGCTTAGTGGACAGCGTTAATGAAAGTTTTTATTGTTATTATTTATTTTATTTTGAAATAAAGCTATTGTTCAAAAGTATTGCTTTCATAAAATAGGAGAGGATGAATTTCTTACCACACTACATGTTTTAGGTGTGAGAGTGATAGTATTTTAGCTGCCGGGTGTTTTCGTGGAGAAAATTATATATACATGAAAAGTAATGACTCATATGATGACATTTTTTTCGATGACTATGGTTGACAAGGGAAGCGGCTGTTGTCAAAAGATGTGAACTGTAAGGTGAAGGATCTTTTCTCTTTGGATTGGCTAGTGGACGGGCAGAAGGCCATTTAATTGTGCCCGAGTTGTAATCGTCGTTAAATTTTTACCAAATTGAGTCTCTTTGTGATTTTAATGATTCTGATAGTCCTAATGGTTTATTGTGGGAAAACACCAGCATTTTTCTGAACGAATAACAAAAATCTAAAGAGTCACTGTAGCACTATGGGCTAAAATTGATGGTCCTCTTCATATTTCTGTGAGATACTATTCAGTGATTAATTTCCCTCTCTTTGGTTCCTGATTGTTGGTGTTGTATTTTCATTAAATTATTGGCTATTCCAAGTCAAGAATATGTTCAACATACTACACGGCTACAACTACAGCATACACAAAAATATGACATAGCATCTAAACCTCAATGTAAATTACATTTATCATCTGGTTAGTGCATTACATAGGTACCTGTCTAATATTGTCGGCAATATAGTTAAAAATCAATTTTTTTACTCTTGGGGAGATTTATTTCCAAGAAAACGGATAATTAAAATATATATAAATGCAAATAAAGGAAAAATAACAGTTGATGTTAATTAATTAATTCAAACGCTTCATTTTCTGGTTCACGGAGTAGATACGAGTTTAAAAATTATATTTACCCATTTTGCTCAAAGTTACTTTGCGTCCCTTAGTTGGTTAAAGTATAGTAATGGTTTGGAATTAAAAGCCTTCGAAATAAAATCATAGTGTAGATTTTGCATTATAACGCTCTCGGTTGTGCAAGAGTAAGACTTTTCTTAAAAGAGGGACATGACAGGAGAAGTCACTCGTGGAGTATTTTCCTCGCCGCAGTGAAAGAAATAATCTTCATTACTCCCGCGATGAATGGTGAATTCAGAAACGGTATGACACATGATGCGTAGTTTGTTGTAACGGAGAATTTCTGATGTTTGCAGAGAGAGAGATCGTTACGAGGAGTAACAATGGGAACGTGGGATATTTGATCCACAGGCTCGGGGCCGCCAGATTCGTCTCAAAGAGGATGATATAAAGAGGAGACGCGGCGCGTGGGAGAATTTTTAAGGCCACAAACTAATGATGGAGGGGGAAGGGTTGCAAAAAAGGATATAGGAATAACCAGGATTTTCGTAGCACTCGAAGCAACTTCTCGTGCACCTTCGCTGCTGGCTGGCGGAGCGTTAAAAAATAAATGAAATTTCGTAAAGAAGTTCTTGACTTAGCGTACAAGCGGAGTGCGAGGAAGGCTATGATCTGTGATATGAAGCTGCGAAGGAGATTGAAAAGCAGGAAAAGAGTGTCTTGAGGCAGATCGGTGGTGCTGGTATTGGATTTGTAGGGAGAAGGCGGGGCATGACTGCTCATCTTCAATAAACTGATTGTATACCTCTCACTGAGCTACCTTAAATGCTACGTCAATCATTTCTACTAATTATCCATGATCTTGGTAACTAAATAGTTGCCCGGGGGCGATTTTAAGAGGGGGCTGGGGAAACCGACACTTTTCCCAAAGCATACTCTTAAATACATGTTAGCATTCGATTTTCTTTGTTGATACAGATTGCGGGATTTGGTTACTGGATACTCGTTGCAGTATTAAAATTATTCAATGTCCGATGTTGGAGATGAGCCTACACAAATACAATACACTGTACTATTTCAGCAAAAGAAGAGGACGGCACGTGTGATAATACACAAAAACCGTTTCACCCATGCATTCTCTCTGTTCTTAGAACTGAACATATTGCCTCTGAGATACATGTATTTTTATAAAGTCTTAAAGAAATTTTATTTACGATGTGGCGACGAAGCAAATTCGCTACCCAGGACAGATATCCTTAGTTCGCGTGAAAAAATACTGTTTCTTTGTCAAAATTTAATCTGATCTTATTCAAAATATATTCTGTATAAATATCGCGAAAAATATTTAATGTCCCACCGACACACATCAAGGAAAAAAATATCCGAAAACTTCTTAGCGAAAAAAAAAATTGGTTAATACTTATAAAAAATCGAGATTTTGTTCAGTAACTTGCATTTATTGAATTAAATGTAAAAAATGAAGCGTTTTTGTAACACAATATCTATTGTTATACTAAGTATATCTGACCATGTATTTATGTGTATCCTATTTTGTAACCACTGTTTATCACTGAGTATATCGAGTCAATTTTTATATTTGTTTCTCATTTTTCACTCTATTGTAAATGATTTTATAGTTGAAGTTTTAATCATGTTTTGTTTTTTGCTGTTGCTTTTGCATGGACTACCTGACAGTAGCCTCAATACAGGCTCAATCTTAGGGGTTGCTTATTTTTTGTACTACTTTGCAATACCTGAAATTAATTATATTATTTTTACTACTATATATTATAATTTAATTCATTCAAACTAAAAGAATAATGAGGCACAATGAGAAAATGAGAAGAGAATGGTAAGCACATGGCGTTCAGAGAGACTCAATTACATTCAAGAGTTCGAAAGTTTAGGCAAGGCCTTGCTATTAACCACCATGGTACCCACAGTTAGAAGAGTACATCAAACCCCAAACAATTTTCGGCTGATATCGAGGGGTCCGGGTTCAAGTCTCGGTTAAGGTGGTTGATTTTCCCTCTGTAGAATTTCGCACATATATGCATTACGGGTGACTCCATTAGGTTAATCCTTGGCTATTTGCGGTGTACTCAAAATTGACTGTTCATTGTGAAGTGAGATACAAAGATTATGTGGATAAGGAAATGAGGAGCACTATCACATGGGAAAAATAAGTTTATCTTGAGCCTGAATATCTTTTCAGAGGACAGAGCTTTGAAAAATGCTCTTTATTGGATTGTCATCCGAAAAAATCTATTGCTTGGTTCTATTCACGTGTTCCTACTATTTTGTGAAATGCTATCATTTTTAGTCATGCCTGTGAAAATAGACAAATAATTAGCTCCACGAGGCAAGCTCACGTTGAACTTCAAGTAAAATTAGAAAAAGTTTCCACTATGCTCTGAGCCAGGTAAATCATCCTGTAAATTGAAACGCTACCGAACGAAATAGCAATGCCCGAATCCCTCTCAGAGTGGACCAATGCCGACGATGAATTTGTCCTCCCTCTTAAAATCGCTTCATATTCTTTCCTTCGCTCCCTTTGTCTCGGTTCTTTATGTTTCGATGGATGTCCTCATCAAATGAACGCCCTCCTCCTTTCGTGGCGTCCCTTTGACGGGCGGGACGACGCAGGAAAGTTCCTCCCGCTCAACCACACGGACTTCTCAGAGAGACGGAGCCTGTCCTCTGGTAGAAAAGGTCGCCAGTTCATCATGTGCCCCGGGCATATGGGTTGTGCTTTGTCCATTTATATCGAAGGGATGATTGCTGAGGAATATGATCTCTCTTTAACGGGAGCTGGAAGGAAACTTTTTCCTGTCGTACAAGGAATGTTTAAAAGCACAAAGCATTGAGTTTCCCTGTTTCTGTATATTAACTTCTGATGAAAGAAACAATAATTTTTATTTTAAGAAAGAAGAGGAAGAGAGAGGTGAAAGCTTTCAGGAAAGAATGGTCTGAATAGATCAAAAGAAATTGCAATGGCGTCATTCACGCCGTCATTCACGCTGTCGCTCTAATAAAACCAATTGATTTTGGAATGGATCAAACATTCCCAGAAGTGGCATGCACTGCTAAAGGTTGGACCTTCAGGAAGTATTAAATAATAAATTGAGTCAAAAAGCTTCGCTTAGTTCTACTTGCAGTATCTGTACAAGAGTTATATTTAGATTATGAAGGAACATGGATGCGAAACTTTCGTAAATGCATATCGAAACCTTGATGTTATTTGATTTCGTATACCGCATTAGGAATTCAAGAAACTAATTGTCCAAAAAAAACAATTGTCTATAATTTCCTAGCAATTATATTTTTAAAATATGATTGCAACGCGAGAGAAGAAAAATTGCTTTCCTTTAAGCTTCATAGCTCTTCATTTCCTGTACATGCATAAGTAAATATGTATAATTCTCTAAAGATAGGTATTTCTGTTCCCAAGGATTTCTCCACACATTGGTCGCCTATTTTTTCTAAACTCCTTTACGATGATCTATTAATAACAATATGTACTTCTATTTGCCATGTTAGGCTCAGTACTTTTATTAATTGAAAAATAATCGATAACATTTCTTTACTCGACTTAGTTTAGGACATAAGAGCACAAAAATTGTGAAAATTGCAATGACGTTTTTACTTTTATTGTTTGGTTTTTAATAAATGTTTATTTTTTAAAGGAACGATGTATAAAGCACTGGTCATTATTATATCCCTTTAGAGAAAGTGAAAAGATGGTGTAAATGTACTGTCTCCACCATTTAAGAGTAAAGTGCGTGGGTATTTAATGATTTATGGTCAGGAATATTTTAATAATGCACTGTCGTTGCGGGGGAGGAAAGAGTTACCTGCGATTCATGGAAATGTGCGTCTCCAATTTTCTCCTCAGTCTCCTGGCTGTGGCATCTTTGATAAAGATGAATTTAGAAGGAGATCTTCGGCGAAATCACCACAAGATTTTTCCACGTATCAAGAAACCAAGTGTCGTGTGATTATTTCAAATTCTTAGAATCAGTTTATAACCGATGGAAATCATTCTGAAATGTGCACTTAGGAGATTGCGTTTGGACAACAGCCCTTTAAACCTCCCTCGAGCGATAACCTTAGGTTGCTTTGTACAAATTAAAGAAAAAAAGATTAAAATTTTTTTGCAAGTCGAAAATAGTTCTTGGTTGACATTTCAATTAAGTGCATGTGGAAATACGATGAAATCTATCATACAGGCGGTAAAGGTAATTGTTCAAGAATGTATTTTTTCATTACTCACAGCATTTTTATGACTTGATTTTTCGTCGTGGTTTCGAAATTTAAACGAAAAAATTGAAGCTAGTTTTTTCAAACATTGGACTCGGTGCTGAATTGTAGTTTTTGTTAAAAGCATTCATAATAATAAGAAATAAATCGTTTCGCGTTCATTAGAAAATATTTTCATAGCTAATGGATATATTACAATACGCCATGAGGCTACGTTTCAAAATGACATTGAATCCCCGAAGAACCTAGCTGGTATGATGCATTTTTCACTTTTATACATGGCTATCTCTAATGAGAACAATAAAGCTTTGTTTTACACAAGTATGCACACATCAATAACCACTCCAATCACCTAAAAATGGATTGAGAAACTCTGGTCATCTTTGACCTTAACTATTTACTAAACAATTTTTTTCAACAGAATTTTTACTCTCTGTCAACTTCGGATTACTTGCTTTTACCATTAGATTAATCAAATTGATTATATTGGTATATTTTACTCCTTTTTCCTGAATAGACTGGAAATGGGTTATCTATACGATAATGATGTTTCCCTTGTGTGGTAAGTCGCGGACGATATTTATTTCGTTTTTGAAACAAAATTTCTCATCAATCACCAGAAGAATGGAATTTGCCATGAAGACATAATCTCACTTGACCGGAATTTGAATCAGGATAGTCACATCACCAGCTGGTGAGCTGATCACTTTAACCACCTAGCCCTCTGAATTCTAGGGAAATATTTTTTCAATAAATATTAAGAGCTGGTCTTCGCATTTCTGCCCATTACTTCTTAACATGATTCTTTTATGTTTCGCAATAATTTGGAAACACATTCACTGGTATATACGTTTAAGAATCACTATGATTCACGGTGTTGCATAAAAATAATAACTAAAAGCGCAGCTCTATGTAAAAGAGTTCAAGAAGTTCATGATTAAATTAATTTTAAATCGTTTAACTCGTTTAAATGTACGAAACCACGAAACGAACCATATGCATGAAGGATGAAAACATTTTAAGATTTTATTTAGATAAAAGGGTGGATGTTTAATTTTCTGTTAAATTTCTACTAAAAGTAGGAGACGACTTCCAAGATAAAGATGTTATAGAATGAAATCTATGGAAGTCTGTTTATCACATACTCATAACGTATCAGAAACTGTAACCATTTTATTCCTAACCTATAAGAGAAAGGTTAATGCGATTAACGCCTTTTAACATATGCTAGCATCGTGAGCACTCTTCTGAGCAAAATTTTCATAAAATTGGTATAACATAAATCGGTTACGATCAGTACGGGACATATGGAATTATTTTGAAATAAAAATTATGCGCACTAAATTTAAGAAAAAGTTGGAAATTCGAAGTCCTATTGTCATGATATTGATTGATTGTATTTTCCATCCCTAATAAAATTCATCCTTCCTAATTTTTTGGAAATGTTTCGTCAATTACCTTATATAATTTAGATCTAGATTGTGGAGGTGACCAAAATACGTATTGTTTAGTGCATCAAGTTGTTTTTATTTCCACCACTGTAACTTCATGTTCACTCACTTCTTCCTCATCTTGGCGATTTGTCAGTAGGACTACCAGTTAGGTGTCCGTGGGCTTTGTAGTTAGCCTGAGTATCACCCGTTCCCACAGTTTTAATCAGCCTCGGTTAGTCCTTGGTAGCATGGGCGTTAGGACGGATCAAGGCTGTGATCCCGTACCTAACACAGCCGAAGCGACCGAAATGTCGGTTACACCGGTTGGGCTGGAGCTCTCTGCCCTGGCAATATAAGCACTGCGGAGCATTCGGGGACGCCAAGGGTTCCTTTCGTGGCATCCGCTTGCGGCTTCACAGAAGTCTTATTTTCCACGGAATATAGTAGCTGTTCAAGGCTGATAATATAAACATTTAAATGTGTAGGTAGGCGAAGATGCCTCGTGGAAATAGGACAAAGTTGATGAAATTATTACTTTGTAATTTTCTACATTTTAAAATAAGTTTTAATAAGCTTTGGTGCAAAATGATAAATATTTGGTTTTAAAATAAATTTCTGTTTTATATAACCCATAACGTGTCAATTCTATTTCGTTGATTTCAAATGTTGATGATAATGTTCTAACATCGAAGCCTCTTAGCCCTATTAAAAAGTGTGGTCATTTTTCTAGTTTTTAATGTTCAAATCATTCTTTTCTACATCTCTCACCTCCCTCAATTAACATACAAATAGAATCATTCTATTAAGTAAACAAAGAATGGCGTTGAAGTTCAAGAAAAAAGTGAATCCTCTTCCTGTTGTCATGTCTTGAGTTTGTCGTGAGTCAAACTCGATCTTAGTAATCTTTCATTCGATTCTTTTATACTTCATTGCATGGCCTGCACTTGTTGTTTCCAAACAGAGATTTTATTGTAATTTTACACACTTTAATGCTAAATTTGTCGCTCTCTCACGTGATTATAAAGTAACGCGATATCTACCCACCTATATGAAGCATTGGGAAATTAATTATGATGAGAAAAGTGAAATTCAGTTCATGATGACCACTCATTAGCTATACTATTTTCACACATATTATTTACAGACCAGGGTTTGAAAAGTTTCATTATAGCATTTTAGTTTTTCAATCATATTTCACAAATTAAACCAGTATGAAAAGAGAATTGATAATTGATCATCATGAACGTTAGAAATGTTCACAAAGTGACCCTTCAAGTTACATCTTATTGTATCTTAGTCGAATCTATGAATCTATGATCTATTATTATCTATGATGTCACGGAACTTCAAGTTAGTTCTAATTTCCCAACGTTTTAAGGGAAATATGACTGCTGCCAGACGCGAGTAGAGATTAGATGACCTTAAAGAGGCAATAATGCCATAGACGATTAGATGTCGTGTGGTGAGAATTACATGAAAATTTATATTTATTTTACTCTCAATCATACTGTAAATATCCTATTTTTACGAATTTAATTCCATACAACCAGGAAAATAAATACCTCGGGGCTTCCTTCATTCAGTTTAATTCGATTTTATCCATATAAAAGATGAAATTGTAAGTATAATTTTAGAATATGCCGTTTCGTGTAATTTTTAATGTCTATAGTGGTTTCCTTTATACGATAAGTAGCAATGTAAGCTTTGTCGGGAAAAATAAAACATTCATTAGTTAATAGTGCCGCCTTAAGCTGTGAAGAGATGCCGGTGATTTTTTAAGGACAGAATGAGAGGAAAAGTTAATAACTTCGTTATATAGCCATTAAATAACTTCATTTGAGGAATACACTTGAAGTAGCAACATATTTTTCCGATCCAAGAAGCCATTGAGGCATTGCACGAGTATGAAGTAAAATGTTGAAAAGTAATTCATCTTGCAAGAACATATCAATTGTATTCATTGAACCCGTTCTTTGTACTTGTCTTGGTAATTTTAGAAGAAATATATAAACTTATTGGATCATAGCCACTTCCAGCTCGCAGTACGTTGGCCAAGAGAGATCAGATCATTTATGTATACCACCGCGAGGACTGAAGGAGAGTTATAACTTCAATGAATAATGAATTTTCAAAGATAACACACACACACTAATCATCTCCAAGAATGAGCAGGCGTAAGACTGAAATACTTAGCTAATTATGCCATTTATAATATATTTACTCAAATAAATCAATTCATTTGGAATTTTCGAGGTCAAATCGAATATAATAAAACCACTTTAAAGAGCGAAATTACTAAGTCCGTCTTTCTATCTTTTGCCATCACCAATTCAAAGTATAATGCAACAGCGCAATGATTATTATAGGTATAAATCATCATTTCGCATTACATAGTGTTTATAATTATGCTGGTAGATTCAATAGTATTCTAAGAGATGTATATCTTTCCAGCTATGAAATGAGGGTCAAATGGGCAGTATCAAGTTATCTTTGAATGACGCATTTGAATCCGTTTACGACGAATGTGTGAAAACGTTGCCTAGACATTGATTTTTTTTCGTTTCCCTAGGACCATTTCTTATTAAAATCCTTATAACAACTATTTTTATGAAAATGTTGAGTAATATTTCTAACACGACCTATCTGAAGTTTCAGAAATGAACGATCAAATAAATTTTTAAGAGTTTGTTTAGGGCTTGGCTAGTATCCCATAGTATCGCGAAGGGTGAAGTCTAATAACGTCCCTTTCTCTCGGCTCAAGGACAGTAGAGGCAGTAGAGGGGAAGTTTTTACTTACAAAAAATATTTAGCCAGTCGTTTCGCTATGCAGGACTTTTTTGGCATAATTTTTAACGCAAGACTGTTAGAAAGGAAAAATCAATTTTCGTAACAAAAGTTTTTTCACAAAAATAACTTTGATTTTAGGTGAATAAACTCGGCAATCTCATTTTTCAAAACCAAGTAAACAGCGAAATAATACGTAGAGGGTTTCAAGATTCCAAAGCGCTCATACATTATGCCCAGTACCCCAAGAATCTATCATTTTTCTATATGATAAACCCATGACCTTTTTCTATGTTTCACCTTTATGTTTTATTTTTTCTCATTATAACAGTAGTATAGAACAAAATAGTTAAAATGGAGTAGCTGGCTATTTGAACAAAGCCCAAAAATAGCTGTGACAGGGCAAACTTGAGCTCTTATGATGCAATGTTCTTTACCTCATAATAGTCCATGCACATTTCCTCGTTTCAGAGATACCTACAAAAGCAGTTGCTTGACCGAATCATTACGATAGCAAAAATAAACTCAGTACCCTAAATAACCCCTCCCGGATTAAGAATAGAAATGCTTATATAATTTTCAAAGAGTGCATTTCAACTGAATTCCGCAATCTCACTATCGTCGAGTAAGTAAATGACTGAAGAAGGGCTTAAGTCAAAGTCATTCCCTCCTCTAATGATCGTAGGTAGCCTGACCACCACCTGGATACGACTCCAACTTAATCCGCGTAAATATTCCTTCACATCCTGAAACTTAAGACCTGCACTCGCCAGTTTGTATTACACATGCCATACTTTGTGGATCCCATACGTCATAGCCGCAAAATCATATTTAAGCGTATTGCAGCAGCTCAACCGGAGCGTTAGTGATTGTTAAAAGATGAACATTTTGGGGTGAGAAAGGTCAAACTGACCTTGAAACAGCACAAAATCTATATCGAAGGCACTAACTTTCATTGTAAGGGTAGTACGATAAACGTTGCCTGTTGAACATGTCCATGGGTTGGAAAGCAATTGCGCTTCTATTGCCCCCACTGCTGGTCTTAGCCCCTTTGCAACAGCACAAAAGGAGGTTGGGGGAGTGGGGGGGGGGCACGACCTCCATTTCTTCACCCCCCTTGCGTGTAACACTGACTCTCTAGCCGGTTAACGTCGCTCTCCCAGCGTGGCATACAGATAACTATTCACCTAGCAGATTACATGACTACGCCAGAATCCTCGGAGAAGTGGCGATGCCTTTGAATAACAATCAACCCATTATTAGAACGCTATCAGAGAATATTCTCGGCTGTGCGAGCGGTAACTCCACATTTGCCACGTGAACGGAAGACAATCCCACCAATCCATGTTACAGGTGTACCTGTAAGTGCTGGGGTACCGGTAATTAAGTATATTTTTAAATAAAGTTTTTTAAATGCTGATTCATACCATAAATCATCTTGTTTAGCAACGTATGCAAACCAGTTAAGCTTTACACTACCATGAATTCTGACTTTTCACAAATAAGATGCAACCTACAATTTTGAAAAGACAGTATAAATGTAACTGGAGGTAAAATGTAACATCTATTTCAGGTTGGATGTCATAATAGGCAATCTGGTATAAATAATTGCAGAGCAACAGTTAAATCCACTTAACACACGTGTGATAAATTAGCTGATGATGGAATAAAAATCTTCCTAATCTGGCTGCAAGTCGACTACCATGGAAAATACTATAAATTTTTGACAGTTCTAATGGTTCATATACGTGGCTCAAGTACCTATACCGAAGTATTAAATTCTTTTAGAAACATATTTAAATAAGAGTTTGGGCATAGTTGTAAATGTGGAGTTCATATATAGGCTTCATTAAATTTTAGAAACAGCAATAAAATGTCGGAATCGGAAGAACTTTTAATGAAGGGGTATCGTTAAATTTACGACTAAATTTCAATAAAACCTGTTCGCCATGAATTAGCGAAGCGTGAAAATACTTTATTTTCTTTAAATTAGGTGGTATTATTCCTGTAACCTGATTGCGAGCACATGAGTATTGCACCAAGATAATGAACAGGTGTTCCTGATCGGAAGAAAAGATAAGGTGCGAAATATGTTGTGCTACAATGACAATTGTACGCTGCGAAAATAATTCATGAAAATTATGATCGTAGTTAAGGAATAGTACTGGATCAATATTCCGCTAAAAATGTTTTTATCAGAAAACGTGAGATGCCAACCGTGGAGTTCATGGAGGGGGTGATGTCGGTATCCGTACTTCACTGGCGTAGATGAAAGTTTAAATGAACAATTAAAACATGGTGAATTTTTATATTGTTTGATAGTGTGGCATAAACACTGCATTTTAGTTAAGTGAGGGAATGTTTTACAGATACATTGAGAATCATTGCTGATATATTCACAATACTGAGGTGGCGAGAAATCAGCTGCATAGTGGTTGCATTTTAATAAAAGTCCGAGTGTTCCTTAGACCACATGAGAAAAACTCATGTAACGATATTTAAATTATGCCAGATCACGTCGAGTTGTCAATCAGCTTGCATTTTATATCCTAAAGTTCTTTTCCCGCTAGGACTAACAACCGTGGCGGACAGTTTCCTTCAACATCCGCTGATTGTTGGCTCTTAAAGCGCAAGAGAGTTTATATAATTGAACAGGATTGGCCTCAGCGTACGTAGTAGAGTAACACTTTTAGATTCAGTTATAGCTGAGGCATAGGTAGCACGCTACAGGTAAACGATACCTTAACACTAATTTGCTAACATCTATTTTGAGTGGAAGCTTACAATGAAGCCGAGGCGACTAGTAAATAAAATGTAACTCATTAAAAAAACAAACATATTGGGCATTAACCTTCACAATACTTGACATAGGTAAAATATTCTTGTTTTACACCACAGCATCACAGAAGAAAAAATAAGTGTTACGTTTCCAAAGAGATTTAAACTACACAAATTTCGTGAACTTCAATTTTAGGGCGGCTGAAGCTATTCATTTCGGTTCGTGGCAGTAATAGGATTACGAAACGTCACCCTCGACTGAGCTGGGGTTGGTCGAGTCTGATCCAGGGGCCTTAATCAGTAAGAAATGGACGCGGTTGAACCTTAGAGAACCCGTGGATGTGAATACAGCGCCCCCAATATATCTCAACTTATGAACGGACCTATTCGAACTATTCATGTCAGTGGCGTCAAAATTTCGTCTCTGTCGACCTTTGGGGATTCTGAAGCCATACAGAATAACCTCCAGGGCACTGCGCTCGCCAAGTAAACGCCTTACCTTTTAAATTACCGTTGGCTGACCAAAAACGGACATTGTGCCAACAAAAGTTACAGTAGCCGCGAAGTGGACGAGTTTGGGACAAAGACTACGAAACTTTCAAGAATACAGCGGAACGGGGAGGAAGTTTGTTTATTGAGACGGAAAACCTTTACCATTGCCGCCAACACAAGTGCTTCGAGAAGTTGGATTACTCACCACTTTCTGTCGTCCTGTTTCAACTAATCTAACCAAGGGACTTCAATGCAGGAATACAGGTAAAGTCATGGAGATGGGCGATTTTAGCCCCTTGCTTTGTGTGTAAGTGCCTCGTGATTTTTTTACACGAATTAGTTTGGTTCCCATTCCTCTCTCACCCTGTCTTTCTCTGCCCTTCTCTCTTCCCCTCCGTCCAATCGCTTTACCTCTACCACATTTTTCTCCCCTCCTTGTCGTGCTGGTTAGCCCCAGGAGTTTTTGCGAGAGCAGTACTAAATGTTATTTTTTTAAAGGCCGCTTTACAAGAGGCGCTTAATTGCACAATCTAATGAACAGAAATGGCAACTGCGAGCGCAGAATCAAAGAAGTGGCTATTTGACCAACTGTCGTTTAAGAAATTGTGCATGAACTCTTTTGATTTACCGTTTTATATGAAACAATTTTCAATGCACATCCAAACATACAGGGTACGGCGGCATAATTTACTGATTTGGATTTGACGCCAGGAAACGAGGTTCAATTAATATCCTGTAATAATATAAGTCCGTCTAAATATTCACCTTGATCTGCAAAACACTTTGATGCTTGAAATAAATATTGTAGAACATGGAGAAAAAACATTTTCAGCGATACCGATAGCATATTTTGTTTCATTGACCCTTCAGATCAGCAAACTATGCTGCCGCACCCTGTACATCCGATCATGCATTAAAGTGCCTCCTGTAAAACGGTCGTAAGGGGCAAAAAATTGATAATTCGATAGAAAGATAACTCAAGGTCACTCACTGCGAAAAATGCCGGAAAATTGAATCGCAGCGATGTACAAAAAAACAGGCTAATTGTTGTCCACGCTCCGCGCCAGTCCAGCCGCGCGAGATTCACTCCCGCGAGATGAGAAGGGGAGGAGGAATGGACAATAATAAAAGCGAGTACTCAGGGGAAGCGGGCGCGAGAAATGCAAAGCGCAAGGCACGGAATCCCCGAGCGTCGCGTCCGACGGGTCGGGCTCGGCCTCCACTCCCGTCAGCAGTCATCCTCGCGTCGCGGCGTTCGCAATTTCGCCCCATCTCCTCGTCCACCACTCCCCGCCGCTGCGAGAGCGCGCACGCAAAACAAACGACTGCCGACCTCCGCAGTCGCGCGCATTAAATTAAAAAAAAACAAAAGACGGTCTCTGTTCCGCGTGCGCGCTCTGGGAGGGAGAAGGTTGCCTACTGAGTGGGTGAAGAGGGCGGGCTAACTTAGAGCCCTCCTGTGGTCTCACTTGCGCCCCCCCACTCTAGGTCCGCTGACCTTTGCGCCTGCCTATCACATAGACAGCGTGCCAATTCTAGCAAACCACCCGAGTATATTTATTCATAAAAGTAATCAACCTATTAAGTATATCTCTCGCAAATGTTCCTGGCTGTGAAAGATTTTGGGACATGGGCTACTGAAATTTCAGAGTAATGCAAAACGGTTGAGGATGGTAGTTCTGTGAGGCCATTCTAATGGTGCGAACACAAACGCTACAAGAATTCAGATGACTCATAACTTCCTGCCGTCTCGTTTAGACTAGCCCTCAAATCGGGTCCCTGGCACAAGTATGGCGACGGGTGATTTTTTCCACTTGCCTAACAGCCTTGCATTCTAGCTAATTTTGCGAAGTAGTTTGGTTCCCCTGCCTCACTTTCTCTCTCTCTCTCTCTGGAAATGAAATTTTACCATAAAAAGAAGAGTAAATCGGTTAATGCAGGAACACGATAACAGTTTTTAAACTAAATAATGACAGATCTATTGGTTTGCATATAAATTAACCCTCACAAAGTTTTCAAACCTAGACACAGTGGGCGCCATGATGAATTAGCACGACTCATAGGGCCGGCTAGAATTTATTTTCCCTTATCAGCCCGTACCATTATAGGCCGTGAGATTGGTCCTAAGATTAAAATTGTGATGCCACTTCCTGAATTTGGGGAAAACTATGTTCGTATAGTACATCTCAGAAAAGAGAGCTGGTTAAGAGCTTGACGTGGAGTGAAGCACTGTAGGGGTCAGAAACATAAACCCTGAGAAAGGAAGGCGTGAATGAGATATGTGTTTGGAGGAGGATGGAGAAGATAACGACGGCAAATGAGAAAGTGCTTTTTATTGTGGGCAAGGAGAAGAAACTTCTAAGTATTATCCGGAATAGAGAGGAAATAGGACTGTGACTGTAGAAAATCGGGAGCAGTTTTTTTACTTTCACCAACACCTACCTTAAGGTAATTTTGGCGAGATACTTCCCTATTTTAATAGACACTATTTTCGAATTATGCGTTTTAAATTCTGCAGCTGTTGGAAGGATGAAGTAAATATTGTAATACTATTGGTGCAAAATATTTTACTATAACATTAATTAAATCCTCGGTAATTAAGTAAGAATATCTATGCATGTATTTTTAGTTTTTTGACTGCTATATGCGTGAGAAATTCCTCATTTCTCAAATAATGCCTCTCTGAAGTACATACACGTACCATATCAGATGTAAAAAGACTGGTATATTTTGCAAGTATTTTGGAAAGTAGATCGCTAAGGGGAAGATATTTATTATCTTTGTAGGAGAGAGATATTTTCCTTTAAAAAGAGACTGTAGTCATTGATTTCTGTGGCAAATGATATTTCGCTCAAACTACTTTTACCGGTAGAAAAAAATGGTACACTTAGACGTGGATTAGTACACGCCCATAGCCTCCAGTCGGCCTCCGCAGCAGCCTAAGCCGGGCTCCAACACCAAAAGTTGGCAACCCTACACCACGATGCATCGGGCCGTGACGACGCAAAGGGGAAAAAAATTAGCGGTCCGAGAGTTTTTTGAAGCGCTGCTCTTGACTGCGACACACACAGCTGTATCAAGGTTACCGTCGTCACCCAACCGTGCGTGTTGCCCTCTGCACGAAATGGTTCTGCAATTGTGTCCAAAGCGTAGTTTTTCTATTCCATTTTGGTGTATTATAACATTTTTTCACGAGATTATTCTTTATTTTCAACTGGCAACCTTGCATTCCTGATACCAGCCACAATATCTCGGAAGAAATGCTGTTAATAGAAATAAACGCTTTAATAAAGTTACACCATTTATACTACCATACTTTCGGCGTAATACGACCCTTGATATTGATGTGGCGTGACTGTAAAAAAAATCTATATAAATATATTATTTTTGTGTTTCACAAACAGTGAATAACTCTTTATTTTGTTGCAAATTCCAACCTTTTTTTGCCAACATTATTGGTAATATTTCAGCTATATTTTGTTAGCAGAATTTATAATAGCAAAAATTCAGTTTTAAGGATAAGTTAAGTTATGAATAGTCACAAATAATGAGATTATTAGTAATATCCAAGTTGACATATACATTTGAAACTGGTCGACGTACCTCATTTTTTGTCCAAACGTCTGCATTTATGTTAGGACCACCGCCTATTTTTGTTTTCCAGCGTCTGAGATTGCACCTGCATGCTAGCGATATTTAACCGCACAACTTCGCAAGACGGAGAAAAGCGCATTATCTACATCAACATACTACATTGCAACTCGCCGCAGCGGTGCGTGATAGGGCGTGTTTGGACACCACCTGAATGAACGTCATGGAAAAGAACCGAGGTTTTGGATGGGAGAGGGGAGGACGAAAATTCGCATGCCTCTAAGGATTTTTGTATATCTAATTTATGCGGTAGAAATTAAAGGCTCGTACGTAAGTAAACATAGGCTCGATACTTGGATGCTGAACATAGCTCGATTGGTGCTGAGAGATCCGATCAGTGAGAGGACTAGAGCCTCCTATCCCGAGGGCTAGGGGTCGAATACCGGGTGGCGGAGATTTTAAAGGGAAATCCCAATCCCTGCTTCGGTACCTGGTGGAGAACACTTTAAGTACACTTCAATAAGTATACTTGCAGTAAATTACTACGTCCGTTGGACGAAAATTTTTAACTTTGACCTTTTGGCGCTATTCGCTGATGCTAGGTTAATGCTGACACTGGGCTTCTCTTCATGCATCGTTCATCTAGTGCAGTTTAAAGCATTCGGTGACAAGTTGTAGAATGAGTGACTATTATCATTATCACCAAAAAATAGTTTGCACATTCACACAATTAATTTATCTGACCGACCTGTTAAGGGAATATTGAAGGGAAGCACAGAGGGGAGAACGATGGGGAAAAGGAGAAAAGGATTTGAATTTTGAATGACAGGAGAGGGAGACGATATGAATAATTGAGGAGGGATGTAATGGCGCTTATCCTTAGAAGCCAAAATGATACGATGTGCCGGTGGGATAAACACTGCCCAAAACTCCTCCAATCAGCTGGTAGAATACTCATATGACTAATTCGGCGAACATTCCGATTATCAAGGCCCCATTGGATGCTGATTGGAAGGTTACTTGGATGATGGCAATGTTGTACTGGCATTTTGGCACTGGCAGACCTGAATTAGAGATCAGGATGTGAGAATAACCTAGAAGAAACGGATAAAACGCACGCATGTAAAATTGTGGAACAAGCGTGTACTATCGTTGAGTCGTAGTCATATTGTCGTCGTTAAGTGAAGAAATATTTGCAAATATAGGTGGAACGTGAACGATGGGAAGAGGACAGCGGATCTTTCAAGTTCTGTCAAGCGATGGAAGAAATTGGTCGAGGTCGAGGAAAGCTGTGGACGAGGTTGGTGGCTAACTCCGCTAGCATATAAGGTATCTACATCACCCAAACTTGCCCTAGCTATTGCCAACCACTCACACAAACGTATAGCGAGGTAACCAGGGTAAAAAAAGATAGGATTTGCTTTTGCTGTGATCTTTTAATGGCGAGGTTACAAAAGGTTTGGCATATTTCTAGCCATATGTCGCATTTTAAAGGCCACTTAATCTTTATTAACAGTTCATCTACATCAACGTCATACCATGCAAGCCACCCAAAGGGTGTGTGGCAATGGGTGCTTCCACACCAGGCATGCATGAATTATACGGCAGAACACCGAAACTACATTGAACCAGCGTACTACACATGCAACGCGCCCATTAAAATCTACTAACCAAGAAATATTCTATCGTCAATTGTTCCATCATGCAAGGGGTACAAGGACTACTACTACAGATTCAAAATATCATGAATAAATAAGAACATCAATATTTACATCATGCATAAATAAGAACGTAGAGAATATAAAAAGAAAGAAAGATCGACAGTCTAGCTAATGTCACTATTTGCACTATTCATGATGACGATCACAGCTGTTATGTTCCCGAATGGTAAGCGGAAAAAATGACATTTTATACCTATCGGTTCAACAATCTATCACTCTAATTTTATTGGCGCGTTCTAATCTACCGTAGTACGAGTTGGTTAATAGTGTGTTTTTTTTACGTCGTCAGAGAAATGTTGTTCCTGAAATTTAGCTAAGAGGTTAAGCCTATAATTTAATCTACGTTCTGATAGCAATTCCCATCCCAATTCTTCTAACAATCCAGACACACTAGTAAACTTATCATAGCATCGTTTTACAAGCCTACCTCCTCTTCGCTGCACGCGATATAATTCCGATATCAACCCCGACAGATGTGTGAATTAGGAAAAATATTAGCACTATTTTATCGAGGCACTTTAGGCACTTTATATAAAAACTTCTTATCAATTAGTGGTTGTGCCTCCACAAATATTTTGATCGATAAACACGTCCTGACACCAGATAGGATGCAATAAAAAGACAATGCGACACAAGATAATGAAAGTCATGATAAAGACTGACATTGGCTACGCGCCATGTGATCTACGAGTTTCGGAGGAGGCAGAAGTTCTTTGTTGAAAACAGTACGAATCAGATGCAACCTATTTGCCCACAAATTTAACCGAGTTTTAAAGCTATTCCCTGCGCATGACGACCGACTGCCACTTTCATGATACACATGACTCGTACGGACCAACGTCCGTACAATTGTAGTGTGAACAGGGCGTAGTGTTGTCTTTATCCTCTTCACCAGCGCATGGCGATGAACAAGTAAAGAGCAAGCTAACGAAATTAGGAACTCCATATTCCTGTGGCGTTTTGAGGCTTTCAAATGTTTTCCAAGCAAACGGCACATTTATATGCTTAGCCATTGAAGTAGCATCATCAGATTCACTTTAATGTTTTTTATCGTCATTTAACGTTTCCGATTTTGGTTCGCGACCCCGACGACTTACCAATGTAAATGAACAGTTTAGGAACTATGGATTGCCATGTTCCGAACGTGCACTCGCTCTACGAGGCCAGGTTATCATAATTCGGACGATCGTGCGAATGAACTGGGCATAGCGTAAACATGGCATACTGGAACTGAAAAATTTTACAACTCCTATTCACAAACAGATCACAAACAGATAGAGGACAGTCAGTCTTTAGCTAAGGATTTAGATACGATTGATGATTGGTGTGATAGTTGGCAGCAGGGAATTAAATTTGAAGAAATGCGCGATAATGAACTTTTGGAAATAGAATGGCTTTCCCCGGAATAATTATTGCATCAAAGAAAAGAAAACATCTAACGTAGAATCTATTAAATACTTAGGCGTCACCATCACTGAAGACTTGTTATGGGGGAAACACATCAGGGAAATAACTAATGTAGCAAACCGTAGATTAGGATTCATAAAATGGGTTCTAGGCAAATGCGATGAGAGAGTCCGAGAAAGAAGCTATTTTACACTGGTCAGGCCTCATTTAGAATATGCCGCTAGTATATGGGATCCGTACGAGGAAGGTTTGATAAAAGAATTAGAGCGTGTGCAAAGGAGATCCGCTAAGTTTGTTAAAGGCCGTTATGATAACTGTATAAGTGTTACGAGTTTAATAGAAGAACTAGGATGGGAATTACTATAAGAACGCAGGTTAAAATTTAGGTTAAACCTTTTAGGTAAATTCGAAACCGATTTGTTCACAGATGGCGTTAGATATATATTGAGAACCCCTGCGTATTATGCTAGGTTTGATCATATTGACAAAATTAGAGAGATAGATTGTCGTACCGATAGATTTAAAATGTCATTTTTCCCGCGTACCATAGGAGAGAACAAAAGGCAGCGTAGCAAAGGGATAGGTAGGTGAAATATAGTTAGAGTAATCTGTAGTGAATGATGCATGTAATAACAACCAATAATCCCTTTCTTATTATGTAGATACTAACCATCTAGCTGCATGTGACCCTATTATCTAGCATGTCTCCATTAAATATCCTGCTTGCATGGCAATAGTGAATGTTTGGTGATCTTCATCCCCTGCCACACACCCTCGTGGTGGCTCGCAGGGTATTAGGTAGACGTAGACGACAGATGACGATCGAAATTCGGGTGTTCAGGCATGTACTGCCCGGAGCCCACGGGACCATGAATCCATCCAGCTTCTTCTTCCTGGCATGATTGCGCTGTTACCTTGTCCCCTGCAGCCTTTCCCTCGTCCGCTACTCATAATCTCGCTAATAATGAAATTCCAGCGCCTATTTATCCCGCCAAAAATCCCGAGAGCGGACCTCTGCCGCGGCCTTTACATCCCCTGCCACCCCCCGCCGTCTCACGTTATACCCCATCGTACTACTCACCGCAACCCAACTCTGCTCTTTCCTCCTCTCCTCCCTTCCCCTCCGTTGACGTCTCATCCCTTTCCACTCCCTCGCTCGGCCAGCTCGTTCTCCCCCACCCCTCGGCCCCACTCTGCGCAATACCCCCCTCCACGCCCCCGACCTACCCTCCCCTCCCTGTTACGCCGCCGCCGCCAACTACGACGCTCCGCCCCCTCCACACCACGACACCCTCCACCCCTTTCTCCCTCCCTCCTTCTCACACGCGCCCCCCACCACCTCTCCCTTTGCCCCCCCTCCCAAAGAGCTCCCTCCCCTACCCTCGCTTCCTTGTCCTCGCCTTTCACTCCGGCAGTGTTCCACTGGCAGTCGCGCAGGTGGCCGCTTGCAACAACGGCCCTTGGATTCGCCGTGCGCGAGAGAAACACGAGATTTTTGACTTGTGTCCGCTCCCCCTCCCTCAAACAACGCCCGTGAGGGACTGTGAGTCAGCGCGCTGTCCCTCTGGTCGCACACTCCGACGTCTCCGAAAAGTTCCGTCGGCCCACTGCGAGGAGTCCCTGCGGCCCTTACGACGGACACCACGCGCTCCGGGCGCTTGTCTCGGACGGGGGAAGTGTTGGCCTCTTGAGCCACGCGCGAACTTGCCGCGGTCCGCAGTCGGCCGAAAGTGGAAGGAGGAGATATCGCGTCACCTAGTGTCCTTGGGTGAACCTCCCTTATTCCCCCCCCCCGCCCCGCATGTAATTTATTTTTCATTCGGACACGGACGAGGTCATCGGAGGAGAGATCTCCCAAGTGATTAAGCGTTTAAAAAAAAACCTGTTTCCCTAGCCGCGAGACGAGGTGTTTCCGAGAGGAACGGCCTCTTAACTCTCTGGAAGGCGCGCGCTTCCGAGGACCACCGGTGAGATCCATCGACGTTGTCGGGGAACAGCTGACGGGTCAGCGGTGGTGTCAGAAGGGGTAAACATTTCACTCCCCACCGCGGAGTTTGACCGGAATATCTTCTCTTCCGCCGGTGGAATTAAAGCGTCGAGGGGAGCATCCATCAAGACGGCAGCGTGAGCGAGTGTGCAGAAATAACGAGGACTTGGCAAGGGTGCCGGCCGTGATCCCTATTCGCGTGCGTCGCCTAGTCTCGTGCGTGGTGTGGGCGGGCAGGGGCGTCATCCTCGCCGACTTTATTTCCGGTCTCCCATCAAGGGGGGAGTCGTGCCATCGTTCAGGGGCGGCCGACCGCGGCGTGAACGCGCTTCTTCGAAGACTGTTGGCGAATAGGGCGGCGGATGGCGTGTCTTCTGCCGCCTTGAACGCGACAGTGGTCCCCGAGGCGGCGAAACAAAATCTCCTCTTCTCAATTTCTTCTTCTTCTTGGACGCATTATTTCTTTTAGACGAGCCTCGAAGGGTCGTTTGGAGCTCTTACTCGTTGTGCTCGGGAAGTGTAAACAACAGGAGTGTGTGATGTGAGTGCCAGTTGGAAAGTGACAAAGAAGTAGGACTGTATCGCGAAGATGTCGTAAAGAAAGTGGTGATAATATTTTCCGGGGCAAAAGTTTCGGAGAGTGTTTCAGTTTTTTAAAGTTTGTTTTCTTCGCTCGCTGAGCGAACATTCCTAGGGTGAAGATTCCGCTCCCTCAATCCCTTCCTCGAGGCTATTGCGAAGATTTTTTCGCGTTCTTTGGAAGTACTCCTGCATCAGATGCATCTGCGAGGGGTTTCTGAATGAGGGACATTTGTAACAGAGAAGAGAATCCAAACAGTTTTTCCAACTATCTCAGCCCACTCTCCCCTCCCCACCCACTTTACTAACTGCCAAATCCTAGGACGATACTTAAAGTCTCTCTGATCCAGAGTGAGGAGGGAAGAGAAATAAGGATAAGAGGGCAGCACTGGAATGAAAAAAGGGGGATTTTATTTTATTCAACTTTGAAAGTTCCGCCTTTGTGTCTTCTTTCTTTTATTCTCCGAGAGCCTTCCTTAGTCGCTAGACAGCAGGAAGGATTTTGGACTGAAAGGGGGGTGAGGTGAGGAAGGGGTGAAAGTCGCTCGGGATAGAGGTAATGGAATTTTCGAGAAAAGTTCTCCCAGAAAAGTAGTATCCACTCGAAGAAGGGAGCTTCAGCGGTTTAGCAGTTATTTGCCCATTTTCTCCCGCTCTTTATCTATTACATCCAGGGTTGGTTCGCGAGTTTCTCTCTCAACTGTCCCCCTGCATTTAAGGGTGTGTGTACGTGATGCAAGATTCTTCCTTTGCCTTTGTGTGGGTAAGCCCGTGTGTGGATTTAGTTAGTGAAGGAAAGAAAGACAGGAGCGCAGTTACATACACCTAATCCAAGCGAGGACAAGCTCTGCGCTACACACATTCCTCCTACTACTCTTCTTCAGTCCAGCGAGAGAGACGGAAGTCTTCGTCGGGAACGTCGAAAAGGATTTCCCCTTCGAAATTTGCTTCGCTTATTTGCACACGGTCGGTGGTCTCACGTTCATACGCTCGTGAATTTCACGCCCTGACGACCACGCGAATTTTCCGCGGGCTCTTTCTTCATTAGCCTTCCGGAGTGCTCTTATTACCGGAGTCGTTGCCCGCCCCCTCCTTTTTGGGGACAGAAATTAAGGTGGGTTACCCGTCTGGAGAAGTGAGTTATCCTTTTCGAAAGCCTCAAAGGTCTCTATTTCTCTTCCCCCACCATTGCCAGCAATTTGGGGCAATTTGAAAAAACTTGACTCAGACCCAGGAGGTCACTTAATGGATTTTGCGGAAGTCCTTCCCGTTTTGGCGTTTTAGTAGTCGAGAGAAGCTTTTGAGATATCTGCGCCGAAAACGCGGATTTCCATGTAAATCTCTTGCGCCCTCGTCTCTAGCGATAAGGGGTCTCTGAGAAGGAAGAGAGGGGATATACGTATATATATTCATCGAGGCTCCCGAATTCGAGACTGGAGAGTGGTGAGGAACGGCCTTGTATAATCACGTTTAGGCATCCAGCTATTTTCCCTCCTATTCTCCCGCTAACCCCGCTGCTGGTGCAGTAGTCATCACTCCCCGAGTGCATGCATATTTATGTGCGTCCGCGCCATAACCGCGGAGGCAGCGAGGGTGTCTGTGTATGCTGGCGTGCATCGGAGCGTGAACGTTTGCCAGCGGCACAATCCCGTGAATTGACCACAGTTTAGTTCCGCGGGTGGGCGGAGCAGTGGAGGGCCGGAGGAGTCAGGGACAGCTGCGGAGAGCGAAAAGCTTCCACTAGCGGTTCTCCGTCGAGGGTGGCGGACGCGGGTGCTTCGACGCTCGACTCTCCTCGAGTCTCTTGCGTGCGGGAATACTCAGCGGAAATCTCATCGAAATAAGGAAACTAATATCCTGTTCGGTGGGGAGGTGAAATCCGTGTGAGAAGTTTGATTAAGTCAGAGTTCGATTTCCAATAACCTCGGATTGACCCAAAGTCTTAGACAGCGGAGGAAGAAGGTGCTTGCTTGATCTTGTGTTTGTGTGTGAATCTTGTGTCTGGCTGAGGCCAGTTGAGGGGGCGAACAGAGGTTCAGCTCTTGGCGCAGTGAGCCAGCGTCTGTTGAGTCAATCTCGGCAGCTTGGATTGCTCCAAAAAGTGCGATTCTGCACGAGAATACAACGCGAGGATTTAACGCCGAGTTTAGAAGGCCGTGAGGAGAGGAGGCATCGGTGAGGGCATCTGGACATCGAGAAGGAACCTTTGTAGCGAAGATGGGGCGGGTCGGAGGTCACCTGGGATGGCTGCTGCTGTGCGCCGTCACTTGCTTTCAAGGTACATTCCCGTCCCGAATTGTTTTGACTGACCCTCAGATTTCTAGTGGAACGAACATCATAAATTTATCGAAATGAGATAGTGTGTTTATGATGCGAAGTGGTCATAGTCTGTCATGCCTTATTGATCGAGAATATCACTCACATATCTCTGGAGGGACATCTATTAGTGACAAACCCTTTGTATCTGTTGACTCAAAACAAGATAGGATATTTATTATATGCCTCTTAAAAGACAATGGGTTATTACGAATTGTTAAAGTGATTTAAATGCGCCAAAGTAGTTTCCGATTGAAAATGTTTTCCTACACAACACAATACTGATATCTTGAACTTGAGTAGCTTTTAATCTCATGTTGCCGTTGGGAAAAAGCCATCGTCATCGTAAAACTTTTACTGTCACAAGCCGGAGTCAGCTCTTTCGAAAAAACGCAAATTATGGAATTGAATTTGTTTTCACATCTTAGTTTGAATTCAAAACTTGCCAAACGTAACATATCTTTGGCAACCAGGGTGTTGCTATTGGTTATTTCCTTAAAAAATGCCTGCATAAACATTCAATTTGAAGAAAATTACGAGAAATATTTATTCGCGGGTATTTCAATGGAATGGATGTAAGTAAATGAGGGACTCGTTCATCGTTATCATTAATATATCTAAAGATTGGTCTCCGGCAGCTAGCTTCTTACTCCTCAGCGCGAACCGTTATATTCCATTTAGGGTCTATTCCTCTCTACTAATATATTCTCCCTCCTTCCATTCATTCTACCCTCCAATATTGTTTTAAAGGGACTTTTTGGTCGCATAATTTCACCGATAAGTTTGTCATCTCTTCGTCTCTGTGTCAGAGACCACGGGATTGCTAGGCGACTTTGAAATAACCGTGAATTCACCAGATCTGTTGTCGTGGTTTGGTAGATATTATAAAGGGAAAGCTAACAGGATCTCTTGTGCAACGTTCATTTAATGGGGTAATCAGTGTTCTCTCCCGATATCCTTAGGCCGTCCTTGATAAATAAGTACACTTTAAGATTGCCTGTTAGGTCTTATTTTCATTCTCACGTATTCCGAGTTCAAAGCCATGGAGAAGTAAAGTCTTAAGTTGATATTTTACGTTCCGTTTTCATTGCCTTTAGTTTTCCTTAGGTATAGTTTGAAAGGATGCAAAGAAACCAGCCTAAAATTATTAAGTAACCAAGAAGAAACTCTTCGCCGAGTATTTGAACAGTGTCTCATTTTCTTTTGCTGTGCAGTATGGTGCTCGGGTTTAAATAAAAACAGGAGCAGTGGAAAATAAACTGCTTAAAGGTCGTCTCGTCAGTCCTGTTATCGAGCTTGGTGTTCTGCTCGCGGACTCCACCAAAAGGTGGCGCAGTCCAATCCCGTCCCGGGTATGGATTTTGTACTTTGCCTTAATTGTGTGTATTGAATTCTATCCGTGGGACTTGAGCCGGCGAATCCTTCGAATCTCACGTTCACCAGCCCTGGCCTTAGAAACCTCTGCGGAAACTTCAGCTCTGATCCGAATATTTACTAATAATAATCCGTAAGCGACGCTTTTAAAGGCTTAAAAGCTGATAAATCTTAATTATGGCTGCAGCTTAAAGTACATCACCGCGCCCAATCTTTAAACGCTTTTATCCGGAGAACTATCAACTGCATAGCTTTTTCCCATCCAGATACACCTGCGGCCTTTCGAGGAGAAAGCATTTCATACGCGTTTAAATTATTCTTCCTTCACATTTGTTCCTAAGCAATCGAAACAAATTGGTATTGAAATAATCTATAGGATAAATTTTAACATGTTTTTCTGTCAGGTCTACGATTGAATTGGATTTTCGTTCAATTTACCCTCACAAAATGTCGTACTGGATTTTTATGAAAAATAGTCTAGGCAATAAATACTTCCTCTCTGCTGTCTTGTCCTCAATATCTCCGGAGGACAGTAAAGCTTAATCTGGTTAAGAGATTGATTTTTCCATTCAGAGAGCTGCTAACCAATGTTAGAGTGTAGTCTATACCACCTACTCTGTAATAAGCAGCGTGTTATGATTATGAGCCGCATCTTAGTTTGGTGACGCCTTCATACGGAATAATATGGAACTTCTCGATTTTTTAAAGCTACCGTGCATGATACAGGACTGTTGTCGACTTGCATATGCTGATTGAAAGGTCCTGTCACCGTATGTGAACGTGTCAGCTAGGATTTACGTTTCCCTTTCAAGTTTTCCTCGGACGCTTTGAGGGAATAGAATAGAATGGGCAAGAAAAATGCTTTATTCGATTAAAGCTTTTTCCTTGGGTTATTTATCACCATCACGGTCCGTGATAGGCCGAGAGGATAAAAAAAGATCGGGAAATGGGGAGAAAGGCCAAGTCCAATAGTTGGCCCGGAAAGTTTAGCCTCCCCATAATTACTCAAGTCACGCACTAAGTTGGGATTTTCACACCAGCACCCGCAACGGCATTGATGGCGAGATGGCCAGATAAACGGCTTCATCTAGTGGGCGAAATTCGGAACTTTCTAGCCTTCCCCCAAATAGCTACATTTAATTGGATCTGCAGGTAACATTATGACGAGAATGCACGCTGAATACTGTCTCTCATTGGATGACATCACGGAACTGAATTATCCATGTTTTAGTTACGAAGGTATAACATAACTACTCAATTTTATTTAATAATCCATTTCAATCTGCAACATTCTTGAAAAGGACCGGAGAGCTACACTTTATAATTTTACTTTTGGAGGAAATTTGTAGAATGTAGAGATGAAAACGTACGGCGTTACCTCAGTTGAAAATCTGAATCGCATGGTTACTGACAATACCCTATTATTTCAAGCCGTCATAGAATTTCATCCCTTAGCGCTCTCTAGGCTAACGCGACATTCACAATCCTATTTTCTAGCGTCGTCCACTCCTTTCCTAACTCACTTTTATTACCCTAATTGAGTTCCTAAAATTGCAGTGGATGTTGGAGCACAATGCGTTGAATAGGCTCTTGGTGATATCATTGTTGTGCCAGTAGCTTTGTTTATTTTTTTCCATTCCTGATTCGTGTGCTTCACACTGGGCTCTTCAATTTTAGCTGCTCTTTATTGTTTCAGCGAAGAGACTTAAACGGAAGGATTCCCTGGAGCTCTCATCCCTAGCTTTTTCAGCACCTCTAAGTGTCAGCTTCGCGCGTGGTAATTTTTTTCTTCAGTTTTTTTCCTGCATCGGCGTGTGAGTGAGAACATATATATCTAACCCACACTTTTCCAAGTTGAAATAATTGTGAAAGACCAGGAGCAACTTTGGTTCATTTTGTACTTGTCTGCATTACTCGATTTCAGACGCTTTCGTGTCGTAACGCGTTTTTTGTGATAGAGTTGCCTGTGGGTGGTAAGCAACATTTTTTAAATGTTGAAATCCCGTTCCAATATATTCTGCCTGACGCGTTTGTTTTTCACATCTTTGATGGTGAGTTACACCAATCATCATTGAGATTTTTCTCTATTTCAAAATGCACTCTCTGAAATTTTGGAATAGCTACACCTCAAGCGCGTCTCTACAGTGAATCTCTACAGTGAATTGTGGGCGTCCGGTGTCCCCTTAGCGGTGAGGGGCCAATTGCGAATGTTGTAAATTGCGCATTGAAGGACTCCCGTTGTTCGGTCGTGGAGACGTGTTTCGAGTATTCAAAAAGATAGGTATGAAGCACACACAGCATCTCCGAGGACCGTCACGGGGAGCTTGGCCATTTCGCTTTTACGCGGTTCTCGGAGTCGACCGGAGGATGTGGGCGGTCGTGAGGAGCACTCCGTATTCGCGCGCGCGCCTCGCCCCAGCTCTGGGGAATTTGGGGCGACCACATCGGCCCAAGGGCGGAATTCGTGTTTGCGTGTGGGTGAAAGGGGTTGATTCGTCCGACACTCCCTTCTCCCCACCCCCTAGAGAGAACGCCCTTTATCGCGGAGACTTGGGCGCGAACAATGGGACAGTGGAGCAGTTGTGGGGACCCTCGGACCCATTGTACCTGAGCGAGAAGGAGGGGATCGCTCTAGCTTTAGTGACCGCTCCTCCCGGCGGAAGTATCCGGCGACCACGACGGCGGTCTGTCGGTCGCCCCGTAGTCCGTGGCCAAAAGGGGGTGGGGTAGTGGGGGGCAATCGCGCGGTTTCCTACCCCTCCGTGTGAACCACCCACTCCTCGGTCGGACCCCCACCCTTTCGCGCCCCCCCCCCCTCCCACCCTGTGGGGAAGACGTTTTCGAGTCCCAGCTTCGGCGGAAATCGGGGAAGTATGAGCGTGGATGATTGATGTCGCTCGTTATTCAGCGCCTCGTTCTTGTTTGTGGTTCTCTCACTCCGGCGAGTTTCATGGAATCCGGCGCTCACAATTGAGGCTTTCTGCCGCGCCGCCGCCTCCGTGCCCTTTTGACATTCCACTGCGGGGAGGATCCGAGAATTCGGAATCGCCAGGGCCGTTTAAGGGGGCGGCAATTATGGCATAGTGGTGAGGAGAATTGAAGACGATTTCATTCGTTTTGGATTGGGTAGCAAAACTTCCCGCCCTAATTCGCGCCCTAGAATTTGTTTGCTTTATTTTACCTATGCCTGCCGAGGATTGGGTGGGGTTAGCTTCTCCCATTAAATTGACTTTCCAAGTAAATATCAATAGATTGGAATATTCACTTCACCCATGTTTTTTACTTCTTCCCACTATTACTCTGCATGAATAATATGTTAGCGTAATTAAAAGAATAAATGCCGAAACTAATACGTGGGAAAGCTTATTGCCGCTCGTAACTATTAATATTCCGTCACATAAAGGAAATGTCTCTCACATCGTCAAAAGATTAGCCTCGGAAATTGCACTACAAGTGGTGAATGGAGGCAGTGAGTTTATTTATTTACATTTGAGTGGGTATTACCGACCAGGAGGAGATACGTTATATACATAATAATAGCACATGTATAAGACAATATACGTTCTGGAGGCGAATATAATTAAGGATAGTTTGCGTTTCATTTAGGCAAGCGTTTCAACGCCACCGAGGTTATCACAGGTATTATTTGGGGAAAATGATGATGAAATAGCTAACAATTGTAACTTGTAAATGTAACTGTTTTCGAGAGCTACTGCTTATTCATACTTGAATCAAATTTAGTAAGTCCGATCTGGTCGTATGGCATGGCCATCGTCGCCTATTGGTATGTTTTACGTTTTAGCATACAGCTCTTTCCTTTGAATGTTTTCTGATTTGCTTTAACTTCCTGAAAATAGATGAAGGTTACGTAAACACCTTTAGTTTCATTGATTTTTTACAAATAAATACTCCTTTGTGCTGTCGATCTAATGTCTGCTTTATTGCGGTGGTCAGTGCATCCAAGTTTCATTAGGTCGCCTTTCTGTTGACGATCGATTAGTTGAATTAAGCGACCTAGTGTCAGTTAAGCGAACTATTATGACTCACCCAACGTTAAAATTAAATTATATTGCAACTTAAATGTTAATTCTAATGGTGTACCTCCTTGAGTTCGCCTAAACAGAGAAAATGTAAGTTTGTCTGTAAATGTGTGGTTGAGTGAAGAATTCTTCCATTCAACCCTCAATGTTAAAACGTTACCACTCATGATATGTGCCTTAAGAAAGATTTTGTGAGAAAATGAAAATATTTTATTTTATTTGTGGGAAAATTTTTTTAAGTTTCTCGCTCACGGAACGAAATATAGTTTTATTTTTTGGAAGTTACTCATCGCGAAGGAAGTGAAAATTGCTTTTCCCACTCTATCATTTTTACTATAGCTACAAAGTTTAAAGTAGTCAAATTTAGTAGAGTAAGCCTGTGTTTAAACCCAAAAGATGGCATTACCTAATGTTAGAACCTAGGTAGTTTTTTATAAAGTCAGTAAATGGAGTACAGAAAGTTATTTTAATTTCATCCGTATTTAAGTTCTATTCATTTGATGTGTGAACTCGTAAATTTAACGACATCCATTTCTTATCATTCATTCCCATCTCGCTAGCGTAAAAGGGATATGCGCATCATAACTGTGTCCGTCACCTTGTCTGAAGTTAGAAACAGGCCTTCAAAATTTCGCACCGATATTTGCATTTGAAATTTCGATTATAGTTCATTAGTATTAGCCACGGCACTCATGAGTCAGTAAATCCCCGTAAGGCTGGACTGATCGCGAATCGCAGGAAATGGATCGATCATTGCGACCGCTCCTAATGGAAATTGCGAGCGTTATTCGAGTGAGCTGTTTCTTTGAGCCGATGGTTTTTTTAGTGAATACCGATCCGAGCGCGTTTCTTGAATGTTTCATGCGTTCTCTAGTTTCCCGCAACGTTAATGAACGCCTCGTGCAATGCAAATGTAGGACTTGGGGAAAAAAGGTCCACCGATGGCTTTATATCGCTTGCTTCACGAAATCACCCCCAGGCTAGTTACTTCCTTTATTTACGCACAAAGCGACTTCCTTCATTCGAGTAAATCTCTTCCTCACTATTGATAGTTTTCTGGGACAACTCGTCTCCCTGATGCCTCTCTAATTCCTCAGATAATTCAGGGTGGTGGGCAACGAAAATAATGCCATGCGAGCCGCCGCAGGGGTATGTTGCAGGGGATGTTAAGACTCTAAGCAAAGGTTTAAGAAAATAGAGGTGGGAGGACAAACCTGAAATGCTAACAGAGTGCCTGAGATTCACGCTCCGTTTTCCTGACAGTCACCCATAGGGTGTAGAACTAAGTAATGTTTGTACTTCTCGGTTCGGCAGCATACATCTCTTGTTTGACTGATTCTATTATGTCCAGGGATGTGGTGCGAGGACAAGATAATATTTTCCGGGTCCTCCTGAAACTCACCAGATCTACATTGTCCGAGTTATTTAATCAGGAATCCCAGCGTGCGTTGTTTTCCCGTATATTGCGGCTCTCTGCCTTGTCCTTCCATCAGCCGTATTGCGGAACGCCATCAATGAAACGCCCACTCTTTGAGAAGACAATGAACGCTGTAGAGCAGTGGGATGGATGCTCCACCAATGACCTCCTAAATGATCTTGGGGTTTAATTCAAGTAGTCGCGCCGTAAAACCATTGGAAAATATCAGGAATGCTTGGGTAAATCAGTCTCCTGCACTGTGATAAGAATCTCATGAAATAATGGATGCGACCAGTGGGGCTTTTCGGTATGGACTGGGAATTTATGAGCCTCGGTAGTGACGACGTAATTTTGGTATAGTTACGTCGAATTACACATATGGAGCCTTTTAAAAGTGATGAGTTTTTTGGGTCTGTGTCGTCATATCTACGGATTTACCGCGTCGAGCCCTAACTGATTAAGGCCTCTGGGTTCTCTCCCCTCCCACCTCCCCCCCGCCTCCACCTCACCTTTCGTGTACCTATCCTTGTTACGCACCGTTAAGCTTTCTATTCCAATTACGCAGTCGCTGATCAAACTGACCTTCGGATTGAATGGCTTAGTTGACTTTGTCATACTGAACGGTGCCTTTGGGGGAAAGGGATCGAAAACTGAAGTCATTCAGGAGGGTAGGCTGGCTGGGAAGTGGCATTTTTTGGTAGGGCAGAAAATCTGGTCCCGGCAGTGGTGTTGTCCTATTCTTTAGTGAAGGCATTACGCGTACAACAGTTAGAATAGCCATGCGATGTTTTGAGCCCTTTATTATTTAGACCACGTTTCTAATTTTCTGGTTAAATATTTTATTTTTAGTTATTTGAATTAATACGCTCTTTCGGCATGTAAATTTGTAATATTCTCGTGATCTGATATACCGTTGTGTGTTGGATTTTGCAATATGATAATGTCGTCAGGAAATACATTGGATTATAGTTAAGATAAAAATGTGTCTGATTGTTAATCGGCAGTCTGAAACGGATTCCCATCCCAGTAACTGCATAACACAGTAGAATGGTGTGAGAGGATGAGTTTGACTACGAAAATACGATTTGGTGAACGTGGCTAAAGACACACTGATGAAGAGAAATATTATGAGTTTTAAGAGTAGGAGACCGCATATGAAGTAATACATAATGATAAGGGAAGCAAATGAGGCTTATACGGCGAGAGTTTGTAGGCAGGCATCAAAAGAAATTCGGTTTTCGCGGGGCCAAACGGAAATAGCTTAATCTTTGACTTCGCATGCAATAGCCGAACTATGTTAACATCAAGTTAACGTAATGACCTCATCATGTTGCTGTTAATGTTACGAGATATTGTATTACCGGGCCTTTTAAATACCCACTACATAGATACCCCGGCAGGGAATGGAATTTCTCTGAAAAATCTCCGCTATCACGGGAATTCAACTGCGGTCCCTATGTATGGGAAACCTATACTCTATGCACTACATTAACTCTATTTCCTAGTCGTTTTATATCTACCTATAACACTTATGAGTACGTTCAGGTCATTTGTGACCTATTTCTCTGTTTTTCCTCTCCTGTGCTGTTTTCATTTCATAAATCGTACCTATTTGATATACAATCATCTATTGTAGTAGTAGTCATTTGGTTTATCCCATGAGTTTGTAGTTGATGACTTTGATCTCTGATCTCGAAGGAACGAAAGAATCCTGGGTTTGGTCGAAAGTAATCGATGAAATATTGGGTTTCGAATGTAGTGTGCGAGTTTGCTTGTCTACCGCGTTCACAGTTGCATTGGGAGACATCGGTTTTGGGTGCTGTAACTACATATTTTATGTATTGCGGTATAACCTCGGGTAATCCTTTTGGAAAACCTTATCCTCACCTGTATTGGAAGTTGAATTCGCTATGTTTTAGTTGCAAGATGGATGCGTTACTAACGAGGTTAGTTTTGTAAGCCTTACATGAAGAAGCATTATTATTCCTGAATCAACACAATATCATGCGTCTTGATTGTCTATTTAGTAATTTTTGCAGCATTTTAGCTCCGTGCTCATTGTTGTCATATACTGCGTTGTCTTCTTCTATAATTTTCGTTCCGTCATTGATGGCTCGGATCTGTCAATATACGTCATAGTCTTATTTTTCAGATAGTCGATTCTCTGCTGTAGCTCTTGTAATTTTTCCTTCTCCCTGAGTACATTTAGTAGTTCACTCACTAGATTGTTTGGTTTTTACATCTCTCCATCACAGCTCGTATACTCTTCAATAGCCTCAGAGGCCAAACTCCATAGCAAAATAAGAGGAATGAGCTCCGACGAGTCGAGCGTAATATTGTGAACTCCCGTTGGATTGAAGATAAATGTCGATGGCAGGTTTCTTTCCACCAAACCTCCACTCTCAAATTCCTGCGTAGATCCAATTATCGGGCTAGCTTAAATGGTGGAAATACCTCGGCAGTCGTGTGCCTCTCGCTGTAATTTTACTCCTAATATATTCAAGTGGCGGTTCTTATCGGATAATCCCATGACAGTGATGAAATACCTCGTCGTAGTAAGGTTTCGTCATCCAATAAATTTTAATCTTGCTCAATTTATTAGCGTATTTTCTGGAAAGGAAAAAAAGAGTGTTGAATACGCGTATTGTTACGTTAAAGGCTTCTGTACCTACTTGATACATTAATTGCGCCTCCCTTTCGTCCCCTCCGGTGAGAGGTGAAAGTTTGGCTTCTCCTACAAATTACTTTTTGAGCAAGAGTGCTCACCGAAATACTTTAATGTGTGAAACCTGCAAAATATATGGAGAGCAAATTCCGACAAAGCAACATATTGAATCCTAAGTTGTTTGTCGTGGCCGACCAGCAATATTTTCCTCCTGTACTCTTAACCGTTTTGTTGTTAATGTTGAGGAATTATTAAATATTATAGTCAATTAAAATACCTCGATCTTCGAGTAAAAGAAGGAATAATAAGAAGTATTTGCACAAAAGAAGTTTTTTGGGCAGCTATTTTACATCTTTGTAGATACATGAAATCAGATGGTACTTTCAATTAAAATGAGGAATGATTTCGTGAACATTTTTTTTGGCCGCTAGCGGTGAATCTGCGATTATAGACACACAATGACGGCATTGACATGCCATTATAGCGTTAGTTACTTCTGAAGAGCAGTTTTTGGGTAACTACTGACGTATTCGACACTGAGCGCGTTTATAGGGAACAACGGAATTCGTTCTTTGGACGTCAGTATGAAGGAGGTTGTAATTGAAAGCGAATTCATACTAAATCCCAACCTTTTGTTTCATTGTTTAAGAAAACCTGCATTCGCTGATGACATGTGTTTGCGATTATCAATAAAAACTTAGGACCATAAATGCAGATTATTTCTCGAAAACGTTTAAATGAGCTCTATTTGATAGCCAGAGACCCTGATTCTTGCTATTTCCAAATTATTAACACATTTTGACTTCAATGATTACTTCAATTTACTAATGTGACAATTCTATTCAACTCGAGCATGTGACGATTGGACACATCAATTCGTTTGTTATTAATTTCCGAGTTTTTGCTTCTCATGGGCAGTTTTCATCGAAAGTATGATATATCGGCTAAAACAATACCATTTTTACCCGTCCTTCCCCCATCATCTCATTCAACATAATGTAGTTTCAAGATGAATTAACTTGAAAAAAGAGCGTAGAAGAAACATTATGTGGTTCATATCAGATGGGGACCTTTTCCTCCTTACCCTCCTTGCGATCGCGTGGGTGCCGTTTGGACCGTCATTCAATTTTGAATAAAATATTTTGAATGCATATCGGTGAGTCTGGGGGTATAATTGGACTACCCATGAACCGTCGTGTTCAACCGTTAAGATACTTGACAATTGAGAGCCCGCGAGGAAATTCATTGGGGGTCAAACACCGTCGTGCAGTCGCAGACTGGGGCTCAAATGGCGCGATCACACGAAAGTTTAACGAAAAGAATGTGAATAGAATGGCATTTTCGTCCTTTCACGGTGAAACCAACTTAAGAGACGTGATGAATTTCATTACTGTTTCGTTAGGTTTACACATTTTCACTTCTTTAACGTGGCAGGAGCGATTTGGGTGTAACTTTGCAAACGTGTACTTAGGGACATGTAGAGATAAAGATGAAAAAAATGCACGTTACTGATTTTATTTTCTGAAAGTTCAATGCTATTTCACATGCTGCCTTATAATAATTGACATGTACTTCGAAATAACTCGATTTTGTATGCACAGATTTTCCCATTTACGCGAAATAATACGTTTCACATTGGATAAATGTGTCTCTGGTGCTCCACCGGGTAAGCAGATCTATGTCTCTCATTGTTTCGGAGAACGACTTGCTCTCCATCCTCAAGGATTCTGAATGCCTTCCTTTCAATTTTGGACGGTATTTATACTCACTCCTTGGGGTCTGGTGCCACCTAATTGGCTATGGCGTATGCGTGTTTTCCCACCTTCCCTTACGTGTTAAAAGGTGTTGATAATGAGTCTCCATGCATTACATAAATGGAAACTAATAATGTATCATATTATTGCAATGGTCGCAAAAAATATTAATGTCTTATGCCGAATTGAAATGTGATAAACGTATGATTTCCACTTAAATTTCGTATTCCGCGCCGCAAACACAAGTCATAAATAAGCTTTGATTAAGACGAAAATTTTGAAATATGATACCTGCATAATTTATTTTACTACATGTAAGGTGTATTCCATATAAATTTATTAATATAAATATTTATTATTTATTTATTATTGCATTGATATTGAAATTAGACATTGTCTGGCGGCAGCATAACATTAGTTTTGGTGGAAATAATTATACAGTTTCAAAAATACGTATGCCTACATAATTCATCAAATACTCCTCTCGTTTTTTATGTGTATCATATTTTTAAATATTTAGATACCTTGGTAATGGTTTTGTGAGTTCTTCTGGTAATTGATTCCTTTCAAAGACCCCGCGATTTAAGGAGTATTTGACAGCATTCGTTTTTTGCCTCCTTAATTTGAGTTTCAGCGGGTGGTCATTTTTCTCAACAAAATTTGGTGGTTCCAGCCTCTTCTCCATTTCCAACCAGGCTGGATGTTTTGATTATCATTTAAACATTCCCAACAACCTATTTACTTTCCTTCTATCTTGCACTTCAACCCAATTCCTCTAAAGATGTACCTAAGTGAAGTCTGGTTCAAGGCTTTTTTTCCGAATTACGGGACATTTTCTTAATATTTGCCTTCACTGGCTCACGATTACCGCTCCAGCCTACTTAATGAGGTATCATCCTTATTTCCAATATACTTCCAACCGTAAGTGCGTTATGCGATGAGTGTAGTGGATTTCGGATCCGAAGGCAGCAGCCGTCTTGAGTGAGGGTTGTGGATTTCCCAGCCTCTCCCACATTCACACATAGGCGCCCCCTTTGGCGCCACGGTGAACGCCCTCGGCGAGCTCTAATGTTGACGCGAGGGCCTCTTAAGGACTCTCGGCATCGCCGCACTCAACTGCAGCGATGGGAGCATTTTTATTCCTCCTCTTTTTTTTCGGTCGAGGAAATCGCGGTTGGCGTGCTCTCTCCGTTCATCCACGGAGTGTGCGGTCGTGCACGCTGTGAATTTTGCTCACGATTCCAATTCACTGGCACGCTTTATTTAAAGGGATTTCGTTCTAGGTCGTATTTGCGTGGCTCTTTCTGAGCTGTAAATGCAACCCTTAATGCGTTTTCCTCAACTATTTTATAGGAGAAATTCTTATGTAACAACGGGGAGTGACCAGGAGCTAGGGTAGCCTAATTTTGATGATGAGGTGAGATATAAACCACTATAATTATGATCTGATTGTTCAGCCCGTTTTGCTCGAGGCACGAAATTGCATAATTTAAAACTGCCGGGTTTTTCTCCATCTTGCAGGCAATAATTATTGAATTAAAGCAGAGGCTAATATCCCATCTCGCGTCCATTCGTTCTCGTATGCGTTATTGCCATTCATTACTTTAAACGACGCGTTTTGAAACGCACGACCGCACACACATCAGATCGTGCAATTACCTGCGCCGCGTAAATTAGGCTTCTTTACCATTTATTTGAATTACGCCATGTATTGCAGCATAAAGGTAGAATATTGCGGTATTAGTGTAGCATGTCTTCACATCCAGAAATATCGTTTTTGTATATCCACATAACGTTGTTATTTATGACAACAACAACTCTTTTGACAATGACGACGTAAATGGGCTAATTTAAAATATTTGCATAAGCAGCTAGTCCGTCGCTTATTTGATCCTGGAGCGATGATGGGTTGAATAATAGCGCGGAACGGTGACTCCTTTCGGTGCAGAAGGTGAATCATTTTCAATTTCGGAGTGAAGTTTCGAGACAATGCCAAAGACCCAGGGCAGTCTGGCGTCCATAATTGTGATCGGCTGGAGGCATAGCGTTTCCCTGAAACGAGCGACCCAGATTGTATTTCTGGAGACCGCGAATCAACCGTTCATCCAGTTGGGTTATTTCGCTTGGTCATCCCAACGGCTGTGCTTAATTCAGATGCCGCAGACAGATTTCACGAAGGTAGTTACGTCTATCAAGGAAAGTGGTTTTCTCTAACATAGCTGTGGTCTTAAATTTGGTGACAAAAGTTTGCTATTTTACTTATATTAACGCAGTCGGGATGCAAATTGGAATGCGGAGAAATGCAACACTGGTGTCAAATGCGTTTTCTGAATCTGGAGACATACCCTCTGGAACCGAATATTGCTTCGTTTCTAATTCCGCATTAATAGACTGCATTTAAAATTAAACTTCTACATTATTTTTTTAGGCTTGAACTAGATAATGAAAGATGGAATTTAAGTATTTTATTCGCTGAGTTTAAATTGTTTTTTTCAGAGTTCTTACTTCTTAACATAGCTATTAGTGAATTTTTTTATTTAGGATTGAACTGCTTTTCCATACGCATTTCCCGGTCTGGTTTTTAAGGAGGATACAATCATAGACGTGGCCCAATGTTTCATTAGTCGAATTTCAAGTCCTATAGCGTTTCCTAAGAGGTAAAATAATTTCTTAAATAGAATAACTCCGATTAAAGTGAAATCATCGTCAAAAAACTCTGTGGTCCGGTTATGATAGTATCAGTAATTGCACTAACCGCCATTTATTTAATACAGAAAGAGAAATGATTTGGTATATCAAGCGAGTTTCAGAGACAATCTCTACTTAAAAGGAAAATTGTTACCTAGATCTTGTTGATCGTGATACTCGTTATGCCGGGAGGTTTTAAAAGAAATTTTTACTAACTCTTCACGCTGAGAAAACGTCAAAATAGGGGAATTTAACAAGTCAAATGTCGAAACGGAAATTTCAAAACCAATGTGAATCAGAGTGATTCCAGTGGTCTATTTCACTATTTAATTACGGAAATTATACGTTGTTTTGGTAATTTATTGAAGGATTGCATTTCCAGGTACAGGTTCATCGCAAAAATTACATAACAATAAAAACAAGAACATGGGTCAAATGAAGATATAGTCTAGACCTAGGTTCAATATTTGGGCGAAAACATGTTATTGAGATGAAAATTTGTATGTACGTGATAATTTTTTTAATTAAATGACTCATCTCATCGTCATCGACATTCACATTCATATTCATAATTAAATTATTCCGCTAAAAATATTGACACAGTTATATTAAATTAGTACCCGGAACACGCATGTGTATTTCAGTGAAATCAATATCATAAAGAGAGTGGATCTTTGTGTGGGATCATCTATGTGATTCTCTTTTCTCCATTTATTCCCGGAAGTAACATTTAGAGACACGGATGGACAGCCTTTCGCTACAGAAGATCGATAAACTGCCTCTGCGAAAACACGAAAAATTAGACATTATCTGCAAGTGACAGACACAGAAATGCTTTTAGGGTATTATTGCTTGCAAGAGAAGTTTTTCTAGTAAGTAATATAAAACAATGGGCGTAGGAAAAAGGGAATATTTGAACTAAACCCAGTAACTAAACTAGTTTATTCAGAGTGAGTGATTGCCTGGATTCCCATTTGAGAGACGAGTTGCGGTGAAGGAATGTGGTGGAAGTTATCAACTCAAAAAGTTCTTTTGAGTACCAAGGCTGTTATTTCAACGTGTGAGCGAAGAATTTCTTCATATCCGCCGCAAAGCGATGTTTTGGTGGTCACCCTTGTGAATTCTCCCTGTCTCTTTCCCGCACCGGTTAATGTCTATTTATTATTCATCCATGCATGTTTGTGTTTGAGTTTTGTTTACTTGTCCATAATGATGGCTCCTCTGTGTCCAGGGTTTTACGTATAACATTGTTATCCTTTTCAGCCTGCAACTAAAACAAACAGCGGAATAGTAAAAAGGAAGAATAATATTATATTGATGTTTCTTATGTTGTAGGCAAGTAGCCGTCTCCTTTCCGTACTTATAATATAAAGGGGCATATATAACACGTTTGATGCTCAATTTAATTAGGCAGTTGTGGATATTTTGAAGAACCATTCGCCTTTTTTTATCTAAGAATATATGACATGCGTAGCCAGTATGCTAAACTATTCATAAGAAAAATTTAGTTAGATACTTGGTGTCCTATATAGCTATTGCTCCGATTGTGAATGTCTTTACTCGTAGCCACTCCCTGTTACAGCAACAGGTACAGTGAGTGATAGCTTTAGTGTTGGTTTGATTTTGTTGTGCTATATTATATAGTTTGAAATATAAATATACTAATGTCTTCATGGTTTCACTTAGGGCAAAAAGGGATGCAGTTAAGTTTTTCATTGTTCGATGTTCTTGTGTCAAACCCTGGCTGCCTGATTGAATTACATTGAGAAATTTAATGCAATTTATCCAATCATGTAATGTAATTCCTTCCTGGAAGTTTAAAAACTATGCGTCATCATTCCGGGAAGAAAATTACGAATTACGTTTCATGCACGTTTCTGATGCAAACAGAGAGCCGTAAAATGGCGAACACCGACTTAGTAATCGGTCTCGTTTTAAAAGAATTTCATAAAGTGACTAAAGATGGTCACTTGCCCTTCATTCATTGACGTTGACTCTCAAAGAAAATTAAAAATTAATTAACAATTTGGAGACATATGCCTTTGGATTTGATTTTTTGTCGATGTGGAATATTTCATGTTCTTCATAAAAGTAGAGAACTTATTCAACTCATTCGTATACCCCAAGTCATACTGCATAAAAGCTACTGCTTGAGAATTCACTCATCGCGGGACGTTGGGACGATTAAATTAGCACTGAAAGATATTTAATCTTTTTTTCATAAAGCCAGCACATTTGGAAAGAGGTGCCTTTCGTCCCACAATTCTTTACGGATTACGATCGTGCTTTTCAAGCCTTTAATCTGGCGGTCGTAAGATACCCGTGCCATCCCTTTAAAATATAGAAATTTCTATAATAGAGTTATTGCCGGTGAATCCCAGGAATTGCGGCCTGGATTATGCTCGCGATAAAATTGGATTTTGGAAATTCGTTTGGCCGGTAAGGAAATGGGGCCGGGTATTGAATAGTTTATTGCAAAGAGAGTGCAGTTTTTTTATTATCGGCAGTGATCAGCAAAACGTTTTTTCCGCGTTAGTTTTTCAAACCCTCGACGACAGATCTCGTTTGCGATGTACATGCTTCGAAAGCTTTCGAAAGAAAACGAAATGAATCCGCTTCCTTGCATTGCAGGTTAAATTAAACCAAATTTAATGTGATTTACTTTAATCCTTCTGGCATGTATAGGTGTGTAAACTTTATTTTCATTTACATGTGATTCATCTGCAGGCGTCTGAGGACGCTCGTGCTCAGTTCGAATGCCTTCCACTCCGTATACCTGCGTACGTGGGAAAAACTAAAATAGCCTCCATTTCTTAAGGAGCCGATATGCCTTTGGAAGTTATGCCGATGTCGATAGGCCTTTGGAAGACTTACCTTTAATTACAAATTACTCAATAATATATTAACGTTATATTTAAAATGTGGAACTAAACCTTTACCTGCCAGTTCTAATAGGTTCACATTTTTAGTATACTGTCGCGAAGCTTAGCTATCAGTGGCAAACTCGGTAACGGTAACAGACAGATGTTCACCGAACGGCTGCCTGCTGAATAAGAAAGCCCATGCGATTGAGGAATCTGCATCCCTGCTGAGCTCATTGCACGAGATGTGCACGAATCTTCAGATAATTCAAGTCCAAATGTGTGTGGTTCCGGTTGCTCCCGAAGATTCTAAATCAGTCATTTTCTTCTCTGCTATATTCTTATTCACTTTGGTAACTTTCCTCTGGTGACTCGTAGAACAAACTTTATATTCTCTCAAAGTAATTACAATAAGAATTTAACCTGGGAAAAATAATGTACGTGAGAGCCTGCAGTCATCGTCTTTGACTTACTAAATTTCTTCCCTTTGCTGTCACTCCAGAAAATTTTATAATTAGTGCTGGGTCAGTCACCTCTCATCCATCGCGTGACACTAATGACCTCTAGCTTACTAATTACTCCAGCTGCGGACATGCAAATTTTTCTAATTCCACCACTTTTTCTGATGTGATTGCTGGTTGATTATATGAAAATGTCTCTGTTTATGTTCAAATATTTCATTATGATTACGAAATTGCATAAAGTTAATTTCGAATATATTTGCATAATACATTCATTCTCTCTGACATTTGAGTTTAAAAACGTTACAATCGATGCATGTGCTGCAAACTGGAGAAACATTTATTATCTCTTAAAATAATTTATTTCATCATATTAGCTCATTTTTTTATGCGAGCTCAAACTTGCAGGCACACGAGTTGGTGAGACAGATATGGCATAAAAGTTCAAGTGCGAAAGGTTTATATGAACAGAAAATTTAATCGAGAACACTTTAAATTCTAAATCCGGAAAGCGTTAGATCTTTCTGCGGACTCTTTTTGTTCTTACCGCGATAAGAAATGGAAGGTGAATCGTAATAATAATCGGAAATAATGGTTTGATGCTTATTAATATATGTTAAAGTTTGATTCACCTTGGATTCATGTAAGTACTGGAGATCATTTTAAAAGTGAAAAAATCAGGGAAATGGTTCGGTATCCAAACTCGAGTTGACATAATATTTGCTCCGACACGAGGCTTAGTATCTTTGGTGTAACAATTTTTTCCATAACTTTTGGTTAGATGGAATTTGGGATTGATATCTAGTGGTGTTAAGATGCAAACTAAAGAGCTTGTGGTGGTGGTATTACGGGATTCCTGAAGGAGTAGTAGGAGACTATGGTGAAGAAGAAAATTCATCCGCCAGCTGGTCGTAAAAGAATAGTAGGCAGCTAGTTCTATTGCGGTGGAGAGGCGAGTCTATGAGGAGTGAGCTTGAATGCTTTCTTTTACGAGAATGGAACCTTATGGTGTGGACGTGCCCGTTGATTTATAGTAAAAATTATAGCCCGGAAAAATATCAGTCTGAAAAATACTCCCTTGTGAAAACAATGTTTGGAAAGGACAAACAACTTTCTTGAACCACTTCCTAAATCAAATTCTTTCCAAAAGAAGAGGTGCATTAAAAATTATTTTTGATCTTAGATTGTGGCAATATCTTCTCCGAGTCTTGCAAAAATTAAGTTTTCTCGTCATTCCACCTCTCGTGCGATAATGTGGTTTTATCCTGGTACCTGCCGTGTAGACGCTTATGTGCTTGGTACATTCTTAAATAATTTTCCTGAGGAAAATTCAACGTCTCTTTAATTATGAAGGCTGAATAATACTATGAGCCTGGGATGAGTGCGGCCCTGTAGAACTCTTGAGCAAATATTTACCACCTCTCATCCAAAGAAAGCTAATTATTCATATACTGCTGTCTACTTGGATTTTTGTCGTGAATCCGTTATTCGCTTTAAGTTGAGAAAAAAATATGTCATTATCTTTGATTTTTATTTCATTAGAGAGAGCTTTTTTATTAGTTCTTTCTATCATTCTCCATGTGTTTACCATTGGTTCGTTTGATTACACTCTTCACATGCTCTTATATGAGTAGGTTTGTTTCTTGGGGCAGGGAATTTTAAGGTGGTGTGAGGGTTCCGGTTGTGGTGTTTTTAGTCATTATGGTAAAATGAAATGACGTATGACACCCAAAGACTTAGGTGTCCAAATCTGATCGCAATGTCTCTTGTAACGTGTTGCGGAAAAGGGAAGGCGTTGACTTGAGTCGTTCAGTCAGTGAAATGGGGATGCTATAAAGTATCAAGCACAATCAAGTTTGGAAACTTCATTTAGGATGTATATATTTTGCATTATCAATCTTTTGACGCATCTTAAAATACTAACATCCTGGAACAGGGAGTTTAAAAATAAAGGTGAATGTAAAAATGCCGGTCAGAGTGATATATGAAAAATATAGTGAAGATATTATGCCGGGAAATAATGTGTGACCAAAGAAATAATGAGCCTAATATTGCACAGTCAAACTCTACTAATTTTTACCCGTAAAGCTAAAGCAAAGAGTTTCATGGTGACGCAGGGTTTATTTTTCAACGGTGCCTAATACCTCGGGATTTGTAAAAATAGGCAAAACCAGAGATTTAAGCTGCCGCAACGACGGATATAACGTTTTCTTTCCCAATCACCATTTGTGACTACGACAAAACAGCAAGACCCTTATGTACTCCATTTTTACACTAATTTTCATGTTTACCATCTGCCGAGTTCATTTTTGCCGTTGTGAGGTCCGATGCAATCATTATTGCAGAGAATTATCTACACTGCCGAGGGTTTTTTCATTCGCAGTTCTCCACAACTTTCTTTCAAGTCACTGTGTAGTCTCGTGGCGGTGGTCTTGTCTCGCCAAAGAGAGGTCGTCTCAAGTTTCAGACCTTGATGTCGTCTCGAGTCCCATCTCGAAAACTTGAAAATGAAACGAGACTAGAAAGTCTGGAGTCTCGCGGCAGCAATACACGAAGGTTACCATGGATACCTAAACGCATCAGACGGGGGAGATGGGGCAGGCGAAAACCCAAAACTTGAATATTCAATGCGTAAGGCTGCGACCGTATATGCGCAAAACTCAATGAAAGCTTTGTAATTTCCGCTCTCCCCCCCCCTCTTTCCCATGTCCACATCTTCCTTCGTGCTTCTGCCGCTGTCGAGCCGGCAATATGGGACCCGTGCGCCACGGGGTCAATCGCTCCCTTTTCTCAACTTCGCCTTTGAATGCGTAAACGGTCTCCCTTCGGGATATTTGAGCGTTCCCTTAACCCCACAATCCCCCCCTCCCTCTGCCCCGGGCGCTCCCCCGCGGTCTCCCACAAGACTCCAGACGGCCCTTTCTCCGCCTTTGGGAGAGGACAGATTTCGGCGTCCACAACGAAGGTCACATCGCCCCTTCCCTCCCCAGTTGCTCCCTCTGCCCCTGGAGCGAGAGACCGCTGCAGATGCTCGCTACCCACAAGGAAGATCATTTGATTGAGCGGTGAGGGTCACGTGAAAAATGTGAGAACTCGTGTTGTCGCAAGGGCAGTTGATGAAGCACTGGTTGCCCCGCGCTGGATGTCGGTTGGATTGGAGAGTTCGGGTTCAATTTCTGACCCAATTGACCTTCGTGCTATCCTGTGGGTGGTGCTTGGATTGTGATTTCATTTAAATGAATAATTGTGAAAGTGCACGAGTGAGTTTGATGTCTATTAATGAATTATCTTTGAGCCGTCGTGTTCAGGTGCTTGACGACCGATAAATCGTCAGAGTATTCATTGACGGTCAATATCTAGACGGTATATATATTCAACGACGGACCATATGGGCGGGATCACGCGATAGAAGAAGGTTATCGGTGGCAATACGACTTTCTCTATGGTAGCAACATTTATCTGCTCAACTTTCCGGCCAACGTTTTACCGGGTCCCTATCATCCTCACGGTGTCGAACAACAGCAATGCTCCTGTATGTATATAATAATACGTAATATCTTTCTGCTCTCTGCTGTATTCGATAAATATCTGAAACTTGACCTACTTTGTAAGGATCCCATGTACAAGCTGCGTACTCCAAGTGAGGTCCGAGAGAAAAATAAGATCCCTCCTTTACTTTCTCGTCACAGTTTCTTTGCATTTCTTTTACAAATCCAAATTTACGATTTGCTTCTCCACAAATTTTACGTATGTGCTTCCCACAGGACAAGTCCTGATTAAGGGTCACACCTAAGAGGTTAACTGACTCTGCATATGATAGTTCGGTTTGATAAATTGTGAACGTTTCGTTGGTCAAGTTTTTCTCATTAAATCCATAAGAATGCACTTTTAAAAATTTAATTCCAAGTGCCAAGTATTGCACCATTCTTTTATAGCATCAAGATCTTTCTTCAACGCATTTCTGTCAGACTCAGTGTTATAATCCCTGTGTAATACTGCGTCGTCCGCGAAAAGGCGAATTTTTGTCGTAACGTCCGCGGTGATACCATTTATGTACAAAACAATAAAATAGGACCAATGATATTCTCCTAGGGTGCACCCGATGCTTCTTTTACTACTAGAACTACCCTCTGTTCGCGGTTGTCTAAGTCCTTAATGCAAACATTTTTATCGTGATGTATTCCATAGGATTTCAGTTTAACAAGCAATTTCGAATGCGGAACTTTATCGAAAGCTTTTTTTGAAATCGAAAAATCTCGCGTCTACCTGGACGAACCTTTCTCCAGAAGGAAGAATATTGTAAATATTAGAGGGCTAGATGGGTTTCGCAGGACCTATCTTTTCGAAATCCATGCTGGTTTTGAATTAACTAGTTTTGACTATCAAAATACCCCATAATTAAACTGATGATTATATGTTCCAATATTTTACTCGAGATAGACGTAAGGGCAATAGGTTGATAGTAACTAGACTCTTCCTTATTACCACTCATAAAGATAGATGTAACGTTCGCGACTATCCAATCGTAAGGGACAAGACTTGGCTAGAGGTCTATATGTTAAGGGGTTGGAATATAATTAGAGAATGTTAAGAATAAAAATCGAGTAAATTTTTTCGCATGTGTGAATTATACTTACCTTGGTTTCAACTCTTAGAGTCCTTTTCAAGGTAAAAAATGAGGAATAATCTTCTGCAGTACCTCCGAGCGATAAGAAAAAAGGGGGAGTTTGTGTAGGTGAGGGAGATGATAAAACATAAGGAGAGGATAATTCAAGGTAAGGTGTGACAGAATGTGATTGGAGGTGGAGGACGGAAGAAAGGAACGAACTGGTAGAGGCGAAGGTCAAGGGACATGGTTACTGGAAGGTCGCAAGACAGTGAGAAGGCTTCGATTTAAAAAATGAGGATTACCTAAGGCTTTTATTCTTACCATAATGGAGAGCGAACATTTTCTCAAATTTCCGCCTGAAATGAGTCCAGAAAAGTGATTCATCGGCAAAATAATTAACGAATGATTAATGGGAATATTTATGGAAGGAAGGACGCTATGGTTCTTTACGAAAACTGTGGAGGATATATTTAGCATTAAAATACAATCTACTTCTACATGATGATATATGGGCTGCAATTAACGCGTAAGAATAAATTATAAGGGGAAAAATGTGTTCTAAAGGTGAGCGAGAGCTGAATTTCATCATCAAATATTTTTAATCGCATCTATAATTCCTGTTGAAATTTTTCCTGGCTTGGAGGTATGCTTACGGAATCGAATAGACTAAATTGCTAATAAAAATAATTTTTCAGTTTTATGCTTCCAGAACACATTGTTTTATGCTAAAATATCGCTTTAATTAGTTTTCCTGAATCTAAGGCACCGATTCACTGGATGATAGATCTTGTCTAGCATCTAGTTTAGTTTTCGCAATGCCCCCAAACAATTATCACTACCAACGATAATGAAAGCATATGTGTGGCTTTCATTGTTATATTTGCGGATTTATGTATTTGAAATTCGTTCTTTTTTGGTAAAATTTGAAACTGAACAATGTTACATAAAGATTTCGAATGCAGTTCAAACAGCAGTAAACTAAGTTTGTCCAGTTATGAAGGCAAAATGGTGATAAAAACAGGCTTGACGTAATGGTAATTTTCCGTGAATTTTGCGTCTGTTGCTAGATGAATTTGTTTCACACTAAATGTGGGATAGGAAAATATCAGAGGTCAATCTAGAGTAGATACGACGTTTGCACAACAGGCTATTCCTATTACAATGACGGCGGTATTATACCGCCGAGGTCACAAGGGATCTAGTGGCCCATTTCGATGGAACGAAGTAAAAGCTATGAAATGCTAAACGAGGGCCCGGTATGTTTTAGCGCATGAAGTTTCGGCCTTGAGCGTTGCCGCAGTGGAAATTCCTGTGATTGGTTCTCTGTTTGTTAGGCCGCGTGAGCCGTTGTTGGATAAAATGAATGACTGAATTATTAATTCAGTGAGGCTGACCAAGGGATTTTCACGCTCAACACGCTGGATTCTCTTGAGGTTCATGTACTAAATCTGCTGGGATATTTTTTAAATTATTTTCATTTCTTCCAATGGATATAATTTTAAACCATCTATTCCTCTTTTGTTATGATTAGATACCTATCCTAGTGCTATGCTTCCCACCATTTGATTTCGCATTGCCCTTGCATAGAAGGGGAAGTCCACATACAAGTGACAGTTTGGGGCATTATGGAGCTTCTTTTTCAGTTTAAAGCTCCATGAGCCCAAAGAAGTGATTGTTGTCAATAGCAACAGGAATATTAACATAACTTAATGTAGAATAACTGGCATTATATGAGTCTAATTTAAAAATAGTATCTCAGTAAGTAACTTGATTGAATTTAGAGCGGTGCTCTAAACGTTTCTGGACCTCCACTTTTGTGCAAAGGCTGGACTAGTTTTGGTATTTCCTCTTCCGTCACCAGCTAGTCGTCTCATTCGCTGTGTCGGGAGTGCCGTAGTGACATGAAAAGTGGAGCTGGTTTCATTAATGTTGCACGAGACGTGAGTGCCCGGGACGTGGAGAAATCATTGATAGTCTGCGTGTGTAGCTACCGAAACATGCGTGCCTCAGATTCTGGTAAATTATTTTTACACCAATTCACGCCCCAACGGGCCCTCGTTTGATGAATTAAAAATGCTTTATCTTATAATTCTGGGCTTCAACAACAAAAACTGCTGAACCTGAAGGCATAGACTTCGTTTGCGGTCTGCAGTAGAAATCTAGTAGTATATTCCTGCGGTCCACTAGATAAGATATTTTCATGAATAGAACTCATTATATTTCTGCGATGTTTGTATAATTGTGCAATTTTGCGCATGCTTTGACTATAAAAACTCTGTATTGTCGTATTGTTTATAGAAACTTATAGAAATACAGGTGACACTATCTAAACAGATCTTCCAGTAATATTCCAAAAATCTCCTGTGCAAAAGAACCGACTGTCGCGTTCTTATAAATAAGAAACTGATAAATGATGACCAGCAACTTCTATTCTGTTGAATGCATGTGGGGAATCAACCAGTTGTATCCAACGAGAGTTCGAAGTAATTATAGTGTTATTATGAAATAGTTGCCAAAAGATGCTACTAGTTATTTCTTTTAATGATTTTTTAAATATTGAGGTTATCAACCATCATTTTTTGGTTATTGAAATGTTAAATATATATCGCTTTAATTACAAATATTTATTCAGAGAAAGCATGATTTATTATATCATTTCATTATTAGGCGTAAATGCTCTATAAAGGCCAAAAAGGACCTGTACCATACAGCATAAATGACGATAAATTGTGACCCGATTGTTTAGCAAAGGCTGGGATGAAGGATCGGAGAGAAATAAAGGAGTGACAATGAGCTATAAGGTGTGTAGAACGAAGTTTTGCCAGTTTTGGATACTCGGGTGAAAAATGAAAGATCACCTCTTATCTTGCTTATTCCTCGAATTCGTAACAAGTTCATTACTCTATTTACAAATAAAACTTGAATTCGAGGTTTGAAATGACGGCATCAGACCTAGATTAAGTTATCTCATCGCTCTACAAAGATTAAACATCAGTGTGATACAACTGTTTAGAAGTCCGGCAAAAAATGTCTCAGGTTTTGTGGCCACAAAACTGATTTTGAGGTAGACTTTGTTGAGAGAAATTCCGAAAAGTAAAAAAATATTGAAGAGAACGCCAACACCATACCACCACAGGACAATATTATTTGAAGCTGTACCTGACGCGTATCTGCTCTTGTTAGCGGCGATAAATGTCCAAATACCCGAGATTACTTAGGCAGAGATACACGAGAGACTGTTTATTTTACAACGTATGTGCAAGCTGGGGCATACTATCAAAGGCGCTTGTAATCTTGGAAGAGGATCTACCTTAAAAAAGAACATAAGACCAACCAGGGCATGCAGAGGGAGGGAAGCGTGGTGCCTCAATTTCTCTTCAGTGCGACTGAAGGCCTTTCCTTGACTAGCTTCTCTCTCTCTCACTCTATCTCTCCTACTGTCTTTCTCTCTCTATGTTTCTCTGCCCCTCCAGAGCGTTGCATCGTCAGAATCGACGTCGTTCGCGTATTACCTTTGCGATCACGGTCGAAGAACTCACTGAATGGACGGGAGACCTTTTGTCTCCCTCTGAGGCGCAGTGCGTTGCATTGGACGTGGGAAGGCAAGCAGGCAGGCCTTCTCCTCACCTTCGCTGGGACGGAAACACTTTGGGGCACCCGAGACACCTTCGCTGGGACGGAAACACTTTGGGGCACCCGAGACAAGGGTCAGCGGGGCACCCAAGGTGACTCAAGCCCAAAGGGTGCCCCGCAGATCGCGGAAATGAGGCGCACACGTGGCGAAAGTGAGCATAAAGCGTTGCGAATTCCAGGCGGCTACGATAATTCCGTTTATCCCGGAGCCTTGAGGATTATTTCTCCCTCAATTCACTCGTGACGCGATCTCAATGTGCACAGAAATTCTCCGAATAAAGCAGACGGTGTATAATTCCATGAAAGAAAGTAATTTGCGGGATTAACGAAAAAAGGAAGTCTCTATATCAGAAGACCAGATTTCAACTATTTTTGGTCTTAATTTCTTACTTGTAATATATTACAGTACGCTCTTTTGAGGGGCATGCATATTTATTACCGCAAAAATGGATCAGTCCATCCTTTTAGTTGCAAGTTTCACCCTCTTTTCACTCTTAGCTTTATGAAATATTTTGTGGCTTATCCTACATATATGAGGAGTACGGATGAGTCTGAATAATAAGCTTAGTCCCATTCATTCGAATTGCTGTGATCTTGGCTTATGAACGTTCATTTACGCTTCACTTTTCCCTTTAACTGAAGCCAAAAGGCAAGGGAAAAATGCAAATTTATTTCGTCATTGTATCGGCCTTGATGAACAGAGATGAGTGCATGAGATAGTGAGCCGAATTGGTGTTTTAATTGCATGTGGGGTTGCCCGAGCGAAAATGGCTGAAAAGGTTCGCATTAAAAAAAATTAAATGAATCATTATGAACTTCCATCTAGTTTCGAGTTAATGAGCTGGGCGAGTGATTTCATTGAATGTAGTTATGCGCCTGCCGCGCCATCATGCCTGGACCTTTGAATTTTTGGCGTTATCAATTTCGTTCTTGAATAAGGGGAAGTATTGAAGGTCAGATCGTGTTCAATTGCTGCAAAATATTCAATACATATGGCCGCACAAAAAATGTTGCTCATTAGTTCCGCTAAGCTGGTGTGTCTGGATCGGTCATACATTTTTGATTAATAGTCCGTGAGGCGAATATAGTGCTCACAGAAACAAGAAAAAAATAGCAGTTTATTTTCCCAGGATAAAAGTTTTCCGGGGCTTCTCAGATACTCTAATCGTTACAAGTCCGTGCATTATTGTTTGGTCTGTAATTCAACGAGGTCGATTTTGACCAATGGTCGGTTCAAATCCTCATGATGAATATTTTCCGTTCGTTAAGGACTCGTTTATAATCATTATTCACCATAATTTGAGGCGATATTCACTGAAGTGGCTTTCATGTGGTAAAATTCCGTGTATATTTACGCTTATGTTTCATATGTAATACGTCACCCTTCAAGTGCCACAATAATAGTTAATGTAGAAGTGGATGTTTTCATTAATAGATACACGTCCCAATTATGTTCAAACGAGGGCGGTCGAATTAATAATTAGAGTGGGATCAGGTGATTTCATGTCAGCGAGCTCATTGAGATAGTCATTTATTGTCATTTAAATTACTGATAATACGATTTTTTATAATGTATGATAAAAATTTAACGAGACAAAAAAGAATTAAATCAATTCCATTGGATTTTGCCGTCCATTGTTCCAAAGATAGAAATCGATGAACTTCTATAATTACAGGACGAATATTTGACCAATAAGCTTTTCGCCAGTTCTGGAAACGTTAGCTTTTTCTTCAATAAAAGCGACTGCGTGCCATCCTCTTCTCTTCATTTTATGTCTCCGAGGACTAAACTGGCTTACTTAGCCTCGAAAAAATTCCGAGTTCTCTAAAAAACTTCTTTCCCACGAGATAAGCTCGGAACTTCCCCGGCTGATGGCGTGATGAGCGTGCGATTTCATTTACCCGCAGAAAAAAAGGGTGTGCGTCAATTGTTAAAATTCTCCTTTTTGCAGTTCTATGGCGTAAGTAATTAGAAATAAGGTCAATGCAACTTTTAGTTATGGTTCAACTTATTCAACTTTGTAAAAAATTATCTCTTGGTGACCTTTCTTTCACGGAGGATGTGCGCAGAATATTGCGATAGTTGGACTTATTATTTATAAAGCTTTGAGTTCTCAGACTAAATACACGTTTAATTTTTTCATCTCCAACTTTGTTAAGACATCACTCAAATCCTCTTTCTCCTGCGATGTGTAAGGGCTTTTCGTGAAATTCTTACTTGTTTAAATCTTAGTGTTTATTGCTAGAAAAAATTGTTTCTTTAGGTCAATTGGCCATAAAGTAAATACTCTGTAAGTAAAAAAAACTACGCGACCCTATTCTTGCCTTTTATAATGTTACGGTTTTGTAGTAATGCTGACAATAAAAAAATCCTTGAGAAAGAGGGATTCAGGTACGAAAATGAAGTTATTAAACATCACTTCATCTTTAAGATATCGTGTAAACGCATTTACATCATGAAACCTTTCTTAAATAAATGGAACAATTTGTACATGAGACATAATAATGTTTCACTCGTTTTTCTCCCTCCTCTTTTATATCTATTTAGTAAACACACTTCCTTTTACAACATCTCACATTCAACTCACTCAATACTGTATTACACTTCCTTTTCCTTCCACACAGGTTCACTACTCCACACATTTTACCTCCTGGCCTGACACTGTCCCTCACACACCCCCTTCCCATGGCATTGTTGATACTGCAAGGTCTGCCAACCCAAGAAAGATGATATGTTACCCTTTACATAATGCTTTAATAAACTACCAAATTTTCAGATATCCACAATTACATTTCCTCAGTTGGCAGAGTAAATTATGAAAAAGCAGAAAACAAAATATAATATCATGGTCATGGTTTAATGAACGGTATACGTATATTATGGATTTTGCCCTGTGCCCAGCTTTTAGGTGCGTAAATAGAAAATGAAATAGATGAATGGATAATGCAATAAACAGTTTATGGCGCATTATAAAAAGGATGAAAATTTTGTAACACACGTTACAAAATCAGCGTTTAATCCGTTATAAAACTGAACATGAATTTCAGAATAACTTCTTATATGAATTCAAATTAATAACTACAAATGATATTAATGTTAAATGTTGGAGAAACAGTTTTTACTTTATGATAGGAATCTTTGGAAAGCAGTATTTTTTTTAACTGCTCTATAACTTGAGTATCATGTTCAAAATTATTTAGCGTCCCTAAAACATCATCCATATTTACTTTACTTTTGCGTACTCAAATATGATTACTAAACTTTTCCATGCTTACTAAGACCATCCTTAAGTCTATTTCCAGTTGAAAATAGACCTAACAATGTTTTGAAGAAAATGAACATTTTTAAAGTATTGCAATTTATACATGTAATATCCGTAAGATATGGATTGGCTGCAATAAGTATCGTTCTATCCAGGCTGTTCATCGGTGTTAAAAAATGTTATCACTTTAACGCTACGTGTAAAGCACAAGCGATAACTTCATATGCCTTTCTCAGGAAATATACATTTTTAACGCCTTTTTTTATCAAATCAGTTTCTCATTCGCACCTTTCTCCTTGTATCCGGAGAACAATTCCCATCGCAACGATGAAAATACCTATTATGGCCTTCTCGTGAACAAAAATGTCAAACGATGTAATTTTAACTTTGTGAAGGGTTTTAGCAAATAACCTGGCTAAGCTTCAGGCAAGACTCTAAGGCAAGATTATAAAATTCGGTATTAAATTTCCCCACGGCGTAGTTAGCCTCATGGCTGGTGTGTTTACCACAAGTATGCAATGTTCCCTTCACCCCCAATGGCGTTTGAAGACTGTGAGGAAAACGTTATGGAAAATTCTCAAATAAATTGATTGAGTTAGTTCAGCACGATTGGGAAAAAGAGTTAAGAGGTACGTTGGACGGACTGTCTTTTTTTGTATTTCCACTAAAATGAGGACGACTAAGGGATTTGGAGTCTATCATTTGAAAGTTTAATTCTGCTTGTGTGCGTTACTTGCCATGTTGGGTCGAATCCTCCATAGTAATTAGTACTCCAGAAAAAAAGCGTTAGAGATGTAAAACCGTTGACTTACTGCCACGTTAAAGAAAAGATTGATTGGGGTGTTACAAGAAAAGGCTTTTAAATGCTCTAAGACCTCGATGTCAAGTTTTGAGCCGAGTTAGCGCACCGGGAGTTAGCTCCACGGGCTCATTCGAGCATAATGCGTTGTGGAACACTAATATTATCTTCCCTCTCCCGCATATAATTCATGGTTATTATTATGTAAACTCTCCGTATTTTGGCTCTAGAGTGTGTGTATCCGAGTTTATCTTAAGGGAAAATGATGCAGTGCGCATTAGGCTCTCACGGTCGCCCTCCATCGTGCCTCCCCACTGATCCCTCCTGCATCCCCGATCCCTTCTCCCTCTTCCACCCTCTCGAACCTCCTCTTCTCCCCCCCGTGTTCTCCTCCCCGGTAGTTATACGATTGGCTGGGAAAGAGCGCCGCTTTGAGTCCGACGCGCGCGCCGTATAAATTTCGGGCGCGAGCGCACAGCAGCCTCTCGTGGTGCTGTATTCCTCGTGGATGGTGCAGGGAGAGAGAGAAAAAGAGATAGACCGGGTGGGAGGGAGAGAAAGGCGCTTTTCCGGGCGCCCTCACACCAACGGATCGGGCCCTAATGCCCCCTGCATTAAGTGGAACGGTTCATTTTGCTCCGTGCAATTCATTCCAGGAGAGAGAGGGGGAAGAGAATTTGAATTGGGTGGGAGAATGGCGGAGAAAAGAAACATATGTGCGTGTGCGCGTGTTTACTCTCTATGATATTAAACTCTCGAAATGGTATTGTTTTACGCATCAAGAACTTGTGGGTGTCTACCAATGTTTTTCCATTTCTCAATCGAGGACGATCTCTTGCTCATAGAGCGTCACTGTTTGAGCAAGTGTAATCGCGAATGCGACTCCTCATAAATAAATACCGTTTTTGGATCAACTTTTTCTTTCGCCGATGTGAAGAGAATTCTTTGTAATACATAATTGGACTTGAAAGAGTCCAGAGCCTTGGAGCGTCATTGTTTACCCAAGTTGGCCTAAACAAGATTGTATGAAATAAAAAATTAACTTAGCATGAATGACGAAATTTTGCAGTACTTGTTGTTGTACAGAAACTATTTTGATATTATTCGCTGGACTGTAACATACACGCAGAACCTTGCCATGAACAAAAGTAGAAAATACTTCATTAAGATACCTTCTTAAAATATGTATCTTAAATTTTGGTTTCTAGCTTGTATTCTCTAGTTTCTAGTGTCTTCAAGTTTCTACCTTACATTTTTGTTTCTAGTTAGGCATGATTATAAAAAAATTTCCTGATGTTCAGGTTGATAAAAATATCTAAAAATTACTTGTTATCATTGTTGCTTAAAGATTTGAACATTTCCGCAGATAAGCAAATATTTATTAATACAATCTAGTTTTCGAAGTTACAACGCTATCATCTAGTGATAGATGAAGCCTATCAAACATCTGGAGATGATATAGTGACATCTAAATGTCGAATTATTTGTTAAATAACGTTTTATTTGTAAATTAATGCCGTTTTTTACGTAAATTTTATTTGTGAAACGTTGTAAATATTTTTTGCTGTTAATGCTGAATTCCACTTCTTATAGTGGGAGTCTTTTGAATTTGCTTTGTTGTAGTAATACGAAGTATTGAAAAAGTTATTTTATAAATTTGAGATTCATGACTGGATCAGTATATATTTTTATTATCTTGGTAACCTTATCCGTGCAGTTTGCGCGTGTTTACGAGCAGAGAAAAGGGGAGTTGGTTAGTGCACCTAAGCGCCGGAACGGGGACAGGAAAGATCGTTGGATCCAGACCCGCAGTCTCTCTCTCTCCACGGTAGTCTCATCTCAATTTGTCTCCCTCAGTCGTTTGATGCGTCACGGTTGCGTGGCCGAAAGCGGCTGCTCAGTGTTAAGCAAAGGTTCTTATCAAGATAGAAATGCTCTCCACTCCACAGGCAAGGGTAATGGGTTTTCTCAAACGGGGATGGGGGTGGGACTAGGAGGGGTTGGCTCACCCCTTGCCATACACCCACTCCCTTCAATCCCTCCTTTCGCTCTTCGCCACCCTCTGCCAGCCTCCCCAAATCCCTCCTCATGCCCCCCCCCCACAACATGAGATATCTTCCTCTCTTCTCCTACGCGCGCCTCGGCTTCGAGTGGAGGATGGGGGCAGAGATGCGAAGCGGTTGCCTCAGTTTCGGGCGTAATGAAACGAAACCCCTTCTCGGTTTAACTCGGGATCCCTGCGCTCCTTTACGGGCAATTTTCGGTGTTTAAGACGTTTCCCATGTAGTCCGGTGAAGGTGAAAGTAGGTACGGTTTTCCTCGCGTCTGTTGGCATACTTTCCAAAAATCGTAGCGAAAGGCGAAACATCAGAGGCTCTGTTCTGCATCCATCTCTGAGGTGCAAACCATTCATATCTTGGTCAAAATTTGTGGATTGATTGTGTTACATTAGGTTTTATATATTTTACCGACGATATTATTAATGTATCTGATTTAAATTTGACTAAAGGCTGCAACACACCTAGTAATATCTTCTGTGACTATTAGAAATATCAAAATATATCTTGCTCCATTTTTGTCAGACAGTTGATATGGGTATGTATTTAGAGGCCACCATCTATGTGAAAGTAACCTTTATTCACTCTTTAGAAAGGAAACTCGAATGAATAGTCGTAATCAAACTCTACAATATGTGTGAGAAGGTCACTAATTGATATCAATGCCTTGAATGTATCCGTGGATATATTCATAGAATCATTTCTATTATGTGAGATATATTTCTATATATCGCGAATATCCGTATAAGTATGGCATAGTTTTGTAAGCAGAAGTTCTTGAACATTAAAATTACTCCTATTTTTCACATCTTCTTCCGCTGTTGCAACGTATGCCATTAGAGCAGTATTCCTATGAAGCATTTCACTTACAAATGAGCCCAAAATTTGCTTTTGGTCTTTAAGCGACACTGTTTGATCCGGAATAACTCAATTTTGCTCTGAAGGCATCAAATAAACTCATATAAATATGGAATATCGTTTAACGATGGCAACAAGTTGATTCCAAATCGTTTACCGCGCTTGATTCAATCTCAAACTCAAAGCTGCAAACATGACTGAACTCCTCTATATTTTTTGGTCGCTGGAGATCCTTTTACATGGCATTTCTGGCCACATTTACAGTCGCGGCGTATCCGCCCAATCTGGAGTTTTGTGGCAAAATGTTTGAGATGCCGCCAAATGCAAACAGCTCGTTTTCATCCCTAAAATTTTTGTGTAACATTAAGCGTAGCTCGGCCGCGTGGGAGCGGTTTGCACCACTTCCTCTCCTCGCCCGAAATAATATTTACGCTCAATGCGGAGACGAGGAAGCGTATATATGCACCCAGTTTGTGTTGTGGCGTGGAGAAGCCGCTTCAATGTGTACGCGAAGATCAGCGTTTTGCTATTTTAATCCTACCCTCCACCTCTCCTTTCCCAACAGTGTCCGAAATTCATCCCTTCACATCCCCCGCCAGTGCTTCGAAAAGCCACCCTAATCGCGCTGCGTTGTAAATCAGCGCCGAGCGTATGTAGCTACCTCTCTATTAATCGCCAGGCGGAATAATTTTTCAAAGCCCCTTTCCCTCCCGTCCCCTCCTGACACATATGTGGAGCCATTGGTCGGGCCCGCTTTCTCTCACATCCATTCAATCGACAGGATTGGCTGAAAAATGTGCGGCGCTCAGCCTTTTGATCCGTTTTAGGGAGGGAGGGAGGAAAAATGAAGGGTGGCTCTGAAGGAGGGGTTTTGCGTTATGAGGGGACCAAGAGCCCTTCAGGGCCTCTCCTCTCAGCCTCGGCCCTTTTCGCCGTTCGAGGGGCTCCTGTGACCCTTAAATGAATGACAAATGAGCGCTCAATGCTCCGCTGTGGCTCACATTCGGGAGCCAATCGGTGGCCGAGGTGGGAGGGAGTGGGTGAGTGGGTGGCGACAACATGAGGGTCGAATGTATGTGTGTGTATGTATACTTGGTGCGGATGGGATGGAAGTTGTGGGTCGGTGAGAGGAATAGGACGGTGTTGGACGTGTCACCCGCTCCCTTCTGACCCCCGCCCCCTCTAACTCCCCCAGTGAGTAACCAGCCCCCTCCCGATCTCATCCGACCTGCTCTTGCTTGCTTGCTTCGGTCCCTTTTCGAACCTTTCGTTTGCACAGCTCGAAGTGTGTGGCTCACCTATGTCGTTTTTTTCCCTCTCCGTCGAAGTTGGTTTGCTCAAGGATCGATACTCGCGTCCATACACACCCTCTCTCTCTCTCTCTCTTCACTCGGTTGCCCGTGCAACTTTGATTCGGTCCGCCTCCGCCTCTCAACTAAGGGCTGTTTGCCATTGAAGCTGCATTAGGCTAAGCGGTTTATAATGGAAGTTCTGTCGAAGAAACGTCCCTGCCTTCCATTACAGGACGAATAACATAACACTCCCGCATCAAGGTCGATTCGATATTTGAGAGTGGAATTGACAGGTGACATACGAAGCCCCTGGCGCGTGTAATTCACATATATTCGTCGTATTGAGGGGTTATTTTCTATCTCGCCGCATGCACATATTTAACCTGAAAGATTTACCGTTGCGAAAAGCCCACATACTTCAGTTTTGCTCAAGAGTCCCGGGACTGTGGATGTGAAACTTGAATACTCAGACTTGAGTACGAATGATCACATGAACCACTGATCGACGTCAACCTGCGCGGTGACTGCGGGTAAAAGTACGTAATTTTATTTGCCTTCCTTTAAAAGCGCAATTTCTACTAAGATTTGAGTTAGATCACCTTGTTGAACCTAGTTGAAAATAACAATAATAAAGCTTTGACATTCCTGGTCTTGCATGTCATTTTCTTTGAATCGTGAAAAGAAGGAAGTTATCTCTCGGAATAACATGACATCTAGAATTGAGTTATTTCTGGAATTTCTGCCAGTAGGCATTGAAATTATCAATTATTTCAAATACTAATGCAATGTAAACATGTAACAAGAACTGCGTAACGGCTGGTAGATTGTCGTAATTAGCAAGGCCATCGGAAAACTAATTGTTTTGGGTATTTTTGTATTAAAATCAAGGGAACAATATTACCACAGGTTAAATAGTTAACCCAAGTTGGCAGTTTTATGCCACAGAATGGCTATGAATCAAATTATTCGTGCAATTTGAGTACGTCCTAGATGATAGCTCATTTGAGAACTTAAACCTAAAGGCTAGTGGCTACGTAAGGCCTTTTCGGTGTGGTAGATATGGCTAGTTACAACGCCGCCAAGCATGATCTGCAGTCGACACGATTGGGAATTATTGTTTCTCAATGTTATTCTGTGCAAAAGTGTTTAATGCCTAACGCCTATTTTTTCTTGGTTAATAATTAAAAAACTTAAAAAATCTTAGCTTACGAAACATTGTATGATACACAGAAATAAGCATAGACTAGTTAGAATTTCTGTTCAACCGTCATCTGCGGTACATTAATGCATCAAGGCAGCGTCTTTGTGGTGACAAAAATACAAATTAATTACGACGCATATGACAACACTAAAAGATATTTAAAATTCCATTGTTAAAAGGAAACCATTGATGGGGCAAAGAGAGTAATGAAACGTTAATAATTAAACACAAATTGTTACACAAAAATGCGGTTTCCATCATACACTAAGGCCACTGTCTTACGCGCTTTTATCATGTGATTCCCTTCCACAGTCGGTTTTGAACGCGTTTACTGATTGGCTTTATCTCAGTCAACTGCGCTTATATCTTTGTTTGTCCCAGGTCAGTTAATGAGCGTGATTGCATTATTTTAACCTTAATGTGCTTGCCCACATTGCTTTCAAAAATGTCCTTCGCTGGTGATTTTATTCGTGTCCTCTAATCGGGAATGTGAAAGTCAATCGCTTACGTTCACGGGAAGTTTGTTTTCGTCTCGGCCAGTGCGTAGAAGAAAGAGATTGAGGCGCTCCCTGCTGTTTCGGAGTGTAATCCGAGCAAGAGAGGGAGAGTGGCGAGAGCGTGCTGGGATTAAAAACTGCGATAGAGCCGCGTGGGGCTGCGAGAGAGAGAGAGAGAGGTGTAGGAGATAAAGGCTGATGTCTTCAGTGGGCGAAGCGAAGGGGAAAAGCCCCGCCCCCTTCACGCCCCTCCCCCCCCGCAATAGCCGAGTGAAGCGGAGCGAATGCCGTGTTTTAAGGGGTGGGTTGGAAAGGGTGGGAGTAGGTTTGTGTTCGGCGATGAGGGAATATGGAGACCGCATTTACACCTTCAGTTGTTTTTGCTTCCCCACTCCTCCACCCCCGCTGCCTCCCCCTTAATCCCATCGCATTTTCCCAAGGACGGAGTCTCCCCCTAATGTCTCTCTTCTCGTGGACTCTCTCTCTCCTCCTAGCCTGTTTCAGTAATTCTCCCACTTCGCTTTTGTTTCGAGTGTTCTCCACTTTCTTTCTCATCTCCTGCCTCTTCCTCGCCGGCTGGTTTCATTCCAACCTCTCCCTTCTCCTCTCCTTGGAGAGCTTTAGCCATTTCACCACCGACTCGATTCAACTCGCCTACGTAGATTTTCTCTTTCTGTTAGCTCTCTCTAGTCTGAAATAGATAATGACATCATTCCATGTGACTCTTTCGAGCATTACAGAATGTTTACGCCTCAATTTATTTCCTTTAGATGGAAGGAGAGTTTTGATGATGCCTCTACGCCGTGAAAGTGAAGACTGTTTATTTACTTGCAAAATGATCCACCCAACATGGTTACAGTACCGTGCACTTAAATTGCATGAATAACGCGGTGAAATTTAATAAATCATTTCCATTTAGCATATTACGGGATAAATTATTACAGCACCTCGACAATTGGGCTACCCATGTGCTGGGTGCACTAGCTGCAAAAGTAATCCATTCCATATTATTGCAAAAATTCGCGCATTTATACAACTCAGTGCCATCGCTTGCATCCTCTTCTTTAATATATGTTAATATCCTTTCTCTTCTTGAATATATCCCGCCTTTCTTCGGTACGATCAAATCTCATCTATTTTTTGGTATTTCCCTTTTTCACTGTCATCACTTTTAGTTACGAATTATAAGATGCAGTAGACCCGGAAAATTTGTGCTCATCATTCTTAGTAAACTTTTTTAGAAAGTTTTGTCCGAGTTTCATTGATCATGAAGTTGATCTTCAATGAAAAATTAAATACACGGATACTATTCTATGAAAATTGTGCGCTGATAATTGTAAAGAATTACCAATTTTGTGTTGGTACAGTTTGCATGCCTATTTAATCAAGGAAAAATGTTTCACTTCCTGTTAGAAAAAAATGAAGTTTAGCCGTATAACAAATATGTATATTTATTCCATGGTACACTCATAATCATTTCCATACTTTTTTAAATGCAATCTTAGATGTTGGACCGCGTGACGGTGGGTTGGAGATATTTCAGTTTTAATCATAAAGAACCCGAAATACCTTTCGCAAATCTCAAAATGCGTTGCAAAAGTCTCGTCTGATTTCATTAAAATTTTGAGTAATTCATCTTCTACTGCTACTGTAGGTTCCTTGTTCCGTAAATTTAAGTCACGGTGGTTGAATAATGGCAATTATCACATAAGGCCTCGTAAGTACGCCCAAAGGACAATTTTTCTCTCATGGAATATCTCCCTTGAATATATTTCCCTGGCGTCATCCAAATAAAAATCATAATGTCTGAAGACCGTACGGAAATGCCCAGCAGTAGGTACTTATCCGGGCGAGGGATCTTCTCTTCCAGTTTTTAATCCTATTATGCTCTTGAGATGGATTAATGCAAAGGAAGTCCTCTTCTATATCATATGGCGCGGACTGGAGGAAAAATGAATTAATGCGATGATATCACCTTGAGGATTTCTGTCTCTTGGACCCCCTTCCCCACCATCCTATCTCTGTACCGCTGTTTCCCTTATCCCCCCCTCTCGCCCATAGCATTTCCTCCCTCCTACTGGACCTCCTACTGGTAATTTCGCGCATACTTTCTGCCACAAGCGGACAGTGTCAGGAATACTCGGTTGAATCGGAGGCTCACACCTCCAAAATTCTAATTGAGCCCATCGATTTTGAACGCGGGTGACTAATAGGGATCCGGCGTTTCAATCGAGGTAGGCCCTTGCCCCCCTCGCTTCTTCACGATTGCATCCAGGTACTTGCCGCTCCCACCTGCAAATTTTCCCTCACGACTACTCGTAGGGTAATATTTAGATGCTCCCACCCGCCCATTATGCCCCGACTCTCCTGCTACTTCCGATCACAGTCCCCACGAAAATACACCTCGCCCACTCTCTTGCCACTCTGCCGAGTGCGGACTCGGCGACTGCGTTGCGGTCGCCAGTGAGAAAGAACGGGTGCTCATCTTCCCAATCCATATGAAGTCGGAGGGAGAAGGGAGCTGCAGCCAGACGATGTGACCATCATGGACATAGACAGTGTGAAGGGAGTGGGGGTAGTTAAAGTGGTAGGGTTTGTGGTGAAGTGGACTGGAGTCCAACAGGGAGGGAAGATGACGATAGGGGGGCTGAATGAGGGTGAAGATGCGGAATAATTCAAGAGAATACTCGGCAGCCAACGATATCACCACCGCAGCCTCCTCATAGCTGTCTCCTCCCTTCTCTTATTCCTTTTCTTGTGTCCACAGAATGGGTCTTGCTTGTTCTCTTTATAGGGATGAGTGGAGGGTTGAGCAGTTTTGTTCGAGTGTGTGGTAAAGGTGTATCGTACGGGGAATATTGTATCAGAGAAGATAGGGATGTGGTGATGAAAATGTTGGTATTTTGTCGTGGTAAGGTTGACCTAATGTTGGACTACTTCAGGAATAGGCTGGGGTGGTGTCGAGATGGGTTATTTTAGGGGTGGGAAGGCCTGAAACAAGGTTGGGGGAGGTGTGGGAAGGTGGAGTTAGCTTTTGGACCACTTGAATCACAAGACTGGGCGCGTTACACTGTCGCCATGGTCGTGAGAGTCCCTTTTCACTGCCTCCCTCTCTCTTCTATAGTCTCTTGTTTTTCTCCCGCCCACGCTTTCACTCCCCCCACCTCCCCTCCTTTTTAGTCCCCTCACCCCCGCAATGTTCTCTCTCACTCTCATTGTAGCCTTTTCTTTTCATTTTTTGGCCTCTCTCTCGTTTTCTTTCTCTTCCTCCACCCAAACGCGACGCTCTGCTCATTTGTTCCTCTCTCGGACAGAAGAACGCCGAAACAAAACACATTTCACGCTCTCCTCCTCCCTCCCCATCTCTCCCTCTTCTCCTCCCTCCAGCCTTCTCCATTTCTTCTCTTTCCCTTTATTTATTTCTCTCGCTCTTTTTTCGTCGCGTGCGTTTATGAATGTTTTTTTTTCTTCATTCATGGTGTTTTATTCGGGGAGTTCGTTCTGCGGAGCTGTGTCCTCTGCCCGTTCTCTATGCTAGCGCCCTTGACTGTGGGGTTGTTACCTGTACGAAAGGGTGAAGGAGAGAGTATGATGGCTTTCTGGGGGTTGGTTATGATCATCTCAGAGGCTTTGTTTTGCCCACGTGTTTTGGGTATTGAATTGATTTCGAATACGTAAAATGGAATTTCAAAAACATACGTAGAATTCTATGGGGCATATCTTCTTCAGGAGTGTGCAAAATTCACTCTGCGCGAATCGTAGTGGGGCGAAAAACTCTTTTTCTTGTAATAGTGTTCAAACCAAGATCCCCAGTATAACCAGGATTTCTCATCACATAATTCTGCGAAGGTCAAGCGTTATACTTCTCCGTTCACGTCTTCCGTCGACATTTGAAAGATTCTTAATTTGGGCTCTTGACTTTTAAACCATCAAATTTGTCCGGGAGCGCACAGACGCCATAAGGTAACTACTTCATTGGCCCTAAAGTTTGAAATTTTTTGGCTGTATTGGTCTTGCGGGTCAACTCTGCCAGAGTCGATCACTTGGTACTTCGACGGTTTTCCCATTCCAAATAATCCAATTTTGGCTAATTCTTGCTGGAAGTTTTTAGAGGAACTTTTTGTCTTAAATCTGGGTATTGGTGATTCGTATGTAAAATCATGATACACTGGAGACCAAATTTAATTAAACATCTCAGCCAAATGGAACCAAAGTTCCGAGTAAAAACCAAAATCATTTGACTAAATTCGGTCATCTATTCTCTTAAAAGTCGTCTTGGAGAATTTTAATCCGACTAATTGTTTGATTTTTATGGGAACATGCTAATATATAGTTTTACAGTATTTTATTTTTAACGTGTTGTTTTGTTAATACTACCTGTAAACGCAATTTTTGCAAATACTGCGAAAAAGTTGTGGATCTCAGAAAAAACATATCTCTGACTCATACCAGAGAATTTTTCTTTACCCCGCAAGTGGCCGAATTCGTTGAAAATTTACTGGACCGTGTAACTTACAGCCAAAAGTATAGTCTCAATTGATGTTTAAAATATTTATGACATTTAAGGACGACGCAGGTGCATGTTTGCATGAAATTGAGAACTTACTCTAGTTGCGCAAAAAATTCATGAGAGTGGTATATAACATCTCCGAACAATATCCGTGGCATATTTAATATCCCAGAAGATGTATTTTTATACGAGCTATCGGTCAGTTCTGTCAACGCTCATGTTATAAAGAAACGCTCCTTTGATTGCCAGGTCTCCGTATTTCTGCGGTGTGTGGGATTTGTGTATTTATACTCTTGCCGGAGAGAATTCCTCTCCTTCACTCCTAGCTTAACGAAGCATGAAGTGGCTGAGGATCCCTACAGTGCTTGACGTTTGGTCGCCGCCTTGGGTCGCCAGCCAAGGGGATCGCGTTTAGAAGATGCATTGCTGTAAAATCATTTCACGGTATCGATGTTGACGACGCCGAACGCTAAATGAGTCCTAATGCCTAGCAGCTGAGCTCATGTATCAATCGGATATCGCGTAGAGCATCCGAGAGAACCTCGTTTTTAAGGGTAAAATTAAAAGCTTTGCGCCATTTTAATCCTTGTAGCGCGTTCCTCAGTTTTGTTTGACAGTAAACGCATTGCTGATAGTAAAATAATTTAAGCGGCACATTCCGACAATGTGTACGAGGATGAGCATCAGTGAAGTAAAAAGAGTAATTATATTTTTAAATTTTGTTGTTTTTTCTCCGTGACTTGTAAATTAAACATCATCCATAAGTAATGGACGCATCCAGAACAAGGAGACTTACTGTCTGTAAAAAAAGCAAGATACCGATACCCGAGTTTGAGATACTCTATCGCCCAAACGAGGAAACCGATTTCAATGAAATAAAATTCATAGGAGAGTTTGTTTATTTCTTCGTTGAATGATGTACTTTAAAAAATCCTGCGCCCGTTATTATTTCCTGTTCTTAATTTTTTCTCAAAAAAGGTCCCGTTTTTTGCGCGTTAAATCCAGTTGTCCAACCTTGAGCGCTTGGGATACCCGTAATTTTTGTTTCAATAATTTTCAATTTTTATATAAGAAAGCCAAATGTATTTATAACCGTTGCAGAAATTAAATTAGTTATATATTAAAAATTGAACAAGTTATTGTAGATGACGCAAACCTCTGCTAACTTGGAAAGTAATGGCTCAATTGAAAGTTGATTACAACTGTTGTGTGCTCTATAGTGTAAGTAATACGGCTAACAAGATAATGTAGTGTTAATATCATTATTATAGCCAATTTTGTCTGTTATTTATCGGCATGTTTCGCATAGCGTACCGGTATGTCTGCCGCGGTGTAGTGAGGGGAAAAGAGCCGCGTGGTTGCCACTCACTTGTCTGCAGCGCGGTTCATTTAAATGTCCATTCACGTAAGGTAAAAGTGTGTGCCTATACTAAGCGTGTGTCCCTTCAAGACATCTCGGGGTGAGTTATTACCAATACCTATGCCTTTAGCTGTGCGCTTCACTGTCATGAAAACTAAAACAGAAATATATGCACATATACGCTTGCGTATGGTGTGAGCACACCATGTCTTGTCCGTATAAAAATTTTTTTAGCCATCATTCCTTAATCTTTTCTTTACTTTTGCGTGTAGAGAAGTGAAAGAGTCTAGACGAAGAGGCTTTTATACCTTGAAAGTTAAGGGTATTCAGAGAGTGTAAATCCAACAGGTACAACTTTTAGAAAACTCCTCTGAATTTACCGATTACTTGGCTGTGGCAAAAGGTGCTAAGCCGTCTTTAACAGTGGAAAAAAGCAATGGATTGAAATGTTGTGGGCAGGTAATCATGAGATTGTCTATATAATATTATTTTCTGTTTTGCTATTGAATAAAGAAGTTTTGTTCCATAAATCATGTCGCCTAGGGATTTCATGTAATAAAATTACCAGTACTCGGAGAGACTTCTTATGCGTGAATTTGGACGGTTGCCCGGTCCTGAAAGCGAGTTTTTTTTAACTTTTGATTCGACTGCCAGAAGGTTTTCGGGTAAACAGATGAGAGGTTCTATTTTAGAAATTCTTGATGACGTGGAAAATAAGAAAATGTAGTATTCTAATATAAAGGAGAACTTCAACGAAGATTTTTCACTGATAGTCATCATTTGGCTCCTCACAGATAGAAAAACTTGTCTTGAAAGTGGAGAAATTAGTGTTTATTTTACCGAGTAATGAGGTAAATTTATCCTTCCAATAAATGTCTACTGATTTCAAGAGTCGATTGTGGCGAAACATACCCCATCCTCTTCCATGAAAATATATTTGCACAGAAGAAGTGGAGTACTGCGAGTAAGGTCCTAGTAGTCTCCCTTACCTAAGACTCGGTGAACTCGGAAGGTCGGGGCCCATAATTTGCATATTCGCATGCCGTCACGAGCATGCCGCCTCAGTTGATCTCTGTTGATTTTTTTAACGATAATAGTATATAGGAAGTTTTGATTTTATTTTTTCTGTAAGAGAGTCGAGGAGTGAGTACGGAGTCGACCCTGGTACCAATTACTTTAACGAAGTAAACTTCCGGTCACACTCTTAGGGACTTTGACGGGAAAGAGTGACATTACAGCAGTAATTCCGGTCGGGCTTCGTGCGGAGATTACTGCAACCATAAAAGTTTCCCCGGGGCTTCACCGGTTTCAGAAATAAGAAATAGGAAACTGGGAATTAGGGAAATCACCGGAGTTGGGAAAAAAAAGAGGATACTACGATAAGAAAACCATCTCAAAATGTTGCAATTCTGTTAACTTTTGAACATTTTCCTGAACAGGGCCTGATAGGTAACGATGCTTAATACGTATCTTAAAAGCCACTTTCGTTTAAGTCACACTCATAATCTCTGATGCACTAAAGTTGTATACCAAATTATACTTGGAGTAGTGCCTGCTTACTGAAATATTTCTTATGCCGTTCATTCCTTTTTTCCATTTCAAAGAGATAAAGTCTCGCATCGATCGCATCTCTGACTGTTTTCTGAAAAACTACATCGATCCAAGCGTGCATGCATCGAAATCGTCTCGGCCGTCATTTATACAGCTTCATCGCTAACATAATCTCGTTATCGGTCATGCGAATACTGGAAACTTAGCTCTCAACTCTGTAGTACCCAACTTTAATTCCTTAAGACCCTGTACTTTTGAGTTTTCTGGAATGACCATTATGTGTTCATTAAATCACCATCGCTCTGGCTCATTAACTTTTTCCATGTATTTTATGGTGGAAATAATTCCAAATATTAATTTTTTAATTTATTAGAGCAGCAAAATTCTTTCGAGCTTTTATCATATAATGTTTGAAGCCTTCTTTTTCATCCTCCCTTTTCGTTCTATTCAGATTTTACTGCATTTTTCTCTGGTCATTTGTTTGTGTTACGCTTTACACAAAGTCAAAAAAATAATCAGTATACATTTATAATGGTCTGTCCCTAATTTATTCTGATTACAATGAAATTATAGTAACCACTTCTTACTGGAATAAATAAGTCTCGTACTAATTAGTGGCGAGGAGTTTATTGATTTGTTGGTTCAATTCCATTCAGGTTCTTGAATAAGTCATTACATTATATCTGTAACGCAATTCAAAAAGGTCTATCAACCTGCAAGGGTGTGTTAAAATCATGTGCTCTGGCATGTACGAACTTGTGGTAGAAATAAAAGCAACTGGCTGTTACGGCTGGAAAATATTAATTAAAAGAGTGTCCCCAAAATACTTGAATTATTACAAACGATTCCTATCGTTATTGTTTTTAGAGGTATTTTTTTCATAATTTTTAGTATTTTCTGCGCTAGTGCAGCTAATGGCCTTTTTGATTTGAAGTAACCGTTTCTCTAATGTGTTACTTTCGAATGCTTCAACCCCTCGTCATTATTTTTTTCCTTCGCGTGTGATTCCCTCGCATTGAAATGATTCATCCTCGAGGTGGCTCCGTGCGAGAGAGATTGGCCGTGGGCGAGCGATGAGAATCCGCCGACCGTCGCCTCTTCGAGGCCGACGCGCGTCGGGCATGTTCCACTGTTTTTACGGCCGCAGCTCGCGATGCACTTGGAAGAGCCATCGTGCACGTGGCGCCGCGTGTGGAGTGCACAGTAATTAGTCCCCGCAGCGGGTAGGCGAGTTGGTTTTTAAGTGCCGCCTGGTGCGAGGAAGAGGGGCAAACTACACACATGCACCCATTCCGTATCCCTCTACCCACTCATCCCACAGTGCTCTCGAATTTTTCCACCCCCTCCCCCTTAGGGCCGCGGTTGATTAAGAACCCCGGGGATTTCCAGAGGGTGGGAAAACGAGGTGAAGTTGGGGCGGCTTAGTGCTCCTCTAGCTTAGCGCGGCCGTCGCAATTTCTAAAGCTGTCTCTCACTCGCTGCGTGCCTGGTCCGGCATACGTTTGCAAATTATCCGAAACGTGCGGCGCAGCTCTGGAAGGGGTGGAGATGGCTGGTCGGGAATAGAGGGAAAAATCTCGATTTTAAAGTGGAAAAAATAATTGTCATAATTCGTCCCGTGGATAAGAGCAAGTGTGTCACCGGCAGTTGGTGAGGACACGATCCCCTTTTTGAGTTTGGTTGTATCCACTCCGATGAACCAATCCGATGTTGCTCTCGAAAAGGCGCATTCTTGAGATGTACTCATTCACTTGGTTCATTATGGTTCATTGGTTTCACATAGTGGAGCTCAGGAAAGATCCGAGAGATAACTCGTCCATTTTATTTATCTGATTGTGGATATGGACTCGCTTGTGTTGTCGCGTGTCGTCACGGAACAGGCTCATTTCTCCGTGGTAAGTTGGTGTTTGACTAATTTCTGTTGCATATCAAAATTTAATTTTTGGACCTGTTTTGAAGATCTTCTAACATAATAGTCACGGAATGCATTTGTGCGAGCAAATCCCATTTGAGATCATATAGCTCATGTTTTTATTTCTAGCTTACTATTATCGTGGTGGAATATCTACCAGTGTTTATAATCAATATAAAAGCATTACAAAATCGTGATAAATTGTCATTAAAGAGTTTAGGAACTCACTCGGTGCTCATTGCACTGACCCCCTTAATTTTCTTATAGAATTGTTATTCTTCCACTCATCCGGAATTTCATATGCAAATTCTGCTACTATAGTAATCTTCAACCCATCAATTGAGCGATTTGTGAGACTTTTGTTAAATGTTTTTGTTAGGAAATATCTTGTTTGATGTACATTTCTTCTGTAAGAATTCCGGAAATTCGTTTCTCTTAATCATATTGCGAGGATCGACTTTCTTTTTCCTTCAGATAGGTTGTCTTGTTTTTTGTTACACTACTTTTCATGAGTTTCGTGATAAATAATGCTGCTCAAGATTGCTCAATTATTTCTCCCACTTTAATATACTATTCGCACTGCAGAAATAACTTATACTGAAGCCATAGGAAAATTTTTTAAACCACGATATAGAAAGATAATTAATAGACCGTTCTCGGGAACCCCTCTTAGAATCGCTTTCGATACGAAGTATTCCAAGCGAAGAAAGAGGGCAGGTAGGGGATGATGGAACGGTGCTGCGCGCACAGCTTAGGTACTGAGTATTGGGACTGAGATACTGCCAAGAGTACCTACCGTTCAGAATTTCTATTGAATATTGAAAGCTCTCACTCATAATTTGCGTAAGAGTTCAGTTTTAACAGGAGAATGACCTAACCCTCCTTGGCTCCCAAAGACGTGAAAGCCGAGTTTCGTGTAGGAAGAGCTCGTGCGCAAATGCACATGATTTATTTAATACACTGAAAGTTTTCAATATATCCCAGGACTGCCTCAAATCAGAAGTGATGAGATTGAAAGAGACGGATCGCTCGATGCACCTGACTTAACATGTCATTGTCGATTTATATGCGTTAGAAGAAGTGATATTCTTGCTTTATAGATTACGTTAACTCGTCAACAATCGATTGTGATCAACCGATAAAATTTTAAAGTAACCTTTATCTGTCAGGCCTCTTTTAAAATTCATCATGTTAGTTTTCAACCAGTAAAGGGAGGAAGAAAGGGACCGGGTGCAATTGCCGACTTGATTGAATTTTTTCCATTTGAAAAAGGCATTCTTCTACCACCCCCACCTAGCTGATGTTCGTCCTTGTTATTCATTACCTGTGGTAGCGCACTTGTATTCATGCTCGTAGCATTGATTGACAGGAGTTATGAATTTCATGGAAAAGCATTCTTGATTACCCATAACTTTTGATGCTTTATCACGAATGAATTGTTCAGATAACCGATTACGCAAATGAAATATTTACCTCAGGTACCGAAAATTAGACGAATGTGAACCACATTCCTCGTTTTTATTCCTTGTTGCCATTTCGGTGTACATGTATTTCTGCGAGCTGCTTTCCTATATTCACCGTAATATGATTCTCAACTTTTAGTTTATCGCGGAAAAGTTCATTGTACAATTCGCCTGCTTTTGTTTGCCTGTGAATGGTGCTTTGAGCTCGGTAAGCAAAACTATTACTTTTTGTAGCCCGTAGGCTGTGATGCCAACGACACAAAAGCTTGCCAATGCGCGTACCCATTGAATTGCTAAAGGTTGTGAACTGCACGCATGTCAGTGGGCTAAAAAGGAATTATTAATCTTCATGTTTAGTATTTTATCACTCCATGTCTAGCCGTTGCGTCTGTAAGCTCCATGGATTATGAATAATCACAAATCAAATACAGTTTTAGTCCTCTAGTTGTTACATGTGCTCAAATAAATCATTCCCTACTCTGTGTCATTAACATTTCAGGTGAAACAATTATTTTCAAACTCTGTTAGAGCTTTTATTTGAACATATTTTGATAAATTTACCTTCATCGTTGTATGTCTCCTTTGATAAGGATTTAAAATTGGACCGCATTCATGTCCTGCAATCACGTACTTTTTCATATACTGAAATTGAATAATGTTCATAGATGTGAAATTTAGTACGATTAAATTGTGTTTTCATTTTTTATAATTGCCTGGTACAGTAAAGTGGATAATATATCACAGCTGTTTCAGTATTTTTTTATATCAAAGTAATAACTTGGCCAACGCAACTGTGATCCAGTTCAGTTTTTTCATCGGTCTTCATATTAATAACAAATTTTCATTATGATGATTGTAGGTACCTGGCAATTACGACTTATGTAAATATTCGAGTGATATTTGACGTATATTTTGCTTACATTTCATTAAATCTACCCTTTTGAGATCGTGCTTCAGAGTAACTAAAACTAATTAAATATTTCGTGCGATAGTGGCTATCATGAAGCAGATGGGCTTTAAGCTCATTCAATAGGCGTTAGTTTGGCTCGTCAATCTTCCGCGTGACCAACCTACCGAAATTATGCCTCACCGATCATTTGCTTCCATTATTTCCTCATAATTTTCTTCAGCTGTCATTGTCACTTTCACTTTTGTCAATCTGACTGCTTGACAGTATTTTTCTTGCGATCATCTAGGAATGTTGACTCACTCAACCATCAGTGATCAACATTGGCCTATGATGCCTCTACTTGTATTTCCGATCTCAATTATTCGGGTGTCATTAACCTGTTGACTCTTTCTCGTGAATAAAAAATGAATCTCTAAGTTTTGTGAAATTTTTTCTACATGTTCGCCGTATGAAGTAGTTCATATCATTCATTGCCATGCATGCGTAGGAACGGGATAACCAAAAATTTATCTTTTTCACGTTTGAAAACAGAATTTTGTGTAGATTTTTAAGATTTATTAGCAACCTGATCTCGCCGACGAATAAACTGGCGTGTGTCAATTGAAAATTTGTCGTGACAAATCTAGAGACGGATATATATACATGTATTCATGTAATCGTTTCTAGCTTAGTCACAGGGATCACGCGAAAAAGCCTGATGAGTATCAAATCAAAATGCCCTTCATCAAAATAGCGGAGGGAAAATCGTTCGCGGGGCCTAACTGGTAATAACTTCCGCCAAACGCAATCAAAATGTTTCGGTATCCCTTGAGACTCAATTGGAAATGCGGAAAGTCTTTCCTTTCCCGAAGAAGTATCACTCGACGTCTTTGATTTGCAAATTAATCGCGAGAAAAAGAATTCTGTCGGATTTTATCGCCTCCCCTTAGTCCTCTCCTCCCCACCCCTTCTGGCCTCCTCACTTCGGAAATATTTCCTCCCGCCTTATCGGAATTCATTATGCGCCCTTTCTATTTTCCCGCGCGCAGGGAGGGGGGGGGAGCAGTGGGGGCAAGTTCGTTTTGCCCCTGGGAGGTCGCGGACCGTCAGAACCGTCGCCGGCGGGAAGCGCGAATACCATGCGGCATATTGTAGTCATACTTTCGGGGCATTTCTCCGACTCCGTGCTAATAAATACCTCGGCGAATTTCAAAAGACATGAATAATCAACTCGTTTTTGGGATGAATTTCTCCGCGTTCCTCTCGAATTCCTTCGTGACGCCTCCCCTAGGCTTTAAGAGGAACGAAGGGAAAGGGACATTCCCCGCGGAAGAATCGATCCTCATGAATATTCGGATTCGCGCGGTTTTGGGTTTGCTCGTCCAACACTTTTCGCGCGCACAGAGGGAAACGAAAACCCTTTCTGCAAAACGTACACACACGCACACAAACTTGCAAATGAACGAAAACAAACTAACAGTCGCACTGATGTAGCCCCGATCGTCTAAACCCCTTCATTTGTCACCAAGATTGCTATTCGAACGCGCATATATGACAATAATGGTCTAAATTTAGTCCTTCACCCTAAATCAAGGTCGAGTGAAGGACTCTGGATTGTTATTACTGTATCCTAGTTCACGGGCACCGCAAAAAGCCCCGAATCTACAGCGTGAACTTGAACGAGCTACTAATTATCTCAGTGAACCCTTGTTAGTTCATATGAGAAGAGAATATGCATGTATATCATTACATCCACTGCTATCCCGTATTGCAAAAGTTGGTATTTACAGAGTCTCCATCAATTAAGTCGAGGTTATAATTTTACTTGCACTGATTTATTTATGCTCTATCTCTTCCATTCAAGACAAGTCTATAGTTACTACCGTGTGATTTCTACAATGTGCAAATTATTACAATATTATCCCATCACTCATCTAAGCTGCATGTCCAAAGGCTTACTATACCCATAATGAATATGAATGCAATATATCATAATTCAGTGAAGCTGTACTTATCATAATTGACATTGTTTTTTTCCTAGTTGAAATAAAAGAGTCATGCTGTTATAGATAATTGCGGAGGAAGTTATTAATTGTGAGAGGTAGTTTCCTAGGCTTAACGGAAGGGCCTAAGTTTTTTGAAACTATATTCCACGAAGTGGAATTACGTGATCGGCATGTACATACGTGCGTAATATTTTTATTTTATGTTGTACACCCTCCATTACTCATCCTTCAGTGGTCTAATTTGAACATTCTGTGATGTCATGAGGTAACATTCAGGCCTGATAAACTTCATTCTAAACTCGGGATTATTTTCTTTCGTATGCTTGAGCCGAACATATATTTTTCTAAATTATAATTAATGCTTCGCAAGATCAAGCGCGGTTTTTATTAACGAATTTACTGGAATCTCCACTAGTGGGACTCTTTGTAATTATCATGCACGTATTCATTGCCGTTAGCCACCGGAAATTTAATCTTTTTTCCGTGGCTATCGTAGATAAAAATCGTATTCTATCCTCGGTTAACCTCGCTGATTTCTCACGTCCTCCAGGTTTCTAGGGGTTGATGTGTTGACGTCATTTCCGCCAATACACCCCATGGAAAATAGACTGTATTTGGATGCCGAGGACTTAGCTCTTGTCTGCCGTGTTTCGCTCTCTCGCCATCGCCGTCGCTGCCGTGTCGCCGCCCGTTTGAGACGCTCGCTTCCGGCGCGGCTCAAGTGTTTTTGCCTGCGGTGACGATTGACATGGCCGTCGCCATTTCCCCTCGCCATGGCTCCCGTGTTTTCTCTCTCTCTCTCTCTCTCGCACTTCATCTCTCTCCCTCTCTCTCTATGATTTGCCCTTTCCACTCAAATGGAACGCACAAGAAATTTCTTAGGAATCAAAAATCTTCGTTATCTTTGGAAAATCAATGCTACGCCAACTCTTAGCCTTACGGTATATGACATATATTTCGTAATAATTCAATTCCACATGTACACCTTTCTACTAAGCGCTAGATAATGAAATTATGACATCTATAATTGCTGCCAACAAGCATCAAGGTCTCTTGCGCACTCCACTATTCGAAGAAATACAATTTCATTATAATTTCGTGTCAGTTTCGAATAGTGCGCCAAATACTCCAATCATAATATGCTTTTGAACAAATAGATATAAATCCAGTGTCATCTTAATTACTGCCTGTACGGTGTATTCCAGCGCATAAACTGATAGGTAAGTATACGTGAATGTGGTCCAAAAATTTTTTCAACGTACTTCCTAAATGTAATTCTAAAAATGTGCACTCTGATACCCACGATTACAGCCCGATCCACCTTACACATGACTTGGCACTTGGCAGTTGACAAAGCAATCTGTTGTCATTGATTCCCTCTACTTCGCCCTTTTTCTGGCCCTGATTCGACCCCCGAATTCCCTCGCTGATTTGCCCGTCTCTTTTCCTCCTGCTAACACCTTTTCCACACACACAAGCTCCTTATGTCTTCATCACCCACTTTTCGGGTAGTTTGAGCGAAATATCTCAATAAAATTTAATGGATTTTGCCCCATTATGAACACAAGGATCTTATCATCATTCCAATGATGGCAAAATATAAGTCGTTAACCTTTCCAATTGTTGAGATGTTTGCCAGAAATAAAAGCAGTTTTCCTCAGAGTACGGCTCGTCCATGCACACTTGGGTGATTTAATTTAAAGATAGATGCCAGTTCTGACGCGTAGATAGCATCGTACATTTAACCGTTATACCTGTTAATTATAATAACAATGAGTAAAAACGTTTTCTGAGCAATTAGAACTCATTAGATTTATTATTCGCTCAATATTGAAAAAAAATCCTGCTTTTTTGAGGGCGTTTTCAGTCTAAAACGTAAAACGAATGAACCTAATCAAAGCTCATTGATATGCACATAAAGTTTGCTAGTGAGAACATCAGCTATAAAAAAAGTTTTCCTTTGTCAACAATGTGACAGAATGTATTTCACTTTTGTGTAGGCGTTCCATGACAACGACATAAAACGAACGAACTAAATCTAAGATAAGGAAAGAAATAATACTTTGTAGTTTTCCACACAGTTTATTCGTCCTCAACCGGTTTCAGCGACTCACCGCCATTATCAAGAGGTTAAACAAAATGTCGATGACAATGGCGATGAGTCGCTGAAACCGGTCGAGGACGAATAAATCGTGTGGAAGACTACTAAGTTTTATTTCTTTCCTTATCATGGAAAAGTTCCACCAAGTCACCCCGTCGACGATTAATTTTATTTATTAACTAACTTTAATCCTTTAACATGAATAATTAGTATGCCACTGAGAATTTCAGCCTAACAAAAATGTATAAATTTTATTCTATAATATTTTAATGCACACGAAATAAGCAGGTTTGGCGTTGTGGAACCACATAACAGACAAATTAATTTCTATTCCTATAATAAAGTATCAGCTAAACCTTTACGTGTGCCGTGAGTAGAACTAAAGTGTTCAAATACGTTCAATCCTACCCTAGCATTAGAAATTATACCTAGGTGTTTCTATAATTTCACCAGAAGGTTTGGTCATTAGTTCTGGAATTCTTGCTAACTGCTTCATCTGGGAAGCTTTCGTCAATAATACCATTATACCTAATTCAATCTTCGTACGACTCTTTAAAGTTTAAAATTAAAATTCGAATGTGGTCATCATTAAGAGGACGCGTCCTACTCTTCGGAAAGAAATAGGTATGCAAGAAATCCACTAGATGGCGACACTCGCACTCGGTTGAGGTGTTTTGACGTCAGGGGTCTCACACTCCATAATATCTCTCGCTCAAAGCGACAGTTACCTGAAAATTGTTGCCAATGCTCCGGCGTGTAATTGTAGGCGGCGCTGATCGAAGGAGTGCGAGGAAAGGCCGAGCTAATTGCATCGCCATCAGAGTGTATCATCACCGAAAACCACTCTTGTAGCTTGTGGAAACACCAATTACAGATTTTATGTTACAATCGTGACGACTCTAACTTAGATTTCTGATAGTAGAAAAATTAATAGATCTTCCTTTAGTTTACAATTTTTCAATACATGTGCTAGTTTTTGCAAAAATAACCACTATATGTTGCGGACTATCCGGTGGCTTATTTGTGCTTAGAGACAAAATTTCCACAATTTGAATACAGATCTCCCTCGGCAAAGGTCTATTTTATATATCCTGAAAATTTCAAGTTGGTGACATGAGTCTTTAACAGAAAATATGGGGTCGAAAATCATGGCAAATTCGACCCTTCCATCGGGTGTGATGAGTCGCCTAAAGACGCTGGAAAAATCTCTCTCAAGCTACATTAACCTTCAATTCCTCGCTAAATTCTCCCTCCCTGCCGGCCTGCCTCTCCCTCCCCCCTCCTCATTCTCTTCCTTCCCTCGCCACCAGCCCACCCAACTGGCGATTCAAACCCCTGATTAGCTGCGCGCGAGCACTGGGCGCTCTTAATTACCTCCAGGAGGCAAGCAGCGGCAAAAAGACGGCGGGAGCGGGAGAGAGGTATGAGGGAGACGGTTGCGCCGACTGTATCAATGTGTGTGCCGGCGGGAGGAGGGGGGGAATCAACGGGCGGGCCGAGCGGTAACCATGGGGATTGGTAGGGTGGGGTTGGGAGGGAGGGGGGGGGGAGACAGGGCCGGCACGCTACCGCGAGCAGTAGCACGTCGCACAACCCTCCCCCTCTCCCGTTCCCTCACACACCTGATTCTCCCGCAAGGTGCCCAACCTTGGGTTTCGACTGCGAGTCCGCGTTCAAATTTTCTCAAAAATCACCTGCATAGTCTCCTTGCAGAACTGCTGTGTAATATTCGTGTATTTTATTTTCTTTCCAATTCCATGAGTAACGTTTTGCTGTTGCCAGTATTTGACTCAAATATGAATACTTTTGCAGTTCGTAATATCGTCGGAATCGCTGCAGGTATCGCATGCTCAGCCTCGTTCCATTGTTTCTGGTGTGCCATTTTTGTGTCCTTTTCACTCCAACTCTCAGCGTATGGTAATGTTATTGTAAGTATATTCTTCCTATGCGAATGTACTAAGAGCACGTAAAATCGTTGCTGTTGTTCCGAAAATTAAATTCTTAGTCTCATAGTGTTATTCTTGCGTCGCAAATTTCGTGTTTCCTTTATTTCTTTTATGAATGAATTCAGTCATTCTCCGAGTATGGCTCTTTTATCGCAAGTCTTTGAATCTTACTCGAATATGCTTGCAGGTCGTGAAATTGCTTTAATCGTTGGAGAAATAACATGCGTGGCCCATCTATCTGTTATTTCAGCTTCGTAAATATCATGTTCCCATATTTTCCATCCGTGGATTGTTTCAGTTATTCTATTAGTATTCCCTGTTTTCGCAAGTATTTGAGTTTTGCGTGAATTTCTCAAAGTCCATAATATTTTAGCAAATCATTGCATTTATATAAAAAGTCGCAATCGAAACCGTATTGCATTTTTACCATCAAGTAGCTCTCTTGCTGTGTTTTCTTTCCATAAAGCACTTCAGTCGTTCCCAGTGTTTTGTTCTATGGTTGCAATATGGCTGTAATGCCAATGTTCTTGCAGTTTTAACTTATACTTTCTAATTTTCTAGCTTCTTCCCACAAGTTGTGGGGGAAACATTTAGTTTACTTGTAAAGTTTTCTCTACTCTAAAAAGTCTTTCATTCTTTCACTGCAATTTGTTATTCTTTCTTTTGACCAGGAGTTTTTAGGCCTTTTTATCCGTATTTCTAGACATAAGTTTGCCGACCCTCTTTTAAAAAAATTGTTCCTAACTGTTTTATTAATTGTGCAAAGCATTGGTTACACAGACAAGCAGAAAGAGAAAAGTTTGTACCAATATACGCTTCAATCAGAATTAGTAATCTCCAAGCTTGTGCAGTTTTTTGGCTAGGTTGACTAACCGTGCAGGATTAATAGCGTTTTTCAGCCAATGCTGAGAGGTCTGTATGATGTAGATGTATGCTGGAAGACTGGCATTGATTCCACGCTCCGTCCGTATCTGCCACGTGTACAACATGTCATTTTCAAATCTTCCAAGCTTCTCTCATCCCTTTCCCAACCCAATTCTTCTCAACAACTCCCATTCCCGTGTAGCTATTGTCTTCCACCATGTTTGCCAGTCGCGTCATTATTCAGCGGTAAGCAATATAGCAAGCAGAGTAGCAATATAGGTAGCTTGAGGGAAATATTTCCCTAGTCATTATAGAGACCATATTAAAATTTTATTTTAAAGTAAAAGCAACTCTGTTTATCATTAAGTAAATATTGTGACATTAATAAAGCCAAAATTTGTTTAAAATAAATGACATTACCTATCAATTATGTTCTATCAATTACACAGGAAGGCAGACGATAAACACAGAGAAACACAAAAAAATGAACACACAGAGTTTCTTGATATTTCGGTGCCACTAGCACCTTGGTCGCAAGAACGTAGAGGACTGAGTGTTGTACGTTCTTGCGACCAAGGTGCTTGTGGCAATGAAATATGAAGAAACTCTCTAAGTGTGTTCATTTTTTTGTTTATATGAAAAATTATTACTTTACTCATTTTTTCCACGCCGTACGCTGAGTGCCTTCATAACTGGAGATTTTTTTGCAGTTCTATAAAAGTTTATTGGTGAACAATGGATTTATTTTTATTAATACTCGAGAAAGCATAAAAGCATATATTGCTCGATTTATGACCGCATGTATGCGTTAGATATTCCTCATTTTTAAACTAAATCCTCCCGGGATGCATACCCGTATCATTTGCAATGTAAAATGGGGGATATTGTTTGGCAGATATCTCAAATAGTAATTTGGTGAGTTCCAGATAATGTGTTACTGATATGTTTTCCGATATGTTGTTGAACTATGAGATGTTTTCATTCGTGATGAGGCCAAATTTATTGAATACTAATTTAAGTGATAACTCATTCAAACTACATTAAGCCTTTGAGTGCGGCATGACGTGATATCACGTCACAGTTGTCTTTGCGCTGGAGTTGATGACGTGATATCACGTCATGGGTACCGTGAGTGTTCCAGCCTTTACTAGGAGGCCTAGTGAAAGTTTGCTTTACATTTTTAAATCACTCACGGAACCCTTGACGTGATATCACGTCATCAACACCAGCGTAAAGACAACCATGACGTGATATCACGGCATGCCGCACTCTAAGGGTTAATGCCTTTGGAGCGATGGGAGAAGTGTTCTCACCCGCATACGACGCAGATATGGTTTTCACCCGCAGGGGCGGTCCTTCGTGGGATTGAGGGGCGGTGGAAAGGTGAAGGGCGGTCGAACTCGGTCTAAGGCCTCCTTCTCGTTGACTTTCATTGAAAAACCCTATCACCATGCGCCACGCTTGCCTGGGTTGCTTTATTTTTTCGTTTCAATCTGCCCGGGAAAAAAAGAAAACCCTCGGGTCATCGTCTGCCAACTTATTCTCTTCGCACGAACGGAGATGGAGCAGTTAGCGTGGTCGATTTTGTAATGTGTTGCCACGGGGCGGTCTTGCTCACTAGTGGTTGCTTTCCACGCTTCATCCCGCCCCTATCTGCTCCCGATAAATTATTTCCGCGGAAATTCCTGAGCACGAGAATCGAGCCAATCAGATTTCAGCTTTCCCAGTCACTACGTTATCTTGTGGAGAAAATCATACGATAGCTGTGTTGGTTGTGGATGTTTGCTCCGTAAAAATAGTGCGATTCAAGGAAAGTTTCGATAAGGCATGGACTTGTTGGATTTTTGTATTAATATAAATGAAAAAATTTACTTCCAACACTTTTCCTCAAGTTCAAGAGACTCATCTGTGGAAATATGTTGTCACTAATCTTCCGCACCATTCCAGTTACAGTATAAAATTTATGCTGTGATATTTAGGTAGAATTTTACTGTTCTCCTCTGTTAAAAGAAGAAGTTATCAAAGACGATCGCAAAAATAGACGCTCGAGGTTTTCGATACGTGGCTATTGAATGTGATCTACTGCGTACAGTTTCACCGTGCTAAATTCAAACCATGTGTGTGGCATTCATGGTTATTTATTCAATTTCTGCAATCTCTACCTTAAGTGGTACAGTGGAAGGGACCCCAGCCAAAACTGAACTCTTCAGGTTGAAGTTTATATCCACCTTTTGAAAAGATATCAACTGAATAATATGCTCATGTCACTGCAGTCGTGTCAACATATAATGTCAATGTGAGGCAATAAAAATGTTTGGCCACAGTGTCACGTATGCAACGAAATTAAATAGTTGCTATTAATACATTAAAGGAAAAATTATTGGGAAAAAAGTAAATTCAAAATACCAGTGAACGATTTAAACATCGTGGTATAAAAAGTGATCAGTATCTTAGATACAATGGTGAGCATTTGAATGGTTCATTTCTGAATTCCACTAAATTGTCTTTATCTCTCGTTTTAGGTAATTTCATGTATATATTTCATTGAGTTAATTTAATTTTAGGTAATAGACATAAAATAGGGTGTATCATTTGTGGTGATAGTACTGATTTTATAGCATCATAAACTGAAAACCACTGTGCCGGAAGGAAAACTTATAGAGGTAAGGATGATTTTGATGTTTTGCCCGAACTTTTCTATATTTGTATTTACTTTTACTTAATTAATTAATCTATTAACACTTTATATTTTTCCTATTTACTTTTACTGATTACCCTAGGGATTGAATCTTATAAAGTTCATCGTTTTTTTCAGTGTTGAGTTGAAAACCTCAAATTATTTCATGATAGTCTTTTTACATAAGCTTTTGTAACTTACCCTTCTAGTTTCTAAGGAAGGGATATTCTAGAGTTAGAATTACTCTGAATCTAAGTCATTGCTTCCTGTGAGTTTCAGGGACAATATTTATTAGTACAAGTTTCTTTCTCCATGTATGATCTTTGTGAGGGATAATCCAAGATGTGAGATGTCTTACATTTATTATAAAAGACTTTTTTCTTCACTCCGGAAATGATTCTCGATTTCTCGGAGTTTTTGGCGGCTTTTAGTGATGCTGATAATAAGAGCTCTTCTCTCTTCAGAAGAACGCCAGGAAAAAAAAGTGGCACAGATGGAGGAGTTTTTTTTCAAGGCTAATGGCTGACTCGGCAGAAGAGTATTTGAGTTTTCTTGTTATAAAAACCAAAATTTCATTTTATGGTCACGTTTTGGATATTATTCCTCAACTTATTGACAGGTTTCAGTCGTTTAACATGCATAGTGAAAGTTTACCAGCAGCTAAATTAATTTCTAAGTTGCTATGTTTGTTCATAAAAAAGTGACATAAGTATAGTCATAGGCGTATTTATCAACAAAATTTCCTCTTCTTAAAAGGGCTTATTTTAAATGGCCAACCTCATACAATTACCATCTTGCGTATTTTTTATAAAGATATGCCTATATTTGTATTGTGAAATCGATTCATGTTTTACTTGAACGTTTTTTACGTGGCATGTCTCTACTATACTCACGGATGTGGCTCAAAATAAAATGCATAGTAATAGAAATATCACAGTGAATTTGCGTTACATCATTAATAATGCATCTCACCTTTTAGTTAACTTTAGAATTGGATTTGTTTTACCCCGCAGGCATATATTCCTGTCGTACTCTGAGAAATCTAATATATCTGAGAGATTTCGATTAGTCATTACGAAATATTACGATTCCACTCGTACGTATCCTCTTCCGTGTATCTGCCAGTCATACGTGATGTTTGCCAAATGGGCTCCCGTATCCATCTGCGGATATTCCGGATGTAATAATAATTACTCGCAATAATGGATCCTCCCGTGAAGACGTACTTATTCGTCGGATACGCAAACGGGAACTAATTGAGTTCGCCCTCTGCCCCATGGGGCTTTCAACATTTGACTCACCGTGAGACACAAATTGGGAGTCGGGCATCGCCCTGGATTCACGTGGTCCATGGTGCGCAGGCGACAATTAAATTCCACGGGGGTGAGGGGGAGGTTTGAAAGAGGGAGGAAGAGGGGATTGGGGTGGGGGGAGAAAGCTGCACCCCTGGACCCATACGAGTTACAGGCCCCACTCGAGATTGGCGGTGTACGAAATTTCAAGTCCGTTTTCAAAGGCCGAAACTTTCCTGTTTTCGAAAATAATTAAAGCCACGTGGGAGATGAAAGAACGATTGAGACGAGGTTGTAGAGAGAGAGAGGAAGCAAGAGAGAGAAAGAGGTGAAAAGAGAGAGAGAGAGAGAGAGAGAGAAAGAGGCGAAGAGAGAGGAGGGAGAAGAGCGAGAGAGAAAGAGTGGGAGTTTGTGGAAGAGCGAAAACAAATTCAATGAGCGTTTTGTACCAACGACGGATAAAATGAAGCCCCCTTCCCCACTACGCCCCCTCCCCCACCCCAAATAGAAGGATATCCTTATCCAGTTTGGCATTATTTCAAGGCACAAAACATTGAAAAATAAAAAGAAGACAAAACGGAAACGCTCCCTTTTCACGTACCCTTCCTTGTTTCCCTCCTCTCCTTTCCGCATTCAACCCTTTTTGCTTCGATCGACTCCCTTCAAGCCACCCGCACTGCCTTCCTCTCTGGCCTCTTATACCCCTTCCAACCCTCTCTATCTCCATCCGTCCTTTCCCACCCCTCTCAACGTTTTCCGATGCTGCGGAACAATTCTTCTTTTCCGCTCGGCGAGAACACGAGAGGAGTCGGTTAATGCGTTTCGTGGATTGGCATTTTCCTCCGGGAAGGAGGAGACGTCTGGTGCAGGAGGTAGAGATAGAGAGAAAGGTAGGGAGAATGTGTAATATGTATATATATGTGAGCGAGAGCGCGTTCGCCGCAGTTAAATTGGATCGCGCTCTCGTAAGGAATGGGTAAAGGAAGGCGAGAGGGAGAGAATGGAGGAAGAGACCGGGAGAGGAGGAAATGGACGATGAGGAAGGAGGAAAAGTATGTTGCGTGGAGGTAGGAGATGGAGTAGAGTATAATGCAAAGTCTTTCGGCAGATTTATATTCTCCCAGAATTCGATGAATTTGGTCTCTTATTCTGGGTAGAGGGCTGCAGACAACAAAGCTTAGGATTGAACGACCAATAAATGAGTTGTCGCGTGATTGGGTTGGTGTGGTGGTTAGAGTACTCGCCTACCACGCGGGCGGTCAGGGTTCAAATTCCTGCAGTGGCGGATGTTTTTCAGCGGAACCCGATCCTTACTTGAGTGTCTTGTGGAGGACACTTCAAGTGGAGTACTCCGTCTGTAGGATAAGACGTTAAGCCGTGGTCCCCTTGGCGCCTTTCGTTAAGAGCAGGCTAATGCCGACGCCGGGTTTCTATCCACCCTTCCTCCCTTACCTATCCCCTAAGGCGCAAATGACCTTAGCTGTCGGTCGCCTCTCCAAATATCCTATCCAAATGAGTTGTCTCATTTTATAAAAAGAAATATCTCACCTTTACAAAGTTGATAAAATCTCTGCCTCTTATCGCACTACTTTTCGAGATATTGGCTAACAAATACCAGGCATTTCACTCCGGAAATGGAACGGATATGCACTCCTATGAGAGAATTTTAATAATGAGGGATTTCTAGAAACTCCTATATCTTGGCAGAAATTTAGCAGTTGGTGCTTTTTATTTAAGTATTTTTTCTCAACAGTTTTTTAAAACCAATTTCTCGCGGCAGAAATGTTTTAAGATATGTAAAGAAATCTTTCGATGTGAATCCTCTCGTGGCGTGAAAAAATGAGTTGAATTAAAGGCTTCAGCATGCATATTTAGTTTTCCACGGGGGATGTCAGTCATTTTAAACGATATATTTGCCATTTATGCAAACATTTATACTTCGTAACTCATTATGAAAGCGATATGCAATTCCACGTAGTCATATTACTGTTGACCCGTTTCGACGGCTATTACGTTATTCTATGCACAAAAATATATTGTTCATGAAATGAGCCCAATATTTGTCTTGAGAATGACGCTATAGCCGTAGATACCGGATAACAATAATACAGTTCAGTGGAATTGTACATTGTTTTCATTATGAATTATTCCTTGTCGTTCCACAACGTCCGGTCACAATCAGTTAATTTGATTTATATTTCATGCTTCTTACCGCTGCTGAAATTACGTATAACAATAAAGTTCAAATATGGTCTCTCTTATGATCAGGGAAACATTTCGCTCAAACTACCTTAAACCCCAAGCTATCCTGGTAAAATGCCCCGAATATTAGCGCTGTTGAAATTTACTGGCTACATAGTTGGCCTAGAAAGAAATGAAAATAAACTATTTTACTTGTGTATTGTTAATAGTACTAATGAAACAAGTATTCTTTAAGCATAAAGTATTTTTTGATTACGTGATTCTCTACCGCTAGCGCCATAGGAGGCGTTTTCTGATTGGCTGCATTTATGTCAACTGTGCAACCATCTCAGACAGGGGATCCTAACCTATCTTCGGTAAAACATGTGGAAGTATATAGGACAGTATATTTTGGTGTTAGCACACTTGTAATAGGGAGGGAACAGGGAAAAAAACTGGAAGGATTTAAGGACGAAAGTAAATCCAATGGAAAGAGTATGTCTGTTTTTCGTGATCTGTTATTCTTTGTTGTCACCAATATTGTGTAGAAAGAAATTATTTTTGTACCCATTAGTTTGGCTGTGTATTTCTTGTTTTCTCTTTCTTTGCTGTTTCTATCACTATATTTCGAATTAAATAATAATATTCTGCGTATTATGCTGGAACTCCATGAATCTCAGGTTTTCGAGTAATCTTAGACTATCGCGTAGCCTCCGACGGTCTCTCCTACGGCTCCAAACCTATTCCTTCCGTCAGCTCCTTGCCGGTAGCAGATTTTAGCGATAAAAGCGACTCTCCTTGGTAGTTTGTGTCGTGTTTCCAGAATTTATGTGCGGAGCTGGAGAGATCTTGCCGTACAATTATTTTGATCAAATTTTATGAAAATTAATACTGGTAATGCATTACTTTTATTACACGATTTATATTTAAAAACTGTGATAAGGTCTTGAAATTTTTCTTTTTTTATAACACTTTTTCAGAAGTGAAGCCAAATTATGGAAGACACCATCATATCCATTGTAAAATTTGACTTTATTCCTTTTGTTCTGTTTGGCTTGATACATACTTGTTGAGTTTAAACCATAAAATTTGAGCGGTGAGCAAATGAAGTTGATGATAAAGTAATTCCGCCAATCTGGACTCCATTGCGTGTACAAATGCTTTTTGCGTTCGACAGACTGCCGCTCAGTAACGAACCCCGCTGACACTATTACTCCATTTCAAAGCTTTGGGGAAGATAGTGCTCCGACGGGGACGTGAAGGAAAGGAGAGAACGATTTGAGAATTTTGATTTGTATGACCTATCTACTCCCGTGTATTATACCACAATTTATTATGGTATTATTTCAAATTTTCTTGATCATTAAATATATATATATATATATATATATATATATATATATATATATATATATATATATATATACATATATATATATATATATATATATATATATATATATATATATATATATATATATATATATAAGCTAGCAACAGGCGTTGAGGTTGGGGATGGATAGATAGGTATATCAGTGGACACTCACAGAAAGGCAATCCATGGCGACACCGGTGTCCACTGCTCTCGGAAGCTTTCGGGTGAGAACCCTTCCTTAGCGGGAGAAGAGTTGTCATTTTCTCCCGCTGAGGAAGGGTTCTCACCCGAAAGCTTCCGAGAGCAGTGGACACCGGTGTCGCCATGGATCACCTCTCTGTGAGTGTCCACTGATATACTTATCTATCCCTCCCCAACCTCAACGCCTTGTTGCTAGCTTATATTTCTAAATTTATTTCCTTTTCTTCAAAATATAGAGATTTCATATTTCATATTTATTTATCAACGGGCCAAGGCCCAATTACAAAGCAGTGTCTTTATAAAATGGAGGTATCATATCAAAGATAACCAAGTACATTTTGTAAAAATTATGAAGCCTCAACACAACAATAAAATACAAATACAGAATAATCACGTAGTAGGAGGACAAGAAGTAATTATTGATTAATAATCACAGATTTAAATAAATAATAGCAAATTAAGTATCAGGGAGCATCCTATCCGGTATCCCTCTCAGGAACTTTATAACAGAAGGCAAAGAAGCAAAAAATAGGTCCAAGTTATGACATGAGTTTCCATCACGCATTATTTGTTCAAGTGGGGAAAAGTAAGTATAATTACGTGAATGATAATTAGTATCAAAAAGAGTGGAATAAGATAGAACTTTTATGTGAATTTCACTTAGTAAGGCAGGGGAGTCATCCAGGTTATTTAACAGCTTATATAGAAAAATAATATTAGAGCACTGCCTTCGCTTGTACAGTAAATATAGGTAAGACACTAGAATAGCTATAGCCTTTATCTAATAATCCAAACTTTTTAGAAACCATACGAACAAACTTGCGTTGGACGGACTCAATGGTATTGATATGAGTCTAAATATAGGTCTAAATAGAGAGGTAGACTAGAGAGGTACTAACTAGAGAGAAGAGAGAGTAATATATATATATATATATATAGCCGGAGGCTTTGATGTCGAACGGCGTCTCTGTATTAGGACTCTGAAATGAGGATAGGGGGCGAAACATGTTGCACGTTTTGCACCGTGGTTTGTTGCATCTCTGTGTGGTGGGACGGGGAGTGTCATTCGATGTACCCTCTCGCGAAGAATTGGAGCGAAGAAGATTGGCTAAGTTAGGTGGACGTCTGAAACATACTGTGGGGCATTTGGGTAGGAGATTGTCTGTCGATCTGTTAGTATCTAAAATTGGGAATAAGTCTTTGAGGATGGTCTTGAGTTTTTGGTCTTGAGTTAATTTTTGTAACGCTGAAAAAACAGGAGTTTCGCCGTAATAAATTATTAAAGAAACTATCCGCCCTATACGTTTCACATTTAGCGAGAGGTATCTCTCTTCCCGCCCAAATACTGCCCCCCACTCCCCCTCCCCGGCCGCTCCTCTCGGAACGGCCAGATCACGCCACCTTATTCAACCTCCCGGCGCCGCCCAAAGGGCCGCCAACCCCTCTTAAATACAAACCCCCACCACCCCACGGCCACTCCATACCTGACGGAGGGCAAGAGTCAGATGTTCTCAACCTTTCCTCTACTGCACTCACTAAGAATGATGTCTCTGTTTTAAGTAAAGGACTCACTTTCTCACCGACTCCCAAAGTCAATCATATACAATTACTCTCGGATGTCATCAGTTTCTGCAGAAACCTCAAATGGCGGCACTTTTGGAAACAAAACGACGGCCACACTTCAAATTTAAACCCCGCCATCAACAAATTTCGTCCTAAATCCAACTATGAACCTAAACCTTTGGCCAATAATCACCCAATCGAGGTATTCTGCAACCAACTTTTAAATCGTGTGTCAGATCCTCAATTTCTCAATTCCCTCACTCCTGCCCCAAACCTTAACAGAGAGGAATTGTCATCTCTCAGTCGCCTCCGCCGCAATCCCAACATTACCATCAGTAAAGCGGATAAGGGATCAACCGTTGTGGTTCAAGATAGGGAGGATTATGTCGCCGAAGCAATGCGACAACTCGGTGATGTTTCTTCCTATCTCCCACTCACAGAGGATCCAACTGCGGCGTATCAAGCGGAAATACATGACTTCTTAATTTCAACAGGCCCTGATGAAGGACTGTCCAAGTCCGACATCAATATTCTCTCGCCCACTCACTTCAAAACCCCGTATTTCTATCTCCTTCCCAAAATACACAAAGAAGGCGTCCCCGGACGCCCTATCATCTCCAACTGCAATTCCCCAACGGAGCGCATATCGGCCTTCGTGGACTATCACCTGCAGCCTATAGTTGCTAAACTCCCTTCCTTCCTTCGTGATTCCTATCACTTCCTAGACATCCTGAAAGCAGTAAATATTCCCTCCAACAAAAGCGTCATCATGGCTACGGTGGATGTTACTTCATTGTACACCTCGATTCCTCACCATGAAGGTCTACAGTCCATATCCCATTTCCTTTCGAGAAGAAATCACCCTCGAATTCCCTCCACCAACTTCCTTATCAAGCTAGTTGAATTCATTCTGAAACGCAACGCCTTCACTTTTAATGGGCGTTTCTTTCTTCAAGCCAAGGGAACGGCTATGGGCACAAGAATGGCCCCTTCTTATGCCAATCTCTTCATGGGAAAGCTCGAAAGTGATTTCCTCGCCACCCAGGAATTACAACCGGAGCTCTGGGTTAGATTCATTGATGATATTTTCATCATATGGACCCACGGCGAGGATACCCTAGCGAACTTCCTCAAATCTCTAAATCAGTTCTCATCCATTCGCTTCACATCGGCCACTTCTCCTTCTCAAATCACCTTTCTCGACGTAGACATTTCCATCACAAATAATAACACCTTTGAGACTTCGGTCCATATCAAGCCCTCCAACAAACAACTGTATTTGCATTACAACAGCTGCCGTCCCAAACACACTAAGCACTCAATTCCTTATTCGCTGTCGATCCGTGGCCACCGGATTTGCAACTCCAAAGAAAAACTTCACGAATACCTTGATAAGCTTCACAATTCTTTATCCAATAGAAATTATCCCGAGCCACTTCTAAAAAAACGTATTTTACCCTCCTCTGCTAATTTCACCCCACGTAAAAAAGACACCCCCCTGGACGCCCTAAATCTTCACATCACATATTTTCCTGGCGTCCAAAAACTCAAGACCATCCTCAAAGACTTATTCCCAATTTTAGATACTAACAGATCGACAGACAATCTCCTACCCAAATGCCCCACAGTATGTTTCAGACGTCCACCTAACTTAGCCAATCTTCTTCGCTCCAATTCTTCGCGAGAGGGTACATCGAATGACACTCCCCGTCCCACCACACAGAGATGCAACAAACCACGGTGCAAAACGTGCAACATGTTTCGCCCCCTATCCTCATTTCAGAGTCCTAACACAGAGACGCCGTTCGACATCAAAGCCTCCGGCTCTTGCGACTCCCACAACTTAGTTTATGTGTTACAATGTAAACTATGTCCCGGTTTTTATGTGGGCGAATGTATTACACCCCTTAATATTAGAATGAATAACCATCGGTGCACCTGTAAAGACCCATTTTCCACTTTCCCCGTCCCTACTCATGTGCGGAAACATGGCTTGTCCTTTGACAAGTGCTTTGAGGTGGCAATATTGATCTCCCTTCCCCCGGACGCCCCGTTAAATGAAGTGCGCCAGAAGGAGCTGGCCATAATCTGGTTGCTAAAATCGTACGCCGCGCCCGGATTAAATAAAATACATTAATCGCACGCTCCCCGTTGTTTTCCATTTACCCCCTTCCCTTCCTTCTTCCCCCCCCCACCCTCACTGCGACCCCTTCCGCTCTCTCCGGCCAAGACACGAGCTGGTAAAAATTTCCCCTTTTCAAGAACCGTTCGTCAACCGCTGGGAAAAACCCCTTCCCCTTCCCCCATCCCCACTCCCCTAACCTACCGCCCCTCCTACCCCTATCCTCACCAGCGCACACGACATTTGTTCCGTGATACGCCTTGAAGACGGACTAGTTCCGAAAGCTAGCTATGTAAGTGTGATCGTCTCTTTTTTTTGTGTGTCTATCTCCTCCATCCTATCCACATCGTGTGTTCATCGCCGCATGGCTGACTCCAATCCATCAACGTATTTATATATATATATATATATATATATATATATATATATATATATATATATACATATATATATATATATATATATATATATATATATATATATATATATATATATATATTGTAACGTGGTGTGGGGGAATGTGTTGGAGATGGTGGGGGGGAAAGGGGAGGGAGGACGGGCGTGACTGGGGAAGCGGAAGGAAGGACGGGGGGTGTGGGTGGGGATGAGGTGAGGGGAAGGGGGGGAGAGTTATTCTGCGGGGAGGCTCGCGGCGTTGATCGGCGTGCACGAAAGAACGAGAGCTTACGAGGTAGATTTCAACTTTGTCAGAGTATTTAATGCACAATAGTAACAAGGCGAGATATACATAAAACATCAAATAATGTGATACCCTTTTCTAATATGAAACTGGCCAGTGAGAATAACCAAAATTGATTAATGCAACAAAACGTGACAACGTGATGAAAACAAAAACAATAACCTTTTTTCAATCAGTCTTTTGGTAGCGGAAAAATGAATTTACAAAAACAAAAACGTGAACTTTGAACACAATATTGTTAAGAATTGAGCACTTTGTCCTAATCACTAAATACACACACTCAAAAAACGGGGGGGGGGAAAGGGGGTAATGAATGAACAACTAAAACACGTGAGGCGACGGTTCTTCGGGGCGGAGACGGGGCCTTCTTCTGTTCTTGAAAAACAGAGGGATGTGGGGAGGAAATTCTGGATCTCTTCTAGACCTTAGTGATGATTCTTCTTTACTCAAAAGGGGCGTGATTCGGGGTTGTGGCTTTATTTATCACGTTATTCTGCTGTCGTCCACGGCTGTCCTCGGCTGGCTCCTTCCGGAATCTCTGCACCTTCTGCACTCCGGGTCTGAGAGATTATACAGCAGGGTGACGTGGGTTGGCCTTCTTATTGGCGATGGAAAACTACCGTTCTTTCTCCTGTTTCCTTTATGTGCCAAACTCCTCTCCTCTGGTCCAAACTCCACCGGTGCCAGGTCTTCTCTCTCTAGACCGACTTCTTTAAAGGTGCCTTCAATCAACGCAACCACCGACAGCGTGACGGAAACAGCATGAATGACCCCTTAGTTGGTCGTTTACCGAGTTTTTATACCCCGTTGAGGGTTGGCATTCTGTGGGTGGGGACGGCGGGGAGGAAATTGGGGGGGGGGAAAGCCTGCATTTCGAGGTATGTCGCCATAGGGGGGGGGGGGTTCGAAGGACGTACACACACTGTTTACGGGAAAGGGGGGGGGAAGGTGGTTCTTCTTCCTATGCCTCACGCCGCGCAGCGGGTGGTTGGGGGGGGGGGGGATGAGGTCAGCTCCTCGGCACGTACACGTTGTTTACGAAGAAAACCTTAAAATTGGGAGGCGGGAACTTGTGGGGGGGGGGGGGGGGGGGAAATGCACTAAGCACGCGACCATTCACACCGGACTACGCACACACACACACAGTCACACACAGTACATTGAAATCAAACGTAACTCTCCTTCCTTCGTTGACACCCATTTGGAAAGACTCATGTACCTTGCCAAACGGCAACGGTTACAATATATTATATATATATATAATTTTCCACAGGAAGGCAGACGATAAAAACAGAGAAACACAAAAATGAACACACAGAGAGTTTCTTGATATTTCGGTGCTACTAGCACCTTGGTTGCAAGAACGTAGTGGACTGAGAAGGAAGGGAGGACCGTGGTGGAAGGAAGGAAGGGAGGTAGGGGAGGGACAGAGGGGAAGGGGAGGAGGGGGAGAGGGCGGGAAGCGGGAAGTGGAAGAAATTTGAAAGGAAGAGGTAGTATGAGCAGAGGTGATAGAAGAAGTTAGTGGAGTCCTGGCGGAGAGAAAGCTTGGAAAAAATAAATACAAGAGGACTCAAGATCTTTGAGTTGAAGGGGGGAGGAGGAAGGGGGAAGGGAGGCGAGAATACCAACCTTAAGGTTGGTATTCTCGCCTGGTATTTGGCATGGTATGGTAATGTATGGCCTGGTATTTGGCATGGTATGGTAATGTATGGCCTGGTATTTGGCATGGCATGGTATGGTATGGCAATAACCATGGTTAGTATTTGCCGCTGAGCGGTCTGAGTGAATGAACGAACGATTATATATATATGGGACAGATTTGACCGTCTCAAAATTTTCGTCGAACCCTGGGATGGGGTGACGTAAGGGAGCAGAAAGGGGAAAGAGGAGTGGGAGGAATGGCCGACGAAGAAGGAAGAATCGGGAGTTGTTGGATGTGTGGAGAGATGCAGTTGAGTGTGAGCGCGCGTGTGAATGAGACTGGGCGCGGCGTTGAAGGGGATGCCAAGAGAGTGAGTGGTCTGTGCGAAGCGGTACGAGTTATGGGAAGTCGTCCCGGCAGTCCGGGACGGTTCGGAGGAGTAGTAAAACGTGGGGAGACCAAATTTGAGCAAAACGCGCGCGACGTGTGGGCCTCTCTGTCTCCTCTTCAGTCCACTCACTTTCCACTCAGCCTGTTGGAGAGAGGGAGTGCGAAGGGAGAAATTGGGACAGACTCGGGGAGGGTGCTGTGAGAGAATGAATGTGTGTTCCTGGTGTTCATCTACATCTACGTCATACCCTGCAAGCCACCCAAAGGGTGTGTGGCAGGGGGTGCTTTCGCACCAGGCATGCATGAATGATATGGTAGAACACCGACATTACATTAAAAACCCGCGTACCACACATGCAAAGCGCCAATTACAAATCTAATACCCAAGAAACATTCTATCTCCAATCGTTCTAACATGCAAGGGATACAAAGGCTACTACTACAGATTCAAAATATCATGCATAAATAAGAACATCATTATTTACATCATGCATAAATAAGAAAGAGGAGAATATAATGAGAAAGATTAACTGCCTGCCTATTGTCAATACTCGAACTATTCATGACGACGATCACAGCTGTTATGGTCCCGAATGGTACGCGGAAAAAATGACATTTTATACCTATCGGTTCTACAATCTAGCTCTCTAATTTTATTGGCGCGATCTAATCTGCCGTAGTACGAAGGGGTTAATAGTATGTTTTTTACGTCGTCAGTAAAATGATTTTCCTGAAATTTATTTAGGAGGTTAAGCCTATAATTTAATCTACGCTGTGATAGCGATTCCCATCCTAATTCTTCTAACAGTCCAGACACACTAGCCAACTTATCGTAGCATCGTTTCACAAACCTAGCTCCTCTTCGCTGTACGCGATCTAACTCTGATATCAAGCCCGTTTCGTATGGATCCCATACACTAACAGCATATTCCAGATGAGGCCTAACGATTGAAAAATAACAACGTTCTTTCACTTTCTCATCACATTTTCCGAGTACTCTCTTGATAAAGCCTAGCTTCCTATATGCTTGACCGCATATTTCCCTAATATGTTTTCCCCAAGATAGGTCGTGACTAATTGTGACTCCTAAGTACTTAACAGACTCGGCGTGAATAATTTCTGTATTTTCAATTCTGTATGCCCTAAATGGCCAATTTTTCTTTTTCCAAAAGCTGACTGCTACGCACTTTTTTATGTTTAGTTCCATCTGCCACTTTTCGCACCAAGCATGAATAGCAAGTAGGTCGATTGTTAACGAGTCGCTATCTTCGGAATTGTTAATATCCCTATACACAACCGCGTCGTCTGCGAAGAGTCTAAGCTTACTTTTAACGACGTTACTAATATCATTAATGTACAAGAGAAATAAAAGTGGACCAATTACACTTCCCTGAGGAACACCCGATGTAACGCTAACTGTGTTTGACATGATACCGTCTATGACAACCCTTTGTTCCCGCCCATGTAAGAATTGATTAATCCAACTAATAATGTTTTTATCTATTCCATATGCTTCTAGTTTTGAGAGCAACTTAACGTGAGGTACCTTATCAAAAGCTTTCCTAAAATCGAGGAATATCGCGTCAACTTGGACATTATTTTCACCCGAGAGCAAGATGTCATGAACGAAGAGGGCCAATTGGGTTTCGCAAGATCTACCCTTTCGAAATCCGTGTTGGTTATTTATTAACAATTCCTCCCTATCTAAATGACTCATAATGGAGCTTACGATTATGTGTTCAAATACCTTACAGGAAATGGATGTGAGAGAAATAGGCCTATAGTTACTAGGGTCTTCCCTGTCGCCGCTTTTGAATATAGGTGTGACATTTGCTACTCTCCAGTCCTTAGGCACTACATGATCTACTAAAGATTTGGTAAATATTAATTCTAAGTAAGGCGCTATGTCTGATGCCATTGTTTTATATACGCGAGCAGGTATTTGATCTGGACCGGGGGATTTGTTGGGGTTAATATTTTTTAGCTGCTGTTCTATGCCGCGACAATTTATAATAATTTCAGGCATACATGTTTGGGAACGAACTGGCTGCGGATCGAAAAGATGTGGTGTATAAGTACTGAAAATGCTTTTGAAGAATGAGTTTAACGAATTGGCTTTTTGTAGACTGTTGGTTATCTTTTCCCCTTTGATATTCTTAAGCGTGTGTACTGTTGATTTATTTCCTTGAGTGTCCCTAACATACGACCAAAATGCCTTGGGATTATCGTTCAATTGTTCTCCCAGTAATTTACTTTTGAAATCAGCTAACGCCCTTCGGCACGCTTTTTTTGCTAAGAGTTTAGATATTTTGTAATTTTCGGTGACTGTGTATAGTTCTTCAGAGGATTTGTTAATTTTTGCCCTTTTTAACCTAGCATGACATGTTCTTTGGTGCTTTAATGTTTTTCTAACCTCCGCGTTATACCACCTAGGCTCTGCATTGGCTCTTTTCCATTTACTTGGTATGTATTTGCTAACTACTGATCGTGTAACGTTGAGGAAAGTATTCCACAAAACCTCAGTATTACTGTTGATACTTATTTTTTGAAAATTAGTAAATGACTTTTGTAACTCTCGTTTCATACCTTCGTAGTCAGCCTTATTATATAAGTAGATTTTTCTTTGTGGATTATGTTTCTTGATCATGCTCACGGAAAAATTAGCTTTAACTATCTTGTGGTCGCTTATTCCCTTATCCGTACCTATGTTTACAACCATGTGTGGAATATTTGTCGCTAAAAGATCAAGTGTATTTTTCCCTCTAGTTGGAGCAGTGACTAATTGATGTAGTGAGTGAGATGTGAATGTATACAGGAGTGACTCACAAAGGTCTTTGTCTTTCCCCCCAGTGATAAAACTGTACGTGTCCCAGTCTATGGACGGAAGATTGAAATCCCCACCGATTATAATATGACAGTCGTTTTTTTGAGTGGTTAATTTACTGAGTTGACTTTCTAGTTCTAATATTGAGGTTATATGGGTATCTGGTGGTCTGTAATATGCGCACACATAGATTGTTTTTGCTTTAGGATTTTGAATGGAGCACCATACGCTTTCTACCTGGTCGTCGGAAAATGACTCCCTCCTACTAATATAACAATCCTTCACTGCAATAAAAACTCCTCCTCCGGTCCTTTCCACTCTATCTTTTCTATAAACTGTGAAATTTTTTGGGAATACTTCATTATCTGCGATTTCGTTACACAACCAACTTTCCGTCCCTATAATTAAGTCTGCGTCAGTAGTTTCAATTAGATGGTAGAAGTCAGCTACTTTATTCCTTAAGCTACGGCAATTTACTACCACGACAGAAAAGGATTTATCAGTGAGCGTATTCCCGGAATGTGTATTCTCATTACAACTCGCTTTTTTAGGTATATTCAAAGTTACATTACTGCTATTTTTTGAAACTGGCCTCTTACTGTTCTCTTTAGACTTAACCATTTCTTGGATATTTTTTCTATTAAATATTGTTCGCGATGGTACCTGATTCGACCCATTAGCTGACCTACTCTCTGCCCTACCCTCTATCCTAAAAAAGGTCTACAGTGATCGAGTATGCTACTCGCTACACAGCTAGCTGCCTCGGCCGTGTAATGGACACCAGAACGGTTCAGAGGGGTCCGACACGATCGGATTGCTGGCCGAAGGTGTTATGGGGGTTCTGGACAGGTGCGGATTTTATCGTCGCAATGTCACTTACCTGCACGCGTGCCTTTGAGAACCTTTATCCTGGAATACGTACGCATAAACTGAATGTTGGAGGGGATGGGTGGATGCTCAGAACTGCCGTGGACGCGTTCTATTTCAGAATTCGTGGCAGCATAGAGTGGGATTTCAGGCTCAAACCAGTTGGAACAAGCGTGATAATACCTGCCCGCTGAGTGGCGATGCTTTCATTTCACTAAGAATGACTTCTGGTTGCACATTTGCCCATATCGGTTCAACAAAGTTCCTAGAACATACCTAATGGCATGATTGAGGTTCGCCCTGTAAGTCACTAATCGGAAGTCCGCCCAAGCTTTTCAATGGTGAGTGTTAAAGGAGGTGGCCTCTAATGTGTATGATGATCTGTAAGTGGAGAGGGAGGTGTGAATATCAAGATTTGTAGCTTCTGCTGGGAGCAAACTAAGAATGTCAAGCGAGAGGGGATGGATTAAAAAACCACGATTACCATCGGTTCACTTCTCCTCTGAGTGCGAACAATTTTATTGAAATAAAATCCATATATGTCACTTCTAAAAAACCATACCCTCCCGTAATTATTGAAACGAGATAATGTAGCTCAACCTTAGAAGGAAGGAAGTTAATAGTCAATAAAACGGAGTATACTCTAAAAGAAGTCTCTCCTTAATATTTGGAAGTTTTGGCTCTTCACTGAAATAGAAGAATCTGTCAAATTCTTTTGGCTCAGATTTTCTCTGACTGTGAATAGTTGAATTCGTTAAGGCGTGAAAGGAGTCAGGTAAAGGTAATGAGAATAGATATCTAAGCCCACCATCATTTATGAGTCTGAAGGAACGATTTATGAACCCTAATACAGGTCAGATGCCATAATGAACAGCAGATCCAGATATTGTAGTGGAGGGAACTGGTAAAAACTCAATCTATGCCATGGAATTTTTTTCATTATAAAAAAATTTAGTATTATTTCGATTAAATTATTGTATGAGTACCTACCTCTTTCATATCAAAGGTCAAAGGAGCTCAAAAAAATGTGAAAATCGGGCTTCTGCTGGTAGGTAATAATATACAACGCTGTGTGACTGGTTTATAACCCGACGGCTTACAGTTCAAGATAATTTTCGTGGTCATCTTATAGTCAAATGTAATGTTACCAACTGAGAGTCTCAATTGCTGTTTATACTATGAGAGAAGGTGCCTCACCGACCATACATCGCTAAGATTATGGAGTGGACGAAGTTTGTGTGCATTACAGCAGATGTAATTGGTCCAATGATCATATATGCTATCTGTTGTTGAGTGCCTGTGTGACGCGTTAATCGCAGGCATTGTTTTTTTTGCCTTTAGAGGTTTCTAATCATCAGACTTGTTTTCCCGTCGGCGTTAATCCGCAAGGATGACAAGAAACACGTGTCTCGTTAGTAAGGGAGACTGACGAGCAGTTCTAATCAGATAAAAGCCGTAATGATGCATGCCACGTGAAAAAAAATGGATTCAAAATGGGGCGCCTCCCCGATATTTTACGTCGTCAGCGAGTAGGCCGGCAAAAAAAATACGCGCGGAGTGAATAAACCGGTAAATCTCATCGGGACTGTAAACACGAGAATATCGCTCTATTGTTTGTTTATTTTTGAAGACGTGGACGAAACGACGTCGTTGGCCGTACGGTTTTGTTCGTCGCCAGGCGCGTTGTGGGGGCTCAGCAATGGGTGGTAGTTAAAAGAGCCCCAGTATCGCGTAACACAAGAGCGTTAAACGGGTTTGCCGAACGGACTGGAGGCGCGGCGGGAGCGCTTTGATGGCCGATGCGGCGGTTAAAGAATTTGCAAACATTGTCGGTTTTTTTTCCTCTCCTCGTCGCGCGCTGGGCGGAGTGAGATGATTTCGGGTCTCGCTACGGATGAAAGTGGGTCCTCTCGGCTTGAACGGGCTGGCGGTGACGGTAGTGAATTGAACGTCAAAATGTCTACCTTTTTAACCGCTTTTGGAACCCTTTTTCTTCCTGTCCCGCTCCACCTGTTCCTGAGCGTGGCGCACCCGGATCGGAACTACGCACCCTCCCGCCTACGCTTTCGTCGGATCAAGCCGACCCGCATCGCATAAAAGTGGGAGAAAAAATATGGAAAATATGCGTCGTTCATTACGTCAGTTCCACCTTCCTCTCTCGCCCGACTAATTTGTGTGGTGACGCTATGAATCCCTCCTCCACTTGCCAAGTTAGCAGTTTCCGCGAATGTTATGCACGTATAAATTTTTTCATCCCACTCTTTCCTAATTCCACCTCCCCATCTACCCCGTGGTCCCCTCTCTCTTTGCACATCACTCCCCTCCTCTTCTAACACCGATGTCATACATATATTTTACTTATGTGCTATATTTTTTTCCCCTTTTGGATTATTCCGTAAAACACGCACGTATCGCGTCACTCTGCAGTCAGCCCCCATGTGGAGCATTTCCTGAATTAAAATTTCTCCCAAACGACCGGGGATGGGAGAGACTGCTGAAGCCCTTGCATGCTGCAGCGCTATTTTACGCGCTCCCCTCTTCTCGAACGCTCGCTCGTGTAACTCTCGGGAGATTTTGCAAAGCCTCTAACGGCAGCGAAAACGTCTAGCACGAAATTTCAACTTGCTCCTACACAAATTTCCTAAAAGGGTAGCGAACGATGTTTTTGCATGACTCGTACCATAAATGTCGTTTATGGTTATCAATATTTCACTTTTTAGCGCGACGACACATCCATATATATCTTAAAATTACTATTTTTGCTTTCATGTAATCTGGATAACAAAATAATCAATAGGTTTATAATAACAGTAGGTTTTTGTCAAATCGTTGAGTCAGTCACATCTGAATGCATCATATTATAATATCGTAATGCTTTGGAATACAGTAAAACTTCGCTTAGCCTAAGTTAGGGAGGAGAAACCATTTTTATAACCCATTTTTTCGGAAAATCAATGGTTTATATTCAAGGGTTCATTTGCTGCTAATAAATGCAACTGGATTTTGTTGACGTGACTTCGATAACATCGTCAAAAGCGATATCTGCAAATTAGGGTAGCACTTATGTCTCGTAATTGAGAAAACCATTCTTTTCCCTATCTAAAAATGACCGTCTAGAAGTGTTTATTAACGTTTCACCACTCTTATAAACCGGGAACCCGTGCCCATAGGGCCCCAACTACTTCGAAACTAAATATGCGTTCTTCGGGCGTCATAGCTGTCATCCAATGTTAAATGTAATAAAGGCCCTTAAGACCAAAACTTCTTCAGTTTTTCTGCATGATTCTGCGTTTCTAAGAGACGATCCTGCGTAGTTTGAGCCTCCTCCAAAAGGTGTCGCCCAGCACCGCTGCACCACTGTAGAATAAGGCGCACCATTCTCTTCCTCTCCGAGACTCTGCCCCTCTTTCCCCTCCCTGTACCGGCGCATGGTGCGTCACCCCTTCCCTCCATTCAGAAGAATAAGCGTCTACTCTTTTGAAATATTTCTCAGATTATGACGACTGATGTCGGAGTTCCAAGAGGCAATGCGTAGACTCTCATTCCTCTAAACGAAGAGGGTGGGGGGCGACGAACCATGCGCTGGTACAGAGAGGGTGGATAGAGATGGGGCATTGAAGGGGAAGAGAATGGTGTTGCCTATTCCACAGTGGTGCGGGGTGCTGGGCAGAACCCTTTGGAAGTGGCTCGAACTGCGCTGTACCATATCTTAGGAACGCAAAAATATACCTGAAAACCGGCGAAATATTGGTCTTGAGAGGCTTTACTATTGGATTTTACGTAAGATGACAGCTTTCTCGGTTCAAAAATCTTGTATTAAATTTCGGAGTAGTTTGAGTTGTTGGGAAACGGGTTTCCGATAACTGAGAATGAAGGAAGTTTATCACGTTAATAAACACTCCTCTATAGTCACTTTTTGAGAAAAAAAACATCCTCATCATTAGCCTAATTCTGAAAAATGAGTGCCACCCTACTGAACATCGCAAATCACCATTTTCTTGAATTTATGGAACATTTTATCGGGGGTCTAACGTGTATCCATGAAAATGCTTATCAGTTGTCTTCCCTGGAAGTGACCGTTTAATTTGCATTTGTTACGTTTAAAATTACAATGAAACAAAACTTAAATTAATTCACTATTTTTTACGTCGTTTATTATCATTTGTTTGCCCAAAATATTTTGCCTTTTATTTTCTGAACCACTTCAAAAATGAAGGATTTCAAGTCGGAGTAGATTTATGCTTGATCCCTTGTCCTTGATGATATCCGATAAATTAGGAGAATGAATCGTACAGCTAGCGGTAAAAAGATCACGTAGTTAAGCTCCACGTCGAAGTTTTGATTGGATATGAATAGCCGCTTGTCTTTGAAAGTTCAAAGACTACATTAAGCCTCATTATTACGTTTGCACAATCCTCCACACAATAACTTAATTAACGAGAAAATCAAAGAGAAGTTACCGTGGAGACTGGTAATTTAGCCTCAGAGTTCTCAGTTTATTCTGTTTTAGGATTGTTGAGAATTGACGATAAGTTTGATGATATCATTTTGATTTCCTCCTTTGCTCAAATTAATCTTTATAATTTTTTAAATAATAAAGTTGCCTCGTTAAATTTTCTTTCTGTGCTCCAACTACTACCTAACTTTTATGATTTAGTACAGACTCCAGATTACTTCAATATTTCTGCCAACGAGTTCATTATTAGCGTATTATTTGTTGATACTTCTTTGCAACAATAAAGTGGTCGTTTGCAACGAATTATCCCATGAAATATGTGGTGACATAAATTCAAATTCATTTCTATGATGCATATTGTTAATGTTTTTTGAGTTGATGTTATTGATTCTATAATTGATCATCTACTTAATATTTTTAATCCATGGTGCATATTAATTTGATTTGACCTAGAAATTCGAACGGCGAGCTAATTAAGGTGATGAAAATGTAAAGAGTTCGCTGAATTGCATAGTACATCGGGTGCAAGTGCTTTCACCTTTTTGTGTTGGGCTGACTGTCGTTCAGTAGCAAACCATGCTGGCTGGATTAGTCCATCTCAAGGCATTGGGGAAGGTAATGCTCCGTCGAGGTAGTGAAGAAAAGGAAGGAAAATGCAACGGGAGGCTGGAATATAGGCGTATGCAGACGGAGGATGAAGGCGTCTTGAGAGAAAATCCTCACCCCGATGTGCGGGCGGCATTTACGACCTCTTGCCATTCCGGACTTGGAATTCCGCGCCGAACATCGCGCTGGCGAGTACATCCCTACTCTTTTAAAGCCTTTTCTTCTCTCCCTCACTCTATTACCTTGTTACAATCCGTCATCGGAATTTTTATCGCGGACGGACTTTGAATTGGCACGTTTGTGGCCGAGGTGGGCTCAGCTTTAGCAACGACTTGAAGCTGTGTACAACACTTCTCTCAAAGGTCTGCTCAGTCGAGGAGTAAATTTCTTTTAATGAGATTATAAAATCGATGTAACAATTTGAAAATGCTTAACGCTGAAATCAAGTGTTTTTCGATCGTAAATTTTTCTCAGCGAATGCATGCCTTAATACATCCGTTCGCTCGCCAGCGTCGTTTGCCGTCTTATTCATTTCTGATACTCTACCCGCCATTGTGATTCACAGGAGTTTTCATAGCCAAACTTGAGCTTCTTTTGCTTTGTCTTTTTGTTGCCATTTTGATAAGATTATCTTTTGATAGATGATAAATTATTTACTATTTTATTCACGGTATTTATTTGTACCTTTAATCCATTGTACCACAATTTATTTCTTATCTTCGCTATGCCTCGAAACAAATTAGAAGTATAATACTCTTTCCTATTTGACGTCTTCATGCCAAGTTATGAATTCTCAATGCCTTTGGTGGTTATTTTCAAATAAATGCTTTGTTGGCGTTTTTTTTTCATACTTATTTCATGTAAATGTTTTTGAATAGTCATGTTAGTATTTGTGCCTTTTTTTCTTCTAAAAATTCATCTATTTTATTAACTCGTACATTGCATAATTTAGTAAATTCGAGTCTTCCTTTCTTTTGCATGCTGTGACAATGATAGCTGTTTTTTCTGAGGATAAATAATCATGACACCCGATGAATTAAGTACTGTCCCACTTCAGGTTGACATATTAAGGGCCATTTACAGTTAAAGGTTGTCCACCGATCTTACAGGCATGTTCCTATCCACCTGTGATGTTATTATGGTTCTCATATTATTTAATTTTCAATTCAAACTGATGATATATAATAAATGGAATCGGTAAATCTCCTTTAACGTAAAAGTAAAGACTTCTGATTGATTCCTTTTTCTAGTATTCCTATCGATTTTTAAGATTTCTGTCAAGTTTTATAAGGTTGTTGGAGCCCTTACCGTGAGCTATTGAGTGTACTCTTTCATTATTTTTCAAGTGAGTAAAAATTTTTGGATCACACTTCAGTCAGTATTTATATTCGTTGGCAGTAGCCGTTAATGTTGTAATAAAATGATTAAAAAATTATATTTTAAAATATTTGTGTCAATTAAAGCATTATTATGACTTGGGGTGGTGGCAAGGAACTCGATATTTAAGCGAAAATCGAATGTAAATACTTGTTTTTTATTCGGTATTATACCATGATTAGGAGGTATTTATTAGGAGCCATTATAATAAGATATATGTTTTCAAGTTTATGATATTATCAGTACGTGATTTATTGAATTATTTCAAAATAGAAGTCAAGTTTCATTATGTTACGAGTAAAAATTGCAGTTAACCGCCAAGATACCAAATTTTTAACCTGAATTTTGTCTCTTTTCTCTATACGTATAATAATAATAATAATAATAAATTTATTTACAAATAGTTTTACACACTGTAATTTCCCTTTGAATGGGTTAAAAAAATATTTACAACTAACAAGGAATATTCATGCTTCTTTTTTTGGCCATAAATCATTCATAAATATAATAATGACAAATGAATTAAAATATTTACCTTCAAACAAAAAATTACTTTTTTATATTATAATATAGTAATAATTGAATTCCTTTTCAGGAATTACAGAGTGGTATTACAATAGATAAATCCTAAGGAATATACTGTGTTGGGGCTACTGACAAATAAACCATGCAAAAGCGATAGCAAAAAACAAAATTGTTTACAATTTTTGATAAAACGTTTACAATACAGTGAAGAAACTAATTCAAAATAGAAAAAATACTCAGAGATATACAGAATTAAATAGTGGTTACAAAAAGAGACATAAACACAAGATCGGGTGAACTTACATTAACAATGATATTACAATATCACTTAATTTATTCGATTTAATACGATAAATATTTGATGTAAATTACGAAACAAAACCTCGATGTTTTTTATAAGTAATAACCAAGTTTTTACTTTCTTAAGAAATTTTCCTACGTGCTTTTCTTCCTTAATGTGGTTCGGAAGGACGTTAAATATGTTTCGAGATATATACACAAAGCATCTTTGAAACAAAGTCACATTAGGCTTGGGTAAAGAAATAGTATTTCTTTCTCGCAAGGTGAGGACTTGAGTCCTGGGTAACCGATTTTCTTCATTGCCACTTCTTAGATATAAATTCTTTAACACTTTATATAAATACATGTACCTGATAGGCAATGCGTTCAGTTCTAAGAAGAGTGGAAATGCATGAGAGAAACGGTTTTTGTGCATTATCACACGTACTATCCTCTTTTGCAAAAAAGTACGGGGTTTATTGTAATTCTGTAAGCTCCTCCCCAACAAATTAAACCATAACTTAATTTTGACTGAACCAGTGCCAAGTAGATAACTTTTAGAAAATTCAATTGACATTTGTTTCGTAAGAAGTATAAATTTGAGATACAATGCCGTAGTGTTTTAGTTAGGCAATTAACATGGTGTTTCCATTTTAATTTATTGTCCAGTATTACCCCAAAATATTTAAATTCAGTTACATTTCCAATCGTGATGCAATTCAAAAAGTTTCCTTCTGAACAGTCCGGAGAATGATATAATACTTCCCAGTCAATTTTATACCTGTTACATAAATCATAAACCATGTATTTAGTCTTGGAACTTAGAGAAAGTTTGTTTAAGAGAAACCATTTCCTAAGAAATATTAAATCTTCTTCCATCTTTCTTTTAACAATGTCCCAGGATGTATTTGCATAGTTTAGTGCAACGTCATCAAATGTACAGACTATAAACAGTACGTTTAAGTTAAGTCTCTCGCCGATCAGTCTATTAACCTCTGCTACCACCTTAAGCGCGTGGGCAAGAAAAGTAGCTACTTAATTAAATAAGTTGTAACTGACACGTAGAGTTCATTATTTATACATTTCATCGGAAAAGTTAGAACCTGCGGTAAATAATCGCATGAATGCACTGGAGATTTTGGTTGAGTATGTTCTTTATCTGATCCTTTGGCTTCTAACTAAATGATGTATGTACTCTTAGCTCCAACATGATGGGCCTGTTTTCCACGTTTTCAACTTAAAGTCATTTTAACGAGGCTCTCGAAAGTTATTTGGCTTCGGGGATGCTTATAAAGGGCAAGGTCATTTTCCGTTGTTAGTTTTTATACACGCGAATATTTTTCTTCCTTTACGGGGAAATGATTTATTTTCCATCCTCGGATACAACATCTGTGACGAGGCAAAAGAAATTCCCTGGAAATCACCTGCTCGGCAACGGATCCCGATATCGAGATTTAGGAACTCATTTTGACTCTCTGCCTGCGCGGGTAGGCGGGAAAACAAAGAAGGGAAGCTTGCAGATGAAGGAGGGGGTAAAAGAAAAAAAAAGAATCCCGCCATGTGCGGAGTTTCGTCCTCCCCCCTCTCATACGCCCACCAAAATCCCACGCCACGATGCCATTCTTCTGTTCTTCTATCCCTCCTCCCCTGGCTTGAGAGATGGCGTATTTACAACACTTTCCGCGCACAAATACATTTGCGGTGTTCGGACGGCCGTAAGTTTAAATGCAGACGCCGCAAACATCCGGGCGACGCCGTAAAATCGACGGCGTAAATGAATCAGCTGGGCACTGCCCATTCCGTGTAAGGTACACACAATGCCGAGCTTTATAATCGAAACAAATACCTTTTGGATACGCAAACCTCACACACCCACACAGATGAAGGTAGATATGGTAGAATACACTCTGGGCTCACTCGCTGAGTCCAGCCTTAATTCTCTCTCTCTATATATATCCCTCTCCGGCTCCCTCGTCGAGCGCTGTACAAATCCGCGGAAAGCACTAGCAAATGGCGAGCATAGGCAGTATATAGGACGGCGAGATCGGTAGTTAAAGGACTCCCTTCCCCACCCTCCTACTTGCTCTACCCGAGCTACCCTCCCTCCCTCTTCCCCTTCCACCTCAGTGCATCCCAGTGCCACTCTAATCATGTACGCGTTGCTAAAACCTACTTGCTCCCGGTGCCATTGTCGTGGCGATAACTCATTATCCGATCCGCTGTGAGACGGGGTGGGAGAGTTTGCGTGGAGAGGCGGGCGGGTGGAGGAACTGTTTGGCGGGGCGATGAAAGCCTCGTTGCCGGGAGGGTGAGGAGAAACCGACGGACAGACTGAGAGGCAGAGACACACACACACACAACGGCGTGCCGTTGCGCGTTGAAAAGGGACGGGAAAACGGACCGGGCTGCTGCTTCCATTTATATATATATTTTTTTTCAACGCCCGTTCTCCTCCTTTTAGTAGCCCGGGCATCCCGGGAGCTCAGTGGTTTTTCCTATTCAAACTTCTTCTTTTTTTATATATCATTCCGGAACGAGTTGCTCCCCCCTCTCTCCACTTCCCCCAATAGTTGCGCCTCATCGCTTGTGAGGCGGCCTTGCACTCGGCCTCGCTCGCCATCTACCGAATTTGCCGTCCTTGCCCCCCCTAACCCTCCGCGGATTTCCTTCGCTACTCCGGGTAAAAAATCCCCTCCTTGAATTTCGGGCAAAACTTCTGGAAATTGCTAGCTCCTAGAAAGCTTGAGAGTTCTCGATTTTGACCAAATGCATATGCGTACCTTCTCGATTTTTTTATTTTATTGCGTCACAGAATATTGACGGAGCTATTTTGCAGATTCACGGACATGGTACGATATAAGGTATTGAGTAAGCTTTACTGTTTCCCATCAAATTATGATTACTTTACCACTTTCCCGGTGTTATACGTCGTGATATTATGTTTTTATTTCTATCAAAATCTAAACATCTCAGATGATTTTAGAATCTATTTTATTTATGTGTTCTAGAATGGAATCTATCGTACGGACAGGACCTCTTTGCTGAATCATCCTTGCCGAGACATTCTTCCGCGAGTCAACAGCATGCATTTGTAATAAACTTGAAATATTGTGGAATATTTTTGGACGGACTTTATCCATATTGAGCCACTCTCTCCGTTGTTCCTCTTCCTTCCGCCCCTTTCTGTAGCAACTTGTCCATATGCATGCATTAGGTGTGGAGCATCACTTCATAAGGTTTTTGGGCAACTTTTACGCGGACTTCCCATCTGCTCTCTCACTGACTACTCCCTACCATCACCGACGCCTGCCGCTTCGGACGTAATAAGCCACCACCGGCAGGAAAGTTTCACTTAAAAAAAATTACGGCCGATTTCCGCACCGTTTTCCCCATTTCCATGCATCCATCACTCACAGCCCAAAACGGGAGGAAGAATTTCTCAAGCTGGCCGAAGAATTACGTTGCTTGCCCGGTGCGAAAGCCACCGGGCGATAAAAATGAACGCTTGCGATGCCTTTAGGAGGCGATGTGCTGCATTAACGTGCGGCCGATATATTCCGTCTAAAGCCTCCATCGATTGCTGGTTACATGTTTATATAAGAGCATACTGATTTTCTTCCCATGCGTCTTGGTTTATTCGTCCATTTTTTTCCGAAACACTAAAAGCTAGCGATCTTTTTCAGGTACCAGGTAGAATTTTCTAACTCAGTTTTTTCTTATTAAAGTTATCAACTGATTAAAGCTATGTTTATTGAAAGTTCCCCTCCAGTATATCCTCCGGATTTTCACAAAGGCTTTATCTTTTTTTATCATTTCTTTCTTCATCTGCGCGTAAGATCGTCATACTAGTCTCTTTCCTATCCATAAAACCTATTCCCATTCCTCCCCTTCCCAGCTTGCCCAACATTCTTCCCTCTGTCACAGATTTGAGCCACGCATCGCCTCTCATCACACCTTCAAACTACCTACCCCGTCTTTTAACGTTCTTTTCCAAAAGCTTTCTTTCATCTCCCACCATACCAAACACTTCCTCGTTTGTCTTTCTCCATCTTTCTCAATAAACCCATATCTCGAGCGCCTGCTGTCTATTCTTGCTCTTCAATTCCCTCTTCGTTATATCCTCACCCAAGGTCCCAGGCAACATCTATTTTTTATTTCTAAAGGCCTCTTTCTCTAACGCTATATTTCTCTCTGTGTGTTTGCTTCTTATTACATTTTCTTCTAGCGTACTACCAAATAATTAAAATGTTCTATTCGATCAAGTTTGTGCCCTCCGACATTTATGACCAGCTTATCTTTCTTTGACCAAGAGAATTTCTGTCCCTTTGATTACATTTGGATTGTCTTCAATCCGTACTTTTCGCAATTCTTTTTAATGCATCTATTAAAGCTAGCAAATACTTTGAAGATCTGGAGTAGGTAAGTTAAAGTTGAGCAAATTAAGCTGGAAACAACGGCACTATGTACATGGCAAAGTACAAAACGTTTCACGGAGCATTCAAGCTCGGAAATCACTTTCAAGAATGGATTATAAGCCTAAACCTCTTGTTGGGTTAGTTAATTTGAAATCCCTTGTCGAGTGAAGTAAACACATCATTTCATAATAGCTCATTCCTCTGGAAATGGTTTGAGGTTAAATAAAGTCAATAAATTTCTCGACGTGACCGTAGAGTCAGCATTCAACCCCATGAACCAATACCTCGGTGACTTTTTAGGCTCAGGGTATAGCTATTTCCCAGTATGTATAATAATTAAATCATTTTCAGGAGAGTTTGTTGACTTGATAAAATAGCAACAGGAGTCATGAATGACGTTTGGTGATACATAAAGAGCCTCTTATTCAACTTTGCGAATGAGACTTTTGCTGGAGCTGAAAAAGTCTCCGTAATTCGAACGTATCAAGTTTTGAGAAAAGCAGATGAAAGTTTTGAGTGCCGAGTAAGATATTCACGGCGTTTCGTCGTCTGGTAATTTTCCTTCTTTTCTGTCACTCCCATCTTCCTCTCTCAGGAGCCTTGTGCCTTAGCTGCTCTACGCTCTTTCATTCCTTGTCGGACTTCTTCATCCATTCACGTTTTCGCACCACCGGCTGACTTCTTGAATCTTTCCTCTTGACTTTTCTGTCTCTGCCTCACTCGCTTTGAAAGGATCTCAGATTCGGTTGTCTCACATAACTTAAAATGAAATATCACGTATTTTCGTCCGTGAGCTCGATCATGATCGAAGACGTGAAATGCCTGTCAATATGAGGGTTTCTACGAAACATTCATTTTCGCCGGCGTATCTTGGGAGTGCTGCGATTTTTACGGATTGGACATATATTAAATTTCATGAAAAAACTTATAGAAATGTAAAATGAATGGGTGTAGTTTTCTCTAACCATTCACCAATTGTGCTCTTGAAGGTTGATGCAGGCTTTCATAGGTCCGAGTGAAGTCACTTGGACCTGAGGAAGCGTGCAGGATAGCCAGAGAAACATTGTCCTTAAGATGGAACATGGCGAAAACACCGAAAAACTGAAGAACCAACCTCCGTCCAGGCCCCGCGCAAGCATTATACACAACATTTTATGCTCTTATTTATATAATTAGTGCCTCCATTGGCTTTAAAACTCTTAAGCAGCGGGATGAGGTAATCTATGTGACTGTTGGCGAAATGTGTTTGTAGTGCTACCTTTAATACTTGGGCAGAATTCGCCATTGTGCATCTCCCAAAATAATAAAGAAAATTGGTGGATGAGTAGAGAATGTGGGAACCGAGGGTGCGAGAAAAAACTGCTGGGATCACGGAATTGAGCTATTGAGATTTTTTGAGGAACCTCCAAAGTGCAAGCCTTCTGGTTCTGTTAGGATTTTCATCTTGTTCTCTACGAGTGCATGTCAAATTTCCGATGAATTTCATTAAGATTCAATTCTTTGTGTTTAGTGATGAAGGTATGCATTCTAGCCTGTGCTCTAATGATAAAAAATGTTCACATTAAAATGAAAATTGTGGCTGGATTTCTTTTCGTGATTCTTATCATCGTAAACTTTTATCTGGATATATTAATTTTGAATTGCTTTTAGCATCCTAGAATACATTTCTCCAGTTTTAGTCGCCGTAATGTATCCCCATATTTAATTATTAGATGTAAAAGAATATATATATATATATATATATATATATATATTCCTTCGTGTTTGTAAATTTGATGTGTTCCTATCCACTTTCTTTCTACCTTTCTGTATGAACATTTATGTGAGTATTTTGCCGCCGAGCGGTCTGAGTGAATGAACGAACGAGTATATATATATATATATATATATATATATATATATATATATACGTTGATGGATTGGAGTCAGCCATGCGGCGATGAACACACGATGTGGATAGGATGGAGGAGATAGACACACAAAAAAAGAGACGATCACACTTACATAGCTAGCTTTCGGAACTAGTCCGTCTTCAAGGCGTATCACGGAACAAATGTCGTGTGCGCTGGTGAGGATAGGGGTAGGAGGGGCGGTAGGTTAGGGGAGTGGGGATGGGGGAAGGGGAAGGGGTTTTTCCCAGCGGTTGACGAACGGTTCTTGAAAAGGGGAAATTTTTACCAGCTCGTGTCTTGGCCGGAGAGAGCGGAAGGGGTCGCAGTGAGGGTGGGGGGGGGAGAGGGAAGGGAAGGGGGTAAATGGAAAACAACGGGGAGCGTGCGATTAATGTATTTTATTTAATCCGGGCGCGGCGTACGATTTTAGCAACCAGATTATGGCCAGCTCCTTCTGGCGCACTTCAATTAACGGGGCGTCCGGGGGAAGGGAGATCAATATTGCCACCTCAAAGCACTTGTCAAAGGACAAGCCATGCTTCCGCACATGAGTAGGGACGGGGAAAGTGGAAGATGGGTCTTTACAGGTGCACCGATGGTTATTCATTCTAATATTAAGGGGTGTAATACATTCGCCCACATAAAAACCGGGACATAGTTTACATTGTAACACATAAACTAAGTTGTGGGAGTCGCAAGAGCCGGAGGCTTTGATGTCGAACGGCGTCTCTGTGTTAGGACTCTGAAATGAGGATAGGGGGCGAAACATGTTGCACGTTTTGCACCGTGGTTTGTTGCATCTCTGTGTGGTGGGACAGGGAGTGTCATTCGATGTACCCTCTCGCGAAGAATTGGAGCGAAGAACATTGGCTAAGTTAGGTGGACGTCTGAAACATACTGTGGGGCATTTGGGTAGGAGATTGGCTGTCGATCTGTTAGTATCTAAAATTGGGAATAAGTCTTTGAGGATGGTCTTGAGTTTTTGGACGCCAGGAAAATATGTGATGTGAAGATTTAGGGCGTCCAGGGGGGTGTCTTTTTTACGTGGGGTGAAATTAGCAGAGGAGGGTAAAATACGTTTTTTTAGAAGTGGCTCGGGATAATTTCTATTGGATAAAGAATTGTGAAGCTTATCAAGGTATTCATGAAGTTTTTCTTTGGAGTTGCAAATCCGGTGGCCACGGATCGACAGCGAATAAGGAATTGAGTGCTTAGTGTGTTTGGGATGGCAGCTGTTGTAATGCAAATACAGTTGTTTGTTGGAGGGCTTGATATGGACCGAAGTCTCAAAGGTGTTATTATTTGTGATGGAAATGTCTACGTCGAGAAAGGTGATTTGAGAAGGAGAAGTGGCCGATGTGAAGCGAATGGATGAGAACTGATTTAGAGATTTGAGGAAGTTCGCTAGGGTATCCTCGCCGTGGGTCCATATGATGAAAATATCATCAATGAATCTAACCCAGAGCTCCGGTTGTAATTCCTGGGTGGCGAGGAAATCACTTTCGAGCTTTCCCATGAAGAGATTGGCATAAGAAGGGGCCATTCTTGTGCCCATAGCCGTTCCCTTGGCTTGAAGAAAGAAACGCCCATTGAAAGTCTCCGGCTCTTGCGACTCCCACAACTTAGTTTATGTGTTACAATGTAAACTATGTCCCGGTTTTTATGTGGGCGAATGTATTACACCCCTTAATATTAGAATGAATAACCATCGGTGCACCTGTAAAGACCCATCTTCCACTTTCCCCGTCCCTACTCATGTGCGGAAGCATGGCTTGTCCTTTGACAAGTGCTTTGAGGTGGCAATATTGATCTCCCTTCCCCCGGACGCCCCGTTAATTGAAGTGCGCCAGAAGGAGCTGGCCATAATCTGGTTGCTAAAATCGTACGCCGCGCCCGGATTAAATAAAATACATTAATCGCACGCTCCCCGTTGTTTTCCATTTACCCCCTTCCCTTCCCTCTCCCCCCCCCACCCTCACTGCGACCCCTTCCGCTCTCTCCGGCCAAGACACGAGCTGGTAAAAATTTCCCCTTTTCAAGAACCGTTCGTCAACCGCTGGGAAAAACCCCTTCCCCTTCCCCCATCCCCACTCCCCTAACCTACCGCCCCTCCTACCCCTATCCTCACCAGCGCACACGACATTTGTTCCGTGATACGCCTTGAAGACGGACTAGTTCCGAAAGCTAGCTATGTAAGTGTGATCGTCTCTTTTTTTGTGTGTCTATCTCCTCCATCCTATCCACATCGTGTATATATATATATATATATATATATATATATATATATATATATATATATATATATATATATATATATATATATATATATATATATATATATATATATTACAGAAAAAGGAAATAAATTTAGAAATATAAGCTAGCAACAAGGCGTTGAGGTTGGGGATGGATAGATAGGTATATCAGTGGACACTCACAGAAAGGCGAGCCATGGCGGCACCGGTGTCCACTGCTCTCGGAAGCTTTCGGGTGGGAACCCTTCCTCAGCGGGAGAAAATCACAACTGAAGAGTGTCACTCTGGAGTTGAGGATAGAGGGTCTGACTGGGTGCGTGGTTGGTTTTTGAGGGAAGTGATTGGTTGGAAGGAAGTGAGGGAGGGAGGAATAAGGGGAGGGGATACTGAGAAAGTTAGCCGACGTTAAGCCCGGGAGTACAAATACATTTTAGGATTGAAATATATGATTGTTCCCAATGGCGGAGCTCCATGATAGATGTGTCAGGTGGGAGGGCGCGAATGATTTTTACTTGGAAGCAGTCGTTGAAGGGGAGGTTATGAGAATTGGCGTGCTTCGCTACAGGCAGCTTCAATTGTTGTGTCACGCTGCTCCTGTGGTTATTGATTCGTACATTGAGAGATGTGCTTGTGAGGCCAACGTAGAAGGGCTGGCAGTGCTTACAGGTGAGGAGGTAAATTACATTACTCGAGGAACAGGTTCCCCGAGTAAGTATCTGATACGTTATATTTGTGACAGGGGTCGTGAAAGTTCGGGAGAAAGGGTTGAGTGGGCAGGTGAGACAGCGGGGCTTGCTGAACGGGGCTTGCTGCAAGGATTTGATCCAACGAGAGGGGGATCGGCCACACTAAGGAGATCCATCCCCAACCTCAACACCTTGTTGCTAGCTTGTATATATATATATATATATATATATATATAAAAGCTAGACCTTTACATCTAATAATTAAATATGGGGATACATTACGGCGACTAAAACTATTTTTTCTGCTTTAAAACTAAAAAATTTTTTCTGCTTGGAATTGGCCATCTTTACATCTTCACACCACCATTGTGTCTGTTGATTTTATGTGTTCCTATCCACTTTCTTTCTACCTTTCTGTATAAACATTTATATGAGTATATTTGCCGCTGAGCGGTCTGAGTGAATGGATGAACGATTGTATGGCCGGAATGGCTCATTTCCTACTTGGGTTAGCGTACCCCGAAACGCCTGTTCTATATCTTTCACTACTGTCTGTGTGCTTGAGTTATTCTTTCATTTCGCCTTCTGTGTATGTCATTCCTTCTCTGCCGGTGGGTGATAAGCAGCCCGCGCGCCATCTATTGGCCGCTCTCGTGGGTCATGCCCTGGGGAGTGTTTGTTCATATAAACCTCCCGCCGATTCCAGTGGTTTCTTAGTAGACTGGGTAGCTTGGTGGTCTGAGCATTGGACGCGAAATCCAAAGGTTCGTGGTTCGATTCCCGGTCCAGTCGAATTTTTTCTGCTTGGAATTGGCCATTTTTACATCTTCACACCACCAGTGTGTCTGTTGATTTTATGTGTTCCTATCCACTTTCTTTCTACCTTTCTGTATAAACATTTATATGAGTGAAATGAAATACATATATACATATATACATGAAATGAAATACATATATATGTATTTCATGAAATGAAATACATATATATGTATTTCATTTGATCGATGTTAAGCGGCTCTGGGGTCCCATATTCGATCAGCGTAGCCATTTGAATGATATTTCCATCTCCCGAAGTATTAATTCGAATTTAAATGAAAATGATAATAAAATAGCTTTTTGATGTTTTTTTTACCTGAAACAGTTCAGTAAAGAAAAAAGTAATCTATAATTTTCTGTTTCTTGAAATGTTTCACTCTCAAGACTGTGACGGTATCTTTTCGGGCCCTAATTATATAGTTCGTTATGCGTTAGAAATGTTTCTCAGAAGATTAAATACATTGGCCTGTTTTTTCATGTTTATTTTTCACGAATATTCCCTAATGTGTGAGAAATCTGACGGCTGTCATTCATCCCTTCCTTTAATGGTACTTGTAATATCGTATCCGCGAGACTCAAGTTTTCTTCGTAGATTGGTCGACACTAGCCTCTTCCAATTTTTGCGATGAATAGTAAATTAAAGATATTCTCATTTTTGGTCGTAACTCTCAAGGTGCAGAGTTTTTCTTAGTACCTGTCCTTCAAATTCTCGTCATCAGCTGCTGGGCCCCGTTTTTTATTTTCAGATGCAATCTTTGTTGTCATCCTTCGTAATGATATGCTCTCCGTAACTTCAGCGACCAAATACGCATAATTCATAGAAAAAAATGCCCTCCGGTAGAGTGAAGGAAAAATCATCGTTACCTCCATGGCCATGAACTTGGACTGAATTCCATAACTAATTTTAACATGTTGACCCAAAAAATGTTTTTGTTCGCGAACTTGGAATCTTTGCCGTAGCCGTCGCTACTACTCACTCGGGATTAAAAACTTCGACAGAAGGGGTTTTCCATGCCGTAATCTTTTTCTCTAACAACTCTCAGAGGTTTTTAGTGCTAGTTAGTCCAAACTTGCAGAATAATGAGCACATCCGGGTGTGAGCCCGTTTCTCTCTTTCTCTCTCGCACGCTCTCCCGTCTTTATAAATCTCGTTCCACTGCCGTCTCTCATTTTATTCCACACATTACCTCTCCATTCCACGGAAAATTTCCCCCTCCCTACACGCACACTTCCCCGCCCCTTCATACTCCCCACATTCTTCAGCCATTCTTCCCTCTATCTCATAACACCCTCATCCGTCGCTTTGGTTTTATTTCGCAAAACTTTTCTCCTCCCCACCCCCTTCTCCCATCCGTCCAACTTTTCCTTCCGCGCACCGCTCTCGGTCTTCCCCGAGCCAAGAGACACGTGGAAAAATAATATATTTATGGACGTACGCCTAGTTATACACGAGTAGGCATTTACTAGCATACATATATAAATATACGAGCATATAGGTGCATGTGTGTGTGGGCAGACAGACATAGGGAGTCCTCTGTTAACAGTCTTTTCTTTTATTCCCCGCTTCAAACGTAGTCTCTCGGAATGGCATGGAGAGGGTGGGTTGGGGGGCGGTGGTCGGCGGAGGAAGGGGAGGATTTCTAGAGTGGGTGGGCCAGAAGGTGGTGGAGGAGAGAAAGGGGCGAAAAGGGGAGTGCGGGGGCGTCGGGTGCTCTAGATGAGTACAAGGGGATGAAAGAACTTCAATAGGAAAGCCTTTTCGTCGCTCGGTGCCCCAAGGCCCGCCGCACACGTTCGAGCCACCCGCGGGGGGCGCGTGTGTTTTGCATGTGACCCGTGCGTTGTGTGCGCTCGCCAGCCGCCGAGCGGCAGCACCAGCGAGCCATCCTCGGCGCTAAGCCTCTTTATTTCTTTTCCTCCTTCCCCCGCCTCCTTCCGCGTACATATGTGTGTGTAAATGTATATTTCCGCTTCTCCCAATACTTCTCTCTCTCTGTCCCCTCAACCCTCCCATTCTTTTGCCCTCCTCCTGTCGCCCTACGTTCATTTCATTCAGACTTGTCCCTCTGTGTGCAAGTGTATTTCGAGTGGTTGGCCGGTTATTTAGAGGGGAGGGGTAAACTGACTGCTGAGGTCATCTGAGCTATTAAAGATGGGTGGATGGACCGGTGAGGAAAGGATTATTTAGCTAGAGAGGGAGGGTTGTAGAGAAACCCGGCATCAGTGTGGTGATGCCGGGTTCTTCAGGCAGGCTCTTGGTGAAAGACCGTGCAGAATCCACAATTAAATGTCATATCCTACGGACAACAATGTTTATTAAATTTTTAATTCACCAAAAATATTATCAACTGTTATAAATTAAAATTTACTGGTCTTATTTGCCGTAAGGTAGAATAAGTTTAGCATTTTCGGATGAGATGTGGTTTGCATTTGCATGTGTAAATGTTCTAGTGCTTTACCTACATTATTTTCATGTGAACTGATTTTTGACTTTATGTATCCTGGGCTGAAACGGCCTCCTCTTCCCCAAACCAATTGTATTAGCTTAAAAAAATAGATCATCTCTAGAAAAGTAAATTCTGTAATTTAATAATAATAGAAGCTAAGTAGGATGGAGACTTTTTTCATGGGAATAAAATATGGAAGTATCCTCTCTTCGCTGAAAGACAAAAAAATCAACATTTTTTTAATTCGTGGACCTGAAATATTTTATGGCTCGTTTTTGAGGTAAGTGCAATAAGACGGTACTATTTTAGTTTTCAATAAACTGTAGAAATTATCTATTAACAAAAGATATTTTTTGGTTAATCAAGAATTGAATAAAAAAGCCTATTTCAATGTATTTCGATCAGTAGAGAAGACAAGCGTGGGTGAAATGTTTACTCTTTGTGGTACTTATATTTTTTCCATTATCTATCATATGCCATCGTTTGTTGCCGTCCTCATCCTGAATTTTGCCTGTTTTCTTACTCTATATGGACGGCAAATCGAGGTCCAATTTTATTTTCGGACAGCGTCTCTCCCTTGTGCCATCCTCGCTTGGAATCCTATTCAAAAGGGCATGCAGAATGCGTTAGTGGCCGTGCCGCCTGAGAAGCCTCGTCATCACGCGCGGCTTTCGCGTGAACGCGCGTTCTTATGCGTGCTCTCGTGGAACCAACCTCAGTCTCCAGCAAATTACGTCTGCGACTTTATAATGCCGCGCTACGTGCCTCGCAAAGAGCTTCGTCTTTCGCTGTGATTGAAGTAGAAACCCAATCCTGTGAGTGAGAGAGAATCGCAAATCCGGCTAATTTTATTCATTTAGAATTCGTTTTGAGTATGTAAGGACTCTGGAAATCACGGCTTTTGAGATTGACTAATAATATCACGACGATGCGTTTTCTAGTTATTCTTCCTGGAATTTCATTTTTAATTAAAAAACAGACATATTTAAATACAAGAATAGAACAGACCGAAATAAACAGACATGAATATAAACAAGAATAGGTGTATATTTCTGACAATATCATTTGCTGCATTCATTGGTCGTTCAATCTGTATATTGGTTCAACACAGCCTATTGTTTCTTTACTTCCTAGTAGCTCTGCATATGTACTCTCCTCTCTTCATTTGGTCCATGAACTATTTCCTGAGTCTTGAAGTAGAAACCCAATCCTGGGTCTTCCTCATTGGGCTTATCCCTCTATTTTACCTTCAGTTATGCTCTTCACAAACCTAGTGTGTCTGAGTGAGTGTCCAATCCATCTGGGTCTTCTTTTTGTTTGGTGTGTCATATGTTAATTTCCTATTGCTTACATATAACTATTTTCGATTCATTGCTTAAGCAGCGTGAAAGATACGAGTGAGTAGAAAATATGAATTAGAATACATAATAGAAAATGTCGAATTCTAATGCCAAATTAAGCGTCACATTCGGAAGGTGCTTTTTAATTTTACATGACTGGTTGGTTAGTTATTAAGGGTTTGTGTTGGTTGGTTAATAGTTAAGGCTGGTGAAATCGGCGATAGAGGAGAAGCTCTCCAACTGTCTTCCGAGGCCAAAGGTGTGTTAATTTCATACTAATGTGAGGGTGGTTTCCCGCTTAGAAGCATATTCCAAAACACCGGAGATACGAATTAAATACAAAATTAATATTATTAGAGCTGGATATTCTTTGTGACTCTCTTGATCGTTATAATGAAATCTCTTTGCGGAAAATAAAAGTAACTCACTTTATTTATGGCAGAAATTTGCGACGGGTAAAAAATAATGTGCTGCCTTTGTGAAGTCTTTAATTTTTCGAATTCTTCAGAGAACGGAGGGACAATCAGGTGATGTGTCTCATCGAATTTATTATGTTTTAATGTTGGTAAACGACGAACCTGCAAGATCGCTTTCAAGCGCTGTTGAAAATTGAAAATCCGAGTTCCGGTCCCTTTAAGCCTCTTTAAATACTCTGATAAACTTTGTTTCGTCCCGCTAATGGATGGGAAGCAGTTTTCTGCTCTCCCTTAGGCAGCACATATAAGTCGAGTTTGCGTGAGTTGATGTCGTTAAAACTTATAACTTTTTGCTCAAGTCACCGGGTTCACGTGCTTGTTATTTTATAGCGCACTGGCTCTCACATACGGCGAGCATGATTGATCTTTCCTTGTGAAAATCAAGCTTAATTAAAATAATGGCCTTTCTTGCATTACTCTCAATATCCTCATGATCAGCGGTTTATGTTCTAGGTTGTGAATAAGCTCTGTAGAGTTATACAACTTACTTTTTACCAGTTCAAGTTCCTGTTTGGGTGATAATCGTCGTGTTCATCTCTTTCCTTTCGTCAAACTGTATGAGTCGATAACATCGTCTTGCGGCGGGCACCTTTTCTGAGAACTCCCATCGGGATACGAGTTTAGCTCTAAAATGAATTTCATTTTGATTGCTATTACCAATCAACCTGTATTATTATTTACAGTGAATAATAATTGGGTGAATAAATTAAAACCCCCGGAAATTACCTTTAATGCTAATGGCCGTTTGTTAATTATCTCTGATTGTTTCTTTTTTCTTCTTTTAGTTCAATGCTTTACAAAATTTTTGGAAAAGTTTATTGCTATCAGCTAATGTAACCCATTGTCTGAATTATCAAATATTCAACCATACTCTAAGAGATTTACATATTTTTAAAAACAGATTTATAAGAAAGATCGAAGGCTTTCCCGGCGTATGGTATCGAGGAAGTCAATGCGGGTTTTCCACCGGGTCAGGTTGTCCATGTCTGCCGACGTTTCGATGACCGAGTTGCTCATCGTCTTCAGGGCATGTCAATTTTCGGAAGTGGTCCACCTTATATAGGGTCCATTTGGCGCGTCAGCCTGGGCAGGTGTCACCTGATTGGCTGGATTTTTCCCGCCTTTTTTCTCGGGCTTCTCGGATGCTTCTCAGTACTGGCTTCCAAGAATTACTGAGTGAGTATCCCGCGTCTCGGTTCATAGTTGTTTCTCTCATCCTGATTTCGATCGCTTCCCTCGTCAGCCTTTGCCAAAACTTGTCGATGCGAGAAAGAACTTTCGTTTCTTCCCAGCAGATGACATGGTTTCGGGAGATGCTGTGTTCGGCCACGGCGGACTTTTCCGGTTGGCAGAGTCTGAAGTGCCGTTGGTGTTCTTTGATCCTTGTGGCGATGGTCCTCCCTGTCTCTCCCACATACACAAGGCCGCATGTGCATGGTATCTCGTATATCCCGGGGGTCTGGAAGCCGCAAGGGTCCTTGGCCGTCACAAGTTGGTTCCTAAGCTTGGAGGGAGGGCGAAAATATGCGTCAATGTTATATCTCCTCAGTATTCGGCCGATTTTTCCCGAAATGGTGGAGACAAAAGGTAGTTCGGCCCTGGCCAGTGGTTTCTGGCAATCTTCCTTTTCCTTTGTCTTATCGTCACGGGTAGTGAAGGCCCTTTTCAGGGCCATGGAAATTTCCTTGCCGTTGTATCCGTTGTGTTGGAACGTCTTCTTGAGGTACCTTATCTCCTTGGGAAGACTCTCCGAGTCGGAAATGGTTTTCGCCCGGTGGATGAGTGTCGACAAAACTGCCGATCTCTGAGAGGGGTGGTGATGGCTTCGTCCATTCAGATAGAGGTCTGTGTGCGTTGGCTTCCTGTAGACGCTATGGCCCAAGCTTCCATCTTCCTTGCGGTGGATGAGGATGTCCAGGAAAGGAATCTTTTTGTCCCTCTCCGTCTCCATGGTGAATTGGATGTTTGAATTAAGGCCGTTCATGTGGTCAAGAAAGAGGCTGAGGGTAGCAGTTCCATGAGGCCACACAATGAAGGTATCGTCCACATACCGATAGAAGCACCTGGGTCGTAGAGGAGCCGAGGAGAGAGCTTTTCCTTCAAAGTCTTCCATGAAGAAATTAGCTATCACCGGAGAGAGCGGGGAGCCCATGGCCACACCATCGGTCTGTTCATAGAATTCTCCATCGTACTTGAAATACGTGGTGGTCAAAGCATGGTGAAAAAGTCTCACCGTGTCGGGGTCGAATTTCTCACTCAGGAGTTTCAGAGTTTCGTTCAGCGGCACACGGGTGAAAAGGGACACCACGTCGAGGCTGATCATTATGTCCTCCTTTTCCAGGTGGATGTCTTTAAGTTTCTTCACGAACTCTGAAGAATTCTTAATATGGTGTTCGCAGCGTCCAACATGTGGCTGTAAGATCCCCGTGAGAAATTTGGCCAGGTTGTATGTTGGTGAACCAATGGCACTCACAATCGGTCTCAGGGGGACGCCTTCCTTATGAATCTTTGGTAGACCATACAGAGGAGACGCTTGGACCGATGTGCCAAGACTCTCAAGGCACTCCACCTTCGCCTCGCAGCCATACTCTCACCGCTGGATTGGGAATACATTGACCGCGCCACGGCCGCACTTGAGGAGTTACTTCTCACCAAGGAGACGGAGAGACTGAAACAGAAATTCGACCGTCTACCATCCACCAAGACGGCCACTCAATCACTAGACCCCCAAAAACTGGTGATTAACCTGAGCGACTTGAACCTCGACGATCCCACAATCACCGTTCTTTCCAGGGGTCTCAACTTCGCTCCAGCTCCTAGGACCATTCCTCACACTGACTTCATCAGTGGGATTGAACCAGCCGTACGGAAACTCCCGATTGACTTGGCAGAGGAAGCCAGGGCGGAAATTTCCATGGCCCTTAAAAGGGCCGTCCCTCCCCGCCCTAATATCTCTAGGGCCGAGCAAGCTGCCATACGTTCGCTGCGCAACAACAAAGCGATCAAAGTACTTCCAGCGGACAAAGGAAACGCCACCGTTCTTATGAACACTATAGGATACGGCCAGAAGATTCGAGATATTCTCCAAGACCAAGCATATCGGCGAATTTCTAAAGATCCAACGGACGCCGTTACGAGGAAAACCATCACCTTGATCAAGAGCTCGAGCCTTCCATCAGACATAGCCAAGAATCTACTACCTCCAGCACCAGCTCCCCCTAGGCTGTATGGTCTACCAAAGATTCATAAGGAAGGCGTCCCCCTGAGACCGATTGTGAGTGCCATTGGTTCACCAACATACAACCTGGCCAAATTTCTCACGGGGATCTTACAGCCACATGTTGGACGCTGCGAACACCATATTAAGAATTCTTCAGAGTTCGTGAAGAAACTTAAAGACATCCACCTGGAAAAGGAGGACATAATGATCAGCCTCGACGTGGTGTCCCTTTTCACCCGTGTGCCGCTGAACGAAACTCTGAAACTCCTGAGTGAGAAATTCGACCCCGACACGGTGAGACTTTTTCACCATGCTTTGACCACCACGTATTTCAAGTACGATGGAGAATTCTATGAACAGACCGATGGTGTGGCCATGGGCTCCCCGCTCTCTCCGGTGATAGCTAATTTCTTCATGGAAGACTTTGAAGGAAAAGCTCTCTCCTCGGCTCCTCTACGACCCAGGTGCTTCTATCGGTATGTGGACGATACCTTCATTGTGTGGCCTCATGGAACTGCTACCCTCAGCCTCTTTCTTGACCACATGAACGGCCTTAATTCAAACATCCAATTCACCATGGAGACGGAGAGGGACAAAAAGATTCCTTTCCTGGACATCCTCATCCACCGCAAGGAAGATGGAAGCTTGGGCCATAGCGTCTACAGGAAGCCAACGCACACAGACCTCTATCTGAATGGACGAAGCCATCACCACCCCTCTCAGAGATCGGCAGTTTTGTCGACACTCATCCACCGGGCGAAAACCATTTCCGACTCGGAGAGTCTTCCCAAGGAGATAAGGTACCTCAAGAAGACGTTCCAACACAACGGATACAACGGCAAGGAAATTTCCATGGCCCTGAAAAGGGCCTTCACTACCCGTGACGATAAGACAAAGGAAAAGGAAGATTGCCAGAAACCACTGGCCAGGGCCGAACTACCTTTTGTCTCCACCATTTCGGGAAAAATCGGCCGAATACTGAGGAGATATAACATTGACGCATATTTTCGCCCTCCCTCCAAGCTTAGGAACCAACTTGTGACGGCCAAGGACCCTTGCGGCTTCCAGACCCCCGGGATATACGAGATACCATGCACATGCGGCCTTGTGTATGTGGGAGAGACAGGGAGGACCATCGCCACAAGGATCAAAGAACACCAACGGCACTTCAGACTCTGCCAACCGGAAAAGTCCGCCGTGGCCGAACACAGCATCTCCCGAAACCATGTCATCTGCTGGGAAGAAACGAAAGTTCTTTCTCGCATCGACAAGTTTTGGCAAAGGCTGACGAGGGAAGCGATCGAAATCAGGATGAGAGAAACAACTATGAACCGAGACGCGGGATACTCACTCAGTAATTCTTGGAAGCCAGTACTGAGAAGCATCCGAGAAGCCCGAGAAAAAAGGCGGGAAAAATCCAGCCAATCAGGTGACACCTGCCCAGGCTGACGCGCCAAATGGACCCTATATAAGGTGGACCACTTCCGAAAATTGACATGCCCTGAAGACGATGAGCAACTCGGTCATCGAAACGTCGGCAGACATGGACAACCTGACCCGGTGGAAAACCCGCATTGACTTCCTCGACAGATTTATAATTTTGCCAGGAGATTGCTTGTTGTGAAAGTGAAGTTTCATTTGAGTTCATGGATGTGGCATCAAGGGAAGTGAAAATGTTTAACCCTGAGGCATTTAATTTTCACGCTTTTCAATGGAACTCTTATTCGATTGCTCAATTCAGCGTCATTTCAAGTGAAAGTAAGAAAGCGTGTGGGAACTCAATCAAAAATAGTGCTCAAATTTGTAAAGGTTTTCATTCATGATTCTAAATGTGTGTATGAAGCATAAATTTTGGTGCACTGCATTTTTGTTGGCTTTTAAATGCCATTTCTACTATTAGCCTTATATTTTTGCTTTTTAAATTTATATTGTTTGTTTTTTAGGAGTGACGTATAAGTCTCAATTTTGAATGGTTAGTTGAATACGCAAGAATATTGTTAATGTAATCTGCTCGTTTAGATTCAATTTTGTTTTTGTATAAAGATCAAGTGTTCGTATTTCATATTTTTTAAGGAAAATATAGTTTTTCGCTCAGGGGCTCTGTTGGCATTTAGAATTTTTAGGAGAGCCACGGTGGCAACTGAGGATCTCTTGCATAGTTGGCTGCGATTATACGTACAGGACCACTATAATTTTTTTTATATTCAAAGGAAGTGTCTTTACTCTTCAATACCAAAAAATCATTCATTCCATCCCAAAGTGGCCCTGAAATGTACATCTGATGTTTAATGAATTTACTATACTTCGAGAAATATCGTGATGGCCGCTTATTTGCCAACAAAAATGATTGCATTCATGTTGACCCTGCCTCTTTATCTCCAAAGAATAAGGGCTATTAAATAAGGGAATTAAAGTCACATTTTATTTCATTTATATCAGTCACGGGAGGGAAATAAGAGAAACGTTGACCGTCATTGAAGCTTTGCGTTGAAATTTATGTGACCGCTCTGCAGATGGGTGTACGAGACTTCGAAGGACTTTGAGGCGAAGGAGAGAACAGAATAAGGGAGCAGTTAGAGTGATGAAAAAATATATTTCTGTAATTAAAAAAATAAAGGAAAAGATATTTCTCTGAGACAAAAACAGTGTAATTTTTTTGCCTTGGAAGCACAACGGACTTGAGATGAGATTTTTTTCGAGGGCCGAGCGATTAAATTCTTTGGCTTTTTATAGGAGTCCGAGTTCACCTGCGGGCGGTAAGGTTGTTTAGGCCGTTTTGAGGAAGGTGGGGACTGAACAGAATTTTTTTCTTCGCTTGAGGGAGACTGGTAGTATGAGAGGGACAGAGAGGGAGACGGGAGATTTTGCGGGGGACGCTGTAGGGCTGATTGTTGGGAGAGGGAAAGCGTTTGGTGCGCACATTCGGCTCTGGAGGTTGTTAACGACAACGGCCGGATGTGAAATTGAGGGAGAGGGGGGGCATGACTGCGGGGGTGGAGTCCATTCCGGAGGAAGGTGGGGGCCTCCGAGTGGATCCTGGGGTGTGTTTTCCGGAGGCATAGGGAGGGTTCATTCATTAATAGTAGATAAATTTATATAGACCGAACCCTCAGTGTAAAAATTTCGGGAAATCCGGTTTCGGCTCCGGGCAAGGCGGCACATTATTTCCATGGAATCTTCACTGCTAAGTGGTGACGTGCGTGATTATGGGATTTATCTTTTTAGCTGGGAGAAGAATTTATTGAGTTGAAGGCGCGTTTTTTTGCGACTCTTTTTGCCCCGGGATATTATTTTCCAGCCAGCTTTCGAGGAGAATAGCAAAGAAAATAATTTCATAAATATTCTCGGATGAAAATAGGCTTTCAGTGTAGCTTTTCTTGGGTCAAGGAGAAAGGTCAGTCAAATTTTCGGCCTGCGGGGAATTTTGTGGAGTGTCGAAAACTGTAATTAAGTTAATTAGTCCCTTATGAATGCTGGTTCCTTCTGTTAAAATTTTGCGTACATAGTTCTAATTATTGATACTCTTAACAGATCTCTAGTTCCACTTCTTGCTCCGTGTAACCTTGTTATTTGTTATAATTCAAAGGTGGCAACTATGATGATGCGAATACTACATATCCCTCAGCATGTAAAAGGTATCGCCTTGGTTATGTCTGAATGTTCGCAGGTGTTTGACGCTGAACCTCAGAGGGCCGATTTGAAATGCATCTTTCACATTTATACCATTCGATTAAATCCGTGGTAATTTTTGTAACTTCCCAAAGTAAAAATTGATTTTGTGATGGATTAAGTGTGAAGTTTTGGTTCATATTAGGAGGTTAATTGAGCGGAGTAACTTTAAAGGGTGGTTAGTGGTAACTCATTGAAAGTAGAAGGGTCAGAGAAACCGAGAATGAGTTAACTTTTGACCAAAACCTTTAGAAAATAATACGAAATAGCAACTATATAAACTTTTTAATTGGCTAAAATAGATAATCTCATGTGCGATTTAGGGAGAAAAGTGAGCAACTGTTAGTGGAATACAATCAATTCTTTCTTTTTTGCATGCAAGACGGCAAACTCATTTCAAGTCACTATGTGCTATTCTAATCAATCTTTTCATCGTTTAACGTTGCAGTTTTAACAGTTCATGGATTATCAGCATGAATTACCTAATAATTATGATAAAAATAGATAATACTCTAAATACCTTGTCTATAGTCCTTATTAATCTCATATTTTTATGCCTCTTTTCCTTGACCTACCTGCCTCATATTTTTGTTCTTTTTTTAACACAAAAGTATGCCGCGTTCTTACTCAGCAGTTATCATTTGGTCAGAGGAGTAATGATTGTCCTGTAATTGTTTGGAAATGAATTTATGGTAAATATTCCATTTTAAGCAAATTAAATATTTAGAAAGCTAAATTTAATAGATAATGTAATATTTTCCGCTAATGTTAAAATTTGTTTTAGGTTTCCTTTTGTCAATCTACATACACTTTTTCTCAAGAGTAGGAAATCGGTATCAGAATGGAAGGCTTTGAAGTAAATTTGAAGTCAGTATTTCAGGGAGTAAGCTGATTAGAGCATTCATTTTGTCTCATCGATGGACATATTCGCCTTCAAAACAGCATCCAGAAGCGTATTTTCATAATTTCTGCTCCGAAGTTGGTTCTTTTCGACCCTTTTGTATTCTCTTTATGTAAATTTGGTTTGCGAGGCGAGAGAGTTTCCACATTTTTGTTTGGGCTCGAGAAAAAATATTCTCTTAAGCGGCTCTCCGTATAATTCCCGAGGAAGACTTGTTGAATCATTTGCACACAGACAATGTTTAGTCTTCAAGCACAACTTTCTGCGAAATAACACATTTTATTTATTTTGAAACGTTTTTATTTTTGACGATTTAGCACAACCCTAGATAATCATGGTAGCATATGACTATTCATAAAAAGTTCATTTTTATTTTTACAGTCTCGGAAATCATTTCTTTTCACCTGAAAAAAAACAAGCCAAAAATTAGGGGTTAAATAAATTTAAAAAATGACAGAATGTCTATGCTGTGAGCTATTGTTATGAATTTTACTGATTAACCAGCTATTTCATGGTGCATGGGATGATTATTCGAACGTTATTAACATAGGTTTGGTGAGTAAAATATGGTATTTTCCCTGGCGAGTACATTTTAAATGCCACGAAAATTGCATTAAAACTATCATTGAGACATTATTATCATCTATTTATTAAATTGTTCTTGTGAATTAGTAATATCAGAGATCAATGATTTTATTCATATTGTAGGTATGAAGGGTTTTCCATGGTCAATGATTGGCCATAAATATTGCTAACGATATCATTACCAATTATATTCTGTGATGTAGAAGCCTTGAATTCCATAGACTTTTCTGTGATTCCATATGTGTAATTTATTCTGAGTTAATTCATTTCCGTAAAAAAGTATTTGTGCCACTTTTGTGTAACGGTATTTTACCAGAGTAATGGTTTCCCTCAACTATAATTAGATTAAAGACGATGTTTGGCTGTTATGCTTCATTTTTAGTTAGTATTATCTTTTATTTATAGTCCTCCAATCCATTTATCTTTATAAAATAAATATTGTATGAAGGTGCACATTTGGTTTAAATTGAAATAATAATATTGAATCGCAGTTCATCTATTGTAGCTATTTCGATAGCATTAACAGCTTTTTAGCATGTGTTTCATTTATGTCTGAATGTTTCGACTTTTTTCTGTACTCGTCTATAATATTTTTTCGCAACGAGACCGTCAAACCACGTGCCCTTATCGTAGGCTATGATGATTTTCACGCACCAGCGATTGCCTAATAGTAGCCTATATGCCTCACAAATCCTTTAGCAGATTACCGGCGGGCTTCCAAGCTCCTGATCATCAAATCGGCCATCGCGCCATTCATATCCATAGCGGGATTCTCGCCTGTTAACTCAAGCTTGACCGCCAGTCGCTTGGTCAGCCAGCCAACCTGGACGGCAAAACCATCGCTTTAAATGCACGACCGCTCACTCGCCAAGGCTTATGTGAGGATTTGGAATATGGGCGAAAGCCAGCATTAGCGCCAGCTGATTATTGTTAGAGAATGTCCAAGAGGTGTGAAACACTTTTATCGTCTCTTCCGACAAATGACGTGACTAACTTGGCGTGCTGATCGCATCCATGATGCTAAGTATCGGTTCGTGGGAAATTTAACGCGGGCAACATAGCTTATGCTTTCATTGGGTAGACTTCACGAGGTTTACTTCACACCCGCTTGTTAAACAAAGCTATCTTCCTTTTGTATGAGGGAATATTTATTCCCTTTTCATTGCACCATAATGATAAATAACCGCGCTTGTCTAGACCCCAGATTTTAAGTTTCTGATGCTATCGTTGTTTCAACGTCCGAACGAGACTTCATCCAGTGGCGTGGGAGTCAGCTCAAGTGGAGCTGGCTGCCATGGGACATTAACATTTTGCATTGAAGAAGAAAGTTTAACGTTGCCATTTATGCTTTCATTTCTACATAAGGACGCAAAATCTCGGCTCCATGCCCGGAAAAGAGTAAGGTGGCCGTCATCCTTGAAGGAGCATCAAACATAAATGTTGAGATTAAGCAGAGCAAAATATCCTCCGAGATAACGCTGCGAATAAATTACTTTTAGTTTGTCATATTTTCCCCCTTTTCACGTTGCTTCTCAATCATAAGTTCCACATTCAATTTTCCTCCGGCAAAGGAGGAAAATATTATACGGGGAGAGGAAATATATATATTCTCTCTCCCCACGCCGCGCCGCTCTCCAGCCGCTCCCCTCGGGTCGCGCCCGCTCCTCCCGCCGCGCACAGAGGGCACCTCCTCCACTCTCATCTCACTCCCAGACTCCTAGGATGTATCCCTATCCTCAAACTCATCCTCGTCTCAACTCCCTTATCCATCTTCCGGCCCTTTTCGTGAAATTTCCTTCCTCGCTCAAGGCCCTCGGAACGTTTTAACTCCAGTAGCTTGCTCGACTGTGGGGAACTTTCGAAGCGAAGCAAAAGGCGGAATTTAATATTTAAGCCCATCGGGCCGTGTATGGTGGGCTAATTGGTAATTTCCTTGCGAAATGGCTTTCATATATTGTAGAGAATTTATGAATTTTTTTAATACTACCGACTGAATTACTGCGTTGGAAAAGTCCTGCTCCAAATGATTTCATTGTAAAATTTTCATTTACCAAGATACCACTGACGTGCACCATTTCTCAAGGAAATGTGTCCAGATGTGGTTTTCTCAATGTCAGAACGCGTAGATAACATCGTGGAGTCCAAATTTTGTACTGTTTACCGACGTATCTGTACTATTTACCGACGTCCCGATTTAGTATGCCTTGCAATTACTCGTTAAACGCATGCTGGTATAGTGGTCCGATCATTATGACACAAAATTAGACTTTTGGCAAGAGAATTATTTTCTAACAGTGAAGCGATACTTTAGTATACTTTGAAATTGTATTGACCGTTGGTTTTGAGGAACGGCATTTCTTCCCCATGCTTCAGTAAGTGCTCTACCCTCGCTTTTTCCCTCACATTAAAATTGAAACCTTTTTCGATCGTGTTATCATCAAAGCTGAGCTAAGTGTTCACCGAACGACTATTATGTCCAAGCCTAAGAAAAGTCATTCTCAAGACTTTGCATATTAAATAGTTGACAGTTTTTTCCGATTTTTTTTGCCATTCTGTTAGAGGAGTTATTAGCATCGCCGTAGTGCTTACTTTTAATTGGTAATTGGTAAAACCTCTGTGCCCCAACCTGAATTCAGAAACGTATAGTGATGCTTTGTTGAAATAAGTGGTAATTATTGTGGGCGTTCAAAAAATCTTTACTGATTGAAAACTAATATGCAAAATTTATTCTTACCTGTTATATGGTTCATTTTGCATTGTTTTACTTTTTTTGATTGAGGAAAAAATGAAGATATCCGGTAAATATATAAAAAAATCACAGCCTAATACTTACTATGCCAAGGGTGCATTAAATATTTCACTAAATTATTGATTTTCTGGTTGAAAATTTTTCGAATGAATTTCCTTTACCAATTCGGGCGATGGGATTGGTGCCATGGAAGTCTTCGTTTTTATTTTCTTAAAATATTTGCTTGCCTTTTCGGGGTTAATGGTCTCTGTGTGTGGATTACTTTGGTATCCCTGTAGCAATGTTTCGCTGGTCGTGAAGATTTTCAGTAGCCATTCCCTCAGAGTTTGCGACAGTTGCGACAGAGAGAAAATCGTAATGCAACATCAGATATTAATTTAAACCAGTTGGTATTAAAGTATCGTATCCGAGAAGAGGATGATGCCTATATATCGTTAAGAAATGGAAACAGATACAAAAAACTGCTTTACTTTTCCTGATGATAGATTCTTGTGGATCATTTAATGACTAATTTCATCGTATCACTCGCAGGCAGGAATCAGAATTTTTTTTTCTATTCTTGTCAAAATTATATCAATGTGTGATAATACTACACATATGCAGTTAATTCTTCAATCGAAGCAAGGTGTCTGTCCGTTTGCTTTGGTCCTAACTCATGATTGAAGGCAAGCTTACCATGTTTCATGGGAGTCGACTGTCGAGGACCATAAATCATGCCATTCTCTATGATTAAATAGGGCCATAGCTCAGAATAGGACCTACCTGCTACAAAGAGTAGTGGCAGATGGGATTTTTAGGTTTAACTGGATTTCACGTGGTATCAGTGCTAAAAGCGTCCTCTGCTGTCGCTGAACAGTTTGTCTCAGTCAAGAGTTCAGATGTGAGCATTCCACTGGCTTAATTTATTGACGGGCGATCTAACAGGTTACGGGAACAAATGCGAAGAATGTCGTTGTCAGTAATTGCCGCCGCTGACCCGTAGCGGGAGAGTGCCATCTTGCGTCATTAATGACTGGATTGTATTATTGTGCCCTCTTCCGTTTGTTGTCCTGAAATTAATGGCCCGGAGTAGCGTTCGAGTGATCCCAAAAATTCTTCGCTGCAAGCGTTTGGAAAAGACAGAAATGAGAATTTACGAGAGAAAGAGACGCGCACAATTCTAAAACAGCGCCCATAGGCGACTGCGGTACTACTCTTAAACATTCATAAAAACTGTTTTTTTTTATTTCGTCGAAAAAAATACCTCGGTGGAATGGATATTTTAGCAATTCCTTTGCCCCATTGGCCGGCCTTTGACCGGACCTTCGAGCGAAGATGGACAAAGTGACCAAATATCTGCATACGTTGCTCATTTTCTCTTTTCAAGCGCTTATTTACGTGTCAAATAATGCAGCAAAACCGAACTCATGTTACCATCTTGCGGAGAAAAGCCAGTTTAACGAGAAATTTAAATTGCGTAGCTTGTTCGCAGTCGAAATATTGAGTGAGGGTACAGGAGCGATGTGTCCGTTGAGTTGTTAATTATAATTTTCAGAGTTAAATACCGGTTAAAATGTAGGTTTTATTGGAGGTCCGAGAAAATTGTCCATATTTTCACACAAGAATGGTCCTATCTCTCTCTATTTATTCTTTCTCCACCTCCGCGTAAGTAGGATGTCCAGCACTCTGGAAAACCGGGAAGAAAGGGAAAACTCAGGGAATTTTATTTTCCCTGGAAATATCAGGGAAATCTCAGGGAAATATCGAATCGACTCTGAAATTTTCTGTGGTTTCAATATATAAAACAGCAACGGAAGAAATTTTCTTTTTTCGGCTAGTTGCTAAGTCAAATTTCCCTTGCGTTGTCGCATTTTCCATTCATGTAATCACCGAAAGTAGGTACAATGTTTTCTATATAGGTACATTGTGTTCTTATTGGTCATAGACTGTAAATCAGTGGCGTAACGAACGTGATATGCAAGTTTAAAAAGTGTCCTTACGTTTAATCACCCAAAAAACATACCAAACATTCTTTTATAATTAACGAGAAAAAAAAATCAATATTTCCTCTGGAAAAATCAAACTTATGTCTGTAAAACCTGGAAATCTCAGGGAATCTTCAAATGCCCAACTGCTGGACACCCTGGTAAGTTAAACCCATCTTCATCCCGTCCATGAAACCAATTCTCTCTCTTCCCTTTCTCCGCTTACCCGACATCCTTCTCTCTATCACCGCTTTGTGTTACCCATCGCCCCTCATCACCTTCCAGTCATCGACCGTGCCGCTTCCTGATCTCATCCAAGAGCATCCTGATTATGCCCTGGCCTTACATTTACTCGGTGGGCAAGATAGAATGTTTTATTTTTTATGTAAATAAATGTCGTTCTCTCTGCAGCGCAGGTGGAGAATGTCATTGGTAATTTTACATATGACGTCACATAACGTCATCATATGATTCCATTCTTCCTGTTGATATTAACATAGAGCTGAAATGCTGAATTGGGCAGTGACGTCAGGCAGAGAAAATGGCATTTTGGGCCACTTGACATTTTATATACTAAAAACTTTCACTTTATAAAGGTAATTTAAAATTACGGATGACACATATGCCAATGAGTTAAACAAATTTTTTAGTTATTTGTGAAATTGTCGATCGTGTACATTTTTCAAATATATGGGGAATAAAATGGCGTGCTAGTTCTCAATTTAAGAGCATGGTTATTTGTGAAAATTTCCTCGTGTAATTATCAGAGCGGAATAATCTCCCCAATAACGGGTGTGACGCTGTCTAGTGTATTCTACAATCAAGTTTTGCTCTTGAATGATGTCTTGAGTGACCAACGCGACGCCTGCCGGGGGATGAGCCGAACTAATGCGGTGGAATGCGACTGCGGGAGGGTGGATGGGTGGGTGGTGGTGCGGGAAGCAAGCGTCGCTTGTTTGGCCGGAGACAGGGCGCTTGTTTGTTGGAGGACTTGGAGGTTTTCTCGGCGTTCGCATTTCTCGGGGACGGGGGAAGCCAGACCAACTTCCAACAAATTAAATCGTCGAAGTCGCATGTGGAGTAAATGAAATGGAACCCCTCTCTTCCCATTCGACCCCGCGCGTGCTAAGTCTCGCTCCCCCCCCCCACTCCCTTCAGACCCACCCTCCCTGAATCGTGAGTGCGGGTGGACTAAATAGGGAGGTGGTTGGCGTTTTCGCGATAACAAGTCGCTGTTATGAAATTGGTCGTGTGTTATTTCCTGCAAGCTATGTTTTCACCATCTACTACGCCGGCCTACGCCGGGTAGAATGTGGAGCTTCCTATTCCTCGGAAGACACGTTAAAGACGAGGAATCAGGTGTATATCCTTCTCAGTCCTTGCACTTTTCGTTTTCAGAAATTTTTCCACGGCTCTTTTAAATGGAACCCTTTAGAGCTTGAGATAGCAGTGGCCTCAGGGTAACTTATTCCTGACATTCTGAAAACTAAATATATTGTATCTTTGGAGTACCTCCTATTAACTTACATAAAAATAGGATTTCCTGGCTAGGTTTTCTGTACTTCAGACTTGAATTTGGAGATTTATACAAGGGCTGTTATGGCGATCGCGCTGATTACTTTGGAAAAATATTTTTTTAGGAGTAAGTATACATAAGCTTTAAATTGAAACTGAGTACAAGGAGCGAAAAGTCCGCGGAAATGGAATGAAAATGAAAAACGGAAATTTATGACCTATTTTCTAAAGTTATCTGGGAAGTACTGCCGTAATTGAAGATAAAATGCGGCAGTTTCGTACAAATGACGCGGCAGTAGGCTTCTATGGCCGGACAAAAGTGGTCACTGAAAATATATCCGTGAAATAATCTACTTTTTGTGTACCTCTTCATTTTGTTCCCCCAATACGTAACCTTGCTTTATTCTCGTATAAACTAGAGCCACCCTTAATACAACCGGTGGCGGCGGGGTAAAGTCCTCGCCTGCCAACCCTAGGGTCGCGGGTTCGAGTCCCGCCTGGGTAAAATATTTTCTGTCCAGGACATGGGTGTCTGTGTCTCGTACGTTGTTACTGTTATTCACCCGACGTAAATTGGCCAATTGTGCTGTATTCGGGGTAGTGAAGATAAATAAATAAATAAAATAAATAAATGTATATATCATAAAAATAATTGAAACTAAAACACGCAGACAAAGAAACGCGCTGAGTATATTGAATACATTCCCACGCCCGAATTGGAATCCAATGCGTAACATGAGCAAAAAATATCATAACACGATGTGGCACATTGGCTTAAAAATGACTGAAGAGGGTAGAAATATTTATTTAATTGTGCGAATTGTGCGAAAATTTAATTTTAATAGGTTGCCAATCTAATGACTATCATTTTTTACTTGAGCTCTAAAAGTTTTGTCCCGTTGTAATACTGCTAAATAATGGGGAAACTCGCGTAAGCTCGTTAAATATAACTTCAGACCACTATCGTTTTGCTTTTAAATTAATGTTCTCTCTCAATTATGGAGAAAATCGCTCTGAAAGAAGCAATCTGGTTCTATAAAATCCAACGTACCATCGCCATATCAAATCCGGACCTTTGCCATACTGAAATATATTTTATACAGCATATTTTTAAAATTAAAATTGTCACTGAAAATTGTGACTTGAGTTATTAATTTGTCTGCTCCAGCTCCTCCTCACGCTTACTGGTTGAATGACAGATATGACGGCAATAACCATTTTAAATGTTTACTGCAGCTGAGTAGCCTACTCAAAACGGAAGAATTTCTGTGGGCTATTTAACACGATTTTAAGAGGATAAGAGGTTTATGAAATTGTTTGAATACAAATGGGTAAAGATTTAATGTTGTTTTTATTCAGCTCCTATTTGTCTACCTGCGGGATGAAATACTGCTCTCTTCACAAAACATTATGGAAAATGCCACAGTTCATGTTATGAGCTAGTAAATAAAAGACTCATTTCATATTGTCATCATTCATGTAACTTGTAATTTATTCTGTGAAAATAAATTCTATTTTTTTCTAATCAAATATTCTTTATGTGGTAATGACGTGGTCAGTGTGACGACAGCAGCGGGTGATTGTTTGGTTTCTTTCTGACCGAGAGCATTTGTCCCCCCGCTCTTCTCCTTCCGCCCTCCTGCCCCACACCTCCCCCCACCCTCCCACCAACCATTCGTCCCTAATGCCATTTGGAAACGTCCCCAATAAGAAGGTTTATTGGTATTTTGTATTTCTGGAAAAGTAGGGAGAAGAGGTACTACGTTATCGGACGTCAGTGTCAGAATATATATCGTATCGAATGAGATGCCATCAACGCGCGTTTTCTGTCGCAAGAATTCTTGAAGAGCCAGCTTCTTGGGTTGCCTATGAGTCATTGCCAATAACTGTAACATACTGTCTGCGTACCAGAAAGGCTAATTTTTAATTTTTCTAATAAACCCTATTTCATACGGATGGAATTTTCCGCGCGATGTTTTGAAGAAATTTCTTGATGACGTAAGAATAATATATTATTGAATGACCATTGCATCTATACAAGTTTGAACATTTTTCATGTCACCAGGGATGCGTTTACATAATTATTAACGTATGATAGAGATTCAGGCGTTATTTTGTGGAAATATTATGAATCATGATGGTAAGAATAGAATAGCTCGTTAGTAATTTTCGTTGGATTAAATTAAACCTATTTCCAGTGGAATAAAATTAATTACTATGTAGTTATTATTCTTAGTACCATGATCAAATTTTTATCATTTATTGACCTAATAAACAACTAAAAAAAGGATATTGGCCGTCAAAAACTTATTCCTTTAATGTGTTTAAATTCCATGCAAATTTAAATGCATTCTTAGTAGTTCCTTGAAATGAAAATGCTGATTTTTCTAATGTCACTCCATAAATTTGATGGAATGTTCGTTGGAATAAAGAGTGAACTCATAGGAATGAATTTATTGCTTGGGGTAGCTACTGTTAGTGGAGGATACGGAAATTCTCATGGCAGTAAGGCCAGCATTAATATTCATTGGGATGAGAAATAAATATGGCTAAACTAATAGCCATTGTAATAAAAATTAGCATATAGCCTTAAGATCTTTAGCTTTGATTAATAAATTTTTCCATAGATATCTTGTGTATTTATATGCGTTTATAATTAGATGATTTGCCAACTTAATATCACAATACCATTATGTATTTCTTGGCAAACGTTTTTATTGATGCTAATTGTTTGGAGCTTAATGAATATATCAATTTCTTACGAGGTTTAAGGCGGGGTATATCAACAAGTAATTTTTTAGTGGTTGAACTGGGTCGGAATGTATTTTTCGGTAGTAAAACGAATATCTGACCTTATCACTGTAGGATGCTAGATTATTGCCTGAATGTGAATATGGGCATGATTTATTTTTCACATTAAAAATGTTAAGAAAGAGCGTTAATGGAGTTAAATACAATACTAGGGATAATTTTTATTTTTCTTTTCTGTGAACACAATTTGTTTTCAGGGGTAGTTTTGAAAGGAAAGCTGATTTCAATCACTAAATTCCAGCAGCTTAAGTTCTCACTCAGGATATGCTCTTCCTCAAATATGATGGACGATGACTGTCATCACGACCTTTTTCATTTTATAGAAATTTTTTCTCCGACTCGCATTATGATAATTAAGAAAAGCCGCTCAAGTTATTTACTAGGCTTTTAATGGAAGTTCCTTGTAGCTTTTAATGTCTCTTTAATTTAGTTCGTTTTATGCGGCTACACTTAAAGGCTCTAGTTCGTAAATTGATAGATATAGTCCATTTTTACGTTAATGTAGAAATGAAGTATATTGTTTTCTGCAGTCAACTAAACCTTGAAAGGGATAACAAGGTTTATGCCCTAGAAAATGTTTTACTTTATGTGTATTTATGTTGTTTCCTAAATGTGAAGCTGGAGTAAATAAGCAACGTTTTGTGACATTACATTAAAGTCAAATGGAAAATTAATTACATATTTTTCATTTTAAGTTTACCTTATCCTACTAGTGTTGCTTGTTTTGGCAATATTATTTTAAAATGATTACTGTACTACGTATAGTGCAAATTTTATATGCTAGGCGACAATCACCTGCAAGTTATAAGCAAAGCATTTTACAATACCCCAAATCAATATTTTTGTACGATTCCCATTCTATTACTAAATATTAAATATGTTTGAACTAAAAATTTATTCTTTCTCTCGAAGCATAGAGATATTAAGTAAAAGAAGTTGTTTCAGAGTTCTCTGGAAAATTTTTCAGGGAGGTAAATGAGGGAATACTTCCAATCTCGATAGGCTATGAATCAAAAACTCCTCAGGCCAAGATAGCTGTAGGCGAATCATCCATCTTGCGAGAAATATTGTGTAGCTTCCGACGTCTTCAAGGTTGTAGTCTCAACGGCCGGTTTTAGTCTTCTTCCTTTCCGAGTAACATAAATCATCCTTGCCACATCTTGCCCTTTATTACCGCTGGCACTGTACACAAACATTTAAGTCGGCCGCCGCTGTTGTTTTGTTTAGCTCTGGAGTGTACGAAACAATTTTATCTTGCGCTCCATGCATCGTTTAGTTTCCATTATTTTCCTGTTGGGACGGCAGTGTAATTTTTTCCTCGGAAAAACGGTTATCTTTAAACGGACTATGCGCTTCTAGCAGTCATGTATCAAGACGAGATTATATAAAGCCGCTGGCGTTTGAGGCTTAATGTTCAATTTTTGAGAAAGAAAATGGCAAGAAGAGTAATTGTCTTATCCGTTAAAAGAGATGCTCAAACGGCTGTCTGCACTAGTACTGCGATCTGCCACTCACTTCTCTATGCTCTCGAGCGTTTCATGGGCAATGGATCGTTGCAAAAATAATGAATCTACTGTAAAAGGAAGACTGGTCTCTTAAATGGATTTACTCTTTTGATTTTTAGGTCTATAACTATCAAGTTCAGTTTCGACTCGAGGTACAAGAGATTACTTATGATGTGCTCTCCTTCACCTATTTTTGTTTATTTCAACGAAATAACTAATCCGTCTTGTTAGAGGAGATATCGCAGTTTCTTTTACCACGATGAATGATTTCCATATTGGATGTTAATGTGTACTTTACCGTTTCTGGCTATAATTCTAATTGCATCATTTGCATTTTTCAAAGAGGTTTTTTTATTGCCATGCATACTGGATGAATTTAATGATGAATTAAACTACTTTTTCTCATTCTTATGCAGAGCCATAGGTATCATTTTACCTTTGTATGACGCACTGGGAAAAAAGAAGTTACTCCCTATTAATCTTCTGAACCATCTTAACTGAATGCGGAGCTTAGTTATTAGTAGGAAGGGTTTCATATTCTACGATGCATTTCATTTATAGTTGAGAAAATAATTAGTACCTACATATGATTACGAAAAATCCTCTCAACCTCATTTATCACGTTTTTCAACGGCGGAATCGCAATCCCCTATAGTATTGTATATTTGACTCCAATAAATACCGTTAATCGTGTTTTTAGTAAGCTATTGGATCACTGTCTGAATTTTGGTACCATCAGGTCAAATATTAAGGCATGGCTCACTATGATTATCCGTCAGTATCATTTAAAACTGTAACTTATGACTATTGCTTAAGTTCCAATTGTTTCACTATTCATCATAAAACATTTGGAGGAGTTGTCGAAATCGGTCATATATTTCATTTATTATATCTAGGTTACGAATTAGCTTTTTTATTGATGCGTTAACTGATTGGATATTTGTTTCCATATGAGCTTGGTAGGATGTGTTTCTTTGACTGAAATTTTGCTTATTTATATGAAAAATAGTTTGATTGAAGTTAAATATTTCCGCTAGTGAATCGATATAATCTCTTTTGGTCGTACGGGACTGATAAGAAAACTGAGTATTATCTCAAGAGGTACTTATACAGCGTAGTAGATAATAATATACGGAATAAATCTAACAGATAGTGAAAAGTTGTCTTGGAGGTGAACGTGAAATCTTTATGCTGGAACTATTTATTGTAAATGCGAGATTGTTAGCTGTAAAATATACTAGCACAAAACCATAGTTATCACTCATAGATTTATCTACGATAATTCTCGGATGTTAGATCACTTGATAATGTATTTAAGCCCGGAATTTGTAAAGGTAAAAGTTTTTGCATTGTTAGGGTGATGTCACCAAAAGTGAAATCTCGTAGAGAACATCTAATTTTTCATAATGCCTTCATGCCGTCATATTGAGGTAGTTTGAGCGAGACGTTACTTCTCACAGAATTCGACAAAGTTGTCTACACTGTAAAGAAAAGGCTTTTATATTTCGATTCATAAAAAAATCAGCAATCACACTGGTACTTTTAGAAATATTTTTCCAGAAACAGCCATTTTTCATTGCGAAGTGATATGGAGATGCACTCTTGAGAGATATAGTAAAAACATGAATAATTTATAACGCATAGTTATCGCAAAAATAGAAGTCTCTAAGGTTGATCAAATATTATTAAAAATCGATTAAATACTTTTTACTTTTTATATATTATATTACTACTATTACTAAATAATCACAATAAATCATTGGTTTGAAGAATTTTTTAGCGTATGGCATGGAAAAAATGAGTAAGCACTTTTTACATACATGTTATATCAAACAATGTCATATCAAACAATACTTTCCCGTCATAAATATCAGAATATTTACATCTTGCTTCTGACAGTTTTTAAAACATTTAAACATGAAAATATGAATACAGTCTCTATTATGACTTGGAAAAAATCTCGCACAGACCACCGAGATATCATGGAGTTCTCACACTCAGTAAAGCATTGATTCACCTGAACGTGGTAGTTTTGTGACCCCTTACGGCAGGGCCATTCTGACGTGGAAAGAAATAATACGATGGGATTGGCTTTATTGACACTTCAACCGAAGTGACCTTTTTGAAATGGGCAGGAGGAAGAGTGAGGAAAAAAACGCAGGGGCTCTCAATGTGCGCATTACACTACTATCCATTTGCGAACCTCTCCGACGAAGCTTCAATCATGGGGGAGGGAGGCAGAATTAACAGTCCTATTATTTCGCAACGCGCTTACGCGAGTAGTCGACGAGGCGATAACGACGTCAACCTGGGGAACAATGCGTGCAATGTGTGTTTCGATTTTGTGACCCAGAGGCGAGCTTGTGTAGGATGGAAGGCTGGTGATGAGTGTTGGAGGGAGAAGGAGAGTGAGGAGAGCAAGATGAGAGCGCGGGGTCTTTGATGCTTTTTACTCCCCCGGACAACCGTTTGGCCGAAAAGGGGGACATTACATTATTGGCGTAACGGCCCAATGATAGCGCCGTAAACTGTTCATTTCGTTCGCGCGAGAATGCCCATGGGAACCGCCGCCCGCACGAGGAGTGTACAATGGTGGGGAGGGGTGAAAGGGGGTGGGTTTGAAGGGGAGGAGGGGTGGGTGGGTGGAATTATAGTGAGAGATAAGGGGAGGAGAGCGGAGGCCGTTGATGAGTGGACGTTATTACGCCGCCGGCTTCACGGCAAAAGGGGCGAAAGTTAATTGATGGTAACCCCGGAGCGCGGCAGCAGTGTCTTGCCTTCGTCGTCCGCCCTTCTTTTGTTTCCTTTAAAGGGCGACGGTGGTGGTGTGGGAAGGAAGTGAGGAGGAGGAGGTTTGAGGGAATAGGGTGGGTGGCTTACGAAAGTGAGGGCGTGGTGGGGATTATGTTTTTTTTATTTTATCTTCCACTCCCATAACCCCTTCTCAAGGAGAGGGTGGGTGGAGGGGGGTGAGTCGACACCGACGCCCTCCACGCACGCACCCTGGTGGACGAAGTCGCTCTCAAGAGACAAAGGCGACGGACGCGTGCGGCGCCCTCCCACCCCTCTCCCCCAGCCACCATATTGTGCCGTAGTCCTCCCGCCGGCATCACTTCCGCCGCCCGACACACGCGAAGGCTACCGTCTCCGCCCTCTCTCTGGTCCCCTTGAGGTTCTCGGGGCGGTTTTAGACGCTGACATACGGCACCGTGAAGGCTGCTTGGAGGTGGCTGGAGCATAGTCGCGGGTCATTGATGGCACATTTTATATAACTTTTCAATTAACTCGATAAAAATCTTTTTTGGCGAATAATAATATATCTATATCCTCAAAATTTTTGCTGATTCTCGCACCATCAGTGATATATTTTATAATGAAGGGGGATCGGGTTGGTGTGGTGGCTAGAGTACTGGCTAACCATACGGGCGGCCAGGGTTCAAATCCCTGCAGAGGTGGATGTTTTTCAGAGGAAACCCGTTCCCTACTTGAGTGTCTTGTGGAGATCACTTCAAGTGCAGTGCTCTGTCTGTCGGATGAGACATTAAGCCGTGGTCCCCTTGCCGCATTTCGTTAAAAGTAGGCTAATGCCGATGCCGGGTTTCTATCCACCCTTCCTCCCTTACCTATCCCCTATGGCGCAAATGACCTTAGCCGTCGGTTGGCTCCTCAAATATCCAATCTAATCGAGAAAAATTCTTGGACCATCCTTCTCTGTTCTGGCATAGCTAATTATACCTTGGGGCCAACTGTACGATTAGTAATATAATTGATGAAATAATCATAATTAAAAAAACTCAACTAGATCATTGTTCTGACTTCGGTTTACGGCACTCAAAATTTTAGCGAAATCCGTCAATTGTTTTGCTGAGAACTATAACTTAATACGAGCCAACATTATGCATATTAATATGACACGTAATATCGCGTTGATGGTATTAGCTGTGCTTTTAGAATCGGATTATTTCGAATTATTTCTCAAGTGCCGTAATGCTACGTTATACAATAGTATTACATTACCAATAAACCAAGTATATAACGTGATTTTTTTTAACTTTACACTGGACAAAATACGGCAAGTAAGTGCAAAGTTCCGCGTCAATCTGTGCTAATGAAAAATCGATCCAACTCTGTAAGAATAAAAGTTGATATCTGTAAAAAGGAGCGAGTGTTTCCTCCAATCTTATCGCTTCTTGCATATAACCTTTTTGCGTAAATATTTCTTCCGATTTATTTCTCTCAAAGAAACGAATGACGAAAATTATCAATATGGCACATACGAAAATTTCCAGTTGATTGAAAATATTTTACTTTATACATAATTCTAAATGAATCCGACAGGCATTAGAGAATTTTGTAAATTTTTGCATTACGTTAAATATGTAGAGTACATGTGAGTCCTTGCATCGTATCAAATATGAGATTGTGTTTATTTTAATTATTTAATAAATACTTGTAACTTGGTTAGTCTTGCGTCTGTTATCTTATTATTTGGAAAAAATATTTTGAAGCACAAATTAATATTTAAATATTTAGGTATGAGTCATCCTCCCGCTACATAATTCGTCATTCACAATTTCATCTACGCCTGCGGTCATGCGACCTGAATTTCTCCCAATTCGTTGTAATTTTAGAGCAGATTGAGAATACTTCATGTAGGCCAAATGCAAACTAGTCCCATTCCCGTTGCGAGGGAGAACCCCGTTCGATTACTATCGATATTGACTCCTGCGGCCGCAGAAGTCCGTGCTAACACATTGGCCCTCCCGTCCAACTCAGCTTCATCCCTCCATATGCCTCAATGTGCTGCATGTCTGCAGTCTGGCCATCTCATTGTGTTTATTTTTTTTTGCCATTCCTCCTTCCTCTCCACCCGCCTCTCTTGAGAGAAAAATACCCGCATGGCAAGGGTGCTGGGCGGGGGGTGTCCGGGCCAGTGGAGATAATCACTTGTGTTTGAGGAAGGATGGTTTTGAGTTTTCTGGTTTGGGGTTGGATTATTCGACGGCTCTCCATGGAGGAAGTGTGCGGATGGCTTGGAGGACTGGGAGGGCGTGAAAAAAGTAAGTCGCCAACACCGCCTCGTCATATCCTTTCGGGAGGGGAACGTATTCTACGACACCCTGACTGCGTAGCCTCCGAGATGTACTGACGTGAACACCCGATTTTTGATCGTCGCGTTCAAGGTTGATAGTAGTTCAAAAATATTTCAGTAACCTTTCGAAGCAAAGGGGGAAAAATTGGAATAGAAGGTTATTGTGGCTGATAAGACTTGGTTAGTCCCATAATTAAAAAAAAATGAGATAGCAGATCATCACTAATAGCTGCAGATATCCTTGAACCGCTAGAAATAACATTTAGATGAGTATAATGACACGAACTCTGAGGACACCTATCCCATAACATTAAAAATGTTCTTTTTTGCGAATTATCTGGATATCATGTCTGCGATATGAATAGCACCTTACATAACATAAAAACGGCATTCGATTTTGTTGAGGAGGAAATTCCTTGAAGAGGAAAAGATAGCAGCTGACTTGTGATATTTTCTCTCAGGAACTTCTCCCACCTTGGAAACTTGTAAATTACGTAAAATTTAGACATCAGTTTTAGTCTAGATCATCTGCTTTATTATGTGGTATCAAATTGTCTGATTATTGAATCCAATTAGGGAAAGTAGGAAATTATTTATGATTTAATTGGTCTATGTACAGTTTTTTCATGATGCCAAGTTTTCCTAATGTTACCCTAAAATGCCTCGCTTTATTAGTCCTAATGCCTAGCCAAATGCAAATTAAATCTAAATAAAATTAAAGTGTCACTTAAGATGCGGCAAATATTTAGAAATTATTGTCTTTTTTTTTAAACATCGCCATCAAATCATGAAAACGAGCGCGTTTTCTGCGCTTTTCATGGGACTACCAAATATATGTGGGGTCAGTAATATTAAGCTGTAGATTATGAAGTACAGAGTTGTTCTCGACCTATGCCCACAACTGAGGCAACGAGGGAAAATATGGGGCACTAACTCTTTATAGTATTATAAAAATTCACAAATGACACCACTAGCCTTAAACTCGCTTAAAAGGTTGCCAATAAATATTCTCTCCTAAAAACATCTTTGCTCACTATTTTCTCAATGCACTGGATAATTTGTTTCTGATTGCGTGGTCCACACTTTCCTAATCTAGAGCCGTAGGTCTGTGGATGTCGGAGGCTACTACGCTAGACGCCTCCCGAACTCACTCTCCCTCCCCCTCGTGAGCCATTTCATTTTTTTCCTTACTCCGCGTGCTTCTTCAGTTTTCCACCCTCCCGACCACACAGTCCCCACCCTTACTCTACCCCTCTCACCCACGACCTCCTTCCACACCCCGCCCCCTGTCCTTCACACCCTAGCTGAGGCGGCGGTGGAGGTTGCAGAGAGAGAGGGAGGAAGAGTCGCCCCTATTAAGAGGATACAAAGGATAAGGACCTCTCCTTCGACTCGCCCCCCTTCTTCACCACACACGAGAAGGGAGTCGCCCTCCTCCGGTCCTCTGGAGAGCGTGACAGCGTGCATGTGTGTGTTTGGTTAGGAGGAGTGGAGAGAGAGAGAGAGAGGGAGAGAGAGAGAGAGAGAGAGAGAGAAGTGGATAAGGGGGTGGGAGGTTGGTGTCAGTGGAAGGGGAAAGGGTTTTGAAAGGGCGGGGGAGGGAGGGGAAGGGGACAGAGCCGCATTGCATGCGCGCATGCGCCTCTGCGTTGGCGGTTCTTTCTCTCTCGCTCTCTCCTCTCCTACTCTCTTCCCCCCGTTTATCCTTCCACTTTGATCTCTCCCACTTTCCCTCTTCCCCTTTACTACTCTTCCTCCCTCGTGCCATGCGTGAGCCCTTCACCCACGCGCGGCAAGACGTGCGCAAACATACATACTCTCACGCGGCTGCTTTCCTCGATGCACTCACACGTGCGCGTGTGGTTTCAAGAATGGGCTTTCGCCGACGTCTATATTTACCCACAGTGTCTCTGCAAATTGTTGTATGAGAATTATTCTAGAGATTTAACGATCTGTTTATTTTTTTAAAATTCTATTTATTTATGTTTTTGTTGTTTTTTTTTCGTTGGCCAGGCAGTGGATTTTTCAGGTTTCCCGCCGTCTCTACGATAGTAAAAATAAAATAACTCGGTTGTTATTTCCTCACAATTGAAAATGGTAATTACTACGAAATAATGACACTCTTAGCATCATGAATATAAAGCATTTCTTCGAAGTCAATCTGAAACTCTTTCATTGGCTTCCCACCGTCCTTGGGCAATTTCGGGCCGATACCACTCTCATAGCTGTATCCCTGAACAGGTGAGAGCCTTCGTTGAGGTCTACACTTATTGCTATTGTTATTTGCCGCGTATTTTGCTGTTTAAGTGTGCCTTGTACATGAGACAAAGTGGTACTCTTCCTAGAGTTATTCAAAGGCTATTCAAAGGGTTATGAGTAGAAGTGAGTACTCTTCGCAGTTCCATCAGCAACCATTCCAGTCATTCTTCAGGGTATTTGATTACTATTAAGATAAAATTTCCTTTGAGGAGAGGATGCTTTCGAGGGAGGTATTTGGCATCCTGGCTGCAGTACCAAGTACAGCAGCGCTGCAATTAATTCTGTGAGACAATGTTTGAATTCTAATGATGGTGTGAATTTTATCTTGTTGAATCTTGATTCCGCGTTGTTATTTAAAGTGTACCTCAGGGACGTACTCCCGTTGGATGGAAAGATGAACTGTAAATTGGCACCTGTATTCGATAGCTTTTGCCCTACTTTGTGGAACTATGTATATGGTAATGAAAGAGTAATAAACTTTCACTAGTTATGAGAATATTTTGTTTTGTTTTTCGACAGTAAAGTAGTACCGTACCTTAAGGAATTTCTGTTTGTCGTTGGTGCAATGTCACCGGTTATACCGAGTAAAATATTTTTAGGAATATCGCCATGTATTTGTCTTTTGATATTCTTGTCCCTTTACGCTCAGATTACTCAAATTTAGAATATAATAAATTTAATTATTTAAATTAAGTAGCAGTATTATTAATACCAGCCTCGATTGCCGGCTGTCTCTGTTAATAAGTATCAATTTGAATATGACCGCCAAGTTCAAGACCTATTTAATAAGTAAAACGAAAATGTTTCCTTGCTTTCTTTTTAAAATGCCTTTCCAGGTTGGGTATGAGGTTATTGTTTATTTTATCTTGACCGATTTAAAAAGTACGAAGGACATTACTGCAGGAATAACAATTCTTCTACTTTGAAAATACATATACATCATATCCTCATAATTTTAGTTGACTAATACAGCATGTCAATTTTGAGCTTTAAACATTTATTCATTTCCTATCTTGACCTTGCCACGGAGACCGTAACTTTTTATACCTTGTCATAATGCGATAATGCGATACGTTTGCAAAAGTTTAAACATTTAATCTAACATCAAATATATTTTACTCTAAATTTAAAACTGTTGTCAAAATGTTGTCATGATATTGCTGGTTCAACGACATGACTTTTGTTGGAAGAAATGTGATTTACCATGGAATTGCGTGGATTACTACTTGATGCATGTATTTGCCTTCTTTGTGGGAGGGCCTCAATGTGGCGCCCATTTGTCGTTAAAAAAATAGTCCGTAAACATAGACTTAGCATTTAAAGTACCCTCAAATCTAACGACTGTAATAATATTGTAATGTCTCGTTGCTCGGTAGCGCTAGCTTACCAAATTATATCGTTGAGCAGACTTATTTTGTCCAAGTTTGCTTTATTTACTGTTGATTTTAAACGGTGAAGAGGGTGTAATTTTGCAATCTAGGTACCTTCCGCTACGCTTCTCTTATTTTTCAAAATTTGGCTATAATCTAAATCCTAAACTCATCAACACAAAATTTTAATCTACATTAAGTACATAGCAACGATTGATTGAATGCACGAACAACCATGAATTTAAGGAGCGTAGCACTACAATACGTTGTCATATAGGAACTGAATGGTTACCCCGGGAGGATCGTCCTTTATCCCCTCGGGAGAGAGGCTGGTAATGGGGAGATGAGTGAGGATGATGGAGAGGTAAGGAGAGAAAGGGGATCTAATAAGCGAAGCGGACAATAACAGAGGAGAGAGCGATAGATGGAAGTGGAGAGAGGGAGAGGGGGGAATGATGAGAAAACGGGTGGGGTAGAGGTGCGGATGGAAAGATAGTCGGAGGGAGGACACGAGTTGGAGTGGTTGGAGTGAAAGGGGACTGATGGTCCTTGGAGTGGGGAGGAGAGGATAGGTGAAGAGAAATTGAAGGATTACGGCCTTCATTAACGTGCGCCGGATTTAGACTGTAAATATTACTCTTCCGGGGCGGCGGCGGCGTCGGCAGAAGGGTTGAATATAACTCGCTCGCTTTAGCCCCCTCTTCGGAATGCATTAGCCCCGCCCGCGTCCGAGGCCTCGGAGCAATTCATCCTCTCCGGCCTCCCGAATCCACCTCCGCGTCCCCGACCCGGCGCGTCGAGGGGGCGGGCGGGAGGTTGTGAGGGAGCGGTAAATCGTCACCATTCGGAGCGCGGACGAAGAAATGAAAGGGCCGAGTAAGAATATTAAAGAGGAAATATGTTTGGTGACAGGGAGAGGGTAACGATGAAAGGTGCCACGGGGATTGGAATCGCTGGAGCGAGTCTCCGCAATGTCACAGACTTGAATTAACCATCGCTTATATTTTCATCTCTCCGCGAAAAAAAGGGGTTACGAGAGAAAAAAATATGCGAGGCTCACGAGTCCACGTTTATAGCGATGGCCCTATCTGCTTTTATTTTTTTAATGATATACATTAATGGAATGACCGTAGAGCTGTATTTATCAGGAAAGTGCGGACGGAGGATTTGTAGATTTAATTGAAAGGCTGTTTCATCGCAATCCAAGTCCTTTGCCGCAAAGGAGCGTCGAATTTTAGTTAATGACCTCAGTAGTGTCGGGATACTTAATTGCTAATCCTTAGGTTTTGATTTCGAGTCCTGCCTTAGATGGAGAGGTTTCAACTTCCCAGAGCATTTATGAGCCTATTTTTCAGTTTATCAGATTGTATATTTGTGTACCTCCACGTAAAAAGACCAGTAGGCTATTTTCAACGGTGCTATAGAAAAGTATTTAATTAACGTATTTCATATCTTTTGAAGGTTATTCAAATTTTATAAAAGTGAAATCGTAATCCATCCATATCAGACTCCATGTCATTGCTTTTACCCATTATTTTACCCATTTATTGAATGAAGATAAAAAAGACGAAACTGTTAATTTCCATTTACTAACCAGGGTACAATGAAATGATTACCTGAATTAATAGAAAGTGTCAGCGAAAAGGTTGCGATCTTGCGTGCTCTTCTTTGCGATAACTTTGGCGATTGATTAGTTGAAATTATTCTTTGGCCAAAATAGTGATGTTAGAGCTTCCAGCTACACTTTGAGTGATTATTGGAGCGGACATGACATCCCTTGTTATTGAAATGAACAGTGCGAGAGAGGGGAGGGCTAAATGCGTTATGGTATGCAGGGATATATGAATCATATGCTTCAGTATTAACCGGAGACTTCAAATTCATTTAAGATCCTCCATTGCTAATCCGAAGCTCGTTTATGGCGATTCTTTGAATTCGTGTGTTAAAATGTATAATTTGAAAAGACGCGATGCTTGCGTGTGACAGGTTGGTTATTTCACAGTTATGCCTGCTGCAGATATGAAGAACCTGGAAAAGCCATGGAGTGTGAAAATGGGCGGGAAATGCCTGGAAACGCTGTGAATTATGATAATTTTTAGCCAAAATTTATAAAAATGAATTGTAGTATTTCGAATTTAAGAGATTCTATTTACATACGTAATTGCATTATTTCGAAATATATGGCTGTGGAGTACCGTATGGCAGAGTGTTCAAATTGCATTAAATATAAATCGGTAACATGAAATTTTCATCTTTTTTCTAAATATTTACTAGCTAGATGTACGCATTGTTTCATGTAAATCCGTGCTTATACAAAATTTAGTAAATGGAAGGTTTTAAATGCATACAAGCTTGTCCAATATACATCTATTTTATGAGAAGCGCAAATATCTCTGAGGACAGGCAAGCAGTCGGTAATCCGTCGCCGACTTGGGCGGTGAGTCTACCGCCTTAGTCGTTAATGAGACGGAGGAATGAAATGCCAACGGAGAAGGTGCTAATTTCCCATAGAGCAATATTAGTAGTGGTCTATGTATAAAAAAACCCTATTTCTTAATGGTACGTACATTCATGTGTTTTGTCTCTCTTCTTGCGCATTCTTTGAAATTCATGCTTAAACAAATGACGTAAATTTTCACTTGGAAAAATGTAATTTAAGCCCTGGATAGGCTCTAAAGTTTCATAATCTTTGATGTGTAGCAATCCTGTGGCTATTGCGTCCAACTTATTTAACCTAAAAAGTTGAATCTTGCTTTGAAATTCACCTTGTTTATTTTTCATGGTAATTAATTCTTGAGTTAATCGTGTGGATTTCCAGGATGAGGACACGGTGATGAATGAATATTTAACATCTCTTATTGTATTAACTGTAATTTACGGTGATGTCATGTCCAACCAAAACATTTAACCAGGAATTTATCATCATTTAATTGTAAAAAAATACGAAATTTTAAACGGTGAAAGTGGGTGGAAAGGTTGACGATTTCTGGAATTGATTATTTGACACTCATTCGCGTCCTCATTAGAGGAAGACGAGGCCTTGAATGCGGAGTCTCTCGTTTCGCGTCGGTCCCGTAAAAGTGGAAATGGAGTGGACTTAATATTCCCCCTTCATTTTCATTATTCTTTTACGGCCTTGATGTGGTGTGCTCCCGCACCACGCGAAGCGCACCCTTGCGGTGGCCGGCGAAAACTGCACGTGGACGAGAGCGAGGGCGGAGGTGAAAGTGGGATGTGCAGAGGAGAAGAGACGCTTTTCCCTCCCCCACCCAGGGAACAGAGCTTCTGCGAAATGCTGGAATTGTGAAAATAAACGGGGTTACAAAGGGGCGGGGTCGGGTGGACCGAGCATGACCTCCTGTGGAGAAGTGAGTCCATGATTCCGTTTTACTTTACCGTTTCGCTTTAATTTCGAAGACGCGGTTTTCTGCATAGCTCGGCGATTCCGAGAACATTGCAATATTTTTCTCTTTCCTAGAAACTGTGAAATTCCACCTACTCCTCTTGATAAGCTCTTTTTACCTTTCTTAGTATTTATTTTTGAGCGAGGATTTTTTCCACTTTCAAAGCAGGTCGCGTAATTTTCGCCATCGTCGTGGGGAGTTTTTTTTAAATGCATACATTTTTATGAAGCACGTTTCCTCGAATGAGTTCATTGATGATTTTTATGTAAATTACAGTATTACATAAATGCATACAAGCTTTTAAAGTGTCGTATGAATTTATGTATTTTAAAAAGTAGAAAATTAAGACAAAGTCCCTCTTCTTTAACCAGTTACAACAGAAATCGTAAGAGGAAACCGAGACACTAGTCTTTAAACGATATGTACTCGTATAGGTAATCCTCCTCCAACTATAGTCATCAGTCGGGTATTCGTTATGGTTTTTTGAAAATGATTGAACGTTTCCGTATGTTAGCGCACAAAAGTGTAGCAAGCGCCAACCAGTTGGTTCGTGTGTTCGAGCATTTTTATAGGATAAACTTAATGATTCAGAAAAATTAAAGGAATTTTATATCTCGTGGTCACCTCCCGAAACACACACTGGAAGCTTTCTGTACTCAAAGTTTTCACACCTTTTATGTTTTCGACGACTTTAGAATTCCTTGTATTAGAGTTTTACCTAGCTGGGAAAAAAATAAATATATAGACATATACATTTAAAAATTGCTTTGGAAGTCTAAATTGCCATTATATTACTTTTCGATTACTTTATTTCTGCCTTCTTTGAGAGATGTTTCTTTCGTGTTGTTACTTTAATTTATTTATCTTCACCAATTGCATACTCGCTTCTAAATATGAATCGGTGGCCTCTTCTCTGTCTCTTCTTTGTTGGTAGACCACGAATCTATCTAAGATGCTGATATAGGTAGTGTAGTGTCACTTTCATCTTGAGTGCGTATATCGTTTTCATCGAAAGTATGGTCCCAGAAAATATATCTCATCGGATGGTATCCCTGTGCCTCTCATATAAATCACTCAGTTTCGTTTTGATGTTGTTGAGATGAAAGAGATATTATATTGTTCTTCCGAGAGCAAGAAAATGGTCTGATTTTATTTTCTTGACCCTTTCACCTTTTCTTTGTCAGGGAAATTTTCCACTCTTCTTTTCCCGGAATATCAATTTTGAGCCCAATCCCAAGAACGGCCGAGCCTTCAGAGAAACGCTCACGCGTGCTCCCTCGACATCAAGCACACTCCGTGCGTCATGCTTTTCTTCTTTTATTTGATTTATCCTCTTGTTTTCTGTTTGCTCTTCTTCACTGATCGCATGGCAATTTTTCCCTCTGTCATCACAACTTCGAAATGCACGTGCATTGAATATTTGGCGCATAGCTCAGTGTTGTTAGAAACTTTTTCGTGACTGTGAAGCCTGGATGGTAAGGTTAATGGAAGTAAAATATTTGCACGCTATGGATAATGAGTTATATTGAATAATGATTGAGATCAAATGAATGGAGAGGAACACCTCAAATAAATCCAATGAAATGTTGGGAGGAAGAGACTTACATATTTAAATATAACTTTTAAGTAGACGAGACAAACTTATGACACATTCACGGGCGCAACCATTGAGGTAAATGAAGATGGCATTACGTCATCAAACTGGAGCCTGAAAATTAAACTAACATTCCTATTGGTCAACTAAGCTTCTTACTTTCCTTTGGATAGCACGACGGAATGGACGAATTAGCGGATATATGACAAGAATGTCCACTATCTCTTTGAAATTCAAGGCAAGCTAGTCACAAAATATTTGAAGACTATTCAATGTTTTGGATTCCACTCAATTGCGCAGTAGTTTTCCCCGGGAATGTTGATTATTATTAATTCAAATAACTAAAAAATATATTTAGGGAGAATGCATGTTAAAGAAGTACGTGAACCTATGCTGATTTCTAGTAAGTAATTGATTGAAAACTTCTAAAAATTGCAAAATTAGTGCACCAGTCCATAAGCGATAAAGGGTAATCGGAGCTAACAAAGATGGCGAACAACAACCCTATTTACAGTTTCTAGTATTTGCCACTGTTTCTAGCGCCCTCTTCATCCACCTCAATGGGTGAAATAACCAACTGGAAAAAGTAGGGATGGTTTGGCAAAAGTTACCGACACTGAGCAATGGACGATTATGGGAAATGGGCATCATAAATTTTGAACTGTGGGAGTAGGGTTACGCAGTGTGGTGGCCCAGAAAACCTTTCTAAATGCTGGCAACACTTGCACTTCGAGAAGTGAGATGACTCACCACTACCTGCCATCTCATTTGGACTCTTCTCAAGTGAAATCATAGCGATGAGTGATTTTAAACTCTTGCCTCGCGTGTACGGTCTTCGTGTCATTTCCGCAAAGTGTATTGGTTCCCCCGCTTCATTATCCTCTTTTATTGCCTCCCTCTCTTCCCCTCGGTTTTTTTCCATCCCCTTTCCACTTATATTTCCCCTCCTTTCTGCGCAGGCAAGGACTTATTGGAAGCTACATTGAACGCATTGATAAATGGGAAAAATAATCGAGGATGACCAAATATGATATTCATGAAGCAAATTGTGAGAGATGCAAAATTTATGAGCTTTGAAGGTACTTATGTAATAGCTGGAGGGATAATGAAGTTAAGTGCTGTAGAAAACCAATCTTCCGATTGATTTGAGGCTGTGATGCTATCGAGAGCTCCAATGTTTGGCGCTCCTAACGTGTGGACACTTATTTCAAGAATTTTTTCCTGTCATGGCTGCGTCTTTGGCGTCACATTACAAGTCCGTCCAAGATTATAGCGCGGTAAAAATATGCTGATTTTGCTGAGAAATGAATGAAAAGTGAACAATTTAAAATGATTTTGTGATTGCAATTAAGTCCACCATCATGAATTAATCGCTCGTATGATTACTTTCGCCATAGGTCATTGGACATTGGTTTACCAGCTGGCTGCTATTCTAAAAGCCGTTTCACAAGGTTCTTATGTTAGAACGGAATTCAGCTCTGAAATCAGCGCCAGAAACTCGGAAACAAATGCGGAATATAAATAAAATTGGAAACTGTGTTTACATGAGGCTGATGTTTGTACGCTGTGGCACTCTCCGGGCATTCACCGGACCAATCAATAAAAATAAATTGAGCCGTTTAGTTTTGGCGTAGTTACTGGACTATTTACGAAGCATTCCAAACAATCTTCAGAAAAAGATTTCTAGGGGTCTCTAGAAATCATTTTTAAATTATATTTCATGTTGCTTGCCTGAAGATTATTTAGGTAGACTTCTGCTCCAACGTCGGAATCCTCTTACAATGTTCGACTCACCTGTTTGCCCGTGATTGATCGTTGATTGTAAAAATCGAATGGTAAATAAGTACCCTACTTATTTCTCTGTGAAGTACTGATAGTCAAATTTGATTCCGTAATCAAATGCGATCATGTCCTTCATACGGCACGATTTTAAGTATGATCAGTTCAATTTGATTTTAGATTTGCAATGGAATTAGAATTTTGTAAAATGGCCTAAACTGTCTTAACAGAGATACTGTCTTGGACCGATACTAGTAGGGATTTTAAAATTGCACAGATCCTTTTTTACTCGTCTTTTTTATCCTATTCGTTCGGCGGAAAGAAATTAGCCGCGCAATGACTTCCATGATGACGTAATGAGGTGAGCGAAAAAAAAGGAAATATGTGCACGCATCGTGGGTGACGCAAGAAGTAAGATAATGTCCGGTCAGCCAGCCATCCCTTCGCCCGATAGCTTCCCTCCTTTTTGAAGTAGGTCCTCCTTTTTTTGCGCTGCGACGGCCTTCCTTGCATTCCGGGAGAATGGCCAGAGCATTCTTGGAAGCCGGCGCCCGGAGAGTTTTTTTCTCAATCTCCTCCTCAAATCCCATCTTTTAAAGGGAACTGTGTATTCTCGTCGCTTTTGACCTCAAAGCCCAGCGCGCGTCTGCCACGGCGGTAGTTTTTCAACCCAGCCTCATATTTGTCCGTTAACAATGTCGAGCAAGAAATCGATTTTTCGGGAGCATTAAGAAAAATTCCAAATAAATTTCGGATGGAAGGCCACAAAAGGAGTTGGCGGAGGAAAAAAAACAAGTGTAGCGTCCTTGGGAATGGATGCTGCTCTTGCGCCATCAGAGAAGTGGTCCAGCTGCGGTGGACCAAGGCGATTCGAGCGAACTCAGGGCTCATTTTTCCGAACCATAAATGCTGGTCAGCGGCATTAGTTCCCTTTTTTGCGCGAAATAAGTGGCCCTGGATAAATATAAATATCGGAGCAAATATATCTGGAAACGACGACTTGGCAGGGTCTGAATGTTGTGTGGGGTAGGAGGAGAGGAGATTCTATCTCGCCATGAAAAGAGACCGCACTGTAGCGAACCGGGGCGATAAACCCTGTAATGCACCCATTCCCGAGAAATGATTATTATTAGACGATGCTATTTTAGTGGATGAACGTTGAGTCGTATACCTAGGTCGGCATTGCTACATAACCAGCCCTGCTCCAGGCGCGAGAAGGAAAAACAAATAAACTTTGGTATTGAAGTTGGAGCATATCGGCAAGTTTCCTGCTGGAGATTTTCACTCCGAAATTTACCAATATCCTGGCTGGTTGAACGCAATTTCAATGCATACCAATCCTAAATACACACGTTAATTAACGGGTAACTTATCTAGAAAGGCTATTGCTCTTTCTCAATGGATGTTCAGTTCCCGTGATAATTGCCTCATTTGTAGGGTGGTTTTGTTTTTAGATTAATTGAACAAATGACGGACATTCTGGCAAAATCTATAGCTATTCAAGAAGAAATAGTAAAATTAATTAAAGCATGATCCAAATTTTCAGTATAAGCTAAGGAAACTATACACCCATGCATGCATTTTGGTTATCCAAATCAGTAGAGAGTTTGGAAACTCGTACGTACCACGTGTGTTGCATCCGAGGCTATAAGGACTATCGAATGAGTTCTCAAGCCCCTGGTCACTTGGATGACCAGTGAGTACCGTAGGAGTCCAATTTCTATTTCTTGTATGGACATTTCGGATCATTTTTAAATTTATAAAGAACTAGTTAATCACCTTTTTTCCGGAGGACTTGTCTTAAGGGAATTTTACAATTCTATTTTTCTACTTAATGTAAATCTATTTGCACCTACTTATCTAATAACGGCTACTATTGAATTTGATTGCTACAACTAATTGCATTTTACTTTCCGCATAATTATCGTATTTCGACCGAAAATAAACATCAATTTGCAAAAATCAGGCGATCGCCATGGCGCGTACGACGTTATTCCTTAAAAATCTTTGCAATCACTCCCAATGGGATTTCTTCATCTGTATTTAGGATCATAAAAATGTAGGAAACTGAGTATTTTAACGTCGCAGTGAACATCCTCGTGTTCCCACGCAACACATTTTACGTTACTCCTTCAGTGCCGTTGTTGTCCGAGGCGAAGAATGGAGAGGAAGGCGAAGATCTTTCCTAAGCTGTGACAGAAGCCAGGATGTTTTCGGCCGAGGTATAGAGTCCTCTTAGTGATATAACGAGTTATACTAACCATTGGCTGTTCTATCTCGTCCGGATCCTTTATCCTTGTCATTTATTGACATGAATTCCATTATTTCAATTGCAATTTAATGCGTTAATGAAAACTTAATAATGGAAGCTGTAAACTTAACTACGAAAGTATCACTGAGGAAATAATATTCATCACCTTTATTTTGAATAATTTGTCAATTTTCTATGGTCCTCTATGCTTTCAATTGAAACATCACGTTGTCCCAGCAACGACGTTTTCACGGAATTGAACTTACGGTCTCGCCGCCTGTTGGAAAGGCGCTGCCTACAGTTGAGTTTTCTTTTATCACATCGTTTCTCCTACCTGGGGATATGAAAGTTTCGAATTTGTGTTGCAGGGTTCATGCATATTTGAACGACCACGCGACCGTTTATAAAGTCACCTGATCCAGTTGAAATTGCGGTTTGTGAGCTCTGAATTTAATACAGATCGATGAGATCGCTCTTACATTGTATCGGTGGGTGAACTCCTTTAATAAATGGTAAATCATGCAATTATGATACTGTTATGTTGAGGTTTTAATAATTAACTTTCATGTAATTAGTAGATTTAAAACAACTTGGTTTTTGCGTCAGTGAAAATTTTTCTTTATGCCCAATGTCATTTTGAAATCTTGGGATGTGAAACTGATTCTCCTAATCAGTGGCTGAGCAAAATTCTTTGTCAGTATAAAACAACCAATAATATTGTAATATAAGCAAAATTTGAAATGCAATGGTCTGAAGATTCATAATTGTGGCTCGCTTTTAGTAGGCTGTACATTGTAAGTGACAGAAATTTAATTCCTAACACTTTTGCATTTAGAAAGAGCTTGAATTGCCCGAGGTTAAATCAGATGTACCAATATTCTGGATATACACAAATAAACATGGATGATGGTGTGAGAGCATCAGATGTTACTAGATATGTAGCCGTAAACAGAAAATAGGCGAAATATTGTACCGAGTCCAGTTATTTTTATATGTATTCTTTAATCTACGAAATACCGTGCAATCCAGCCGTAATGTGTTTGGCTTGTGGTGGTTACTCAGTAGGCGAAGGAATAACCACTAAGCAGAACAATTTAGAGCTAAACCGTGTGATAAGAGAGTACCTGGTTGACCAGCATGTTAACATGGTGACCAAAATGCCACATCTAATTAGTATTTCCACCACTACTACTTAATGCATTCTACGAGGTAGTAATTCATGCAGGAATCACAATCATGTCAGGAGTTTTTGTCTGCGAGCTTGTAATAATAATAGAATCTTCCCAGCGACATTGTCTAGTCTTCCAAGACGCTCAATCTGAAATTCAAGTATTATTGCAAACTTACGGACGCAATATTGTAAAAACTCATTAATACTCCCGCATGAAATTGAAAATAGAAAATATAGAAGATCTATGCCACTAAATGTCAACAGTAGCTATGATTTATGCCTCCAATGACGTTAAACTGGTCAATAATCGAGTGAGGAAAAATGGTACATTTCTCCACCATGCTCTCCTTCCACACAAATTTATGTAAACCTATATTAACTGCCTCTTATCCAGGGTTAGCTACCCGTGATATTTATGTGATAGCATCGCCATGGATCGAAATCGGAAAATGAAAAAGTGTGGAAAATCAAGAAATATATCTTTTCCTCGTGATTAGTAGTGAGTGTATTCCACATAACTTCGTGGTCGAAACTTGCTCGTATATTTGGGCTACACTGTAAGAAGGAATACTTTATAAAGTATTATACATACATGTGTCGGCTAAAGATTTGACCACCACGTTTTACGTGCTTTTCTCATAGTCACCGTGTAGAGATGGGGATTTCGGTGAAAAAATGTCTACCTCCGCTCAGAATCGAACCCGGGCTCACCGGAGGGGATGCAATATCTGTGACCTCTCCTATCCAATTCCTCCTATCCGCAATAGGTCAACATTCTTGTTCACTTCTCATCCCCCCCCCCCACGTCTCTCTTGACCTCTCCCCCTCTCTCCTCCATCCTCTCCCGTCTCTCCTCCCCCTCCCACCTTCGGCCACTTTGCTGCCGCAGCCGGAGTCTATTTTCCGTCCCTCGTTGAGGCGCTGCCAGGAGCCTAGCTATTTGAGTAGTCCCCGTGACTCCCGTCGCCTTCCCCGCACTTTTAATCTCCCGCCGTCTCCCTGCGGTATGTCCGCTTTCCTTCAACCGCTCTACTCGTTTTTTATCGTCGCTCTTCTTCAGGCGCCTCTCTCCCATCCCCCCCTCCCTTCGTCTGCTCACCACCCCCTTCTGTCCCGCCCCCACTCGCGTTACGTCTCGTCCATCGTGACATTCACTGTTAAAATCCGTGACGTCGTCACAGGAACTAGTTGTCTATTATTCCGTATGTTGTCTATCTGAGTGCCTCCGCTGCTATCGTGCATATATGGGCGTTGATAGAGGAAAACGAGCTATTTCATGACAAGTTTCTGTCTATTAAAATAGCAGAGAGCAGACTTGTATAAAGTTTTCTTTTATATATCTTATATCCATTGTGGTTAACTTCGTTCCTATGCAGCGAATTTGATTGTAATAACATTGTATTTATAGCTGTGACAACGCAACAAACCTTATTTCCATATATGCGCACAGTGAAAATATAAAAAATATCACGTAAAATCATTCCCTTATCCTAAAAAAAATAATTATAAAAATACAAAAGATGTGCTACACCTGGATGTGTGCCCTTGATCTCAATTTTCCGAGTTAGACAACTTGGTTGTTAGGAGTATGTACCGTTAATGTAGTTAACACTCGAGATTACAATGGATTGATAGTCTGACACTGTTAGTATTCCTCTGAGCACAGAAGGTATGCCTCTGGTGAGTATATTGTCGTTGTGTCTTTATTTCTAAAGTTGCAGTTTTGAAGCGTGCCTAGTCTAGTATTCTTTTAACTGTCGCACTTTTAATTAACGATACTGAACTACGATGTTAATTTAAGCGTTTAGATTCACCACCTCTTCCTTGGGGAACCACTTCATTGAGCAAATGCTTCTAGAAGAAATTGTGCAAGGCATTAAGCTAACGAATCAAATCAGTTAGAATAAAACAATTCTTATTTCACAAATCATAATTACAGAGGGATATTTTAAATGAAGAAGATAGCTTTAAAAACATATTTTCATCTTTAAATTGTTATGCGGTGTGTGCTTGTGTGAGAGTGTCACGTTTTTTAATAAATCAAAATAAATGATAGTATGATGTGCAGCTAATGCACAGTCATATGAAAATACTTTTGAGTTCACTGCTACTGCTACTGGAAAACTAAAATGTACTTATTATTGAGGTTTCTGTACTTATCCTGTACCAATTTAAATGATGAGCTTTCGCCGCTATGTCCTCAGTTGATCTATCCAAACGGATTTAGCGAAATACTCCTCTTCTCAGCCTTTGAGCCGTGGTATTACTGGATCTTTGGATGGCGGATAGCGGTATGGAAATTGGATTTTCTTTTGAAGGAGGGAGGAAGGAATTCGGCTCCCAATTTGACCCCAGGGCTTCTCCATTTTTCCTTATCTACCTCTCCTTACGCTTATTTTTTTTCTTGAAGAACCGAGATCTACGCTAAGGAGCTTGATCATTTATCTCAAACTACCCTTGTTACAAAAAAAAAAATATATATATATATATATATATATATATATATATATATATATATATATATATATATATACACGGTTTGCCACAGGAAGGCAATCGATAAACACAGAGAAACACAAAAAAATGAACACTTAGAGAGTTTCTTGATATTTTGGTGCCACTAGCACTCCTCTACGTTCTTGCGTTCTACGGTCCGCTACATTCTACGTACTATATATATATATATATATAAAATCGTTCGTTCATTCACTCAGACGGCTCAGCGGCAAATGCATATAAATGATACAGAATATAAAATAAATACAGAAAGGTAGAAAGAAAGTGGATAGGAACACACACAGAAAAAAATCGACTGGACCGGGAATAGAACCACAGACCTTTAGACCGTGCTTCGGTCGAAAGTGCCCTGTTCCACTCTTATCAGTTCCTTGTTAACCGTTTTTTGTCCTCTCATCTCTTCTGTTGCATATTTTACTTTTTAAGGCCAACGTAATTGTTGCCTGCTCTAAATCTAGGATCAAAACTGAAGACATTTATAATAATATCAGAGGTTGAAACCAATGAAATGCACATCATCAAATAAATTTCAAAGGTTTCTTAATTTAAACACGATGTGTTTACTCAGTCTAACATGCGAAATCCCTTTTGTTACAATAGTTAACATAGTCATGAAACTGAATATAGGGACTCTATACTAAACTTTTAAACTATTAACTACCAATTTGGAAACCTGTACAGTCCTGAACATGACATTTCTTCCCAGCCCACAACCTGCGTAGTCAATATTATCAGTGACGTCACACTTCTGCGTCACTCTTACGCGGCACTGCGTTGTTTCGCGTGGGAGTGAAATTTTTCCCATTCTCCATTCAAATGATCAAATTCGTGATATCAACGTAACTGTTTGACATATATCAACATTTACAACGCCTCTTTCATGACCTACAAACGTAAATTGATACCACATTACGAAATATATAAAATAACTAATGGATTAAAGGGAACAAATTCTTCGTAATATTTGAGAAACTCATTCGATCTACATAATTCGCATGAAAATAAATTACTTATAAGTGTTTAAAAAATTTTAAAAAATATTTAAGCACCCTTTAACTGTAATCCGTAATATAATACTTATCGTTTTTCTAGCGGCTGACTGATCACAAATTTGAGAGTGATCCGTTAACCTGTTGTTCCTTTGTGTAGACTGAATTTTTTTGGTGACTATGCAATATGTATTGCACTTAATTTAATACGTACATTCCTTGGAATTATACGGTTAATTTCTGAAAAAAAGTCTTCTCACTCCCTCCCTGAGAAAATGAGCTCCACAATATTTCTCTCTACCCCCCGTAATTTTCCTTTGTCGTAGTCCTTGTCCACCACCCCCACACCGTAAAAGGGCGAACGTCTTGCACGATACGACTTTATTTCGGAGCCGTTTATTTTCGTCGTATATCGTTCGAAGCTGCGATAAGAACGATTAGTATCTTTCTTTCTCGCTCTCCCAGCCCCCCACCAAATCCCTCTGTGGCCCTCACGTCCCCCTTCCCTTTAGAGTTCTTTCCCTTCTCGTTTTCCCCAACCCTATTGGTCCATTTATGATAATCTCTGGGGGACGAAGTGAGCTAGTTATTTTTCTGCGATAGCTTAATATGTGAAAAAAATGAGGGAGGGATAATTGAGTTGCGACACGAGAAGATAGAATTGGAGTACATTATCGCACGCGACCACTCTTGGCTTTTTTTTGGGGGGGTGGGAGGTCTCCTACCTGAGGACGAGGGTCAACGTCGTGCCTGCCCATCGCGGACTTGAGCTCCCGTATCTACACGTCTTAAATCCGGTTCCGTCGGGCGCATAAATTAATAGCATAACGTAATTTTCCGCTGCCAAACCCATGAGTTTTGTAGCCGTTTGGTCCAGTCATTTTTTAATTTCTTACGAAATTCCCATTGTTAACTATCGAGCGTACCTCAGCTTTCAGAGTCATGTAGCCCGAGCTTCACTTAAAGAGACTAGGAACTCAAAAGTAGCTGTCAAGCTAATCGTGGGTCATTGTCTGTACATTATATTATTTTGCAAGGTAATTGAAAAAATAATCTGGGTCCACGTTTAATTTTATCTCATATTGCGCGCTTTATTCCCTCAACATGTAATGCACATGGACTAGTTTCGTACTAAGACCTCAATTTGTTTTTTTAATAAAACAATTAAAAGCCTATTGTGAATAACAAAAAGTATCAGAAACGTCGAGGAAAATGGATGCAGCTGTCAATGCAACGGAGGTCACTGTACAGGAAGTAATGTAGGGGATACAATTTTTTATATATAATTTTTTTTCCATTAATAAAACATGTGATTACGCTAGTTCCTTATCTTGCTAGTAATTCTTCTTATTTTCTATCCCAATTACTTTTGCTGTGTGTTTGTCCTTTGGTCTTCCTCTTGGGATTCATCCCTCTATTTTTTCTTCCGATTGAAATGTGATGTATTCAAATAGTGTACTCGACGTTAAACGGTGAAATTTTGATGGAAGCAAAAATAAGAAGTGTATTTTTTCTTGTTTAGAAGAAAATGTGTGCATATGTGATTGAAATATATGTCATGTTCTACAAGAATCCGCGTTAAAACAGCCATAAAGTGCCTAAAACCTCGGTATATTGCAATTTTTTCACATTTATATCTTGATATCTAGGATAAGAAAGCGTCGGCAAAGTTGCGCGCAAATTTATACATGAGTGAAAATCATTCAAATCACCTCAAGATCATTCAGTGGCTTCCAAATTCATATCATTGGGTTTCTTCCCTCCGAGAGTCATTTGAAATGGTTTGGCTTACCTAAGTGGAAAGGGATGGAGTTTGGAGGGTATACACAGAGGTCGCGGACTTGGTGGTAAATTAAATCACGAAAAAAAATCATTAACATTTTTCAAAAATTTGTTTTCCCATGTTAAAGGGAAATTATCAAATGGTGCTAATTTGATTATACAAGGCCACTATTGGGGCTCATTAACGCACATTTCTCATGGTTAAAACTGTGCCGGATATTGAGATAAAATCTGAATTGTTGCGCTTTATTTCCTCAGCATGTAATACATTTATGCTTATTTCGTCCTGAGTTATCAGACTAATTTTTTTCTTAAGAAAAATGTTGAAAACTTGTTGTGAATAACGCTAAGTGTTAGAAACGTTAATCAAAACAGAAATGGTTCGGTAGCAACCCTTTTCAGCCGAGGAAGGGAGCATCTTGGAGGTCAGGATCCAGTGTATCTTTAAGCCAGCCAAACAGAATTATTCTAGGTTTCCTTAGGATTCCAATTGGGAATTATGTGCTATTTAATGCTCATTTTCCAAGAGATATTTAAAACCTTTGCCATACATACTTTTTAATCTGAAAAGGAATAAGTTGGGATCCATTCTATTGGGCGAAAGTGGTTGCTTAGAATAGAGTGGGGTCATTATAATAGGAAGTGACTGCGATTTTCATAACTTTGTTTCACGTAACTGCATTTTTCATCCACATCATAGCCGGCGAAAGGTAACTGTCAAGTTAGTTTCTCATTGATCAACTGAAGAAATAACGTAGCTTCATGAGCGTCCAGCTTTGTGACATAAAGTAATGGATTAACGAAAGACATTGTTGCGCTCTGTTATAGTGGTGATTTGAGTAAGTTTTTTCTATTTATAATAGAGACTGTATTCAAATTTTATTTGCTAGTTTCAGTGGCCAAAATAATCATGAAGTAAATGTTGTAATATTGATGGTGCAAAATTAATTCTTTCATTTGACTGAAATTGTCAGTTATTTACTAGATAGCCATAATCTTCTACTCGACAATTTTTTTTAGTTACACCATGGAAAAACTTCAACATCAAATATTATTTTACGATTCTGTTAAAGTAATTGCGGTAAGCAGTTGATTCATTTATAAAAACTGTTAATAATCAACGCAATATACACACTGTTAAATTTTTCTCGAGGTATATGTGCCTATTGTTCCTCATATTCTTTTAAAATCTACCTGGAGAGCATACCCAAGACGGCAATCATTTGCAAATGTCTTGATAATTAAAGCGGAAAGTGGATGATGTATCGGTATCATAAGAAGGCTGTTAAATTATTATTTATATTTGGGTCAAATTCGTTGAATTTTATGTGTAATGATACCTCGCTTAAACTTCCTAGAGGAACCTTGTGAACGGTCTATGGCTCTTATGTTCTCAAGTTAAGCGGTCTTGAGTCTCCATCTTAAGCTATGTTGCTATGCTCAGTTCGAAGCGGCCTTATGGCCTCATTCTCCCTATCTTAGAAATCGATCGATTGGAGTGGTAAGGGGTGGGAGTTACGCTGTAGATTGGTCGAAGGAAAAAAGAACACTATCGGCAAGCCGTGACGTTATCATGGAATAGTGAGAGGAAGGGGTGGGTGTGGGGGAACGTTCATTCACAGATCCGTAATCGTTGGGTGACGAATAATCTACTCCATTCCCTCCCTGAATTTCCTCGAAAAATCTCTATTATAGCCTTTAAGATCTAATTCCTACTTTTTTTCTCTTTGGGACCTTGTTAACCGGGTTATAGCTCCGCGGTGGGATAACTGTTTTCGGCTGTATTGGAAAACAATGCCTTTCGCCCCATCTCAGGAAATTTAATTATGCGTTGATAAAAAAAATCACGATACCTTCCGACAATACTCATGGTTAATTTCCATCAATTGATGACTTAGAATCTGATTATGAATGTTAATTCAGCTGGTATTCAGATATGTTCACTTTAGAGTATTCACCAGCAAAAATTCCCCCCCCCCCCATCAAATTTAAGTTTTTATTGTCGACTGAGCCATTGAATGTTCTTTGTGTCTACAAAGATATAGTAGGGAGTGCTGTCTTTGTCAGGAAAGACGTACTTCAAGGTGATAGTTGGTAATTTGATTGGTGATGTTTAAACATTGAGAGTAAATTAAAATATTTTTTTAAATAAGCAAAGCCTTAAAACTAGTCGACCTATTCAAAGAAAGTTAGGAATATACGACTCATTCTTTTATTTTGATTAGACTTTAGTTTCCCTATGACTCTTCAGGATAAGAAAACGAATTAAAGCAGCGCTTGTGTATTTCCTCGTGGGTCGACGTTTCATTTGACCTTTGAAGAAACGGTACTTGCAATAAAACGTGCTTCTATCCGAATCTCTCAGTTGGCACACAAACCCTGGGATTTAAAGGCGTATTGCTTATTTTTTAACTCTATAGCTACCTCTCGCTCGTGAAATGTTTTCCAAGGCAAACTTTTACCTCTTCTCTAGTGCCCTTTACAATTAGAGTCTTGATTTTGGTGGAGAACACAGGGTCGAGTAAGAGTTATCTCTCTCCCTTTGTCATCCTGCGCTGGAACTCTACGTGAAAGTAGTGGAATTGGACGTGCTTTGTGCGTGTCTATGTTATTCTTTTACCCTTTCTGTAACCGCAAAAGCTCCTTTTCATTTGTGCCGCGCGCGCGCGCCCTGCCAAGTTTCACTTTGATGACATCTTTTTTTTTTTACCTCCAGCTCTGGTCGAGAGGGGCGGAGTGTACGGCGTGGCGGTCGGAATTCCTCTTTATCAGCTCCCACTCTCGTCTCGGACGCCTGCGAGGCACGATAGTCCGACACGCCCACGTCCTCTCCCCCCCTCATCCACTCCCCGGATCCCTGGGGAGGTACACCGCACCCCCCCCCTCTTCGCCTCTTGACACTCTAGCCTCTTCCGTTAATTTTAAAGGCGAGACATAGAAGACTCCCTCGTGAGATTTTATTTTATCGGGTAGCATTCTCGCGCCCTCCGTGATGTGCCCAACGAAAGCTTGCGATACAACTACCTCACCTAACACCTCCTCATCTGTCACCGGCTTAAAGGTATTATATTTTCTTTTGCTGTACACCAGTTGTGCACCCCTGAGTTTTTGCCCATTGAATTTTGTGTGCCTCGTGAACTGAGTTGCGGTCGTGGGGGAGCGATATTTGAGTTGTTTACGAGAGTTGAGCATCTAGAATGTATGGAATACGGCTGTCATATTTTGAAGTTATTAAAATCAATGTGTGAAAGAGTAACTGGCTTCATTCAGTATACATCACTTATACTCACCCTTAAAGAGTTACTTAATGAATAACTAGACTGATTTGTTTTGTGCCGATCATTTGGTTGGAATCGTGGCCGGTAAGAATAATGCTAAGTAAATGGTGAATTTGATTCCTTATCCGAAGCGAATTTTAAATCATTTATAATATTTTATCCCCACCCGGTTCCATTTTCCATTTAAAAGACTGCTGCCAGTCCTACTATTGGTCTGAATGATATGGGATTATTATTTCAGAATCCAAAAGAGAACTTACCGACTCATTGTCATCAACGTCTATTTTGCTATGATTTCGTTCCAAAAAAAATATTTCTCATCGAAAAGGGATAATGCCGACTTGAGGTGCAAGCAGACGCTGATAAATTTGGTTAAATTCCTTGAAAATACTACTAATCGGGTTGATATTTCTTTATCTGTGGCCCTGTAGCTTTCGCTACGTGATTGAGGGATATCTTTCCTCTCTCCCTCCCCGCGATTCATTAAGGGATGGAGATTGGAAATGCTTAGTTAAGAACTAACGTAAATTATCATCTCTGTGGCGGCCGTGAGACAGTGATATTTTATGAGCTGTTGACGGAGTGGAGCATATAACATTTACGTAGGGTAGCTGTAAATGTTTAAGTTTAATTTCAAACTCAATGTGTGAAATAAACCGTTCATCTTTTATTGTTAATTAAAATAACATTAATAAGTAACTTAACGGTTGATAAGACTAATTTATTTGCTACCGACCATATTGTTGACATCATGGCCGGAACAGAATAAATCTTATTCAAGAATACGTCCACGTTATGTTGGATGTTTTTGTGGATGGGAAACACGTAGTTAAGAACTCACAGGAATCTCTAACTCCAGTTACTATTGAATCGAATCTTCATCAAATCCTAGGGTCGCTGGCGGAGAAACGTCCCGCGGAAGGGAATTCTTCGGAGGAAATACTGACGGCGCCCGTGGATTCATATCCAAGCGCCCCACTTATCAAAGAGCCCCTCCAAACTCTTCAAGAAGTCTCTCACTTACCCTCCCTCCTCTGGAAAGGCACCCGCTTTTAGTATTAGGCCGAAAACGTTAGTCTCTTCCGAGAGCAGTAATGCGAGGAAGTGGAAAGATCTTTGTCGTTAGAGTGGGAGGATTTCCCAGAATTCGTGATTATTTGTCTCGGAATAATAACACACACACACACACCCTGTTCCCATCCCTCCCCGCGCCCCCACCGGAGGGAAGCAATTTATACCGCTTGTCTGATCCGTGTCAGGGATTTGTGGCGTGGGGAGCTAACGAGAGGGATCCCGCGGCTTGGGACAGTTTGCACGAACACCCTCCCCACCAACCCCCCCTCCCAGAAACACTGCTATTCTAACTCTCCGCTCCTTCCAATTCCAACCCACCCTCCCTTTTGACAAATTCCACCCTCCCTCGCCCTCCTCCCGAGTTCCCGATAATCCCATCGCAGTATGAATTGTGGGATTCGGACGTCGCGTTTTATTTATTCTCCCGCGCTTTCGTCGTCCCTAACGAGCACCCAGGCCCCGTGTCACGGTCATTCTCCGCGAGTCTTTTCCAGTAATTGCGGAGCGCATGTGATTCGACTCCTGTACTCTCTCTCTCTCTCTCTCACACATACACACACAGTGCTGCTGCTTTTTTTTTAAATTGCGGATATCACGCAGTCCCTCCTACGTTTCAGGCATCGTCGTTTCGATCCCAGGCCGTGGGAGAGAGAGGAAAGTTCACCAAATTGAGGTGATTAATTTGTAGCGTCGAGGGATGAGTCGTCAGAAATTCAGTGAATTTGTTTCGCTCGAGGGCCTGATAGATACATAGGGGGATGTGTCAATCGGATGATTAGGCTTTTGGGTGTTCCTATCGTTAGGGGGAGGGCGAGACCCTTTTTGCCCTCGATTTGCTCACCGCTCCTCGGAGTAGCTCTCAGCAACCCTGTCCATCAAGTCCGTATTTAGCCTCTCTTTCCTGGGTTTTGAGTTGCAATTCCGTTTTCAAAATTGCCAAAATTACGTGTCTGGCTCAATTACAGGAAGACCACACGCATGCTGTGACGACGAGTCACGTCTGCCGCGGTTTTGAAAATGTCTAATATTGGTTTGCCTAATTTTTGGTGCTTTAATGACTTTGCATCTTTTGTATAAAATAAATTGCTATATTATCAGTAAAATATAATGTCATACTTTCACAGCATCGATTTGCAACTTCCTTTCAATATCATTTTTAACCTTTTTGTACTGCCAGTGTTAATATTTATCCCACAAACGGTTACCGTAGCGTAATATTATCATCATAAGTCATTGAATCCTATGATTGGTTGAGTAAAGCCCTCCATTTTGCCCTGTCCTATATTGCTCTTCTGTTTTTTTCCTGTTTAAATGGCGTACTTGTCCCTTGGTCTTCATTTTCACGCTTATATGATATTTGCAATTTCACGAGTGCAGTGTGCATAAAATTTATTTCAAAATAAAAGATGCTTCCCGCCAGAAGTTTAAGGAGCTTTCAAATATCATCAAAGTTTTATTATAGAGAAAAATGGTTTTTTATCACTCACTCTGTTTTAAATGTTCCTTTTAACAAGGAAGCTAAATCTCTCTTGTGTATATAGTTAGAAACTGCATTCTCTGCGCAAACTTTAAGGCCTAGGGCAAAGAATGATGTAATGTTTATTTTGAATTAGTATCTTCACATTTATAGCATGCATGCCTGATTTGAAATCATTAAAGCTCTTTCTTTATTAAGTTCGGAAAACATAAAAAGGTAACCAATATCTTGGGGCTTACGGCGCTAATGAATTCTTTGCCTTTGCCTTACCCGAAATGGAATGGCATGATTGAAATGTACCTATGCATACAATCACTGTTGCCATTGATTTTAAGATAATTCTTAGCTTCGTCTTTTTCCGGTAGCTCTGTTAGATTAGAGCTATTTAGAAGTTGTAATTATTGTAACTGATATTTTCCTCCACGCTGAGCCACATAACCATGCGGTGACCAGGATCCAGATTGAGCAAATACAAAGAGACTAAACCTCTTAGAGGAAAGTGTAGCAACTCATTTTCTAAACGGGATACAACTTAAAGATTAGTAGATCTTTCACTTCAGGTCCATGATTGGTACGATACAGTCACAGGGTGTGATGTATTCTGCCCATTAAATGTCTGAATGGATTCCAGGAAATTTATATTTCGGGCTAAAATGTTGTTTAAATCTTTAAATGCCCCTGGATTTATCAATAGATGAAATCTTTATTTATTTACACGACTGGCTTTCTTTTCTGTGCCGGGCCGATCTCGTGACTCGATGTCGGGGGCCTTTTCGCTCTCGGCCTTTGTCTCCTGCCCTTTTCATCGCGTTGGGCGTTTTCGGCATGTTAGGAGTCATTCATCATTTTGTAATCATGAAATCGACAGCTTTCACTATTTGAACTACTCGAGCTCAAATTTGTGCCGTCTTGTGCACGAAGTCTTGTCTTCCGCTCCGTAACGGGTCAATCCACTGCCTTTTCCGTCTAACGATGCGAGCGGCGAAACCATGTGCGAGACAAGAGGGGCCCGTCCAGCGGGAAGATTTATAGACTACAGCGTTATCTATATTGCTTCCGAATTACTGTTCGTGTGGAATCCATTCAGTTCTAAGTACGCAACGATGCACTCCCAGCATTTAAGGTGGTAATTTATGAGTCGTTTAGTGCAAAATTTTAATCAAATTTCAAGTAATTCGAAAAATTATCCTGTGACCACACTTCACGCTAAATCACTAAGCATGTAGAAATTAAAATATTACAAGAGTTTTTTTTATTTTCTCTTTAATGAAAGTAATGTAATGACTTCGTTATTAAATGATAGTTGTCAGTCACCATAGAAAAATACGGCATGTAAAAATCTGTACACAATTTATCGGAGTTATTTTAAATATAATACCAAAGTCATAATTTTTAAGTCAATGATGAGGCCCGTTTTACCAAAACTTAATTCGGCAAAAGTTTGAAGATACTTGCTAGAATGATAACATTCTAGTATCGCGTGATACAGAACCAGCAATCTGACAATCGTCATCGATATTAGACTGGCTGAGTAATGTGAATTCATAATTACGATACTAGTTAAATGCTAGCACCTTGTATCCTTCAAAATAGCTTATCAATTTTTAAATAAAAAATGTTAAAACAATTTCTTTTGTGTTTTCGGAGGTGAGTGGTCACCATGGAAAATGAAACTTTAGGAAACCGTATTTCTCGTTGCCAACGATAGCCATATTGTTGAGCTAGCACCAAAGCCCTTGGGATACATATGCACGGTGCACTTTTTCTTTACGATTAATTTAATACCTTTCTTCGGAAGTCTTGCATTTAATGTGTTTGAGAATCTCAGTGAAGCAAAGATTACTAAACGACGCGGCTGTAGCGTAAATATTTGCCCACGTGTGAAATAAGAAGTATAACCCTTCATTCGTTGGAATTGATGTGACGGAAAAACGTAGTATCTCAAATCTTCATGTGTGGATGATTTCCACCGAAATCTGGTGTGTGCGTGTGCACACAATAATACTGTGGCGTCAGCAGACGAATGAGCTGTCCTTGCGAATAGCAAACGTGCTGATGGCCGTTCTCCAAAAAATATGCATATGCTAAAAAATCTACGGTGGAAACTATACAACGGATTACTCATGCATCCGTATCTCATCGTATCACATGATAAGTAGATAGTTCAGATTTAAGGTTCACGAAAATTTTGGACATCATCCTTCCCAGTTAGGTTTTTACATAGAAAATGTTAGAGCGGAACCAAGTCATGCGACCAAAACTTATTCACTGCCAGCAGAGGTGTTGGGTTTCCTTTGCAAAATAGAATCTCGGATAACATTACAAATAAGGAAATCGGATCGACGCAGTATAATGATGTCCTAGTGTGTGTTGTCATTTTTGGGCCAGTGACTTTGGAACTATCTGCGGAGGCATTTAGACACGTGCCAAGTATGCAGGGTTTCATCAAGTTCATATGTAGGGATAATTTGTTCCATCTTGGACTTACGTTTCAAATGAAGCCTTACTATATGAACTTGATTCATGATCCGCGTAAACGAATTTTTAATGAAGAGTCTCGTAATTTTGAAGACCCACGATGATGGCGGTGAAAGTTTAACGAATCCCCATCTCCTATTGATTTGCTGCGCACAGGGATACAGTACTTCATTTATGGAGCTTGACTTTTATTCAAGGGATCTGTGCGTGTGTTATGGGCACTAAAAGAAAGGTACACATTAAGTAAACGAAATGCCATGATCCCGAAAAAATCCAAAGTTGGAATTATAGCGTCATGAGCAATGCATAAAACATTGAGTCAGCCTTTTTACGAAAGAATGGACCAGTATTTAAAAACCCAGGGGTTCGGATTAATGGAGCATGAACTCGTTGGCTGGTGGTATTAAAAAAATATCCGTCCTAGATTTTCTCCGCAATCGAAAGCAAAATAAAAAGTCTTTTGGCCGCATATAAATTTACGAATTCACACCAGTTACTTCTACATTTGGAGCGGGTTAATGTGCAGAAACCTTTTTTTTACGTTTGTGTTAATTTAATGATTATTGGGAGACACAGCACGTTGGATTGGAATTTTATTCGTTTCGTCGTCTGGGAAACTGTTCCATCTCATGGATGGCTGGCCCTGTTAATCTGCGGCATTCTATGCCCACCACTATGGCCGCCATGAAAAAATACAAAGGGAATAGGCAATGTTTCTCATAGCATTTTATTTTTAGTCATAACAAAACCATGTTTCGAAAATTGAGTCTCTAATTATTTACAAAAACGAATGCTGTTTGTTTTATGGCAGCTTTCGATAGTGGTATATTCTCTGTGAATTGATAAATGGGAGGTAAACACCTCCAGTAGCAGATGAGATACAATGTCATTTTTATTAATCCGCTAATATTTTTTTCCGGAAAAATTTTAGGGAGGGCTTGTGACTGCCTATTTTTGTGACGGTTATTTCGATACAATTCAATACCATTCACAATTTTTACGGTGACCATCGGAAAACAGTCTGAATCATATGTTTTTTTTTACGTTTACATCGTAAAAAGTTGCAGTTTAGAAATAATTCTGAGAGAAACGCTTTACTGCATTGTTTTCATGATATTCTTTATGGGTGTACATACTGCGGCATGTTTTACTAACCTTTACTGTCACACTCTAGAGGTACGTGACCTTAGGTACAGTGTAATCTCATTCATAGAGAGATTCCTTGCGGATGGAGTTCCAAAACTGTTCAACAGCGATAGTCTTTAGATTATATACATGTTGCTTTTAACGTTTTCTTTATAATTTTTCTTATTATCATATTCTATACTCTTTATTACTCACTTCCTTCCCTCCTCTAGAGTACGGGATCGTATCATAGTCTGTTTTGTCTAATATTTCATTTAGTATACATAAAATATAGCTCCGTGCATTGAATAACCTTAATATAAAGTATAAATTGGAATTTATTGTTGCCAAACATTTAATTTACTGAGATTATACCGAGAAGTTTTAATTTATTCAACTGATATCGTGTAAAAACAAAACCGGAGGCAGCTGACCGATATAAACCCGAACAATCTAGAGAACATTACGACGATCGACGCAAACCTGAATGAGAAATACGTGGGATGAATGTTCGTTCTTTTCCAGTTTTATTCGATGGATCACGTGAAAAATAACCGTCCAGACACCATTGGGTTGCGGAAAACAGTACGACCAACTGACTCAATCAAGCTGGTACAAGATGGGAGAGAAATAACCAGCGTGAATTTTTGTTTTGTTCATTATTTTTGTGAATGAATATTTTTCAATGCTCTGCGACCTTGTAGTAGATATTTTAAGTACTCGAACACACTCAAAATATTGCAAGAAAATTGCAAAAACTGAATATATATGAGCAATTAGTTTGACTCTGCATTCCTCTATTGGCAGATTTTGGATTGGACGCTCGCTGTGAGAAATCAATCTTGTAAAAATTGTAATAAATAAAAATTTGTCTTTTTAAACCCTTAATGCCTTAAACATGGCCAGCGTGGCTGTAATTCTGGTATTGTGTGTGGTTCCAGAGATGTCATGATCACGATTTCAGAAGAGTCAGTTGTAGTTAATTTTTATTCATACTGAGGGTGGCTCGGATAAACTCTCATGCCAAAGTCGCTCTAAAATTTTCATAATTATGGACGAAAATGAGCAATGTTATGGTTTATCAGGTTTTTTAGGTGGCTAAGAAGTGACCAGTTAATACTAAATAGATTCTTAAATCCTTTCAGGGCCCTTTCTGAACTACAAATAAGTTTCACACGAATTTTTGCGACAGAGGTTTACGAAAGAGCTCATGTTTGCGCACTTACAATCATAGATTTTACGTAGAAATTTAGAGGAGTGCAGTTAAAAGTATATATAAAACATTTGATAACATTTCTAACTTTCTTTGTATCTACCCTCGACCGGTTTCTACCTTTTCGTGTCATTTTCAAGGGAAAGTAGTTAACAGTATAAATGTTATAATAAAATAATAACAGAATTTAGGAGTGATATACTTATTTCCCTGTTGATAGTGACATTAATGCGCTGAAAACGGTATGGGGTTGCAATAACTAGTGCGGAAGCTACAAAGGTTATTTCATTTCATTCTACATAATGAACTCTAAATTCCGCTAAGTTAACTCGCGATCTATAGATGATATTCATTAGATAAACGTTGCAGCTATTGACTTGAAAATGCTATTTACGATCACTTATAATGGATTTTTTTGTTGGCTAGACTTGGTAGTGAATGACGTGTGAAAACAGTTTATCCTTGAGCGAGTATTTTTGTTTCAGAACTTTATCGTAGATGGCGTGGCTCGGAAGTGCGGGCATAGAAACTCCCCGCGGGGGGAGTGGGTGCCGTCCACTGGGCGGGCAGGCGGACGCTGGGGCCGGGTTGATCCCAAGGGCCGAGGCGAGTTTCGCCGCACCGTGGCGCGCTCCTCGCTCGCCTCCCTTAACACACTTCCATTGAGACGAATCTGAAAGACATCGCCCGCAGAGTTTCATTTTGTATATCCTTCTCCCGCTCCGCTATGGCCTTGCTCTCTAGGCTACCACTCACATCCACACCGGACGTGAATGGATTGCTGCGGATACGCCATTAAATAAATAGGGATCGAGAAGGATGTTTGGGAGAAATGCATGCATTCAAAATTAGGTGATCGCTGCTAACTGTAAGTTTTCAAAGAGAAAACAAAGCCTTCCGGACCGGAAATCAAATCACTGAACTTTTGAATTAAACTTCATGTGTGAGAAAAAAATCCAATGAATCACATTTATATTGGTCTAGTTGATGTGCAGTGAAAATTGGAAACCACGTCTGTTTTACTTGATTACCTTTCCTCATTCTTTTCTGTGCATACATCGTACTTTTCTACAACGCTCCATTATACTGTTTCCAGGTTACTAGATCTGCTTTTAATTTGTGGACTACAATCCTTTGACGTTGGCATAAAGTTAAAGATAGTTCTTTGAAGCTTTATAATTCTGTCATATAATTGACTGGATGTACGACTGGAGAACTTTTCATAGCTAAAAAAGTGACTCATAATTTTCCTTATCAATGTGATATCAATTAATATCAGATAAACCTTGGTCGTCAAGTAAAGCACAGGTGAAAACACTGTTAAGATAATTGTTCGTGGAAATCCTAAAACAAATGACTCTTGGAGTAAATATTTATGTTGAAGAACTGGCTTTCTATCTAAAGGGTGCAGGTTTTCATCATTGCGACGTCAGAGATTTTTCATCGGTGTTACGATCCTTGTATGATTGGGATGTAAAGAGTACATCAAATGCAGCCCTTAGTCCGTCGGGTTCCGTCCGTTAAACTTAAAATGTGGTGACGTTTGTTTAGCGTTTTCTAATGTCGACGCCGAGTTTCCCTCCACCCATCCTCGATTCCAAAATAACCACTTTTATACCATGCTTTTCTTTTGACCTTGTTGGTACAAATGGCTTCAGCAATAGGCCGCCTTCCCTAATTGATTCAATAGCCAATTGACAGACTCATAGCCCGCCACAGGAAATATTTGGACGAAAGAAAATTTTTTAAGTCGAGTTTTGCAAGTGTGGTAGTGCTTCTAGAGCACTGTCTGAAACGACCTATTCAAATGAGATGGGAGGAAATACGTGATTATTTCATGAACCTTCAACTATTTTTCTGTTCTTGATTCTCTGCATGACCGGGAAAATATATTCTCAGAGAGATAACAAAAAATATCCCGTTTCGAAATATGGAGCGAAAAAGAATAAAAGCCTAATTATTTTAAATACTCATGAAACCTTGTCTGCCTTGCTAAGTTTCTTGCTCAATGTTCTATTTTTTCATTAATACATCTTTTTTATCTTGTTCGAGCACTTCTGAATGGTGCTTTATTCCTCATCGTAATTATAATTTTACCTTTATCTAGAATTTCTTCGGCCACGGCTATTATTCTCTCCGCTCACCATTTCCTCTATTGTTTTTTAATGTACGGGTTTGGTTACTCAACTCTCATCCTCTTTCTGAATAAGACCTATAGGCCTTTTATCTTCAATGACTGTGCCCCAGGTGTTCCTGGGTTTACATTTTTGCAGCGGAATTGAATCGCAAACCTTAGCGGATTCTGATATGATACCAACCACGTTTTTGGTCCACAGGTGACGTAATATTAATTAGAATTCCTGGGCTGAGAGGAAAAGGATCTGCAAAAGCAGAATCTAGCTTAATTTTCTCTTCCTCGAAAATTCAGAAGCTTCATTCTGGCCAAGGGCATTAAATTCGGCTAATCTGGGGTCGACAAGCTGTGCGTGATACATATAACATTCCAAATTACCAAGTAAATCGTCATAAACAATGACCATTTCCACGGTTCAAAGGTATAGAAGTGTAAAATTAGCTAACAATGCGCCTTGGTTCTCTAGGTTAAAAAATGGTGATGGAAATCTACATAATACCCTGCGAGATGCCGCATGGGTGTGTGGTTTTAGGTTACCAGCCGTGTTAAGATGTAAGTTTTTGGGAGCTGAAATGGTGACATGTATTATAGGAGTGTTTTTAGTAGAGCTCAACTTTTATTTTGGTCGCTTATTGTTCGCGCAAAGAACAAGTTTTTGCACCTATCTGTTCGGTAGTATATCTCTCTTATTTTATCACATCTGTCAAACCTAGAGATGTTGTGAGGAGTCATGACAATATTCTCTATGTCGCCCTGAAAAATATAGTTCTGAATGCTCCATAATGGGCGCTCATGACATTAATAAATCTATTTAATTTTTACTCTATAGTGTACATCATCTAGTGCTTTGATCAAGTGAAAATAAAAAAATAAAAACTTGGAGATTTTTGCATGTTTACCTTAACGGTATTTTTTCCCTGGGATGGACACCTAGTTTCATAGTGAGTAATTGAATATGGTGTGAATCGAGATAACGGGTAATTACATTTAAATTGAGTCTATATGGGAACCTGGGATTTATTGGCGCTAAGAAGTGGAAATATTTGGCCTGAATCGGTATACATCCTCAGCCGTGATTTATAAACTTGTATTTTAGCTACTACTAAGAATCTTGTTTGAAATTGACCTGAAAGAATTTGAGTGCCTAAGGAACGATATGTCATACTGTTCAACGGTAGAATAAGTAATAAAAATTTAAGATGATGTCGGAAGATGTAGGATGGAACAGTACTTGTATATATTACGTTTAAACAATTTGACAGTTTACTTGAAATTCATATGGCTATATCTTACTAACTTTTCAAGTCTCTATAGACTCAATTTCGCCCGTTATCCTATCTCCTGGAACCACCCAAACGCTTTCCAAAGAATCCGTTCGACGATTTTATTTCCACCCACACTCAATTAATGCTGTCGGCGACACTTGAGGTAATGACCCATAAATTTTGGCTATCGTCTTCAGCTTCATGTCAGTAGTCAAGTCGCAACCCAGTTGCGTGCGCCATTAATAGTACATTACTTATTTCTAAACATGTATTTAAGGTTTAAATGAATTTTTAAAGGGAACTTGTCACCTATTTACGGTATCTATTCACAGCCAAGAAAAACAGTCCGTTTTTGGTGCTTTTTAAATTGAAGCAGTCTTAAGCAATTAAACCTATTAATTTAGAAGCCGTTTGGTGAGAACTTGCGTTAGTTTGATGCATGTAAATTCAGACTAATGCTATCTTGGATACAAATATTTACCCTGTTAAAATATAAAAGGCCTCTTTATTAAAATGAAATTACCGTTACAATCCAAGTCATATCTTTCGTGTTCATCTACTTCAGCCACTAAAGGTGGTTGATTCTATTTTAGTGTAGACTATTATTCTATTTTTGTAAGTTCAGCTTATTTATTTGCCGACAACGTAAATGGCATATTTCGAACTCCGACATGTATCGGTAGGTTAAATCATGGGAATAACATTTGGGAAACATTCTGCAGAACGGACAGGTTACAAATGTAATTCTTCCCGCGAACGATAAGAGATAATAATGGCTGCCAACGAGGCTTTAATAGGTTTGTATATAACTTATAAAGCTATTTTGTAGATTTTTTCCTAAACATTGTATCTTTATCTGCTACCTAGTACCATCGGTATATTTGCGCTGTAACTTATAAATCTCTGACCATTTTAGTAGTTTTTTGAAAACTAAACATTAATACTAACAGTCCTAAATCGGTATCATGCATTAGTGTGGCGCGTTTGTGAGATTTCGACTCCAAAAAAGTTTTAGCAGGCGTTTGCTAATGCATCATTATTCATGGTTACATTTACCGAAATAGGGTATAGTGTAATGCATGTTGGTGAAGACTTACCTCCGGACCTCACACCCTTAAGGTGGATGGCGCAGGCTATTATGTAGATGCAGTGCAGTGTAGCGGAATCTGATTTTACGTCTTCGGTTCTCATTGTATTTTCTTTCTCCTCTAACTCGCCTCATTCTCGTTTAGCGTCGCGTGCGGCTTTGGGCTTATTCAGGGCGAGTGTGCGGTGGAGGCCAGGTTTGGGTGGTGCGGGGCGCGGGCGGTGAAGGGCCGCGGGGCGTGTCGCGTGCGACTGCCGGGGCGCGGCGCGACGTGCCCGCGGCTGCGGTCGCCCCGCATCCGAAATGGGTCGAGGAGGGAAATGGTTGTCTCCGGCACTCGTCAGGAATGCGATCCCTGTATTTTTTTTCGAAATGGTGGAGTTGTTCGGGGCGGGTGTAGTGCATGGCTGGGTGTGGAGGGGATGAAGGGGGTGGGAAGAGAGATGCTTCTCGCGCCACCACCGGGCGAAAAAAATAACACTTTTCTCGTCGCTAAATCACGAGAAACCTCGTTGCAACCACTCCTACTTCTGTCAGTCATCTAGCAACTCCATCTCTCCGCACCCAAGCGTCTTTCTCTTTTCAACTGTTAAACTCTCCTTCATTTACATAGCTTCTCCTATGATTCTTACGGGATTTTCTGGCAGAACTATAATTACCGTGATTTTCAATCATTTTCCAACGAATGAAAATAGATAAGTAAGATAAATGCCATGGTTACGATATTTTGAAATAATTGATTTAAAAATGCTCAAAATTTTCAGGTACATTAGCCTCATACGGTTTCGTCTGCGAGGGAAAATGATTCGGATTATTTCATGGAACTAATTCCCAAAATAAATGAAAAATCTTACCGTATAAGTAAATTTAATATCTGTGTCAAAGCACGCTTCACTTAGGCATCTCCATGGATAACGTGGATAAATTCATGGTGATAACAACAATTATGGACGCCTAATACAGACTTTCATGTCTTTATTGGTCACGTAGCTTTCAGTCAATTCTCTTTTTCTCGTTTACGGGTGTATTGGCACCGGCAGGTAACTTAACCTCTTGGTATTAATTATGACTGACATTGGCTATTTTTCGGTTCAGTGATTCCAAATGGCGTTTATATATATTGTATATATGTTACAGCCATTTTTCATTAAGGTTTTGAAGTGAGAGCTTGGTGTCTCTAATCTTTTAATGAATTTATTTTACCACCGATTAATCGTGGACTCTCAAGTTGCAGTGCATCTTGTTTGTTTTCTATCATGGATACGATAAAAAAGCAGATTGCGTTGGGAACTCGTATGTAATTCAACCGGGATTTAATTTATCTCCGGGCAGCAGTATTCACGCTGTTTCTTTTGCGGAGAAGCAAGCATCTATGAACGCCACTCGATGTTCGTATGCATGAGTGTACACCGATGAGAGAGCTTGGGGTTCGTGTCTGCTCGGCCTGCTAGCGGTGGAGCTCGTGTCGTGTACTCCATGAGCGTTCGTCTGGGAAGGAATCCAGGCAGGGCGAGTACTATGCTTAAAAGTAGCTGAAGCGATTATCATGGGTCAATGAGTGTAATTTCAGTGTATTTTTAAGGCCCTAAGTCGGAAAGTATTCTTGAACCACATTCTATTAATTTACATCTGATTATGCATCTGAACAAACCAGGCAAGCAGTAATGGAAATGATACTAGAATTTAAAAAATGCAATTTTTTCCTAATTCGAACACGTTATTTCAACAGATTTCGGCTCGGAATATGAAATTAAGACAAAAAATTGTTGTAACATGCTTTCTTTTCTCGAGTATTATTCATGATTTATATATTTCGGCATATAGGCTCAGGGTGACACGTTGAAATTTATCAGAATTAATATAATACTAATTAATGTACTGTTTGAAATTTAGAAGGAAATCTGTACAAATGTACTCGAGTGATTACGATATATAAGACGTGTGTCGTTTGGCTAAGAATTAAGAGCATTGGATTGCCGAAATACAGCCAACTTGGTTCGATACTATTTCTTCACTTTTATTTATAGGTATCAGAAATAGGAAGGCGAGTGCAAACTTTAACACAAATCTGTGCATTAATTGAGGTTACTATAGCCATTACAAGGATAATAATTAGGGGACAGGAGAAGAAGGTTTGCGGAAGTAGCTCTCTAATCATTTTTGCGCATGCTCTCCGACAGTCTAGTTTTGGTTCGCTTGGTATAGAATGGGATCGTTTCCGTGAAAGGACAAGCTTATAATGACAATGTGTATGAGCTTTGAGAAGGCATGCATTTGATGAGGCTTCACTTCTATCCACTTCTAGGTAGGAGCACAATTCATTGCAATAAAATGGAGGCTGAGGTTGCGAGCCGGAGACAAGGAAAGCCAATATGAGTTTGATGCGAATTTGTTACTCATAACAATGTCAATAGAGTCCAAAATTTCATAGAAATGCCCGCTTACATTGATAGTGCATGTGACTGACCCGACCTTTGAATTTCTTTTATCGCTCACGCGGAGTATACTGTTACCCATCATGTAGAGGAAATAAGCAGAGTGGATGAGCATTGGGATTAATAGGAATACATGCCAGTAATATCAGCGCTAATTCAAAGCAATTTCCAATTTTCGAAGCCACTGCACAGGGTGTAGCGCCGATGACAGCACGTGCCGACGTCAGGAAAAGCTCTAAAATAGAGATTCTGGCTATCCTCCTACTAAATTTGGCGTTAATTTTGGGCCCTTGCATTTAGAACGCAGTCTGATTCTTCAATTTTAGCTTTTTGGTGTGTTAATACGCTGACCGCTGGTCACTTTAGCTATCATGCCATTCCACGTATTCGTGGTGCATAACCCAGTTGAACTTGGATTCAAGCATCACCTCGGGATATGATTGGGACATTCCCATCATGACTAGTTGATTTCCTTTTGCAAAACAAGTGACATCCTCGAGTGAATGTGACGATGTTATGAACTCGTCAATCCTATTTTTTCGTCTAGTGGGAGATTACCCAAGTGTTTGAAAAAATCTTTAACAAAAACATCGTATTGAACGAATTCATCTTGAGTAAAGAAACTTAACGGAAATGCATTTCCGCTTGTGCTTTGGAATACGATCGATTTTTCTTGAAGCGGAGAATATCAATTTCCGGTAAAAATTACTAAATACCTGGAGAAAGCTTGAGTCCGTATATGATGTCCGGAAAAATGATCAAATATTTATTTTGTCAAAATGGAAATCAGTATTTGTTGGAAGTCTTTCAACATAGTATTTTCAAAAACCATCGCATTGGATCATACACATGTCTTATATTCTAATTTACTAAACAATAAAGTAATTTCTAAGCATCTATTTTGAAATAATATATCTTTTTCAAAAAATTCTTATTTGGCATTATCACTTCTGAACTCACTGACAATTTTAGTTGACATAAATTGAGTTTTCATTTTACACACGTTCAGTCGAGGGTTCGGTCTTTAGTAAGTTCCATGGAGCAAGCCAAAATAGTGTTATTCAATTTTGTCCTTGGTATTTATAAGATTTGATCAGATTTTGAGGAAATATTTTACTGTAGGTACTAATGCGTCTTTGAATTAATGTTTTTAACCGTACGACTTCACATTAAATTCTAGAGATTTTTTCGTTCCCAATTTCGCCCTTATGTACCCAATATCCCAGTCTATTACCTGTCCGGCATCATCCGAATGCTTCGTGCCAATACTTTCAACCATTGCACTAAGGTTGTCTTGTATAGTCCCACTTCAGTGCAGCGTGAGCTTGCAAGCGCCAGACTTTCACGGCGGCAGCGGAAGTGAAATTGACTGTTCTGACGGCGTAAGATTTCGGATGCCCTTAGAGCTCTGGAACATTATCCAATAAATAGGAGAGCGAAGGCTAGCTTCCTCGGCCGACAGTCTTCGAATTCATACCTCGAGGCTGTGGGTGACAATAAACTGGACTGTGAGAACGCCAACCAAGTAGTGAAATTGGCCCTTAAGCTGTACTATGCCTTCTTTAATATATCGTCAATGCCCAAATTATCCTGTTATCTCCCGCTATAAATAAACTATTCATGCTATTTGTATAGTATTAGCTAGGAAGTTTCTACAAAAAAAAAAAAAAAAAATATATATATATATATATATATATATATATATATATATATATATATATATATATATATATATATATATATATATATATATATTGTAAATTTCATAGGATTTTTTGCAATTCTTCCGGTGTTAGTTTATTCATATAGTATATACTAATCGCATTCTGCTAAAGGAAAAATTATACATTTTTGATTTCGTGGGATTTATATCAATACTACTTGTTACATCTGATAATTTTGGCCTATGTTTTTGCATAGGAACGATCATGCCAATTAGTCGATGAAACAGGAGTATTTCAGTTGGTTGATTACCGTAGTTTATGGATTGAGTAGGGTTTAGTGGAAAATAATATCCCATGAAATGTACAGTATTTTTTTTCTGCTAAAAGCATCTCTTCTCCATTACTACTACTTTTACCGTTATCAGAACATCAGGATTGGTTGGCGACAGTGTCCCACCTCTTTCTTCTCTCTACTAACTTTTTCATTTCTGAAAACCGTCCACATCCCATGACCTCCATCATATGCTTAAATAGCCCAGTTCAAGTCCTCCCTATCTACCTTTTGCCTTATGCCCTCTCTAAAATATCTTTACCATTCCCATATGCTACATTAAGTGCCCTATCCATCTGACCCGTCTTTATATTTTGTTGTTCCCGCCTTACTAGCTGACGTACCTTCATCACGAGGAGTCAAATGAACATTGAGCAAAATAACAGACGAATATACTATGCAGTGCTTCCTTATCTTCCTGCCGCTTCTGAAAGTGTCTTAGTTAGGTGCTAACTAAGTGTCACCCAGCACTTTGCGTGCGCTGATTGTGGCGTCCCGTCGCTTCGATCCCATGGGGGAACTGGGCTTTATTGCTCACAAAGATTGATAGATATTCTCGGACATTCTCCGTTTTGGGCCATTCGTAATCCTTCGAGCGTCCCACTTTTAAGCCGCAGCCATTAAATACGTGCGAGACTCTTTTAACGCCATCCACCAGCTCATCTCCTTCGCTTTCTCTTCCCCTCTTCCTTGTTTCTCTTCGTTCCTTTCTCGCCCCATCCTCCTGTTTGCCTCTGTGGCTGAGAAGCGGGGGACGTCAAGATGCCAGCCGGGGGACTGCGGTGTGGCGGCAGGTGGGGGGAAGAGGGAGGGCAGGTAGGCAGGGAGCACCTGCCGCCGCCTCCTGCTGAGATCCCCGTCCCTTCCCACCCGCATTTGGTATGCGTATCCGAAACACACTCAGGCAGTCGGGGTAGGGGTGCGGTGGGGGGAGAGTGGGGGAGAGAGGGGAGGGGCAAGAAGGCGACCACACCACGGCGCGGCAACCTCGCGGCACGAGTCCTCGAAATTACCTCAAATTTCGGGGAGACTAAAACAGCCCCGGGGATGAAGTCGGTGGAGAATCACTAAGCACGTCACCGGGAAAGTGGTTGCAATCACGAGCTTCGTCGTCGCAAGAGCCCCCCCCCCCTCCCAACCCTCCATCCCTCTCCATCCCCCTCCGTCGGCCCGGTCTTCATCTCCCCCACTCCCCGGGGAAAATAAAACGATGACGAAAAAGCAGGGGGAATGGTTTCTGTTCCTGTGTCTGTGTGGATGGATGAAATCGCTCTCATTTTTTTTGCGTGCCTTCGGAAATACGTGTGCTTGAAAATAATAATCGTGTCCCACACTCCCCGTGTGACGCGGCTCTCTCCCCGAGGCCTCGTGCTCACCGTCGGAGTTGGATTTTTTTTTTTTTAAAGGGAATGAATTTCAGCGTGCGGCCTGGGAGGAAGGTTTTGACACACACTGTCGAGTGTCCTGGATTTTTGATGCATGTTCCCTCCATTTGCGTCTTCAATTAGCGTTCACAGAACTGCGTAATTCGTTCCAATTTGATTTGTGTATTTTTTGTTCTCTCAAAGTGATTGGAGATTAACGCATCCCATGGAAACAAATTGAAAACCATGTCACGCTTTTTTCGTCTGTGCCCCCCTGACCTCTTTCCAAAAAAAGAATGCGGCATCAGCGCAAATACAGAAACCATGTGCCCACGTATATCTCAATCAGTGAAGTAAAAATTCTTAAGCTGTTGACTGATAAAAGATTATCATTTAACCTTAATTTATGAGTAAAATCTTTCACTGGTCAATTTTAGGTAGTTACATAGTCTATTCGGGTATGATTTCTTCTCAAAGTATCTAATTAATCAGCTGAACATGAATAGTGGGCGTATTCTATCATGACTTTGGATGACGTAGCCCCATAATTATGTTTTATGATATCCTCTCCTTGTTTTGCAGAAAAATAAGGATATTTTTATGCTTACGTGTATAAAATTAGTGTGGTGTACCTGCTATTCCGATGCACTGGCTAAATTTTTATGCAATTATTGCGAATTCCTTCGGTGCAGTACACCTTTTTCTGGTAAAATATATTTTTCATAACCTATTTAACGTCTTTTGACTGTTAATGTATCATGATGGTAAATTATACACATTAAATGCATTTACCAGTTAGTAGTTATTTAGTAAGTTAGGTCATAATATCCGCTGGCCCTTTCGCGTTTATTCTTTCATATTCATTGTAAAATTTTCTTCTTATGATTTTTGCGACTGATTTTTTTCTCGGAACGTGGTGATGCATGAGCTATGATTTTTATCATATTAATACTCTCATTTGGGATATTTTCTCATCTTTTAAATGAAATGATGGATTCTATCAGAGGAATATTCAATTATTTAGAGTGAAAGAGGCATCGAAAAATTCAGCAAAATGACAAACTTAATTGTATTTTACATCAGGTCATTAGATTTGCCAGAAAATCGTATCACCACTGTTCGTATCGGTAAAAACCCAATTACCAGGCCAATTTCGTGGCTCGTTTTGCGGTGGCAATGCACCAACGAGGTGCTTTGATTCCATTCTGTCAATCTGCACAATCAATGTCACACTATGCATTCGGATTCTCATGACTCGGATTCCGATATTGATGAAATGTGATCCTGGAATAAGATGGACTCAACTGATGTCAAGAATGTACCTTGACGTTATCTTTCTTCGTACACTTGCTAACATTATAAAATAACTTATGAATTATTTTGATACGTCTCACAAATAAGCCGTGATTAGAATATCAGTCATTGAATGAGCAACATAAAATTTTAGCAAGAACATTGCTCACATATTAAAGGACGCATTACGCTGAAATATTTTACGGATTTTGGCGGTTGTTTTATTATCATGAAGGAGTGTATGCCTCAATTTCGTAAACGAGCGATAATTAAGGTTTGTATTTTTAGTCATGGTGAAGGAATGCTTTTTTTTAATAATAATGATCCGATCTTCTAGCTATTCATTTTTAGCTCGAGATATGCAAGGCGTCCATAAACTCGATTTAAATTGTTTTATAAAATTTCTGAACAGAATTTCATGTCTGAGTGTAATTAACGACAGATTCACGAAAACAATTCGGGAGCGTGACGTTCAGGAGTTAAAAATTAGAAATAATCGATGGTGTGACCATTTTCTTGTAACAAGCTGTAATTTCAATACCTTTTTTCGTCTATATCGCAACTTAGTAATACTACGATTTAAGTATATAATTTAGACCCATCGGAAAGCAATAATCTAGATAGATCTAGATTCATTGGGAGGCCTACGCCAGTTTTCAATATAGACAGTTATTTTTTTCATGCATTATTTGTCGTATTTTTTACAGCTGTCTTTTCTTATCTTTTCAGGTAAATACCTCGACGAGGTCCACAACTCAAAACCCTAAGGTCTTGTTTATTGATCAGGGTAGAGATCATCTTGTACTATACCCAACAATCAGTGGAATCTTTCCTTCAAACATAGGATCTGGTTCATATCCATGTTCTGCGACAAAAGGTAAAAACCGTGCTTCGGTTATTGTTTTTCAAAATAAATTTATGGAATGCAAGATGGAACATATAACTTTCTTCTTACGTTAAGGACCTTAAGTCGATAGGTAAAATTCACTGCTTTTATTAGTTATTGTCATGTTTTGATAAGTGCGTGATGTTTAATTTGAAAAATCTGTTGATGATTCTTGGGTTAAAATAAATTTTGGCTGAGGCGTCAACCGTTTGTTTATGTGAGGGATATGCTTTAGAACTATCTAATGTGGATTATATACGAGGGTAAACAGTACTATTCAGAGAATGCATTGCCAAAAAAGTAATATTTCTGAAAAATAAAATAAGTGCTTAGTTATAGAATGGTGATGATGGAATCCTAATAGTTTTTCTGTCACGCTGTAGCCCCTTTTAAAAATGTCAAACCTAACCTGAAACCACAATGGTGCATATCCACCCTTCATACCATCAATTTCCCTGAATACCAGCCATTGAGAGTATTTTTTTTGAAAATTTCCCTTTCTGCGCAAGAAATCCTTAGTTCTCAATTCCGTGCGTCATTTTTTTTTGACGACCCAACTCTGTCACCGTTTTACCTTACCAATTCAGAAGAGAGTCGGAATTGTGGACGCTCGAATATGACAACGTTTTCACGTCTAAGCTTCGAAAGTTTTAAATTGTTTGAGTAATACATGCATTACCAATTGCAAACCAAATATACTTTCATTATTCCGTGAACATCTATTATAAAGTGCTCCTTTTTTCCAGCCGTAGGTGTCAACCCAGCGTCATAAGTATGTAATCACTGCATTTTGACATCAATCAGGGCAGTTTTTGGTTTATAACTCAGAACGTAAGGATGGTGGGTTATTTTATTTGTAATATCACCGTAGTTTTTCCTTCTTATAAACATTTGAGCTATTCCTCCCGAGAACATAACATATTCATATTTTATGTGAAAACACTATTCTCCCCTTTTTTCTCCAATCACCGTATTGAAAACCGTGCAATACCATATTATAATTGCGATAATAATAGAATGAAAAGGAAGATAGGTAGTATTTCGTTGCTTGTATCAGATAGAGGACAAGTTTTTATACGAGTTACCTGGGTATGAATTCAATGATATAAATGTCATTTTACGGTGGAGCCACGTTAATAGAATTTTGATTTTGCCTAAACTGCGATGCATCATCCTCGTTATCGTCGAGGCTCGACTTATCCTCGCCCTTCCTGAGTAAGGATTTTTTTTGCGTCCAAGCCCTTTACTCTTTCGAGCTATTCCTACGCTCTCTCCGTTCCAATCTCGCCTCGCAACGGCTAATTGGCCTTTCGGCCAGCCCTTTTCGTCTCGCGTGCCAGGGTTTAAAAATATGGTCGTGAAAGACGGTTTGGCGCCCGTGCAACATTTGATAATGTGCTTAACCTCAATCAAGCCGAAATTACACGCCAGTAAAATCCTGCATCATTGCTTTAAAATACATAGGAAACGCGGATTTAGCTTCGTTATGAAATTATATATCCTTGACGGTGAGAGACTAATTTTCATCTGCCTGCTACTTCACTCCCGGTGGGTTGATTGACGTCCCGGGCCAGAGTCACGCGCCTCCCAGCGTGATCACGCGTGCCAAGGCTTTTTCTGGCGTGATTTTTAACCCGCGGCGGCCGCAATCGGCACGCTCCGTTTGAACCTTGGTTATTTCTTACTCTGCGAAAGAATAATTTCCCGTCGGATTTTCTCCGCAATCACCGCTATTTGTCGTCTCTTTTCACCGCCCCTTCTCTGTTATTTGACCGAGACCCAGATAACGCGGCCAGTTCCTTCCTGTAGAGGGGCTGTAAGCGTACCCTTGTGATGGTTGGGACTGGTAGGGATTACCGCGGGAAAAAACAGGCGTGAAAGCGGCAAACATTTGGGGTGGAAAAATTGTTATCCCTGGAAAGTATGCTGCGTGTACCACTCATTTGTTTTCCTTAATCGACACTACAGGCTTGAAAGACCATGTCCTCGTGGAATCTTTTTACGTACCAATACATGGATTATGTAGAGCTTTGATGCCGTATACTGCCATTATTCCCATAAAGTATGCCACGTATATGAAGGATAAACATTTTAGCCTGCGGAGGAATAATAATATTCCCATAAATTAAATACTGAACGGAACATTAAATAAAAATATATATTTATTGCTTGCTGCCTCAATTTCTCTCTTTAATCTCGAGGATAAGGATAATAGGTGAATAGAGATAGATACGAATTTGAAATGAACGATTTCGAATTCATCTGGTGCTTTATATTTTTGCAGGAATTATGTCATATCTCAAATCCTTTTTCCTGAAATAGAGGGCGAAAGAAAAGAGGAAAAGGGAAAGAGAAATTTTTATACCGACGGTTCACGGAGCTGAATTTCTCCTGGCATTGCGTGTAAGTGTCAAATTAACTAGTATTTTCCTACAAGAAAACTCGTAAAATTTCACTGGAGAAAATGACTATCACCATTAAATTGCGATGAAATCGTCCACCGCATTCAGTGGTTAAATATTGTTTTCGGAAGGGTGACGTTTGATACGCTGCACGCCATCGCACATTTCAAAAGGATCGTGAGCAGTTAGCATAGAAGTATTGTTGAGAAAGGTTTTTAAATCTTTCGCCGTCAATGGCTCGAGTGAAAGATTTACGGACACATTTTTCCGTTTCCAGTTCTAGAGTTCGTCCACGCGAGTAGCACCTCCATTTATCCGTTATTTCAAAATGTCTTGATTCCTTTATTTGATCATTTCTCCCGCTCCTCTCCACAAGTTCCGCTCCTTTCCCGCATCTGTCCTCCGGGCCACTTGTCAAACCTCAAATCTCTTTTCTCTCAACTTTTCCCCCTTCTCGCGCCATTCAACCATCCCAAGTCCCACCCTCCATCTCCCTATTCCCCCCTTTTTCGAGGCCCCATTTGATTCCCGTTCGTAACCCACTCCACTTTCACCTTCCTATCCACCAAAAACGCTCCACACCCAACTCTCCTCGTGAACTCCTTCCGCCCATTCCTCTGCCGATGGAGGCCGAAATTTACTCCCACGCGTCTGCAAAAGAAACCTCATTTTTCCTGCCCCCTGCCCCCCCCTCCCCATTCCCAACTCCCCGTTTCTCACCGCAATTTACCACTAGCTTCTTCTTCCTCTCCATTCTCTCCCTCTCCTCTTTCCCCGAGGATTCAATGGACCACAGGGTAGACGACCGAAGTTGGGAAACCCCGACACGAGGGAAAATGACAAATTCAACGAGGGTGAATAAGCTGTGTGTGAGGGTGGATGTGAAGGGATTGCGGAGTTCCTAGATTGGAATGGAGAGGGGGGGAGGGGTTAGAGAAGGGATGAATATAAGGAAAGGACTTATCCCCGTCCCCCGCCCTCTCGCTGGCTCGACGCGTATATTTCTAAGCAATAGAGGGTGAAGGATCTCGGGAAATTGGGCGCACCGGAGTAGTTTCGGCCGGAGTAGAGGTGAAGATGACGTGAATATTAACCCGCTCTCTTCCACATGGGCGTTGAATGGAGAGAGAGGATTGACTGTGCCGCGGCGAATGGGCTTAAAGCATTCCCCAAGTGGAGGAGGAAGAAAAAAATCTAGAGGATTACTGGAATTCAAAGAAGTTCACTCACCTTTACGAGCGAAGAATTTGACTGCAATAAAAATGAATTGTTGCCTTGTCATATACAACTTATAGTGAAATCCCTTGGGCCATTCGCTATAACCGTATTCGCTTCCTTGATAAATTCTGTGTTATCAGGGCGACAATGTGGGGCTGCGTGAGATCCAACTTCTCTGTGGACTAAGCGAAGCAAATGCAAACGTTGGGTTTTGAGGTATTATTTCACGTCGATAGTTACATTTTATACTTCTGGAGATCTTTCACGTTGAGAATTACCTCATTCTTAAGGAAAGAATGTAGGATTCATTGGCTGAAATAATTCAGAAAGTATCTGTGTCTAGAAAGTTCGTGCCGTTGGAACAATACATTAATGCATGGTCCTCGAACGCAGCTAGCAAAATGGCAAACCAATCCTTACCGTTGGCCCAGAAGTCGGCATTTAAATACCATATTCATGCTATTATAAAGAACTATAAAATCGTGGAAGATAATATCATCGTACAATTACTATTACATTTTCATGATCACGAGAAAAAAATGTCCATTCTTGGCTTGGTTATAATTTTCGGAATCTGTAATTAGGGAAGATACATTGAGATTTATTTTATCTCAATGAGCGTGATTAAAAAAACCAATTCTTTTGTTTGCTGCCCGTTCGTGTTCTATTTTCACGTCTTTGATTAAGACGACTTCTTTAAGATTTTCGTGCAATTAATTTTAATTATTTTAAGTACCCACTTCTTTATCACATTATCTCTCTTGGTGTTCTCGAGAGCTAGACCTGTCTTATTTCCTCTAAGATGGCTATTTTTCCACCTGTAGTTGCTTATCATTATCATATTTGTCGGATTGAATGTTTAAATCTGTGTCTCACGGCTGTGTACGAATTAGTCCTCCATTATATTCACAAGGTGGAAAAGCCGTATGATTAGTCTCATTCCGCATTATATCTATGTAATTATTAGATATCTTTATACTGTAATCGCCTTGGTGTTTCCTTTCTTTATCAGCAATCATCGCCGGATTTCCATTTATCCATTCATTCCATGAGATATTTTTGTACCTTTTCGGCAATGGGTCTATAAATTGGCCGTGTTTCAGAGGATGAGCTTTTTAAATGTTTTTGATAACGCCCTATTTTACTAATGTAACAAATATTTACCATTTTAAATATTGACCATTTTACAAGATATGGTCATATTATTCAAGGAAATGTAGATATAAAAAACATTGAACAACGTATCCAATGGTAGTTAACAGGTAAAAAGTTACATTAATGCAGAGGAGCCGTAGTGCCAAAGTTAGTTTTCTTGAGAAATTCTGAACAGGTGTTTTTCAGGACAACACAGAGAATATCAATTTGACGCTCGCTACATCTCTAGATACAACATATGCGATAAAATAATTGATACTTATTACCGAACATAGTGGTAAAAAAATTTGTTTTTTCCAAGAAAAATAAGTGACTATAGTAAAACTGGAGCTCCGCATAAAACACTCCCATTATATACTTCACGATTTCACCTCTGAAAAACATCTTTTTTTACCCCTTAAAATGGCTGGTGTCCTAACACCCAGTGCCACACGCCCATGCGATTGGTGGCTCACAGGTTTTTTTGTTGATGGAGATGTAGGTGAAGCAATTTTATGGTATATATATGTTTCTAGTCGTATATTCAACACCTTTTGATGATCTAATGCATGCTATTATCAAATTTACCTTCATCTATTAAGTAGTTATGTTCATCTCGCGGTTGATCTTAAAGCGCGAGTGTAGATGTGCGTTGATTTACGTGAAATCATATTTTAGAATCATTTTAGTTGAAGAAATTAAAAAAGTGTTTATTCGTAAATTTTACCTTAATTTTAATACGTTTAATTCTAGCCACAACTGAGGATTCTTTTCTCAGCAGTATCTTTGGAAATTCTGGTAAAAATATATTGATTGAAAGGCCGCTAAGGTATTCTATACTGATGTGCTTTCATAGGGCTAATAACGTTCTTGATAGTAGTATTTTCATTATTTGGATTATAATTGCGTCTATATCATTTAAATTTCTATCACACAATAAAATTCATGCTTTTAACGGCCTCAATGTAATTTTAAAAAATTTATTATACCCGCTAAAACTCGTTGTGGAATGAACTCCTCGTACAGTTACATTCCTCCGTCCTCGCATCACATTTGAGCCACCCGCTTTCTGACTTAAAACAATAATAATTCAATAGATAGTGTTGCCATGCTGCCTAGAACACATTTGCGAGCGCAGTTCTGTCAATAAAATTACCAGAATTATCTTTCTCGGACGACGGCTGAAGAGTTTAATTTTCGTTTTAATTACTTCCGTCAAATTTTGATGTCCCTCGCCGCATTTTCCACGGTTTTTATTGCCATCAGGCTACAAAGATCATTCCGATACGAATCTTTAGAGCTCTCCAGCGTTTGGAATGATGTGGATGAACCCTGTAACTCACTCAATTATGTCTTTTTGACTCGCCTTTATTACCCCTGACGCCATAATGCTGAAAACAAGGGCGGATAAATACGGATTAAAAAAACCCTCACTGTTGAAGGAAAAACTTCGAAGGCGCTCTTCCGCACTCTTTACTTTAATCCGAATGTCTCGTGTTCCTTCGATCACGTATTTCGTCGGCTGGGGATTTCAGACAGCATCCGGTTCCACAACTCCACATGTCTGTGAACAGCAAAGCTGCCACGAAGGCGTGGATTTGGGAAGGCGATGGAAGCAGCGGGCGAGAGAGTAAAGACGGACGGACAGACAGACGGAAGAGATAGACGGGAAGGAGGCAGGGAGGTAGAAAAGGGGTGGCGGGGGATGAGGAAATTGAGTGGCATTCTGGGAAGAGGAATGGATGGGGGGGAGTTGTGCATGGGAGTATGTTGAGGGGGGGGGGCGAAGGATGGATTTTACGATTTGTCTCCCGCAGCACTAAAAAGGATCTCGTATCCGACTGCGTGCATTATTTAGCCCGGGCGAGATAAATGAAGATTATGCCGCCATTCCCGTATGCCTCGGTGCAGATGCCTGTACACCGTGGAGAGGAGTAGGTATGTATTATACGAGACCAATTGCAAGATGTGGAGGGGGAAGAGGGGCTCTTTTCTTCTCACCAAATACGGTTTCATTCTCCTCGTAAAACATTGTTGGTGCCGCTTCCTTAAACTTAACCTTCCCTTCACCGCGAGTCCTTGAGCTCCCGTGCCGTCTTACCACTACCCCTCCCCCTCCCCCCGCTCAGCCCCATGCATCTTCTTGCCACCTCCCTCTCTCCTTCCATCCACCTCCTCTCACCCCTCTACCTCGAAACGACTTCCCGTATCTGGAGTCATCTGCCGTTGCTTCACTCCGCAAATATTTCCTCCCCCCTTGCTCTATATAAACCAGCCTCCCTCCTCCCCTGAGTTTCTCCAGTCTTTAAATCTGAATTTGCCTTAGCAGGATGGTCTGTAACTTGACTCACGAATTAAATGACCAATTCTGAAGGTAAATCTTCGCTATGATCCGTCTTCATTTGATACAGTCAATAAACCTAAAAGTATAGTTTTGCATGCCGTAAAAATTTCTCGAAGTTGAGTTTATCACGTCTATTTACAATTTTCTTCAGCAAAAACAGATTCCATTTTTCAGTGAGCGTATTCATGATTCGAGCAAAAACAATATTAATTTTACTTGTTTTTCCCCTTGATTTAGGTAAATCAATTTTTTTAAGCCTGAGGTAGCGAAAATCTCCTACTGGACATCTGTAAAAGTTGAATTAACTGTAAAATAATCTAACTAATTAAATCGGTACCTTGAGGAGCGTGAGTACTGCTGTTGAAGTTTTTGGCCTTAAATTCGTTTTCTTTCTATCATCTTGCCGTGCTTCTTTCTTTGTCTCTCAGGGACAGAGGATATTTATGTTTTATCGCGATAAAACCTCTGGAATTTTTCCTCAACGCTCGAGTTATCTCCGCCGTAATAATATTTTGAGATAATTCCTGCCTCTGTTCTACTTCTTTCAAAGCGGAGTGAGAGGCGTCTGGTATCAGTGTATTATTTTTTTCTTCGCACGGACATTCTCTTCGCCCGCTCTCCATCCTTTCTCCCGCTCTCACCTCCCCCCCCCCCCGGCGTTTCCCACCCCACCCAACCCTCACCAACCCCCAACCCCCCATCAGTTGAAAGTCCCACTCCTACCCCGCCCCCGTCCATCCGTCTCCCATTTACTGTCCCATTGTCCTCATTTCACGGTGCATTGTATCCTCCTCCCGCCGCCCCTGTACTTTACTTTTGCATTGTCTTATTATTACTGTCTTCTACGACCGGACCGGGAGCATTAAGAGGCGATGCCTCTCGAAGCGTTGCCACAACCATACCCCTTCCACTCGCCCCTTTTAATATCATTTCTATGACTTCGTCTTGGGATTTTGTGTCTGCTGCCGGCGAAATGATATGTATTAGCGCTGCCGGCGCATTTGCAGTGACTGCAGTTATAGTGAAGCGGGAGGTCTTATCCCGGCTTACCATGCTGTGCACTTGATGTCCATCTCGTGCATCTTGATTATATGTGTATCGCCATCGCTCTGGGATGGCTTTCTCGGGAGAAGGAAGTGTGTTTTAACGGCGTTCTCTATCGCTGACGACTCTCCCAGCGCGGCCGCGTTGCTATTTAAAAAAATATCCCTCGCGTCTTCAAGCTATTTTTTTGGGCGCTTGTACGCCAGCATCGCTTGAATCTCGGTGTACTCCAAGTTTTTTGTTATGTCGGGTCTCCAATAATTCCAAAATCTCATGACTATACTATGGGGAAAAGGTTTTATGGTGACGAAGCACAAACCTCGTCAGCATATGAAAGACAAAGGAAGACGAACGGCGACATGACATCATGAGAAATACTTAGAGACAAAATACATCTTCATGGTTTTCATTCATGCCGTAGGTTCATTTGACGATGAATTAAAGCGATTTACAAGAAGCGGCTGTTGTAGTAGTAAAACTCAAACTCCTGAAGTGATGAAGTCCTATTTGGTTATGAAGGATTTTGCACTAAATCTTGTTTGGGACAATATAACCATCACCACTTCAAATAAAATTGATTTATCCCAATGAGGTTGAATAGCATGTATAAATTTGTACGCTTTGTTTGAACTGTTCCAATTATCGATGAGCTCACTGAAGTTGTTTTTCGTTTTAGTTGAAGGAAATAACGATTCCGCATGCGTCATAAAAGTCTCAATATTCAACTCTGAAGCAACCAAAATTGAATGAATACAAATATTATACATTTGAGGATGATTTCCAGTAAAATAAGGGTTAATGGATAGCACTCACTTTAGTAAGTCTCACTTGCTGGTATTCCATCATTAAAAATAAAAGATGACAACTTTTACTAAAACCACTAGATTTATCAAAAAATGACCCAGGTTTCAATGTGCATTCACATCATCTTCAGGTAAATGGAGGCCGATGTGCAGGCCTTATATAATAAACATTACCAGGTGGGGAGAGGGGGGGGAAGAGAAGACAATACAGGAGGAGGGTGGTCGCGGGAGGTTAGGGGGAGCTAGGAGGACAAAGAGGAGGGGATTAAAGCTTTGAGAATGGGGGAATAGGCAGGGAGCATACATTCGTTACCAAGGAATTTGTCACAGTCAACCTGGTTGTTACAAATCTCTAGCTGTTCTAAAGAATTCGGCTTGCGTCTGTCATTTGTAAAATGGAGAGGTGTCATGCTAAAATCACTTTTATGTCCGCGGGTTAAAAGATGTCTGGCGAAGTTGCTTCCGTTAAAATTAAAATTTCTAAAATCCCTTTTATGCTCCATTTGTCTAATTTCAAAATTTCTACAGGCCTGTCCAACATACTGTCCACCACATTCATAAAATTTCATTATGTATACACTACTTAATTTCTGAGGTTCAATGGGGTCCTTGCAGTTCACTAACAGTTTTTTCACACTATATGGTGTTTTAAATGCCACTTTATAACGGTCCTTCGGAAACAATTGTGCCACTCGAGAGGAAATCTCCCCAAAGTAGGTAAATGAACGCCATTGTTGAACAGGGGGTTTAATTTTGTTGTTAATGAATAATGTTTTGTTGCTCTAAATGATATCCAATTGTCTTATTGAAAGTATTATGGACTTTTAGCTATCGCTCTATAGTTTTGAAAGGCAGACATATTAATACAAATTGTAAAAAAAAAAAATCGAATCGATCTATAGATTCCGAGATATCAATTAATAACGGTTAGCCAATCGGTGAGTGTCCATTTAATATACGGGCGGAGTAGCGTGGAATTTGGAGTGGAGAGTGGGCTGAGAGAAATGTAGCGTGACGGATGCGTATCGGAACTCAGTTCGGGTGAGGAGGAAAGAGCCGTCGGAACTACTCCATTTTTCTTTGAATTTTGATTTAGAGCCATTGTTACATCCCATTCTCAACTCTCAATTCTATAGCTACGCCCATTTTGGTAAGTTGCTCTTACTTTAAAGAATTATGAACACATCTGTTTATGTTTCATGTTGTATATACTAACATTTTTATAAAATATATGGATTCCGTAAAAATATTATCAGGCGTAATCGTAGACAGTAAATATATCATACATTTTACTGTCTGCGATTCAGTTTTGTGTAGTTTCTTTGCACTGAGGAGAGAATGTGGCCATTCAATCTTACTTTACATGACGCAGTTTAGCGTCATCGTTACGGTTTGGGATTATAGAAGAAGTTGTACTTTATTTTATTCAATAATAAATGCGCAAGGAAGTAGGAGGTATGGTTGAACTTATAAACTATCGGGGACAAAATAAAAAAGAAGAGTAGTCACAACCTATGAAGGGTAGCATTTAATTAATTCTTAAAACACTTTTCGTCCGAGTGTTTTTGTGTGACATGCGTAGATAGTTAAATACTTTTTATATGATTTTTGCGTGAATGCTCAGAGCAAATTCATGTGGTCAATCAATAATGGTTTTCAATTATCATTACTGCCAATTTTTATTCCACTGGCGGACATTTCATCCTAAGCTCATGACGATGCGTCTACGGATTTATCTTTCCTTCATTTACGCTTCAGCTTTGTATCTCTCGTCCCAGTCAGATATAATTTCTCGGGCAGAAGATGGATCGTTCTGTGATATAAGGAGGGAGGTAATGCTCGTAAATACAACTCATTCAATCGGTTGAACTCTTAAGATTTTTTTTGTTTCACAGCCATCCTCATGAATGCACGGGTTTCTCGTGATCAAGTCAAGAAGGAAATCAACCACATTTCCTGAGATGAATGTGTTGAGGATTTCATTGGTAAAATCCATTTGCAATCTTTGCTGTTTGGACGCCACTCAACGTATACACCCGAGGAGCCTCTGGTGCGTTTCGAAAAGTCTCTTTAATTATTTTACTTTCTTCGTGCTCGGATTGAAAAGCGAGAAAAAGAACGAGATAAGTGATCGCCGAGGCAGGCGTTGTGAAGTAGCTTCGGAAAAAAAGAAAGGGAGAAAAACGATCAGCGGGAATTCGGAGCAGGGGCTGGGAGATGAAGGATTTCAAGACTTGGGGTGAGGGGGGGATGGGGGCAGTGTTCTGCGAGCGGCCGAAAATTACGGGCCATCGGGGAAAGATCGATTCCCGAGTCTCACCACTGCTCGAGTTTGAAAGTGAAATCGAGGCGGTCACGCTATTCAACGTCTCGAGCGGCAAGGGAGAAGGGTGGGGAGGGGGTGGCCAATTTGCTGTCATTACGAACGGTTGAGTGCTAAATGCTTTCTCGTTGGAAAATGCGGTTAAGTCGATGGCGCACTCAAAGAGTTCTTTTTTGAACGCCTTGAGATGCAGAATTCGATTTGTACGCGATTTTTTTGCTGGAAACATCCATGACCTTCGCTCATGTAATCCAGCCGTTTGTTTGACCTCCACCGCCTTCTTATAAGTACAGGGAATAACCTATTCTCATTTATGAACTCTTTGTCGTCTCCGTTATGCGTCGTTTTAACACTAGAACGACGGACCTAGCCATTTTGGCTATTTTTGAAATTCGTTCCGTGGCTGTACCCATATATTAATTTTTTTAAAATTGCCCTTACGTGACTTTTCATACCTTTCGAAGATATACACGTTTAAGAAGTTACATATCTGCCGTGCGTATTTCTTAGAAAATAATTAGGAACTTGCCTAGAACGACTAAGTTAGCCATTTAGGCTAAGACATTTTTACGGAAGACGTAATCGTGTTTTAGCGATTTAAATATTTTATTAACTGAGTAACAAGTACCAGAAAAGAAAAAAAACAAAAGACTGCTAAGACAACGATAAGCGTTTATTTATTTGGATATTATTTTTTTATTTTGCTCTTAATGCGCCTTTTCCAACTGGACTGGCCGACTGGTGATTTTTTTCTGAAGCGTTACTATTTCTTTACTTGTGTTTCTCATAACCAAAAATGTAGAATTAGTATTCTTGTTTCAGCTAATAAATCCAAGAAATCAATATTTTTGTACCTATCAACGGAATCGTTTTTCATGCTATCACCTACCAGCCCATATTCACCAGCAAGCCGATCAAATGGTCCTGCATCAAAGTCCACATCGCAGAAAAATCGTTAGTAACTTTTTGTGACTTCATCCTTCAAAATAAAAGAGTTGACTCCTTTATGGCGACGCATTACGTGTAAGAGACTGAGCTGTCTGATTTTTCCGGGAATTATTACAAACTATTCTCAGAAATAGTTTTAAAAAAACAAATAGTTTTAAAGCTTCAGTTGCTAAAATATAAGAAATATCATTGTAAATGATCGAAAAAAGCAAATAACACTTTATGATTTCGTTTTGGAAATTTTAATAACTCCCGCGATCTTAAAATCTCATAATAGCCAAAATGACTAAGTCCGTCGTTCTCGTCAGTGTCAAAGTTAAGTCGTTCTAGTGTTAAATTTGACTCCACTAATCCCCTATTCCTTAACCCGCTGATTCACCCCAATGTATTTCCGTCTTCACTTGTTTTACTTTCCCCACCGCATATATAAGGACACATTATGCACGGATCTTTTATTTGTAAGAAAGTCACCTTTGCCATGAAAAAAAGTACTCTATATCATTCAATTTGGTGTATTGCATGTGGGAAGAAGTCACCCGCTTTCCGTGCTACCGCATCTCTTCACAATTTTGAAATCGTAACCTATCGAAAGACTTAACCAAAGGAAAGCCAGGACAGCCAAACATATATACAGGCAAAATTAGTGGCTCTAGCCGTAAGAGATTTTGAATTGAGTTTGGGTAAATCAAGCATCGATGAGCATGCACAGATACTGGAAATCTCTATAGGGATCTTCTAGCCCTTTATCCCGCCTCTCTTACATGCATTACCTTCGCTTACCTCATAGTATTCTCATAACCGTTGTCACCGGGATCTGATAACCTAATCTTGTGAACCAACAAAAGTTCCCTACCGCTGGAATCACCTGACGTCTACTGCATCCCATGTGAAAGTAGAAATAATTACAATAGCGAAACGGCGCGCGCCGTAGAAAAGCACCTAAAGGACCATGAAAGGTACATCGGCCTCGTTCATACCGTAAAATCAGCCGGGGCAGAACACAGTCCGGAATATGGCCTCAGGGTTGACTTTGCCAGCACCAGAGGACTGTGAAACAACAAAATATTACTGGAACAGATTTTTGAATGTGGAAACCACGCTGGTTTACTGCTCAGCAACGCTTGGAAACTAGCTCTGAGAATTTCAAAATATAGGCCGGAAAGTGCTGCCCAATCATAGCCAACTTGTCCATAAATTGAAAGTATACACTTTTTATATTTTGGGAAAATTTATCCTGAAGACAATGGCAGACTACGTCATTAAATCGACATTGCAGTTCAACACCATCACTAGGCTGAAAACCCGAGGACTCTTCATACTATGCATTAAGCGGGAGAGAAACTGATCTTAAATCATCGACTCAAAATTTTGCTTCCCCTATAACTCTTAGCAAATCGAATTAATTTTTTTCGAAGATATTGTAAGTTAGAGGAGTGATTCCTCTAATGGATTAGTGTTTGTCGGTTGAGGAGTGCTCTAAGAAAGCTTTAATGATGACGAACCTAAGGTAGAACAGCAGTAAGCCCGTAATAAAACTTTTTCTGATATAAGTGGTTTAGCTTTACAAAATACTTGGCTAATGGGTGCAAATCTGGATGAAGATTGGAAACTACCTATCCAAATATATTGCTGATTTCAATGAATCATCTTGTATTTGGTTTTCACGTATTCCTCCTCCTTTTGTTTTGCGCTATTTTTCTAAATCCTGCTATTAAAATGCGAATGTTTGATAAATGATCTCAATCTGATATTTCAATAATATAATTGTTACTACTTCTACTGTTATTTTCTATCCACTAATTGATATTATATATCCACTTGGATGACATTAACCTGATCTCTTAACGCCATACCGTTATGATTTGCATTATCCACGTCACTTGCTTATAATAAGCTTTGCTTGACCTACGATTGGAAAGGCAGTAGTGTGGTTCATTACGGTCTTCAATGACGAGAGTGTTAATCGTTCCTACCGAAAAGTGTCAAAGTAAGTAGGTTGCTCCGTGTTGCTTTAGCTTTCAGTCCGTCGAGGTGAGATTTATCAGAAGATTAATCAAGTCATACGCCTTTTTGAAAGCATCCCTAAAAATTAAGTTATTTTTTGGCAGTAATTTGCTTTCTAGTAAGATATAGTATTGGGTATAATGATGTAGGCACTTAGTTTTAGTGACAGTAAACGGAAAATCTGGTTTAGATGGACTATCGCATCAAAAACGAAAGGTTTTTTTTCTATTCTACGTTCATAGTTTTACTCTTTAAATTAGTTCAAACAAATCAAAACATGCCATTTTGTCTACCCTTGTTGGACTGCGGTTTCTAACCATTACTAATTCATTTCCTCGGGTGAAGACAGTGGTGCATAAAACTCCCTTGACGTTAGAAAAAAGACAGGCTCCGGTCTCCTAGAACTTCTTCTGCAGAGCCGGTACAAAGCGTTTGTTAATTAAGCCTTGCGGAACATTCTGTTGCGCTTTCTGTTCTATGTCCTTCGCAGTAGCAAAAGCATTCACGTTTCAGAAGACGCCGCTGTGCGACGCTCTAAATGCAGGCCTGTGGAAGCACAGAATGTCCAGGGACGGAATCGGTGGAAGAATTGGTGGGTGTGGGGGTCGAAGTGGGGATTTGGACAACTCCATTAGGGGTCCTGGGGGTGCTTGTCAAGCGTTATTATTTCGTCCAACCCGGAGGCGTTAGATCGCTGGTCGCTCTCTTGTGTGCGCCCCGCGGGCATCCTCTTGGCGGCCCTCGCGCCTTGATTGTCGTCGAGTAAGTAGGAGCGCACTCAGCAACGCATGGCTACCCTCCGCGCCAGCCATTCCGTTCACGACCCCATCTTTTCGCTTGTAAATGGGCGCTCTGCGTGTATGTTAAAGTCTCCTTCCCGAAAATGGACTTCGAAGACCTTTTAGTGTCCCGCTGATTTACGCGCCTGGACGCCCTTTGAGAATCGGTGTCCCAAATGTCTCGCCCCTGTCCTTGTTCGGTGCTACGCTAGCCTTTGTAAGCAGTCCAATTGCTTTGTTTGAGACGAATATTTCTTTTTTACCCTCTTAGAGTGTAAATATGCTAAACGCTGAAAACAATGCCAGGGGAAAGGATATTACATTTTATTTTGCCGAAGGAAGGCCATTAATCGGGGACAATGCATTTCGTGCGAATTTAAAATGTCCTTTTGGACTGAAATTTCCTTGCAGATTTGTTTAGTATTTATGAGAAATCTTGCTGCAAACTGTTGTGTAGCTAAACAATATCATTTAAGGGTGCTGCATACCACGAACGCAAACGCTTCTGCAGACATCTATGACCTTTTGATTTTCGACTCTGCTACATAAAGGGCATCATTTTGCTCAGGCCTCTGGAGTTAGGATTAATGCTGATAGTAAGTGTTGTAACTTTCTGCTTTTTGTTTTATGCGTAATCATTTTGGCCGCCGAAGAAAGGTAAATGTGTTAACAATCAGGTGATCGCCATTGTGCTTACTATGTTATTTCTTAATAATATTTGCACTTACTCTTTATCGAAATCCTTCATCTGCATGTAGGACCCTCATATTGTTGTTTATTGCGTATTATTATGGCACAGTGAATACCCTCGTGAAGTCATATGACACATTTTTGACTGTATCTTCGGTCCTTCAGTTGTTCGTGGTGGTTAATGGAGGGGAAGTCGAAGATCTCTTCTAGGCTACAGCCGAATCCGAGGGAGCTTTCGGCCGAGGTATACAGCCACCCTCAAACAATGCCATCCTGTTCACTACGTCCTGTGAGCACATTTTTTACTGGAAGCGATTTTCATTAATACATACAAGATAATACTGCTACACTTCTGTTGGCCTAATACCGTTCGTTGTATTGCCACATAATTATGTTAGTAATAACAACTTTTCATTACCATTTTGATTTACCTCATGCTTTATAATTTTCACTGTTTAGATTTGAAATATTTTTCTCCCTGCGGTTGGAATGCAATGAAAAATTGTGAAGATTAGGTGCAATGAACTTTTTCTTATAATAGGTGCACGTAAAAAGCAAACGACCTGTTCAAAAATACAGAGGTGCATTGTGCCTCCGAAAAATCCAGAGATCAAGTAATAGAAAAATGCGATGTACGGGAAATTGAGTTTTCCAATAGAATTCATTGAGACTTGAGGAACGAGAAGACGATTTGAAATGAATTGGATAAGGAAGTTTAAGACGGACAAAAATGGATGGAATTTTTCAAATTGACATTGAAAGATGCCTTGCTGAATGCCTCTGGCCTCGAAAGAATTGGTATGACAGAATGAAAAATGCTGGCGAAATAAAAAAGTTTATGCGGTAAATTTTGCAGCCTCAAAGAAAATGAACATGCGTCCATATCTTCATATACATTTTGAGCAAATTTTTTAACAATCTTTTCAAATGCTGATTCGAGCTTTGCGAGCAAGGATGTACGTGTGAAGAAATGGATGAATGTGGCTGAAGCAAAGGAGTAATGAGTGGAGATAAGGAAGTGCGGAAGATATTATTAAAGAGCTCAAGTTTTATAGGTTTATCGTCGGGAATTACATCTCATTCCATCTCAGAGGGGAATAGGTGTACCTTTACGTTTGTATTAATAACATTTCTTAAGTCTTGCACTGCGCATGGTAGATGTTAGTTCAAATGTTTGAGATACCGAGAATTGAATTCGCAAGACGACCCGTGGGTTCGATTTTAATTTTGATCGATACAAGCGTCGCATTTAAATGTCTCGACGTAAATTTTCCTCGTCGTGTGTGGCGTCCACAAAACCACTCCTGCGGGGGAATTCTCCGCTCGCGTGGGAGAGGGGGCGGTCGGTCACGGGCGATATTTTCCCTCGCCTCCCTCCCGACCGTCCCTCTTCCTCGTGGGCATTCGTGGGCGACGGACCATCATCGGCCTCGCTCTTTTCCCGGAAAAGCACTCCGCGAAAGGATCCACGAGGTTCGCTCCATCCGCCATCCCTTTTCTTTCCTCTTCCATTCCTTCCCTCTCTCTCTTCTCGAGCCCGCATCTCCGTACGGAATGTCCCCGTCGCAAATGACGCGGTGACGCCTTCGGTGCAAGCCTGGCTCCACCTCTGCCGCGCTCCGCTCTTTCCCACACCCCCAGGAGATCCCCGCCTTCGTCTCACTCTAGGGGGGACCTCGTCTCCCCTCGTTCCCCCTTTGTTCCGCCCTCTCTCCTCCACTCACCTGCCAGCGACACTCCATCTCCAGCCATCAGCGAATGAGCACCCATAAATCAAGTCCAAGGTGGTCGAAGGGATTTATAACCGACCACCGCACGCAGCCCACTCCTCCCAACCTCCCCGTCTTTCCTCATTTCCTTTCCCCACATCCAGCCCTCTCTCTGTTCCCCCTTTATTCTCTCCCCATTTTCCTCGCTTAATATCGTCTTTTCCCCATCATCGTTTCCTACTTTTATTTTTGCTTCCCCGTGCCAAGGTTTTAGCTTCCGAACACTTCCACCGAGTTCGTTCTCCGTTTTCTCGTTCCTTCTCTTCCTACCGCTTGCTTCCTCCTCGCATATCTTCGACCCATCTTTCTCTCTATCTTCCTCGTTTTTACCTCCACGTTTATTTCCCTCACTTCATTCCACCCTTTCTCCTCCTCTAATCTGTCTTCGTTTTTTGCTCCCTCCGTTTTCATTCTGATCGTCAAGGTTTCAGCTTGCGAGCGATTCTTCGGAACGCGTCCTGTTTTCTTATCTCTTCTACATTATTTTTTCTTCCTTTTGCGTCCTACTTCAGATTTTTGTTGCTCCTTGCTGATTTTCCTTCTCATCCGTTTCCGAAATATCCTTTCGCTCCGCTATTCGTATGTATTGCGTTCTACAAATCTTCAGAAAAACAAGAAATTTTATTCGGGAATTTTGTGAAATTGACTGGTAGTCATCTCGAATAGAACCACGCGGTGAAATTTTAATTTAGCGTATTAACAATTGACCATGATTTCTATAGTTCATTTCCTCTTTGAAGACGCCATAAAATTGGCCGAGTCACTTTTATATGCCTCCGTAGGAACCTTCAATTTACTATGGTGAAAAAACATTCTTTTCTAAGCACATATCTTGTCAAAATTATTGACGTTAGAAAATAATATTATGTGGCATTTTGCAAAGTGATTTGACATTATATTACCCTATAGCTATCTAATTTTTCTATTCTTCCGCATATTCTTGCTTTCTTGTGCTATTCTGGCCATCGGTTCGGCCGGCCAGCGGCGTCACCAAATGCGGTCTGTGCTTTCTTTCTGGTCTCTTCCCCTTCTTTCTTGCGGTTTCCGCTTCACTGAATTTCTTCTCATCCGAATTCTTATCTTTCTCTTTTTTTCACCTCTCCGCATGTGCTCCTGACTTTATATATCCCTTCTCTCATATTCGTTCGTTTTTGCTTCCCCCTGGCATTCTGGTGCTGTCAAGTTTAAAAAGAAGGGACGCAACCTCTCGCGTTCCCAATTTCCTGGTCTCTTCTTTCTCCATCGCCCTTGCTTCTCTTTCTACCTTCCTGTTTCTTTGAATATGTCCTTATATCTTTCTATTTTTTACCTCTCTTTTTTCGGGATATATTTGAAATTTTCTAAACTAACCTGAAGTCCCTTTCTCAACACTCCATTGCTCCTTTTCTTCTTCCCTTACGATCATCTCTTCTCCAGTCTTCCAGCCCATTGTATTTCACTATATATAATGCCGGAACACATTACTATCTTGTTTTGAAAGGGTAGAAAATTTTTATATTCAACAGGAAATTATGTAACAAATCTGAAAGCTCCATGTATTTTACAATTTCTGTAATCATTTCGAAAACAAATTCTGCGAAGCGCGCCTTAAATACCTTTTTTTATTAATTACTGAAGCGTCCACCAAGCCGATGTAAAATGTATTGGTATCCAGTCTGGAGTAGTAATTACTAAGTTTATTTCGTGTGGTCTTCCTTATCACAATTAATGTCGCAGGGTTCCGTTATTACCGCTCATGAGCACCAATTCTCTTTTTCCAATGATGTATCGTGCTCTGGATATCCTACCCATTTGTTGAGTTCTTTAATTTAAACGTGAAAACTATATTTAAGTACTCCAGGGCGTTCATAATTCACGATGTGATAAATTCACAACATCTTTTTTATTCCAGGAATGATTCATCAATCAATAAATAATTCCCGGATCATTTTGTTCGAATCCTGTGTTTGTTTTTAGGTTCCATTTAATTTGTTTTTAATTTCGCCACCGCCGGGTTCTCGCCGGATGTTTTCCGAGCCGCTCGCCCCGCGGTTATTTTGCTGCCCCGGTTTTTTTTTAAAAAACGCTGGCGTCCGCGCCGCACATGTGAAAGGTCAAAATTTGCTCATATTGCGTCAATGATGTATTATGTTTTTGTCAATATTTGCTCTGAATGGTATCTGTAAGTGATACTCCACAAATTGTGGAATTTTCCATCCCTCGACGTCGATTCGAGGTGAGAGAGTTAAAGGTTATCTCATTTTACCCTTTTTCTCTCCGTTTCTTCACTGCCGTGATATCGTTTACCAAATGGAAAACTGCTGATTACCCAAAAGGTTAAGCTTACCATTCTCGAGATGAAAGTCGACTTTTGTTTTTCATCCTGAGATAGAAGTTTCGCCCAAAAAAAATCTGATTTACTAAAATTTGGCCTTATATGGTGTACTTAAAAGCAAATTTACCAAAAAAAATGTTTGTCTACTCCCGTCTTGACACAATGAGGTCCTCATTTGTGGACCTCAGGACTCAAATGCTTTAAGTGTGACCAATGCAAAATCTGACCAAACCAAGAACTTTTATGCGTTTCTTCTTTATAGTTTCTTCTGAAGGTGTTTTACATAAACAATAGATATTTACACGTTATAACTTTATTATAGGTGATATTTTTCAAAACAGTTGTTTTAAACAATACATACACACATTATATTTTTTGCAGTGTCCTTGTTTTACATTTTCAACCGGGCATTCTACATTTTGATGCATCTCGCTTCAATATAAATGGGTGTATGCCCAATATTGTCCATACGAACTTCTGGAATAGTTGTGAAACAACTTTTCTAGGTAGCTTTGCCATTGGCTCATCAATTTCGTCAGTATGCTCGATATTAGGGGATGGTGAGTTTGACCGTAATCGTCCTCGTTGTCGCTACACGTCTTCAGCTTTCTCATAGAGGATCATAGCTCTTCCCAAATGCATTTTAAAATCTAACAATGATGCTGCTGCTTTTCTTGGGGTGCCTTCAATCTTGCACTGTCTCTGGTTCTTGACCCAGCAGTTTACAGTAACCAAATCAATGAAATGATTGAAAAGTCGCACTGGCCACTTTCTTGTGCGAACATTAATCTATAATAAGACATTTACCTATCACATAAATCTACTCCCCCCATTTTTTCATTGTAAATTTTGACAACATATGGTTGGGGTACCTCAATCTTTTTTTTCTTCTCCTTACTCCACCTCTTGCGGGTAGATACCGGTTGACTCCCAGCACAGGAGGACAACATCAACACGCATTTATTGTCTTTCCATTTCACGAGGCAGGCTCTATTATTTTCCTCAACGAATTCATCCCATTCTCCTCTTTTGAGATTTTTTTTACTATTTAATTTGTTTATCACTGGTCCTACTCTGTTGCTCAATACTGTTCCTACCTGAAAAATATTGTTTCTCCTGAGGTATTTGATGGATTTTAAGCTAGTAAAAAATCTATCGGTGTAAACACAGTGCCTTCCATCTTGCGGTACACTTCGGGTAAGTAGCTTTACCACAGATGATCCCAGCCCCATTTCTTTCAAATTATTTTCAGGAAATGTACCTCTGCCAGTGTACATGTGGAAATCTAACACTAATTCATCCGAAACAGCGAGTACAAAACATTTCAAACCCAGTGGATTTGGTTTTGAAGGGACATACTGGCGAAACAAACACCTGCCTGAAAATGGTACCATTTGCTCATCCAGTGAAATATGTATAGGTCTGGGTAAACTTAGACATTTATATATAAAATATAATATAATAATGACATATAAAATCAAAAAATGGACGCACTTTCCACATTCTATCATTATGGTCGCGCTCACCTTGGTTGTCCACAAAATGCAAATAATTTCTTAGCTTAAAAAACCGGTCTCTGGACATGCAATTAGATATTACTGGCACTTTTTTGCCTCGCTGCCAATGCATTTTAACCTGAGGATATCCAAGACACCCCATTATTAAATGTATTCCCGAAAAGTGCAACAACTCCTCTGAAGTAGTCTTCACAGATCGTAACTCTCTTTTCTGAACAGAGTAGAGACATGTATTTTTTGCTGCCAAAACTCTTCCCAAAACTCTAATGGCAAATACTCCAGAAAAGATGATAATATTCCTTACTGTTTCTCATGTTCTGTGTTAAGAATTTTATCTCCTGGAGGTCCTTTCATTCGCATTCTAGAAAAAAGGAAATATTGCTTGTTAACCGATGGAGTATCGATCCAAGAAATAATTTGAGATCAGGAAGTAACAAAATTTTTAGTAAAATAGTATATGAGTTAATCAATTGGTGTGTAAAAAAAGTTATTAAAATTTAGTATCAGTGTTAAATCTTTTTTTCCAGCATTTTTATATACGACGGTCCTGTTGGATATTTTAAATTAACATTTCATAAGAACTGATGAGTGGGCATTGAGTAAATGAGAATAGTATTGGCTTGAGGAAGGAAGTAAAGGCTCTCTAATTTAAAATTACATATGTTTAAAAGTAACTAAAAATCAAGTTTTTTTAGTTACTGTTAAACACACGTTTAGTAACTGTACATATCAAATTTTATAAACAGAAAATTGACGATTTTAGTCTCAGTTCAGACTTGGTATCTCATCTCACTTATTTGCGCCTCATATTCTTCTCCTAGCCCTTTCTCTTCCGCCATTCACTCAATCTATTATATGTCTGTGAATGAACATTGTAACCAAAAATTAATTTTCCTCAACTTCTAACTTTTAGCTTCCAAAGTAGTCATTTCACTGAAGCTATTAATCAAATGTTAACAGTTTGATTGAAAATAAAATTGAGGCCTAAGAGCCTCAAGTTGACAGTTACTTTGTAATACTACATTGACATCTTCAAAGAATTGAATTTTAATTTGAGCGGAAATTTCTACACTGTTCTATTTATATAGAATAGTTGTTGTATATGTTAAGAAGTTGTTACAGATAATTTTTGCTATTCATACTGAATAAAAAGCCGGCCAAAGGAGAGTTTAGGGGTGGTATTAAGCCGAAGGAAGGGGAGTAGAGAAGGGAGGAGAAGGAGGGGACGATATATGAGGGATTGGAGCGAGGGGAAAGGAGGAGGGAGAGGGAGAGTAATTTGGATTGTCACTTAAATTATCGCACTTGACGTTAAAATATAATAAAGAATAAAAATAGGAAAAAATAGCTTTAAGTAGTTTAACATCCTATCAACTAATTGAAAATCGTAGATATTCTCATAGCGGCTAATTCTCAACTTTCGGCATCGGGAGTCGAATTGGTTCCCAAAAATAACAATTGGACTATAAAATCAACTAACTATCATGAAATCATTACTGAATTATAACTTAACGGTGGTTATTGATAAAGCTCACTTACTTGCTATTTTCCATAACAATGGTCTCTCAGGTCCAGAAGATGTTGGAGACGTCTGAATTTGGACTTTATTTTTCCCTAAAATTATGTTTTCGTCTCCACTTTCTTCACTACTTGTGCCATTATCAGCACCATGGAATTCTATATTATCATCACATGTCAGATCAGTATCGCTGTTATCCAAAAAGTCACGTATTTCCTCTTCAGTTTGTAACTTTCGACCTGAAACAAATCCACTTCAAAAATTAAGGATATCTCAGTTGAGACCCGAAGTCCACAAACGAGGACCCAATTTTATTCAGCTGTTATAATCATGAAAATCATCTAAACTTGAAATAAGCAGTGGACTGCAGAGGTTAAAGTCTTGCAAGATTAGCATGAAAACTCCTTTTTCATCTGGTAGAATTCTCATTTCAAATGACCAGAGAAGATATATTGGGTTTTCCGTTAAAGACGATTAAGTCAGCGAAAATTTTCAATCTCTATGATCGCTGCAGTAGAATTCTTACAAGTGAAAACCGTCATAAACATAGATAATTATACTATTGCGATCGATGTTGTATTTATTAATGTATTCTGTTTGAAGCCCTACTTTTTGTCAAAACCAATCTTTTACTGATTTTGACGAAGATCAAGGTCTTTATTTTAGTTTTTTTTTCTGGCCTCGATTTACATCATATCGTGGTTTGCTCTGAGTTCTAGCGAATATTTTCTGGAGTACAAGTGGGCAATCGTTTCGGAGCTGGGGACACATTGAGAAGGCTGTGGTTTGCACAGGGCCACACGCTGGCTAGTAACGTAGTAAAATTGATGCAAACTTTGGTATCAACATCGAATGCGCATGCGTCGTAGGTACCTTTCAATAAAATAGAGAGAATATTTTATTAGACGTATTTGAAGCAAGTCTTGGTTCAAGCCTGCCTCTGCGCTATCAGTGTATTAGGATGTGCGAAAATATTAGATTTGAATATTTTTTCGTGATTGTCTCCGTGGTTTTCATGCGTTTCGTGAGTTGTGTACTCTTGAAAAATGACCAAAGTGGCGCACAGTGCTATTGGAGGCTTGAGTTCATCGACAGATGCTGAATTTTACTCGCTAAAGCTGAGATATTCACGCGAAACCGGCGACAGCCGACTTTTTTGTCACATAAATTCGTTTTGGTGGTCACACTCATTTAAATTTTATATAGGGGTTTTTGATCATTCTTTTTTCCAGTGAGCAGAAATTAATGGCTAATGTAACCCGGCATTATATTTTTCTACGGTTTCGATGCCTAACTTTTAAACCTGACTTCTCCGTCTCCACCTTTCTTTCTTGCTTCGTCCATATCTTTACAAATTCTCATCGCTTTCATTTTGTCGTCTGGTTTTTCCTCGGTTCGCCTATCTTTCCCTTCCTTCTACATTATCGGCCCTCAGGGTACGAGGCTGGCTCGCAAGAGGGGGGAGATGTTTGGGGCTTAGGTAAGGGTATATGGATACTCCCTGCATTCCCCTTCTACCCATTTTCCAACGTATGTGATGATATCAGAATACATAATGTGTGGGCGTTAAGTTTAAATGGGCGAGATTTTGGATAACCGTTGTCGATAACACGGTATGTTGGGTTCGCCATCGAGGAAGTATTGGAACGGGGCTGTTGAGCATCTCAAGTGGTAGACGCGAGTTATTAGATTCTCCATCGGCCAACCCATATTGCGTCGCCTTATTATAAGATTGAAGGTTAACTTTCAGTGATCCATATAGCAGTACCATCTTGGCACAAGGGAAGCCTGCAAGTCCTTTACGTTCAGTTGGGTCGTGTTCCTTGTAAATATATTGCACGTTTTTAAAGGAATTATCACAAGAAGTGCGACATTTCTTCTACAAAATCCGGTTTTTGGCGTATTTACTGCATAAACACTCATCTTAACCGAAGTTCAATTTTAATCACTTGATTTTTTTTCATCAGCTATTGAACCTTTATTTAACTTTAGACCTCATTATACTTATTCGTACTCTTTACTAATGCCCTGCTTGGATTTCAAACCCACGATCTTTGGTTTTATTGCCTCTATGCCAATCTGGCTACCACAATTATATTGATCTTGTGTCGATCGTGATCATCTTTTAAAATAGCTTTTCTGGATTCTTACGCTTAATATTCCACTAAGTTTTCCCCTTGATTTTGTTTTTCATCATCAGCTGCCTGTGGTATTCAATTGTTTGCTACTCGTGCGAGTCGTAAGACATGAATTCAATTTATTCATTTGGCTATCATACTGGAGAACGTATCTAATAGGTTTGTCTAATAGGTGAATCTAATAGGTTTATGTTATCTAATTCGCATTTTTCACGGAACTGTTTTTTCCCTGACTCACTCTAAGGGTATATTAGATATAGCAGTATAAGGTATTATATGGCTATGTTTTTTCTCTCAGCAAACCATTCTTCTAGAATACCACATTTCCATTGCCTCAAATGTATCTCTGATATGCAGATTTCATCGTTTAACTTTCACAAGCACATAATTATACACCGACCGCATACTTTTTTCAATTTAATTTCTTTGCATCCAAGTCAACGATAACTGTTGATTCATCGTATTATGGAATGTCTACTTTGTTTGTGCTACTCTGAATACTTATGTCTTCCTTGCTTTCTTCAGTTGCTGTTAATACTTCCACTCAGAAGCGTTCTTCAACTTGCACCAGTTTTTAATAGCACATTGGAAATTTTTTCAGTTGAGTTTCCTATAATTAGAATTGATATGAGCACATAGAGGACAGTTTGTTGCGCTGCGTACGACAACCTACTCGTGCACTGCTAGATTTTCCTAACATTCTACTTCAGGCCTATGTAACATCAGTGCATTGATATTTTTGGTATCGATGGTTGCTATAGTCAGTTGATCATCGCAGGAAGCCTTATCTCGCATCCTGCCCTGTTCCTTCCTTCCTCTCTGTACCACTTCCTCACCTTATTTTCCCTCCTGTCACTCTTGGCATTATAGAATAAGTTTGCTTCTCAGATAAACAAGCTTAGGTATCTCCGCAAACACATTCTCGAACGTCCGAGGCCCATCTATAGGTGGGAAGAATGAAAGGAGAGGTGGAATACGAGGAAGAAGAATAAGAGGAGATGAGGAATGGATGGGGGAATCTTGCGTGGGTAGGAATGGGAATGGGTGGGAAGAGGTGGGAGAGAAGGTGAGAGGAGAGAGTGAGGTAAGAGGGGCTCGGCTCACTGGTTCGCTTGCAGTTTTTCCTCCTCCTTCAATCCAGTTTGTTTTGAATTGAGGGAGAAGGAAGCGTGGGTTTGTGGCGTGCTGAGGAGGCGAGTGTGTTTCAAGGGGAAGGACTGGCAGAATCATTTGGCTTAGAGTTTTGGTGGTGATGCGACGCTGAGTTGCGCGATAAAAAGTTATCAAACTGTGATCATGATCATGGATTCATAATCTATATCTACGAAATACCGTGCTAGGTGCCGCTATGGTGTGTTTCCACAAACACCAGGCATGTAGCACTCGTCCCAGTTCAAATCCAAGCATCTCGCTTTCCCCGAATAATAATGTGATATCATGGGTTGTCAACCATACAAATTTTTTTTAGAAGTGCCGAATCTATTTTCTGGTTTTGTTCTTCGTGAAGCCATCTCTTTTCCATCATTATATCCGTTTAAAGCTGTTTATAATTTTTACCTCTCATCATGTCCCAAGTTTCACTTTCTTTTTCCTCTCGTGCACATTCTGAAACTTATTAGCTTGTTCAGTACGCCTTCGTCCGTCGTATCCTTAAATGCGTTCGTCTCCCACTCACTTTTGCTACCTCTTATAATTTTCCGTATAAGATTTCTTTCTTCTACTACCCATTTTTATCCCAAATTTTTATTGTTCTCTATTCATTCTTTTCCACACTAAAATCCCAATATTCTCCCAACTTCTCCCAATATTACTTTTATTGGAATATATTTCCTCCGTCCTCTTCCTGGCATCCCGCTCTCAAGACGGACGGCAACAGTTGACATTCTCAATCCTGACATTTTTTCTCCCTTGTTTTTTTATGAGACGAGGACAAACGGACGGTGGAAATTCAACGAGAGGAAAAATTAAATTTATGCATAGGAATACAAGATTCTACCAATGCCATGTACAATATGCATATAGTACTGTATGACAGTCATCAAACACCCATGGAGTATGTGGTTGAAATATACACCAGCTAAAATCTCCTTATGATTCTCGTGGTGATCAAGCCTTGAAGGTTTAAGATTGTGGACCGCATTTAAAGCCTATTCTGTGATTGCCACCTATTCTGCCTATTCTGTGAGTGATTCTAAAGCCTATTCTGTGAGTGATAAATCAACCTTTTTATTGTATTAATGATAAAATTGGACGAATTTGGTGTTCAAGTTGAAATTTTTGGGAGAAAACGATGTCAGTTGGAAAAGAAGATTTAATGAGTATATTCTTACAAACATTCCAATGGTGAAATTATCAGCATCGTATCTTGAACGCAAATATCTTTAAAAAACAAGAAAATATACCTTGCACCGAATTTAGGGCTCTTTTAATGGGGGTAAAGTTTAGCAAATACGGGGAAAACATAATTCATTTTACTTCCTGGGTCGTCTGAAAGTACTTAAAACAGGTGTAACGAACTGGCATTAGTGAATTGGTAATATATATATGTTTGTATTGACATCTACGTGTGATAAATCCAGCCACATTTAGAGTTTGTGACTAGGGGTTGACCTATAGCCGTGGTTCATTACGTCCTACCCTGTTAAAGCTAACATAACTTCGACTAATGATGTATTAGCACGAAGCTGCTGATACTTTTCAGTAGGAGGAATTTTACAAACGTACGCAGCCTTATAGGTCTGCTACCAATGTGAAACAGTTTGTATTTATCTACTATAACTCTTCTCCAAGAACACACTGGGTGAATACATCAACTTTGTTAATTTACAACCATGAAAATGGTCAGGAGATTGACCTATGACTCTTCACATGGCGCATCTTCAGCGAGATTGGGCTGAAGTTGTGAGACATGGAAGGGCGCTTAGGGGAGTGCGAGTGGGTAGCAAGTGGGGAATGGGCGAAATTGGAGTGTATGGACGCAGGGGAACTCGACTTTTCAAGTTCTCCAGAATAGTCGTGGGCGTCGCACGAGTGGGTCCTCTCACTGCCCTCTGCTACGTCCCCGCGAGCGGGGAAGTGAGGAATTGGTTTCCTGAAGGTCATATTCCAAGGAACATGTTTCTTTTGAGATTTTCTGAGAAATAATGTATGCTGCACGATTTTTCACTCTAAAGATTTACATCTTCATATTACCCTCTAAGCAAGCACATAAAGGGTGTTTGGCAGGGAGTGAGTTATCACCAACAAGCTCTTTAAAGTAAAAGTAACTTTCACCAAAATGCACTTCACAATAGGTATGCTACTTATACTACAGAAGCTATTAAAGTAATTTATCATAAATCTACGTTAACGAGATGCAATAGTCTTGCAGGGATTATGCTAAGCGCCATGTTAATAGCATATTAAGAGACAGGTATTAGGGATATAATCAACTAATTAGCGACTCAACCTGTCAACTAATATGCTTCAAAGTCTCATCAGCGTTCAATATAGTCTTACATTGATTACGGGAAAACGACATGTCAGACATGTCTGTTCTGCTGCCTATTTACCTAATTTATTCTCATGATCTGATATAGCGCATTTTGTTGGATTTAACCGAGTATAAATATAATCGTCGGAAAATTAATTGGTTTTGAATTCAAAATAAAAGTTAAGTCTAATCGTCTTCAGACCGTCGCGACGGTCTAAAAGAGATTCCCATCCCAGTAATTATAAGACATGAGTAACATGAGAATGTCATTACGTCTGATCACGTGTTTTGTTGATCTTCTCTGCACGTTCCCTGTTTTACGCCTACCTCAAGAGAGTTCCAAATACTGGCAGCTTATTCCAAATAGGGTCTAACAAGGAATAAGTAGCGGATTTATCTGATATATCGTCCCACTTTCCATGTATTCCTTAGCATATCTCAATTTACGTTTAGCTAGCCCAGTTATTTCCCGAATAATTTTGCCCCGCGAAATATCATTCGTTAGTTTAACTCCGAGGTGTTTAACTGATTCCATCATCACTAATTTGTTATGCTGTATGTGGTTCCTGTATTTACAGGAGATATTTTCTTTTCCAGACGTTCACTGCAATACATTGTTAAAATATCAGTGTAACTATCACTCATTGCACCTAGTTTCAATTACATTGAGGTTTTTCATCAGCGCTTCCTTTTTTTGCTAAGAATTTCTTTGTGCACTACTGTATCTTCCGCATAAATTAGAAACATACTGTCTACTACTTCACCAATATCGTTAATATACAAAAGGATTTGAAGTGAAGTGTACCTATGAGAATCTCCTGTAGGACACTCAAAGTGACTTTAACCTCCTTAGAAATGGCACCGTCTAATACAACCCTATGTTTGAAATCGATTAGGAATTCTCTATTCCAGGAATTTACATAATCATTTGTGCCGTATAATTTTGGTTTGATAAGTAACTTTTTATAGGACACTCAATCAAATGCCTTTTTTTTAGGTAAAGAAAAATTGCATCCCCTTGATTGTTATCATTAACGGAGACTAAATTATCGCAGGCAAACAGTGCTAATAGAGTTTCGCAAGATATTTTCTTCTTGAATCCGTGTTTTGTTTTCAATATTAATATCTCCATGCCGAGATGTCTTATGACTGAACATGCAATTATTTATTCAGAGACTTTGCATGAGATAGATGTGTAAACTTTTTGGTCTTATTCGATGGCTCTTCCTTATTGCCACTTTTAAATATTTGCGTACAATGCGTAATTATCTTGGCCTTGGTTACTACGTGTTCCTTGATGGATTATCTTTATATTAGGGTTTAATAAATATTAGGATTTCATAAATATTTTAATTTACAAAGTATCAAGTTCTTGTGGTTTGAACTATTTTAATTCTAGTAATAAGAGTATTTTTATACTTATTCCGAGGGTTTGTGAAAGGTGGAGGCATAAATGTGGAATTGAAAAGGCGTCTGGCACTTTCGACAATGGCTATCCCGAAAAGGAAAGGCGCCGAGATTTTTGAAGGAAGGTGTTACTAATTTGAAGACACGTTTGTCCATTACCAAATGTGCGAAGCCTGTAGTCGCAGCCTTACGCCATAAAATAAAGGAAGCTCTTGCAAGCGGATCCGCAAAATGTTTCTCCCCGACACTTGCTCAGAGAGCTTTGCCAAGCTTAGCTTAGAGAGCCAAGCAGGTAAATTAGTCGTGAGGAATACGTGCGAAACGTTTCAAAATTTTGGAAAATGTATCACACTTCTGAAAAGTGATGTGCTGAAGTCATCGCTAATTTTTGACTGATTTGTGAAAACTTGCCCGAGGTGATTTTATACCCTACATTTCTGGAGAAATGAAGATTTTATGGAATTAGTGTTTAGTATTTCAGGAAAGAGGTGAGGAAATATAAACTTAAATTTCCGATATATTTCATTGCCTGAAAATTTTTTCTGGTACATGGAGAATAAACTAGAGCTGGAGCAGTGGGATAAAAAAGATTGGGAGAAGCGTTAGGAAATATGCCATACGGAGGAGACTGGGGATAAGTTTGGAAGCAGGAAGAGGGAATGGGTTAAATAGCCAGTGGTGTGGTGTTTGCGAGGAGGATCCCTCAGAAACAGTTTAACAAGCCGATGACTTAATTGAAGTGAACGTCAGCCAAATTCTTCCAGCGTGGATCTATCCCTCCTTTGTTTTCCTGAGTTACGTCAAGGATCTGGCGAGGATTTATTTAGAATTACTGCTATTGAGATTGGACAGTGATGCTTGTATACCCCGAGAAATAATTATTTTAGTCTAGATTATCAAGCAATCTCCTCGAGAGACGTGAGACACTTTGATGACAATTCTCTGAATAATATTTGTCTGTAGAGTAAGACATTCTGTATTAGAAAACTTGGAAACAAAAATGTACTAGCTAGTGAATAAAATGCATGAAATCTGTGCTCACCACTGACGGCTCCATATGAGAATCAAGTATTTTATTAGAAAATGTATTTGAAGTATTCTTATGTATGGCAGTGAATCATGGACTATAGCTGCGACAAAGGAAAAGAGATTATAAGCAATTAATATTATTTTGTTATCAAAGAATGATAAAAATTAAGTAGAAGGAGAGATTCACCAACAAATAAGTCCTACGAAGAGTAAATTGAAAAGGAAGTATAATGAAAACTATGAGAAAAAGCAAGAAACTGAAGCAAATGTATTGAAAACATTTTGTGAGGCAGTTGTTCTGTGAAAACTTCAGGGAAGGAAAAATATAAGGAAAGAATTACGAAGAATTACATTGTGAATATAATGGGGTAAGTCAAAGAAAAATAATTATTAATGAAGTGGTTGGCAGAGAGAAGAGAGAATAGGAGAACAGCAGCAAACAAATCTTCGGATTGATGACTACTGATGAATTAGTAAGGCGTTAAATTACCTTATACAGGGTGGCGATCATCAGGGAAAACCTGGAATTGTCAAGGAATTTTGAATTTCTGGAAAAGTCAGGGAATTCTTGTAACAGCCAGGGAGAAACTGGAATAGGAACCCTCTTTATTTTTCTACCATTATGTTTATCGGTCAGTCTTTCCCGCCCTTTATTTCACCAACTAATAGTAACGTCTGTTGCTGACGTGTATGGAATAAGCACTATCAATTTGTGGAGTATTCATTTGTGAATCTTATTAGTTGTGAATTTTAGTTATTTAGTTGTAAATCAGTAATACAATGTATCCCTTTTGTATATCCTTATTGTGATACTTGCCTAGTTGTGTTAAGATCATGATCATAATGTATTTCGATTATCACAAGGAACCCGAGGTTATATTGTTTGGAAAATTTTACCTCGCGTTTTATTTTTAACTTCCGAAACTCAGGTCGAGAAGTAGCTGGAGCGCACTATCTTGTAGTAAATAGTTGCTTGCAGTTCTAAAAATACGAGACGATGATTAGAAACTTTAAAGCTGCCGTAGAAAATGTATTTCAGCAGAAAAAAATATTCCAATAATAGGTTACCATTTGGCAATTGGTCATGGAAATTGGTAAATCCATCTGGGAATAGTCAAAGAAAGGTCAGGGAATTTTAAAATTGGATATTAATAGCCACCCTGTTATATTATTCACCCTGTGCGAGTTGTCGATCAAGTTAATAAAGTGATAAGAAATCGGATCTTATTTATTCATCAATTATTATTTGCTGCATTAGATTATAAAGTGTGAAAGTTCCAGCTCCAATGGAATTTAAGGAAAACAAAGCATATTAAAAAATGCTGACAGAATTATGTTTAAAGTATTATTTACACCAATAGTTGACGAATTAACCTGCTCGTGGTATTATTTATTGATTCCTCTATATATTGCATCGATGGTATTTATTACTGAATGATAGTAAATGAATAAGTATCTCGTTTATACAATTGATGTTTCTATCTCAAAGATGGGGCAAAAGGAGAACCTATATGGAAAGGTATGGGGAAGCGTTATGATTATTATTCGCTTTAATTTCGGCCATAACTTTGGGCTACTGATCACATTTATAAAATAAATATTTTGAATAATTGAATTTAACTGCAATACATTCCAGTGTATCGTGGGCTAATAATGAGCCTTTCAATTAGCGACACTAAAAACTAAATTAATGAGTTGCGAAATGGGAATTATATGCTTACGGTTAGCATAGGTGGCCACTTCCGCCGATAATTTGGCTTTGAATATTGCTCTGGCTCTGTCCTTTGCAACTTGTTTTCCGCGTCTGTTTTTTCGCTTGAACCAAACTTGCTCAATTACTTTAATATATTTCGTTAAAAGAGCGAAGTATCTAGATGAGTAATGAATGAGGAGTCAGTTTCTTTTGATTTTCAGATGTTAGCAAATGCATGGAGCTATATGTTGTGCCTCCATTTATTTCTTTAAAATTTATTTGCTATATGCGTTAATACTCACGGTTGCTATTCATTAATTGCTCATCTTCTTTCTTCATTGGGGAGAAAATGGACTCTTCCACCAGAGCAACGCTTATTAATACGCCACGTTTTCTCAATCTCTTTTCTAAAGTTGAGCGCTAAATGCTTGAAAAAAAACACAATTTTCTTCCTTTCAACTTACCTTGTTAATCCCAATCGGCTGAAAATATATCCGAAAACCACATTTAAAATGTGAATGATTATTTATTTATATTTCCATATACTTTGCAAATGACTCAGTCGGGTTTAGATAAGGTAAATCCTTTTTGACTGTTTTCATTGATGCTGAATTAGACGCGATACACGTCGGTCATTCGAATCATTTTATTTTATTACCCGTGATATATCATGCCATAATTCCTCGTAGATGAGAACGTGGTTGGAAAGGCTCATTTCAATTTAAATAATTGAGACGGATGGGAGCTGTAGGCTTTAAGTCCTAATTTTGGAATTGTTTGTACAAATTGTATAGTAGCCAATCGTATGATATTTATACACAGAGTGACCCACATGCACGCCCCTTGCCGATTAGATGCGCCGCTATGAAGCCATATATTTAAAAAAAAAGGGAAAGGAAAAAAAGCTGGCTTATTTTTTTGCGTGCCATGAAGTAGCTATTTCAATAAATCAGTCGTAAGTGACCAAGTTTTACTAATTCTGGGCTTGAAAAACGAGATAATTGCATTATGAGTGGAAGCGGTGTTGAAAAAAAACGGGGAGCCCTTGGTGTGAGATAAAAAAATATTTTAGTAGATATAGCACGAGAAGAGAATGCGGGTGAGGGGTTTGTAACTACGTGGGAATGCCCCTGGGTGGAAAATGTGTGTTTAAGTGTGGAATTGGCGGAAGGGGTTTGGAAGGGGTGGGTGGCAGTGGGAGAAGTGTGGGGGTCGGGAAGAGAGGATGAGGCTCGGGGAAAGAAGTAGCTTGGAAAGAGGAGGGTGTAAAGTGGTGGTAGTTTGGGCTGGATGGGCGTGGTGGGGTTGGTGGGGTTGGATGTGAAAGTTGGAGGAGTGGAGGTGTATATGGGGGAGTTTAAGAAGGGGTGGCAATGAGAAGGAGAGGGGAAGGAAGGGGGGATGGAGAATGGGAGCAAAATTTGGAGAGGTATGCGGAAAAATAAAGGAAGGAGGTCCGTTTCGCGTTGTCGGGCATAAAATATATGGAGACACTTTTTCATGCAACAGTAATGGATTATTTTCATTTGTTCCCTGGAAAACATAAATTTTTTGGCATTGAAAATGTAATTCTCCCTTTCTTCCGTTGCCTTAAAAAATTTTCCGAAAAAAACCTCGTCATTTGCATATTTAATCTCCAACTGATGGAGGATCCGAGTTTAAGGAAGAGCATTTTTTATGCAGACAAGCTCGCACTATTTTGGCGGTAGCGTATTATTTCCTTAGTTATTTTATTTGAGTCAGGTTACCAGGGTGCAATGAAAGTCCAAATGTGATGAAAGGATACGATGAAAAATGCCTGTGTCATGTGCTGAATATGAGACATGACAAAATCTCTCTTTACGAGTCCTTTGTGTCTGATACTAAACCGATTACGCAATAGGTCTTGAATGTAAGTTAATCCGTACCGCCACGTATAATCTTGCATACCTTACAGAATGAAATCTGTCCATAAATGTGCCTATGACAATCTGATCCTTTCAGGCAAAAGAGGTCAGGCAAATAGGGCAAGTGTTAAGATTTTATCGCCATTCGTCCCAAAATAATTAATATTTACAATGAAGGTAAGCAATGGTCTGACAAGAACCGTTCATTGACAAATGATTGGAGGCATAAGTAAATACGCGAAAAAGAGAAATACCTATGGAGCTGGTTATGAACGTAAGCGAATGAAAATTGCTTCTTCGTGAAATAGAAAAATATGTTTATTCATCAGTTCTCTTTCATATTTAAAATGTTATTTTTATCCATTATAAATTCTGTTACTTAAGGGCTAATTGCTACTTCTTTTAAAGACTAGATCAAGGAATGTATGGAAATTTGTTGGCCTTATTAGTTTTTTTATTCTTTTTATTAAAAATCCATTATTTTGCTAGTTATCATCATGAATTCTGAGGGTCGTTCCGTTAACTATTGCTCCTTCACTAATGTTTTCCCAGAAATGCGTCGCGGTATGAGGTATTTGTTTTCTATGAGATCATATGCAGCTGTTTTCATATTACGAATAGTAAATTTCGCCTTTTCAATTTGCATTCCGGTAATAGAAATATGAGGGAAGAATTTTTCTATTTTTTTTCCTTACGGAAGGGAAAAGTGCTGGGTAATAGGGAAGAATGGTGAGGAGACACAAGTAGTAGATATTTAAATTATACATTTTCTAATTGCTTATTTTTATATACTGGGAGAACCTGTAGTAATTTGCCTTTTTTCATCTGAGCGGCCAAAGTATATATTTTGATAAACGGCTAATGTGATTTTATTCAATTCTGGAAAGGCATTCCCTCAATTAGAGTTTGCGAAGACACTGGGTAACTGATGAAAAAAGAGTATATGTTGGGAATCAATTTACGACCCTTAGTCGAATCCTTGAATTGCATGCTATTCTTAGGAAATGCCAAATCGTGATATTTTGTTGGGGGAATCTCGGGTTTTTCTGTCGATTTAGGAGTTGGTCATCACCGAATAAGAAGACTTTCTGTCATCGTCAATGAACCTATAATAGTCTTAGCAACGGATTTCGGGTGATTCAGGGGCTACTTATTGGTCACCAAGTTTTCGCGGGCAAAGCCAGACACAGAATCCAGGAGGGACTCAATTATTAAGGGTATTTAATAGTTATAGGTACTTCACATCACTTGAAGGGAATACTATTTTGATTGCCACACGTGAACATGGTGTTAGTGTGGCCTGCCTTAATTTACGACTACAAATAAACAGTGAATTTTACAACCTTAAACTATCGCTAATAACCAGCTACTATTTATTTCGTAAAATTCTTCAATTGGACTTTTGATGTGACAAATAACCATGCAATGGTTTTCATTTTAATAATCCCTGTAAAAGTATTTCATATCCACTTAGGAGTGCATAAAATTTTTAACATAACAATTATAAATGTAAATTGAACAATCTCGGGCAATATTGTCGTTTACGCAATTCCTAGTATACGCACGTAGTCTAACGGCCGTTCAGGAGTGATAAAGGAGAATGGTTTGAGGGAGGAACGCCGGTAAAGATGGTCGAAAAAGGCCCACAGGGGCCTAGAGAAGGAAGAGGATGCACGCTTGGGATTTGGCGGGAGGAGTGAGGGAATGGATGGGTGGAAAATAGGGCCGCTAAAGGGGGTTTGAGTCGGAGTGGGTGGCGGGGAGTGTATCGCCGTGGAAAAAGGAAGAAGGGGAGAACGGGGCGATGTCGGAGGTTGGGGTTGAAGGAAGGGAAGGGATGGAGGAGGATGCTGTGAGAAGGCTAAGGGGTGGGTGTCGGCTGTTGCGGCCGCCGGGGAACAAAAAGAGATGCCAAGGGAAGGAAGAAAGGGCTAGGTCGCCCAGAGGAGAGAAAAAGAGGAGGAGACGAGATATAGGGAGAAGGGTGTAGGGAGTGGGTTGAGAGGGTGGGGCCTTGCGGGAGGTTTAGTTCGCCCGGCGGTTGGTTGGAGGAGAAGAGAAGGAAATGGGTATGGATGAGATGCGGCGAATTGGGAAGGAAAGAAGGGATAAGGGTAAAAGGTTGGCCAGGAATGGGGATGAAGAGAGGAGCAAAGGGATGGATTTTTAAAGGGTAGGGGAGTGAGGTGAGGGGCTAGGATTTGCGGGATTGCTCACAAAGACGGAAGGAAGTAGTGGAAGAGAAGCAAGTAAACATTAAAAAAAGGAGACTCATTTACAAAGGTTAACTTCCGAATAATAAATGCGTTAGGAAATGGTCCCGCAAGAATGGAAATAAATGCATGACGAATGGCAAGGAAGGCCTTGTTATTAAATAAGGCTTTACAAATTAAAATACACGATCCGTCCGACTGTTGCCATGGGCATTCCGTTGGAGACATTTGAAATAGCTATTTTGAGATTGTCATTTAATTACGGATTCCAGTTTATTAATACCATAGATGTGTCTTTATTCAAAAGACGTTTCTTGTTTTCATTTCTTTGTCTTACCTCTTGGAAAACCCGACATATTTAGAAGATGTTTCGGCATTTGAATTATATTTCTGCTTGACGTTTTTACTCTTTAAATTCCAGTCTACAAAAATGCAGCTGGAAAAGGATCTTAGCCCACATTTTGTTGTTCGCTTGTTCCTTCTTATGCTTCAAATTGAATGTCTCCAGCAATATCATGCATTATTGTGCTCTAATCTTATCTTTTAGTTTATGTTCATCAAGAGTTTTATGCTTAACTGTAAAAGGGAAGCATAATTGAAGGAAGAGTAGAGATTAAAAATAAAATACATATTATTTAGAATAAATACATTTTTATTTTTCCGCCATCTTTGAATGAATAACAGCAACGTGTTTTTGGAAATAATATCTTATATGAATTTGTGTGGGTGTAATATAATGGAATATATGTTGGGGTTGCCAAATAATTTCGTTTTCCCATTTTTTCTATTAGATTTGCCTTCAAATGCGTTTAAATCTTGGGCTCTGGCCGTAGCCAGGGCCATCCGGAGGCAAAATTTAGAGCACATCGCCTTTTGGGCTGTCATCTTACAACCGAACTGTTGAACTACTGGACCATTGTATGTTCTTTTGAGAAAAAATGGATAGTGTCAAAAAAGTGACTCGCTGAAGATAATCCGTGCTCAGAGACAAATTCTTCTGTTTAGAGGATCTTAATATTACTGTTAAATCAATGAAAAATAGTAAGGAAGTACGTTTCTGTATGGAAAATACCTACCTTAGTGTACGCTAGCAAACATCTTCATTGATGACCGTACTTCATGTAAAACCGCAATCTATGTAACCTATGAACCTCTTCGATGTTCCGATGCCTCTCATCCTTTTCGCATTATAGATCCCGTATTCAGCCCGTGAGCGGAAGGGCTTGGACTTATGACCATGGGGAAGCTTTATTGAAATCTGTTTAAGGAAAAAAAGAGTACGGCGAATGGAGAGAGAGACGAATGTGAGGTGTTCGGTAGGTTTATGCAAAAAATTTTCGAGGAAAAGAAGACTTTGGGTGGAGGAAAAGCAGAGGAATAAGATGGAGGAATGGATTGAATATTTCTCTCTCGTTGGGTCTGTTGGAGGGTGGATGGGAGTGTGGGGGATGAATGTGGTGAGAGAGAGGGGGGGCGGAAAGAAGGGATGAAAACGGGTGGGCGGGTGTAGGGTTGGAGAAGTTAAGGATTGCACAATGGGGGAAGTGATGGGGAGAAAAGAGTGTTTGGATAGGGCGCGTGAAAGGGAAGAAAGAAAGGGATTGGCGAAATAAAAAGATACGAGGAGGGGGCGAAGGAGGGGGGTTGGAAGGAGAGCAGGAAAACACCAGGGGGGTAGGATGGAGAAAGGGGACGAAAGGGGGGTAAAAAGAAAGGGAAGGAGGAGGGATGAAGGGGGTGAGTTGTTGTATTGTTGGGAGTTGCTGGAGCAGAAGAGGGCCACAAAAGCAACAAAGTGCGAGCGTTTTTCATGTGCGGCGTAGCACGAATATTCACGTCATTTCCGAACAGTGGCCCTAGAATAAAGGGAGGTTTCTCCCTCTCCGTCTCCCCTATCCCACCCCCTCCCCTCTCGTGTATATCCTAATAAGAACTTTTTAAAAATCACGAGCGAGGAAAAAAATAATGCGAAGGCGTTCATCTGGTTGGTGACGTCTCTCCTCCCTTGGGAGGGTGGTTTGGGGGTTGAGAGGAGGGGGTTGAATACAAAGAGCCGTGTCTCCCTCGCGGAAAATCCAGGCGAATAAGGGAGGAGTACAAGGGCGGTTGGGTTGGGCGTGCATTGTGCGGGGTAGTTGGTGCGATAAGTCGCAATTGTTGTGAGTGCTAGGCGTCACGCGGGCCCCGGGAATTCTCAGTGAGCACGGAGGAATTTCAATAGGGGCGCCGTAAATAAGTAATATGTCCTTAGGAAGATGGATGCACCCGGAACGCCTTTGACGGTTGCTTCAGTTTCAAGGCATTATAATTCCACCCGTGCTAAGGTGCCGAGAGTAAGGAATTGGGTGATGAACAACAATGGGTGACGTATCTATTTCGGTGCAGGTGTAATTACCAAGTGAATATCAAAATGCGCCCCCTTTTAGTCTCTGAATGGGGAGTCGTGTGAAGTCGTGCGTAACGGAGACGTACGGAAAGTAGCTCAAACTTAATGGCTGGGGATGATTACGAAGAATTCGTGCAGGTTTTCTTGTAGAAATGTTTTCTTTATGCGGAAATGACAGCTGTGCAAATTCACGATTTCTAATATTTGTATGTCTTTCGGTGCCATACCTTTGTGAAGCACGGGGTGAGTTGTGATGAAGCGTATTTGAATGTTTAATTTCCGTGCTGCTAGAAAAATGTCCTTCAAAATTAGCGGATTTCAATAAGCTATCATAAAAGCAAACCAGCTCTTGAAAGTATTTTCTTTCTGATGTTTTCCTTATGTTTCTTTTAATTACGTGTCGAGTTGCATTATTGCTTACAGCAAATTATTAGTAGCTTTTTTAGCGGATTTAACGTTCTAGATTTATATAGGAGAACTTGCCCAGTCCCAGCACTTTTTTCTGTATAAGACATTCGTCCCCGTCTATTGTTAGCCATTTTACTTAAGCTTTCCCTCAAAATTGCCATTAATTCCATAATTTGTTCCGTTTTTGGACTGTTACATACCAAAAAGTTAACTTAACGATGGCTTACCCGGAATACAATATCATCGTCTATTGATTTATTCCATTTTTCTTCTATCTTTGCTCACCATTTTCGATTGTGTAGGATTGCATTTTTTGTATTATTGCGTACAATATCCCATTACTGAGACTCCATGTTTATATAAATACCCATTTTTTAACTCATTTATTAAAGACTTACTTTCATCTGTCTTTTCTTTCTCTTTCTTTTATCGTAGATTTGTTGTGATATGTACTTACATAAAGTTAAGTAGATGGCTAAGTAACCAATGAGAATTAACTTCACTTCGTGACTCCCATACAGTTTAACCTTTGGTGGCATTTTTTCCTTTGTGGTCTGTTAGGTTTTATTGTTAACGGAAAATGATACCATAATGCTAAATAGTTTGTAATCTAAATACCTCACTATTTCTAAATATTAATTTTTTCTGCTTTTGCCCTGCAAATAGCCGCTGAGGGAATTTCATTCTGATAAACTGAGGAGTTTGATGGAGTTTTGATGTGCTCAGTGAACTCACTCGATTTTAGTGGTGATGACAACTTAGAACTCGTTGCAAGAGACAAATTGTCAACGGCAACGCTAAATCGCTGTTCTTTTTCTATAACAGTCGTCGGTAGAATGTCAAGGGTACCTTTTGCGGAATGTTATTTTATTCGCTTCGCCTCTCTCTTGACAGCACACGTAATTTGATAACTCTGGCTGCCATCGAATGCTCGTGACACCAGTGTCAGAGTCCACGTTATGCCCTATTTTTCGTCTACTTACTGGAACCCTCATGTGTGCAGAAGCGTCTCTTATACACCGTGTGATGCATTTTTAGGATATGTGGATTCATTGAGGTTCAAAGCGTTTCTAAGTGCAAACTTTTGGGAGAGGGCGTTTTCATAAAAATATTAACCTTCCTGTTTGCAGTCTTCATGTTTCATGCGATTTTGTGTGTGAGGCAGTTTGACAATTGGACTCTCAGTATTGCAACGATTTCGGGTGATGCCGTGTCACAAATTTTAGTGTCAGTGGGTGAACTTTCGGGGCACAGTTAAAGGAGTGGTGCGAATTATGTGGCGGGACGTACGTAAAATGGAGTCGGAGTTATGAAACACATTCAGATGTTCCATAGTCGAGGAACCTCCTAAATGCATCACGATGCATGGAATCTTCGCGGAATGATGTGGTAAATGGATGAATTCCCAGAAAAAGTTATGTGAGGCAGTATTATTCCCAGCTCACGCTACAATAGCACATAACCACGTTACTTTCACGCCATATACTTATATTCCTACGTTCATATTACTTTCTGAGTTACCATGGTAATCCTGTATTGCTCACTGCAAGAATCGCAGTAAACGAGATGCAATCAAGTTGCTTTCAAACGAAATTAGAAATACCGCTTCGCTAAGACGTCCTTAACTTTATGAAATGGTTTTAAAAGCTAAAAACACTCCTCTTTTCTTGATTATCAAAAAATCACGTTTCATTTTGATTCTGTTATTTAATTATCTTTCTTCGATAGATATTACGGTTTTTAACTGCGAAACACGTGCTTACTGTTCTAAGTTTGCAGCGTTAGGAAATAACTAGTTCAATGGATATGATCGCGCGTTCACTACCATGTTTAATACCAATGAAAGGATACCATTATCATTGCCTCTAAAGTTCACAGGTCGTACATTTTTCACCCTCAGTTTTATTTAATTCGCACAAAAATTGCCGGAAATTTAGTTGTCCTACGAAAAACATAATTTCTGTGATAATTTTATCGCATGCTAGCAAAAGTTTAGGCAATTATTTTTAACAATATGCACTTGTAAAATCATTAGTTTAATTTAGATGAGGCATTAAGAAAGCTACTGTTGAATTAGTAACAGTATATTCTTCAATTTCTCGAACGACAAACATACGCTGGCGCCAGACTAGGCGCCCTTACATTTTGTGCCCCTGTGCTCCTACAGCGGTTTTAGAAGTTATGCAGCCATGAGTAACGACTCAGTGCCTTTTTAAAGGAAACACGGTGCTAGCCAGGTCTTGCATATCTTAAAAATTTTCAATTCGAATTTCTCCTTAACTTCGTTAGGAAATTACGAAATTTGGCCTACTACTTACAAGTAAATAGCGATCAAAATTCGGATGTTCATGGCTATAAATCAGGGAAGCTTTATTGAAAAAAGAGGTTCTGTGGCCATTTTCACAAGATTTCACTACAAGTTTTGAGGTCGCCAGGAGAATCCACGGTTTTACCTTTAAATTACCCGCAAGTGAAGGTAACCGCGAGATTCCACACAGTAATCATTTGCATTGACTGGAACTTGATCCGTTTGGTCAAACCTTGCAAAACCATTAGCAGAAGAGGACGCGTCAGTTAATTTACTGGTTAAAGCACTGGGTGCAATATGGAGGATTCAAGGTTTAAGGCTCAGTCAAAAAGTCTCGGGCCCTGAAAAATATCGGCAACAATCTGAATTAGCACGAAAGCTCCTGGGATTGGAGAATATTATTACTCTACTAACCCATTCCCGGTAGTTGCGGTACAATTTGCAGTACGATGGATTCACTAAATGAATTATGAGCCTCGAGTTATGGTAGGAAAAATCACCGGTGAAAGATGAAAGATTTAGAATCAGAAGCAGAATGCAATTTTGTCTCTGAACAATCGTGAGTGTTTCGCGATAGTGCATAAAAAACCTCTTGCTAATTTATTAAATTTCAAATTGTGTGGAAAGGAGCAAGATTTTATGCTTCAATCTTGATCCAGTATTGGTGTTAATATATCACATCTTAAGATTTGGCTTTCGGTATGAGTATAAATACCCTCAGTATCCGTGTTAAAGCTATATTAATTAGCAGTTACCATCTCCCAAACTGGGTTTTTCAATGATGCATTAATTACGGAGCACTCTCTTAGCTTGTAGTCAAGCCATGCATTATTCTCCTCACTGATAAATTGTGTTCGCCTATCGGCCAGTACTTCATGGTGTGTTGGGCCTTAAATTGAGATAAGTTATGCACATCTGACTAGGAATCACCCCACGCCACCCACCCTGAAAATAGGTTTCACAGCGCTTTGACGATACGTTGTCGAAGAATAAAAATTTGTTGGTAAATTTCCTCACTTTTTAATAAAAAATAAAATTAGAATCATAAAAAAATGAAAAATTACGAAGTGTATATACTACAACTACGTATGCCATCCACCAACCATCACCTTTGAATTTCACCAAGTTAAAGTTCAAACCTTCCTTTTTATAGGAGTTTTGGATTGTAACGTGAAGTCGAAAGAGGAGGATCAGAGGAGAGAGGGGACAATATTAGAATGGGGTGGGAAGGGAAGAGATCGGTTGAGAGGAGGGATTGGGGTTGCAAAGGGTTTTTTCGCAGGATTATTTCGGTCTAAGGCTCATGTTTTTGCGAAGGAGGCAAGAGGGAAGAAAAGGGGGCGTGCGAGTGACGCGGAGGCGACAGGCGGGCAGAAGCAGATGCGCCGGGAAAGCGGAACGATTTATTCTCCGTCGGAAGTAGGGGGAGGGGCGGTTACATCCACCCCCTTCCCCCTCTGACTCCCCTTTCATAAATCCCCCCCGCCTCCAAGGCAAGGCGAAGTTAGTGCACCCTTCCCCTCACTGTTGGAGTCGCCCAACCATTCCTCTTGCCCCCTTTCCCCGATTTCCCGAACCAAACTACAGCCACTTGAGTAGGTTTTGGCGTAATGCGCCGAGTGAGTATCGAATTTCGATGAGAATTTGGGGTCAATCCATGGCATATCAACCGAAAATATGACGTTTTCAACCTATTTTTGATTTTGGTGAAATTTGGCAGAATAATGGACTGCATATAGGGATCACAGATATTTATGAAATAATTTTTTCATCAATATTGTTGAATGTGTTTAAAATCTATGCATAGCCGCGTTCCTCATCGTCAGTGATATGTATACATGCTTATATCATTAGATATCGACGGGATATGTAGTTAAAAGGGGGGGGGTTAAACTAACTGTTGTACAGTTGGACATCAATTGTCTTACAAGCAGCGTATGATTTTGGTTCAACGACTGCGATGACGTTCACTTTGGCTAAATGCTCACGAATGTTGTTGAATTTAGATACGAATGTGGGTGGATACAAATGAATCAATACATGACGAATATCAGCCGATAAGGTGACATTTTCAGCATAATTATTTATTTTTATGAAACATGGCAGTGATGGATTGCGTAAATTGCGTCGGCCCCGGTGACGACGGGGTAAAGTCCTCGCCTGCTAACCCGAGGGTCGCGGGTTCGAGTCCCGCCTGGGTGGAATGTTATCTGTCTAGGACATGGGTGTCTGTGTCTCGTCCGTTGATACTGTTGTTCACCCGACGTAAAATGGCCTAGTGTGCTGTATTCGGGGCAGTGAAAATAAATAAAAAAAAAAAACAAAATGATCAGTGATATGTCTCAAATGATTTTTATGTCATACACTTTAAAATTTATTTAATATTTACGCATTTACGCAATTTTTCCTTACACAGCTAACTATATGTGCTTATATCACTAAATCTATAAGAGTTACGGTGATATGGCGAGGTAGCTAATTTTTTTAGATGCGGGCTCCAATTTCGAGGTATACAATTTACTGTTATATTACGGGTTCAATAGCTGCAATATCGTAAACTGAATATTTTTTAAATAATGAGCCAATTAATATAATTAGAAAATCGGTACAATGAAACAAGTAATTAACGCGTCTCTTCATCATAATAGTTTCATGAAAATTTTATGTCACGATCACCGTGGAATGTAATAAAATATACTTCGTAAGAGATGGTATCCTAAAAATACATGGCATGGTTGTGCAATCACTATCGATTTGGTTGTCTGAATTTACTCATTGATTAGGCATAGGTGAACTAAGATGGGATACTGCTCAATTGGACATACAAAAATGTTCATTTGGGCCCTAACGTTATTCTATCAACAATTATTTTTGATTCACACAGAAACTATGGTTTGCTCAATCAAACAAAATTTCAATAGTAACCCATCTAATTTAATTTGATTCACCAAATACTAAGCAAAGAAATACTTCAGCCACAATTTGGTGTGAAAAATTGGAAATAATCAAGCCAAAAGTGAAAACTCTCAATGATTGGTCTATTTTTCGATCATATCTCTTATTACCGAGTATATCGTAATTTGTCGCTTGATACTACCCTGCAATACTTAAAATAAACTGCTCTTGTCATTCAAGCGGGTTAACACGAGATAATTGATACCTACTGGCAGTCTAGTGTATTGCTCAATTGACGCTGAGAGTACACGAATTATAATTTATAAACCGGTTAATCCTCGTTTTGCTGGGCATCAACGTGCGGTGTAGATGAGTTCAGCAGCAATCTATATAATATGATGCAATCTGTCACGAGGACGTTTTGCAGAGAATGTTAGGGCTTGAGTTATTAGGAAATGGAGAGAAGAGAATTGAGGAACTGGATGAGGGATTTGGCGAACTGATCAAGTTGCAATTACAATAAGTGGGTAGGAGAAGGAAGGGAAATTTCTACATTATTCATTTTGTTGGTATTTTTCTTTCATTTCGCTACATCTATCAGCCAAAAAGGAATTTTGAAAATCAAAAAAATACACTCTTTATCACCCATTAGCTCCCATAAACCGAATTTGTGAATGAATTTTAACATATCGGGCAGCTTCTAAGACTCAAATAGCTGTAAAGCTCACTCTACCAACAGTTCGTAAATTGTGATAGTGAACTTCTTTCCTCAACGCAACAACATCGGCAGCTGGCATGGTCCTCGCCTCCGATCAATCGATCACGAATTGTCGCATGATTGTATTATTAAGTGTGACTCTCAAATTACTTGATTGACGGATTGATTTCAGGAGTTTAATGCTGGCGAAACAGCTGGGCTGCTGGGTGTAAAACTTAAATTTTCTGGTCACGGAATCATATCAATATCGCATATCGGAGTCGACGAATTGCAGCATCGCTTGCCGGGCTGTATCCTAAACCCTTCTTCTGTTTCATAGCTGTTCCCTCTCCACCAAAACCCCGTCAATCCCTCCCCAACACCGTGCCCCTCTTGCATAATATCCCAAACCCGTCCCAAACCTTACCATGAAAAACCGCCCATTCCGCCGACCCCCCCCCCTTTCTCCGAAAAACTCCCTCCTCTCCCGAAAGAACCCTCTTCTCCACCGTCGCCTTCTTTAACCTCTCCACCTCCACCCACACTCCTCGTCCCTCAATCCTCCTCCCCCCCTGCCACCCTTGGTCCTCGCCCCGTATTCTGAATAGTTTGGGGTAAGGAATGCGGTTCAAAGGTTATGCAACCCGAAAGACTTATGTAACGAAGCGGCGACGACGCCAGCGCTCGGGAAATTTCCAACCTATCTGCACTATAAATATAAGCCGCGCTGCATTGTGGGTGATAAAAGGAAGCAGAGGGGGAGAACGGGGCATTATTCTCCGCTGCTCCGTTTATTCGTTGGCTGTGCACTTCTCTCTCCCTCTGATCTACTGCTGAGCGGTAATTCTTGAACTCCATATCACCTCCAGTGGGCCTCTGCTACTGTGCTACGTCTGAATTCGTGGACGAATGTGCGTTTTATTAATGCTGTGATAGACCTCTAGCTCTGTGACAATATCTTTATAAAATTACGTTTGTTAGCTGATGTTAAATATTGGCAGTGTGTGTACCTATTACTTATAACCTTTTTTATTTTTAAAGTGATATTTACCATCCATTTGAAACCTTGGACGGCGAGATAAAAATAAATGTAGGTATTTACTGCATCTACTTTTCTTTCTTCACGACAATATCTCGTACGTTGTTAGACATTTTCTACGTATGTAGATAGGAAAAAAATTAATCAACCATTTGTTAATATACTAAGAATGAATAAATATGCTTCAAATTACATAAGTTATACTTGTTAATTTCTACTGAGTAATTTTTCCATGCTAAGGTGACATCATTAGGTACATTCGACCTTGTTCCTGATGATGATGCCTCGCCTAACCTATGAGTGCTTTGTACAAAAAAATTTATCAGTGAACATTACCATGTTTTATTTAATTTAATTTCATCATGGTGCTCCACCATACCTTGCGAAGAAGTGTTGAATGTTGATGATTTCTGGTCCTTGCTCAGTGAATGCTTTGATATTCTCGGAAACATAATATGTTTATATCTAAAAGGCTATAGTTTATCATTTTTATTTGTTTCTAAAAAAGCAATTTCTTCTGTGGAATATCAGTATATTTAGGGTGAACGATAAAGATATCCTCTGAGCCATGTGATAAGGAGGAGAGAAAGCTGTGTTCTACGATAATGGAGAAAGGTGGGCGTGCTTAACCCAGGGTTTCCGGGACGCTATTGAACGATTTGCTTTGAAGGACGCGGCGCATGCCTTGTGCTCAACGTGAGAAAGCCAGCGTCCCCGTCCACTCCAACGGATCACAGTCACTCTCCTCGCCCTCATACGATCTCCTCATTTCACATCCCTTATTCCCTCGCAACACTCGCCCTTTAACATCGATCAACCTTGTTGATGACGATCTCCTTTAGTTGCCTTATGCTTTCAATTTCATCCTTGATATATTTTAATTCTTTGAAATGAGTCTTTCTGGGAAAATGATTACTCTTGGACCACGATAAAAAAAAATTCTTCGTACCCCATACGTATTTATAGAGAATTGACTGCTGGTGAAAATAATAAAGAAGAGTGAACATGAGGCCAGTCTTTGAATAATGAGGAACTGTTCGGAATGAAATTTTCCATAATTGAAATATCTCACTATAATGCTGGTATTCTTTAATCTTTTCGGTAAAAATGAGGTATTTTAGAGTCGTAATAACTCACATAATTTTATTGATCATTTTTCCAGACTTTACCTTGTAGGCATTTGTTATTAATGTCGGGTTGCGGTGTATGCACAATTAATGCTTAAATTTGAGCTTTTTTCTGTTGTAATGTTTTAGAGAAACATCCAATAATGCTATTTGAAAATCCCTGAATGTGTTCGAGGCCAATGGTAGTAAAAATCCATTCCATGTTTAACCTTCGCATGTAAATTGAAAGCATGCAAGGTGAATGCATGTTTAGGGTTTATTTTGATAGTTTCCGTGATTATATCATGTTATCATATCTTTGTTCTATTTCAATGCTCTAAACATTTAAAACATAGGTTCATTTATTTTCGCTTATCGCTTTGTGTGGATTGTGAAGATTAAAAATCGTCCACAAGTCTCACAAGTCACATTTCAATGCCTTACCAATCCCTTATCTGAAGGTAATTCTTTTTTCAATTGTAAACAAGAAAATATGTTTTTTCATGATCATTTCACGTCAGTAAAATAATATTTTGCCGCCATAATTCTCCTGTTGTTGATTATTACTCAAACAAGTTAATAAAAACCGGAATCCGATTCGCTCATTATGGATTTTTTGGCCCTGATGGTGTCAGGGTTGGGCCCTTCTCATCCATTGATTGCGGTTTGAGCCCCATTAGAATGAATTTTTGCACCCTTGGGACATGGATATTAGTGTTCGTCCTTTAATGCTTGTTGAATACCCCGATGTTAAAGGGAGCTATTCTCGGTGGTTTTGAAAAATGAATAAACAAATAAAGTACAAATATACCTTAAATATTTTCCAAGGAAAGAATATTATTGAATCAGTAGGAAGATTAACGTAATTATTATTTAAGGGGATACGATTTTGACTCCTTTCGTCTTCTCAAGAGCTGACAGAAGTGACAGAGTAAGAGAGATATGTCGCCAAACGGGTAGGTAAAATTTTTTTTCGCGCGCTGTTGGAGAATATTACATTAGCAGCGTGACACTACTTATGATACGTCCGTGGCGTACAACTAACCTTCATCATCTCTCCCCTTCTTATCACAATTCCCTTCAAATATTTTTGTAGCGTCCAAACATCCTTTACCACTCGTGTCTATGGTGGCTTGCAAGGTGGTAGGTCGTTGCAGATGCATGAAAAAATACTGGATACTGAATATAGAAGGTTTGCAAATTTATTTTGGCACTTTGGTTTATATACTGCCTCTAATAGTACATCGTGACTGGTGCGAAATAATGTTGGGGAACTAACGGACACGGGTGTATTAAGGTCTTTGCTACTAGGAATCCCTCCTATCTTGGGGATTATAATTTATATTTAATATATTTTATGCTATTAACTCATGATGACTATTTTTATCTCTATTTGTTACCATTTTATTTTTACTGGAATCATGGTGAGAAGCTGCCGATCCCCCTTTCCTTCTTACCTACCGAGAACCTTCTTACAGACGGACCCTAATAGTTTAACACTATTGCCAAAAATAAGAATAAAAATATTGCACGTGAATAGAAAAAATGAAACAGACAATTTAGTTCTCTCCCTTGTTTTCGGGTCAGCTGCGTCAAGTTTTATTCAGATGACGTTTCGTGGCCTATGCTGGCCACATCTTCAGATCAGGTCTGAGTTGACTGAGTCAATTCAGTTCATTATTGTCAATTGACTGAGTCAACTCAGACCTGATCTGAAGATGTGGCCAGCATAGGCCACGAAACGTCATCTGAATAAAACTTGACGCAGTTAACCCGAAAACAATGGAGAGAACTGCAATCCAGCGCTGCGAAAGCCTCAAACAGACAGTTGAGTGTATCAGTTAATAGATCCACTAGTGTATTGCGAATTTTTCAAGAAATTTGTGAAAACAAAATTGATGGTTTTGAAAGATTGTTGACTTTTCTTCGTGATAATTGATGCATTTCCTCGTGAAAACATTGTGCACCCCAGGAAGCTGAAGCTCGTGAGATCCAGTGACCCTTGCAGACGAAACCACCGTATTCCTACGCAGTCCATTCCCATTCCCCTCCTCGCTTCTCCTCTCCCTTAAGTTTGTGCCTCACAAATGTCGTAACACAGGTAAGAGTGGAACTGTTATGACTCGGATAAGGATGGTTAAGATTCCATTTCTTTTTAATGGATTGTGTAGTTTTCATTTCTTCTTTTATATTCATTTACTTGGTTTCTTTGAATAGAGAGTTTGTCCGTAAAGTAATGAGACTGGCTGCCACGCGTTGCTCCAGTCCCCAGCAGCGCGCTCCCCGGCGGAGAGATTTGTGGTGGTGGTCTAAGCTAAGTAACACTCCGGAGGATAGTCGCGTCCGAGCTCTGACGTAGTGAGAATCAGTGTGGCGCAAAAGCTGTTTTTGAGTTTTTGTCCCGTCATAAAACGTAAAAAATGGAGCGTTCGCTGGAGCAGCGCTACGTAATTTAATTTTGCTTTTACCTAGGCAAAACCGCTTTCTAGACACTTGCCTAGGTTAAGGAGGCTTATAAGACGACGCCCTGTCAAGGGCCCAGGTTTTCCGGTGGTTCAATGAGTTCAAGAACGGACCGACCGTTGAAGAGATGAAGCGCTGAAGACCGAGACCAAGAGATAGTTGAAGACATGGAGCGATCTAGACGACCTTCAACGAGTGGCTTGGATGAAAATGTGGCCGAAGTCCAAGGTAAAGACAATATTTATTGTCTTTTTTGACAAGGGTGGGGTGGTCCACAAAGAATTTGTACCTCCGTCAACGCCGATTTCTACAAAGAAGTCCCAGCTGGCCTGCACAGAGCTGTCAAACAGAAACGACCGGAGATAGGCGATCGCTGTAAGCTCCTCCGTGACAACGCTCCAGCCCACACAGCCTTCGTTGTGACCGCCTAACTGGCCTGGATAAGAGTTGCAACCTTGCCGCAGCCATCGCACTGGCCCGATGTGAGCCCGGCAGGTCTTTTTCCTGTTCCTGAAGCTCAAGAGAAGCCTGAAAGGTCACCATTTCCAAGATGTTCCCGCCATCCAGCGGGCTATCACAGTGTCTCTGGAAGAGGTTACGGCAGCTGACATTTAGGGAGTCTTTGCAGGATGGGAATCGCATTGGCAGCGGTGTATCGACGCCCAAGAAGACTATTTTGAAGGATTTTAACAATATGTACCTATCAGGTCAATAAATTCTTTTTACTAGACCCAGTCTCATTACTTTACGGACATTCCCTGTACTTCTGCGCAATTTTTTTTAAGATAGCTCAGAAAAGTCAAGGGTAACAATGTTTCGGAAGCATGACCTTTAACTTTCACTTTCCTTGACGTCCATACTTTACCGTCCTCTCCAACCCATCCATTGTCACCTCGCCCAAAACATTTGCGTTTCGGCTTCTCTATAAGGTGGCACTGTTAGATGCTAAATGGGCGAGACAATCCTATCAGTTATGTACCCGAGACGGAAGTCGAGAAGCGGGGCATGCGGTCAGAGTCCGCGAAGTTGCAGTGTCATTCATTCGTGCCTTTACTGCTCTTCTCTCCTTCACGAGACGCGGTTACATTTCTTTTTTGACTATTTTATACGCAAAATCGATCTCTTCATTTGTAAAATCGATAATTGATTTAAACAATTGCCATTATCCTCTCAAAAACATGCGTGATTATTAGTTCATCGACACCAAGGGTAAGGACTCACTCTTTCGAAGTGTACTACATATCCGCGCCTCGCCTTCAGAAGGCGTCGGCGTCGTGGCGCGCACGACAGAAGGCGTAACTAGCATTTCTTTTGCACCTCTTACTACGCAACACGTTTCCAGTCACGCTGTTCAAAAACGCACTTTTTTGTGAATAAGCCATCCTTTCACGCCGAATGACGTACAACTGCATACTTCCCTTCTACTCACGGCGGCATCAGGTGTTAGGACGCTAGTCTCGGAAAGGGTAGGGGTTAGGCGAAATCGTATTCGATGTAAACGGATGTATATTTAATGATTACATTAAGTCAATGCATGTAGCATGTCTATTTTCAGGTTTTTTTCTGTGAATCCGGTCCACGGATTTTTGTTAACAAAGGTTGGCACTACCTTCACACCAATTTTGTCGAGATCTGAGATGGTGCAGCAACGGCTATGTATTGATTTACAGTAGAATGACCTTGTATTCATTAAGGGGTGGATTAAATGCCAGAGAAATCAATTCTCAGGCCGTTGGCTTTTACATCGCCATAGTTGCATGTCCGTGTGTAAAATGTATTTGTTTTCAGCGGTTGACGCTTAAAAGACGCTTGTGTGGCATTTAGCATTTTATCTTAACTTTGTTTTTTCCACATTGGAGTTTTGAGAAATGTAAAACTTGCGTGGAAATCGACCATTTTTGTTGCAGTCGTATTCGTCAATAGGAATCGTTGAAAAGATGAATTATGAAATAAATCCTGCGCGTAATAAAACAAAGCTTCATGTTTCGTTTTTCTCCAATCTATGATTTATGATGCGGTGATTCTCGAGTAAGCGTCTTCATCTCGTACCTTTGTATTTCTCTTCTCCCATTTATAAGAGATTATGTTGGGAAGGTGATATCGTAAGAGGTGTAGTGCTGTGCATTTAATTATACTAAATTCTGGACCTCACTCTAGTCATCGAATATTTACTAGTAAAATGGAATCTCCCTAGTGTATGTTTGAGGGTAAGATCGAGGAAGGAGCTGGATAGGTTTACCATACATCTTATATTAAAGTAATTCTCTGGTGAAATTTTACAAGACAATTTGGCGTTGCAGGTTCATATGACGCTAAAATACCAAAAAGAACTGGGGCAGCTAGACTGAAAGATACCTACATTTACTTTGTCTAGCTTATTCGTTAGAATTAAAAAAAAAATCAATTTTTTTGATTCCGAAATGCTTGATTCTTGGTATGGGTACATGATTATTTACAATTTGATACAGGAACGCGTGTATCCCATTGATTTGGCTACTTTAATCCATCGTAGTTTTTTGCAAATAAACTATTCCATAGTCTCGGTATTTTTTTACTGTTTTCTATCATTGTCTTCTGGAAGCTATTTATAGATCATCCAATAACTTTTTGTTCTCAACCTTTATGTTTGCTTTTGAGAGATCCACTATTGCTATTCAAACGATGGTTGGAGTGGAAAAATTTAAAAGTGTACTGCGTGTCATCCGCTCACCAATCTTGTGTCAGCGTCGAAATAACATATCGGGTCCTCCCACTTCGAAGCGGACATGTTGCCCGCACTGGAGCGGTATTAACCGCTGGTCCGGTTACGGAAATATGGAAATTTCGTGGAATATATATATTTTTTTACGTCAGGAACGGTATCTACTCCTCTCCATGGGGTTGAGCCGTTGAACTCTTTTTTAATCTCTTGGGATTTCGGATGCGGACGAGTGGGGATGCAGATTTGAAGTGTGCGTTATATTCTGCCGTCTTTTTCCCTAGGGAGGGCTATATTGGAGGGGGAACAGGGAAAGGGGATAGATTTGGGGCGGGGTACGGGCATCGGAAGGGGCTGAAGAGGACGGAGGAATTGGGGGGGTGGTGTGTGATAGGTTTAAGGGCGGTGGAGAGGTATGAGGGGATGGTTGGAAATGCTAAACGGGGACGAACGAGGAAGGTGCGGTCCGCGACCTTGGGAGACCTGGATAGGGAATCACATAGGGGACAGGAATGCGAGAAAGGATGGCAATTTGTGGTTACCAAAGCCTTCCGCCCTCCAAGCCCAGTTCGCTTCAAAACTTTCCGCCTCCCTCCAATTTTCCTCCTCACTCCTTCCTCCTTTCCCTCGATTAGGTGTCCGAAAAGCGCGGCCTGATATGAGTTACTCTTTTTACACATTATATATATATATATATATATATATATATATATATATATATATATATATATATATATATATATATATATATATATATATATATATATATATATATATATATATATATAACCCGAAATAACATATCGGGTCCTCCCACTTCGAAGCGGACATGTTGCCCATATATATATATATATATAAATTCCTTCTTTTTTTATCTGCCCCCTTACTCTACCTCGTGCGTCGACCCCCACGCCATATAAGCCGAGCGAGCGGGACGCATATTACGCTTTCGTGACGGCTAATGGAAGCTTTATGGCCCTACCCTTAAAAAATATTACGGATATCCCGCGCGCTTCCGACATTTTTCGGTTTAACGCCCGAATAACAACCTTTTTTTGAGATTGACGCCTTATGAATATACCCCTTTATAAATTTCTTCCGAGTTCTCCTACGCAGGTAATTGCACACAGGTTTGAAACGTTTATGAAAAGGTGATAAATGGCTCTGCTGTGGTCAATCATTAGATAAAAATCGTAATAATTAATGGAAAGGTTATTGTTTTATGAGGTTCGACGCTTCCAATGGGCGTATCTTGGTATCCTAAACGTATTTTTGCATAGTGATGACTACAAGGAATAGAGTGGTTAATTTTTTTGACCGTTGGCTGAATTACTTTTTGTTTTACAATGTAATATGTTAGGTGAATATCTTACCTGAAGATGACACGAAGTGTCGAAACCTGGGTCGTGTTATTAAACCTATAGTGGAGTATACAAAGTTTTATTTAAGTTACTAATATCTTAGGAGTGGAATGATCAACATACTTAGCCACGCGTTAAGTTACCTATGGGAGGGGTTGACGGGAGTCTTGCATTTTGTCAAGTGTTTTTCTACAGAAAGTACTCCATCATTCATTTTGATTTTCAGCGAGTGAATGATACCGTATTGTAGCTGGTGTTGATTGTTTCGTAGTGCCGCTTTAGTCGTTTGAACTTTCCATGACCCATTTACGCCATTTATAGGTTTCAAGTAACTACTTCTAGTCCATCGCATATTTATATCTATCAGCACTAGATTGAAAATATTTTCAACGATGAAATCTGATTTTTAGCACTAATTTGCATTATTTTGTTCTTGACAGGACATGACATTTATCTTTAATGCACTTTGTTTGATTCGTGGTTCTTTTAGTGCTCATAAAGTTATAATTACCTATTTTAGGTGTGTTTGAATGATCTTTGTTCAAATCATTCGTTTATTGTTGAATGTATAGGATAAATCTCTTTTTAGGTTCAATTTTAGATGATTTTACTTTAATATTGGCAATCCAGCTGCTTGGCATAAATGATTTTTCCTCAGCCGTTCCCTTCGCAATGATGCATGTTCTTAGTAGGATGGACAACGCTAATATTGTGAGGGATGGTGTTCTGGTGGGTCAATCGATACCATGGTGTTACGAACCAACTTTTGATGCGTATGATATTCTAACTCAAAATTTAAGCAAAAAGCCCGTTTCATGCGGAGGAGAAGTCGTATTTAACGCAGAATAAATGCTCCTTATCGACCTGCCAGAGTGGTCACGCACGTATTATTTCTATTGCTGTTCCAACCAACGATCTTTAATCTGGAAAAAATCGTAATTATTTCCCTGGAAGGGAAGGTATTCGATTCTATCAATATAAAAATCTCCCTCCCGAAGTTCACGGAAATGACCGAGGCCCCTGCGATTAAAGTTGAAAGCACCCAATAACTTATAACGTCAAAATTAATTCGATTCTGTTTATCAATTATTCCGATCTAAGCACCGCAAATGGTGAGGAGAAATGGATGAATATCTTGGAGGACTTACGGCGTGTTTCACCCTCGATACTGAAAAACAACCAGGGTGAGTGGGTAGTGGGTGGGAGACAGACGAAAAAGGACCCGCGTGGCCACGGTCCCTTTAACGCCCTTCCACTGCGTACTTTTGTTTTGCCGCAGAAATTTTATTCCCCCGGCGATATAATAAAAAAAAGGAAAGGAACGAGACCCGGGGAGGGAAGAAGGAAAAGAAGTGAATAAATATGAACTCCCCGTCCTTCGCTTGTTATCAATCCTCGTTCACACGTGCCGCCTCGGAGATTTCGGGGGAAATGTGAACTTATATCCCCTGCTTACTTGGCATCACTCAGCGAATCTTTCTCATCCCTCCCTGTAATCCCTCTGATCTTCCACTTTCCCCCATCTCGCGACTCGCATTTCCTTTGCCCTCCTAACGCTGTAATTGATGCGCACCTTCCCAGTGTCTTCCATATGAATCCCAGGAATCATTGCTTCCTCCTCGTAGTTGACTGGATATTGAATCCTTTTAGGAAAGCATCTTTGTGTCGGCCTTTTCAACAAAAAATATTTCTTAGGTGGCTATATTCGTGGACAACATTGTTTTAGCTTTGATTTGGTATTTTAGTTTAAACGAAGTGTCAGTATCGACGCAAATTGCTCATAGTAGCGTCATTCTCTGTTTTTATGTTATATTGTTATAAGAGTGAGGAAATAGTTACTATATTTCCAAATTAGCATTATGGGTCTCTTTATGTATTCGAAAATGATGTTTTAAATTTAGCCGTACGCTTCAATGCTCTTTTAATAAGCACTTGTAGCTCTGTCATTAAGGTCCTACTCATGTTATATACCATTTATTCTCCTTATACGCCAATAGAGACTTCTATAGTAGCTGAGATTATAAGTTATATCCGAAATTTTATATTTATTTGGGAATTTTTTATTAAAAACATACCTTAATTTGTTATTTAAAGTCAGAATTAATTTCTCGAGTTACTCCGAACAGACTATCGATATCTTAGCAGTTTTGAGGTTTGTTTTATTTTTTGGCTTATCATGGAAACATGGTGTAGCTGCCATGCTCTCTAATATCTTTGATTCTTCAACTTATTTCTGTTTTGCGGTTTCAGTGTACGTAAACATAAATCTTCATCTAAGAGTAAAATATACCTCCAAGCGTTAAAGTGGTGAATGTCAAATATCATCTACAAGAGGCTATGTTGGAACTTCTGACACATTTAGAAGCTTTTGGTGCATTGTTTGGAATCGCTTATTGAGTTTGCTTCCTCTTTTAACTGTCTATTTCTTTCTTCGATCCCTGCTTTATTTGCTCCATTCCTCGTGCAACCCTTTACCAAACCACCCCATAATATATCCCGGTCTCTCAATTTTGATGTGTCCGTTACCCCTGTAATGTTTTTCCTCCAATGCCCTTCCATTGACGTTTCCATGATAGTAGCATTGCTTTCAACGCAGCAAAGTTTATTTCCATTTCACTCCGCCGGATTTTTCGTCTTTAATGGCTCTGATTTGTTATCATAAATTTCTTTTCTCCCGTGGGTTTTGACATTTTTTATTTTAATGGCTCATGGCCCTTTCATACCCGATTAAGCGAGCAAGCTTTACGAAAGGAATTATCTCGAAATGAATCAAGTTTTACGTCTTACTTGAGAATTGTTTTAAAAACTATTAACTATGGGACATTAGTAAGCCATAACGGAAGCTATGTTTTCAAGAAAATATCTACGTTAATATTTTTTGGTACTATTTTCTTTCTTAGCCGCTCCCTATCAATAATTAGCGCGTATATTCGTGTCAAAAAACTGGCTATCTGCCCATGCAAATATTTGTGTGATCACGCAATGCGTTTTTTTTATCCTTATTCTTTTCAGCGCTAAGGGAATGGTGTTCCTCACGAGCTTTGGAGTCACTCGTTTTCTTCGGGGTTTTTCTCCAAGGAAACACCTCAGTAATTACCTCCTCTGATACACATGCAAATCCATAAATCATTCTGATGTATTAAAGACTCCATTGTAAAGCCCCTTTTTTATGAAAATGCGAAAAATCATTTTAAAAAGCTCTCTTTTAAATCCCTGAATTCTTTAGCCCTACTGTACGTTTGTATATCAAGGACTAAGAAAAATCGTTCGGCCGCAATATTTTTATTGCATCGTTAGTTGCATAAAACTGCTAGTGCAATGGTATACTTTCTTTTGGATAAACAATAGGTGGTACATTATATTGACTGAATACTGAAGAGTTTCAACTTCACCTTTTTATAACCAGGCTTTGGGGGCAATGATGGGCAAGGTACTTAATAGAAGTGAAAGCTTTTTCTTGCTAGTTTCGAGCTTCATGACTATGGTGCTTCACACACGCATTTAAATAACGGTGACTGTGCATTTAAAATATTCTCTTTTTTCGTTTGTTTCTTTTGTTGCTAAAATGAAGAAAATGGCAGAGCTTCAAACCTCAGTCAAAAAAGTCATGCTTAGTGTTTCCTATATGATGACGGTGTGGCGCTCTATTGATTGATATTTTTTAACGATGCCTTTAAAAATCAGTCTGAGACAGGAGTTCAATTGGGTTTAGATCCGGCTGATAACGGACTAGATTTTGAATGCTCGGGAGTTTGGAACTGGAGATTGGTAGAGAGTTATAGAATAATACCTACGATTCGGCCATTCCTCTCGGCTTGGATGTAGATATCTACTACAAAGGAACGATCGGTTCGAAAGTTACAAAATAACCCTCAGGAGAATGGCAGCGATGTGCGTTTGCAGGGAGATGCATTTCAACGCCATCGCTTTGGGAGTTAGTAAGCTATTGTGTGCGACTATAATGCTTACATGACTTTCTGTCGAAGCCGCGTGCGCAAGGACTGCGGGCGGTGTCCCACGCGACTTTTCTGTGACATTCAGTTATTGTTGGTACCAGGTAAAACTACTTTCAACACATTAGCGTCATGTTAAGAATATTAGCGTCATCTTTTGGTGCAAGGTCTATTTATGATTTGTTTTGTTCTAACTTGAAAACTACGGCATTAGAGAATCAAATTAAGAAAGTCAAAATTAAATCAAATGAAAGAGGAAATATTTTGATTCTGACTGTGGAATGCCGTAAATATTTCTCTACATATGCGGGTAACAGAATGAGCAGCAGGATGCTATCTGGTCGAAGAAGGAGAGGTAGACCCTAGTCAAGTTGGTAAAGTGTGCACTGAGGAACATGACAGAGAGAAAAGTGATGGGATAAAATGTTTTTGATCGGGAAAGATAGAAAGGACTGACGAGCGAAGCCGACTACACTTAGAGGAAAAGGCTACGTAAAAGAGGGCGATACTTAGTTCCTCGGATAAGGTGATTCTGGTGCTAAATAAATCCTAAACGAGTCCTGGTTGTTCTTAAACGGTTTGGTACCATGTTTCTTGGTGATTAAATACATAAAGTATCTTCAGGTGTAACTGTATTAAAAATGTTTTAATGTTCATGCCGAACAAATAATATTGTACTACTTGCACACTTGTTGTAATTTCCGACCAATGTTTCAACATTGAGCCATTATCAATGAGACGCATCTTTTACAGCGAGTACTTATATACCAATGAAAAGGTACGGTGGAGAGAGTGTAAGGGAGTGGATAGGTCAAATGAAAGAAAAAGAATAGGGGATGTATTAATTTGTCAGATTTGGGGGTGAATTAATTTATTTCTCATAAAGGATTTGTGCCTGCGTTTGTGATATATTGTCGGTAAAATTATTTTTCGACTCAAGAATGTATAAAATTAGCACTCTGTGACCCACGATTACCCTAGTGCTCCTGTCATCTTTAGTTCACCTCGGCGCGTGGCACACCTTTAGAAACCTTCATCGCTCTGCGGGACTTAGGCTCACCCGAGAAAATCGACTCCTCCTTCCGCTGGCCCCCCTTTCCGGCCATTCTCTTATTCCTTCTCGTATTTTGGGACAGTAATTCGTTATCATAGAGGTGGGGTCAGATCTATAGCTGACCCTGGCCTAGCATCCTCGCTTTCATCGTCAATCTACCTCTTCAAATGTTCTAATGTCAATACAGGGTGTTTAATTACGGCTTAGCATGATTTCTGCGTATAATTGTGAATGTGTTTTTTCACATGTTGATCTGATACACCTTGAGATCTTAATTACATATTTTGCGGAATATGCTGCGGAAACGCTATAAGTTAGTCTTTAATATGTCTTTACAAGTTGAAATTTCCGTAAATATTCCGGTACCATTTTGAAACTAGACTACGCCCACTGTTTAAAATCCTTTTATTTGCCAAGATGTGTCATTAATTTTATGTTACGTGACAAAGTTACGTTACTCATTGACATTTTCGATTGATCCTTTATGATTTAGCAAGTAGTAATTATTTAAACGTTTTCACTTTCTTCTTTGGCAGAAAAAATTTTATTTTAATATGCTTCTTAGTAGATCCAATCGCTCTTCTTTGTGAGCATATGAATTATGACCTTTGGCCATGCAATCTTGATTTGTGAGAGTTTAAAACTTCTGCTGGAATAAACGAATAGACATTTTTGATAAATTCAATCTATGCCGATCCATGATATTGCCAAAGCTAAGTGAACATGTGCTAATTCGGCAAATTTCTTCAAAAAACGTATGAAAACTTATGTTAATAATCTTACGTGGGTTAAAATAAATTTATTTTCTGATTCCCTACTGTATCAAGGAGTATTTATTTATATGTTTTCTGTATACTAAATTTCCAGAGATGAACCGGAAATACCGTGTTCATAAACGGTGGAAACCAAAGTATTTCTATTATCATCGTATAGCTTTCCATTTAAAATCGAAATATGTAAATAGCGTTTTCTGATATACTGTTTTTTTTCCTAATTGTTTTCCTCTAAAGTCCAATGTGGATGACTCTAGCTCTTCACCGGAATTACTTCTCACTGTTTTCTTGCTTGAATTTTCAATTTATGTTGCTATATTTCTGTAGTAATGTAGAATTGATTATGACAAAATTAATCCTTAGAATCTCACCCCTATCAATTTTTGGAGAAAATATTATACAATTTCGCTTTGACTCACCAGATAGCATGGAATCGTGCAACCTTGCAAGATTTTCATCTATTCCTTAGTCACCAGTACCAAATACTGCAAGGAGTTATTAAGTTTTAAGATTAGGTGTACGCAATAAAACATCTTGTTAAGTATAATTCCTTTATATTTAATGTTGGACAGAATTTACTTTAACAGTCCAATAATTCCTCTAAAAAGTGCAAGTCACCACCTTACCCCTCGGAAATAAGCGCAGCCATTTTTTTTATAACAGTAAATAGTCTTTAGTCATTGAGAAATAAACTTGCTTCTTCATATTTGCTTTTAAAATTTGGCGGCTATACATATTTTCCATCCAATATGAAATGTACTATTTTACTGCGAACTTCTGCACCAAGTTCTGTAAAACGTAAGATCTCTCAAGTCTTCAAATGTGTATAGATCATTAAGGCGGATATCATTACAGAAAAAATGGTTGAATACTTCACCTCCAGTTTCAGTTAGAGTCTCAAGCAGGACTTTCAATTCCCTCACGCTGATGGGACGTCGTCAGCTCAAATACCTTATTACAGTGCTGTGTCGCGTCCCCATTTGCACCAATGATATTCTCAATGGCATATTTTTCAGAAAATAAAACTGGGTATAAGTCGCAGAAAAAGACGCTAGCGTTTTCATCCATTCTTTTTTTGCCCTCGTATTACTCCCAGCGCGGACTCTGCGCGAAATTTGTGTGTCGAGGATAAGTTGCCTGGCTGTATCTTCCCGTTCATTTTTTTCCTTCCTGCGCCGTAGGGAGAAAAGTGAAATTTTGCATCTCTCGAGAATAGTAGCGGCAATGGTGGGATGATTCGAGGACGAAGTGTATTATTCTCCCAGAACTTGTTAACTCGGTGAAAAGCCACTCTTCTTACCGAGTGCCAATCGTCGATAGAGATTATCGCGCCCTGTGGTCGTCTTTTTTTCTCTCTCCGTGGATCGCCGCGCGCGTTTGCGTTGTTTTCCTCGCTAAAAGTGCGTCGTTCCCACTGGAAATATCGTCATCGAAACGCCACGTGCTCCACCGAGTGCTCTCGATGCCTACTACTCTCCCACTCGTTACCCTCCCCCCATTACCACTGAAATCACCGTCCTGTCATGTATTTTTTTGCTTACATCATTCGCGCAAATACAAAAATTCTCTCCACCACGCTCAACGAGCGGACTTCTACGCATAAGAATATCTATCTCTACACCCTATGTAGTAAGTAGATCTTTTTTGATGCATGAAACCTATATTAGTCTCAGACATGAAATTCTTGTGTTATTTCCTCTTTAAATTCACCATTCATTTATCTCTGCTCCCACCTTTTTAGTAGCTCCTCCTCATGCGTAATATTTCTATTTCCTATCTAAAGGAAAAAATGTTACTTTATCATCTGTCGAGTAAGTAGATTCTTCAGTTATCATCACATTGGCAAAGTCATCTTTATAAAAGTATATCGGATGATCAAATTTATCTGTTGCGCAGTTGTAAGAAAAAATGTTGAATTAAATTTTCACTCCATGGATGATAAATTTAAAAACCTAAATTATTAGTCTCATAAGTTTTCGAAGTAATTGCAAATTCAACCGAGGTCTAAATTTTATTGAATTTTTCGTGATTAATCTTTCGGTGTACTGATGATTGAAATCACTGTAAACTAGTCCCGTAATATAAAAACGTCGACTACGGCATCAATAATTTTTCCCTCCTCTAAATACAGCGCTAATGTCATTGGTGAAGCTTTCAGCTCGAAAATTCTACGAGTGCATTGTTTCAGATGGTGTTTTGCTGTAAATATTTTCTACTCATCGAGAAAGACTTTCAACAATAAATTTTCGCTGGCTTGGTGAATCGAAATAGACCAATGAAACTCTCGTTGCTTGTGAATTTACGGGATACTTTCTTGTTCATTGAGCGCCAAGCGCAGGCGATCCAATGGCTCTAGACCTTGCAATATCTTCAATACTAGTGACACTATCATCAGTGATTTCCTTTGTTACCTCTCGAGTCTCTGTTCCAAGTAAAAATTTCCGTTTTGAGTCCTTCCTTTACCAGTTTCAGGTATTTTGTCACGCTATAGCGTCACATTTTGACCATGTAAACCTGTGTTCACCAGTCGGTGGGCCGCGAACTGGCGCGGGGCTACAGAAATTCCCCGCAGTCACGCTACGGTTGTGTAAATCAAACTCTGTTATGGAGACAAAAAATCAGATGTCATATAAACGAAAATTTGTCATTTTGGGATGTCAAATGAAAATAATGTAGAAATATATACACCAGCCATGAAGTATTTTATTTTTAGCCGGCAGCTGGGACGTCAAATGTAACTCCTGCCTTCACCAGCCCGCAGGTTTGAAGGCTGATGAACGCTGAGAAATGCTTTCCCCCAAGTATTGTGTGATGGGCTCTCAGTCTCGCCTTTTTCCCCGTAAATGAACAAATATCAAATATCTCACCCGTGCTCCTTCCTTATTGTTCACATATCCCCCTCATCTGGACTCAATCGCTTCCACCTTAAACCCTCCCTCTACCCCTCTCCCCCATCACCATAGGCGATCGTGCACAGACACGCAAGGGTGCTCCAAGACACGCGGCGTCGGCAGGAAATGGCTGCAGAGGAGGGGATTGGAGGGTAGCCGAGCGGGGGAGACAGAATGGGGGGGAGTAGACGGTGGATTTGGAGGTGGCGCATCGAAGACGGAGGATGAGTGAAGGGGGAGAGAATTGGGGGAGGGGGGAGGAGCGGGGGAGGGGGGTGTGGAATGACTGAGGTGGATATCGACTGTCGGAGGGTGTGAGCATTGAGGCGGATGGAGGGGGCGCTTTCCATAGTGGTCGATGCTTGAAGCTGTAACGTGGTCCGCCATCTTTGTTCTCCCAGACATACTTAAGCGCCTATATCTACATCTACGCACTACCCTGCGAGCCGCCTCATGGGCGTGTAGTAAGTGGTGTTAGGACACCAGCCGTGTAAAGATGTTAGGGTTTTGGGCGGTTAAATGGTGGCGTATATTATGGATGTGTATTTAGTGGAGCCCAGCTTATATTGTGGTCGCTTATTGTACTCGGAAATATCGAGCTTTTGTATCTATCTGTTCGGCAGTGTACCTCTCTAATGCTAATGCACTAAAGGGCCAATGCACTAATTTTACTATTTTACGATATGTTCCATCATTTACAGTAGAAAGCTCTGTCGATATTTGTCATCTATATGCTTTCTGTAACGAAATCGAGTATAAAGTTGCCCGTCATGATTTTCAACGATATTTTTGGACTATCTTAATCGGTTGCGTTGTAAATAATAATTTTCTTCAATATTCTGTGGAAGTAAGTATGTTCGAAATGCCCCGATGATTTAGATTAAGTTGATCATCGATTATTTCTTTACATAAAGATTTGTCAAAATAATATAGAACATTTCTCCCCCTGATTACTGAGGGTGCTGCATTGAGAGGAAGGGCATATCGATGACATGGATAGGTGAATTAAGGGCATGTGAGTACCTTCTTGGGCACATAAGGGGCGAAGCGTAGTGTTTGGCTGCCAAAGGTTTCAGGGGCGGCAGAAGGTAAGCTATTAGGGTGGACGGGGGTGAAAGGCTGAAGGAGCTGTTTCGATGTTCCCTGACGACAAGTAATGGGCGGCACTGGTATAATAATAATAACTCTAGAGGCAGTAATTTAGGAGCGTACAGGGGAGTGGAGAATTTTCTTCGCCGTAGCGCACGATGGATGCCGAAGGGGGGCGATTAGGTCCAAATGATCGTGAAAATTCACTTCATTTTTCCGTCAGAAAAGGCGCTGAGCTGTTGGATTCATGAGGGTGAAAAGGATTTGAAGGAGAATAAGAGGAATCGACAGCAAAGGATGGATTCGAGAAGCAAACCGACTTCTCTGTGCATCGTATTCTGTCCTATCATTTTCTATCTCAAGAAATGTTCGCATGAGTGAGTATATGGGGCATTATATAAATAAAAAAATATATTTCACAAACAAAAAACATTAAACAGGTCAACTCATACAATGTGAGCTTTACATTCAAGGTGATGAAGTTAGCGCACGTCGGAAGACATCGGCGTACACGAGCGGCATTGAATGGCACGAGGTGTGCCGACATATTACATTATAACTACGGGGGGGTACCATTTTATGGGTCATCTGAGATCACAACCGAACTTTTAATGTAAATTTGTTTGATCCGTTCCAAATTAGTATTTAAAACGTAAGCTTGTGACCACGGTGAAGTTAAAAGCTTTGCAATAAGCATGTTTTCCCCCTTACGAATAATCGACAAACTTGTCAACTGTCACATGGGCGATTAGCGACGTTCTTGTGTTAGTTTGTGTCCATCAACTTCCCTCCCGATCTGTTTTAAAGTGCAAATTCTGGTGCGCTTGGTCTGCAACGTATAGAAGGCAAGTGTATTACTGATCTGATCTGCGAAGTGATTAGCGGTGTAGTTTGAAATGGTAGGCACCCAATGAAACGCGCCGAGTATAGAGTGTACCATATAACCACCTATAAAGAAGCATAATGCGTGATAAGCACCCAAAAATAATGAAAATAATACAATGTATCACATACTTCAATAGTTCTGAAAATAAGATAATCTACCAAAGCGGAGAGATTTACCGTCTTTTTAAATAGCGTACATATGTTTCAAAGGGTGGCTAGTCGTAGCGGAACATCCAAAATTTCATGTTGGTGTTTATTTCTGGTTCCGACTGGGTTTGATATACTTTCGGATTTCTGAAATACCTTTCGGATTCCTTATATTAAGTCCAGATCTATAGTGCCTATCTGGCTTTTTACTTTTTCCCATTAATGTAAATGAAGCACATGGGTAGTTTCCGAATTTTTGTACTGATGCAAAGGGATGCAGTTTGCGGAAATCTTGTTGGTGGTAATATGATGGGAAAGGTATGAAAAAATCGGAGATAAGTATAATGAGAAAGCATTGAAAGGCTGAGTTTTGAACTTACTACTTTCATTTCTTCTTTAGAAATATTTTATCAAGTTCTGATTCCTGTTTTTAGTTTGCTTTTCTATAAAATTTATAAATTTGTGACGGTTTGTGATTCACCACAATGCAACAGGAAATGCAATTCTATTTCTATTAACTCTAGATGTGGACTTAGTCTATGTATTAATTTGTTAAATAGATAAATTTATTAATAAAGTGAAGAAAATAGTTGAAATTTGCATATGAAATTGGTCCCCATTCCTACTGCGAGAAAGGAAACTTATTTTCACACGATTTCTACGCGTAATCCAAATCCACTACCCATGATCCAAATTTTTCTCTTCTCTTTGTGAGAGAAGTGACCAGGAAAAAAAATTTCTTCATTACGTAATGGTTTCAAGTTCAGTTACAGTGCGCAGCCCTCATTTTTTTCATGTCGCCTTCAAAACCAGTGCGAGCGCTGAGACGAGCGAATTTTTCCTCGTAGTTAAAAAAGAAAGAAACGGAGGGAGTGAGCGATCGAACAAAGTCGACACGTGCGGCAGTAAAAGTCGTCGATTGCCTCGCGGGAAATCCTCTGAACGTGACAATTTCACTCGACTTCTCGCTGTGACTAAAAAGTGATCCAAGCACGCCTGCCCACCGCGCATGACGGACGAGGAACGGTGAGAAAAAACTTAACTGAAATGTAGAAGTGTTAAAACAACACGGTTCGAGGAAGGGACGTGGGGTAACAAGTCGGAATCTCATGCTCTATTGGTTGAAATTTGTAGGAACGATTTTTTTATGCCAAGACTTGCATGAACATTTTATTGCGTATCATCATGATTGATATCTATATGTGAAAGTGAAGCAAAGTTCACCTTTTTCTTCAAGCCAAATAATACATTTCTGAGTACTATAGTTGTTGCAAAACTTCTCAATACGTCATGCCGAGAAGGGAAAACAACTCATTTCATAGTAATTTCGTCTAAATTCCACATTCCAAGGGGATCACTCAAGTTAGAACGTTATATTCAATTAACAGTTTATCCGGTGACCCGGAAAGCCTGAGAATCTTAGGGAATGTTTTCGTCCTGAAAAACTCGAAGAGAATTTTTGTATTTTTCCGAAAATCCCTAGGAATTGCTCTGAAGTCAAATTTTATTAGGTGAGACAGGAAGAATTTTCAGTTCCAATTCACGTCGTATGGTCTTTTACTCGCCTCGGCATTACGGTGTCCAATTTTATCAGCTTGGTGCTCATTTCATCCTATTTTTAAGAATTTACCATCTAAATCTCGATTTCTCTGTCAGATATTATCTTTTGTTCATTTGTTTCTTGAAATAAAACATATTGTTTATTTTGTTTATCTTATTTCCTATATTATTATGTAACTCGAAGAAGGCCGCAGAATTTTTTTATATTATTCATGTTGACAAAGTTTTCAGATTTTATAGGAAATTCGATTAAAATACATGAGAAACGAAGTGCAACGAGATTGTAAAAATGCAATAATTTACCCGAGAAACCTGAAAAACTCAGAGAAAAGTAATAGAAATTTTCTGGACACCCTAAGGAGAAAGATGAAAATATAATAATACTTGTATGATTTCCTTCGCTACACACACGGTGATTTTCGATACATAGACAAATGCCTTTGGTGTGAAAGGTGCTCCATTATTTTTTTTCTACTTACTACTGAAATTTTTAAAATTTGTTCTCAATTACCCAGGATTCCGCTCCAGCTACCTGAACCGCACTCATCGTTTAAGGGAAGGAGTACCATCAACGTTTCTTGGCGTTAACGAGTCGAACGTTGCCATTCCCCGAACTTAGTGATTGTGTTGTAGTGCTATTATTTACGATTACCGAATGTTGACGCGCGGTCAATGAATAATGAACAAACCTCCTCGAATCCTAAACTTTTCCGTTACGTCACGTAACCGTCAGCCAATTAGAGGAGAGATTTCTTTGTATGTTAACCAAACAACATTATCCAACACTGTCAAGTCAGACCGAATATACTTAAATCCAGCCGTTGATCTTCTATTGGAGGTTTGAAATGATATTGTTGTCGATATTTGCCGATAAACAATATTAAAGGAAACACAACGGTAAAGTTTGTTATTATTTTATAGCAGCCAATGTATTTCTTTGTCTTAAGGTCAGCTTTAATGCAACGAATTTATCCACCGAAGGTAACTTTTTTGAGACGTGGATCAATTTTTTTTAAATTTGGCCATTGAACAGTTGGGTTGACTGGAGCGATGGCAGTGGGATTTGGACCATCGAAATGGTGGAATGGGAGGAAGAGGGCAGTGTGGAGAGGAGGTCTGCTGGTCGAAATGGGGGCGGGGTGCAGAATGGGAAAGATGTCGATGCTGACGGAAGAGAGGGGGAAAAACAAATGAAGGGGAAGAAATGCGAAGGGAGGAGCAGGAAGAGGAGTTGGAATTTGACGCGCGAGTGAACACTGGATTTACCCCCTTCCCCCGCTGTCCTCCCTCTCGCCCATGCGGCGAATGAATCGACGGAACAGGGGGGACATTTTCCTTGCGAACGGCCACTGGGGCGGGAGGTAGACGGGAATGGAGGAACTGAGCTCATGCAAGTGAGGGGAAAGGCTCTGCGAACCGGGCGGCGGTCCTGTGACTCGGGGGGATGGCGTGAGATGGGGGGTTAAGGTTTTGAAGCTAAGGCTCCACTATTACTATGTGAGTCAGAAGTATGACTAAATTGCAACTTTTTGGTTAATCGGTTGTGAAAGAAAACTTGATTTTGGTGCCAACCTCCGTTGCCTATTGAAAACCAACATCAAGACACAAAGTACGCAGATTTTTCCACGAATGTATTTTAATTAATAATATTTACCAGTCTATAGACCAAATTCTAGCACCATTTCTGAGGAATTATCGTATTTTGAGGTCAAATTACACAGCAGTTAGCTGACTATACTCATCTTAACGTGTCAGAATTCATACATTAGATTTACCAATCAAAGTTAATCTATATGAACTCGGGCCGATCTTAAAATTCTAAGCCAGCCGACTCGGATCGCCTAGTTTATCAATGCGAAATTGATTGAAATATTGATTTGAATCGGTTCTTATCGATTTTAAATCTCAGACTGGCAGAGAAAGTGGGCCAGGTTAGTCCGCTTCTCATATCGATCCCACTAGCCCGTTGTGATTACCATACCGAGCTGAACTGGCCAAATCAGTCTGAGTTTGATTGGTAAACGTGATGGTAAATTTCATTTATCCAATTTATCGGGATGTTTCCTTCATATATTTACAGTTTTTGTCAAAATGGCTTATGTATTAAATGAAACAATATTATTATTCCCCATTTTTCTCGCATTATCCCAGTGTACACCATGTAGTTTCAAGTTTAATCAGATAATGAAGTACCTTGACCAGGTAGCATTCTGTGGTTCACCTCATATGGAGTACAAGTTTTTCTACAAGTGGACAGATAAAGAATCAAATGGCATTTATGTCATTTTTACTGTGGTACCACGTTATAGAGAGGAGGGCGGCAGCGCATTGTGAGAAGGCGTGTGTTGGAAGAGGTGGGGAGAGCGTGGAAGAGGTCGGATTTGCTGGGCGAGGGGTTAGGGAGGGGGAGGGTGACTGGGGGAGGCGGGAAATAGAGAAAAAACGGCAGAAGTTCATTAATCACTTACCCTCCTACCATTTCATTCCCATTCGTTAACTTCCGTAAATGGCTGGAAGTGCTTCCGGAATGAAAAGGGGGAAAATTGACTGCTGGGAAAAACTTTCTCATTTTACCATCTTTTCAATCCAAATGTATGCGCATTAGAGGTCTGTAGAGTGCCTATACTTCAACTTAATACTGAGAAATCGTTTTCGCGCAAATAACTTTGTGAAGAAATCACCGTTCGGATGCAGATTGGTATTTTTGCAACGAAAAAATTGTTTAAACTCTAATTGTAGTTATCTTAGTTTTCAATGAATTGTCCAATGGTCATGTAGAATACTTCAGTCTTTCATTCGGAATACTGAGGTGTAACTCTCACAAGCGTTGCAAAAGTTAGGTTGTTGCGATGGAAATATTGTTTTCGGTAAATGGAAAAGTTTATTTATCTTGCAGAAGTTCCTCAAAACTCTATTCGGTTTTCTCCTATGTAGCCTTTCTTTCTAATTGGTTACGGCTCCACAGTAGTTTGTCTTCCTTGGTAGTCTTGATGGGGTGTTTTGTAGCAATCATATTTTCTAAAGAAAAGAAGTCTGAATTTTTTAATATCATTGTATAATTATAAATGAGGAAGCAGCCCGTTAACGAAATGTCTAGATGGATATATGAATATCTATCTATTACAGATGAATATTCATACTCTACTTCATCCATCAGCTAGGCAGAGGGCCTACCCCTTCATGGGCGTAGCAAAGGGGAGCAGAGAGGGGCAGCTGCCTCTTCTAAATCAAGTGAATAAATGAAACTACTTGACAAAAAGTAGAAATATGATGTATATAGGGAAAGTAAACTTTGTTCATAATTGTTCATATTTATTATAACACGTTCCATAGCAGAATAGCTTCTCATTTAAGTAGTGCAACCCATTAATTGAATCCACATTTCCAACGTATTTCAGTTCAAAATGGATTTCCAGGTCCCCATTACAAAAATCTTGGCTGTGTTCATCTACCCTCTCATTCCTCCCATATATCATATCTTTCTGTTCCCCCTCGCCTTTAATTACCCGCTTTAATCACCCAGACTTTCTTATCCTAATTTTTACTGGTATTTTCCCTACCTCGTTTGCCTTTATTTCCATCCTATTCATCATCTCCATTCTCCTGCGTACCCACAGCTCAATCCTTAACTCTCCAATCACATCCTATTTTCAAAGACCCATATTTATAGGGCATTCCACGCTTCGCTTCTTATAAGATTCTCCCCAGTAATTTCTTCACATTCTCACAAAAAATCGCCGCTAAAATATCCACCTATGGGAGAAAGCTTCCTTTGCTATCGGTATTCTTCTTTAAATATCTTTATAATATACCATCTTTTCTCCTATTAACTACGCTCATAATTAAATTGCTTTACGTGCTCTATTTTGCCACTTACATTTATGGTCTCCCAAACTTTCAGTGATTCATAAATCCTCATAAATTTTTGTTCGTCAAGAGCATACAAGTTGTAAACACGCGCCCTATATCTCTCCAAGTATATATCCTATATCTCTTTTAGAGTACTACCTCCGTTAGTTTTCTCAATTAATTCTGTCAAATGCATTTTCAGAATCCACAAAACTGGAAAATATGACTTGATTACACTCTATATTCCTTCCAATAAATGTCTTAATCTCTGCAAAGCATCCCAGGTCGCCTTCCAAAGATCCTTATTGGTTATTTTCGCTACTTTATTTAGAACTATTTTGATCTCGTCTCTACAGTTAAGTCGATAACTCCGAGCATGCCTGCGCAGCGAATGAAATTAAACGTAGCCTTTACATTCTGGCTCTTTCCATTATTTCTGGATAGGGATATAAATTATCATGGAACCCTTTAGCCATACTCATTCGTCCCCAATTCGCATTTACCTATCATTCCTTAAGCTTCCGTCTTCATGCTCTCGATATTCTTTCCTCTATGCCCCATTAAATTTTTACGTATCTTTTGTGTCCCCCTCCTGTCCTTGAAAACATTTTAATATTACCGAGTATATTTATTTTTATGAATAATTTTGCTTATTATCTATTTCATTCTAATTTCCAACCCTTTATAGGATTGACGCTAGCGAGCTCGTGTTCATTCGCTCAAAAAAGGTTAGGCTTGGGGACTGGGAGTGCATGCCTGGCGTGGTTTGATTATATGCCCTGAAAAGTAATAACCCACCTAGGTCTTAATATTTCACAGCAAGGATTTTGGGAATAGAACTCATAATTGAGGCTCAGGCGGTGGATAAAAGCGCTTTTGACTGACAGTACTCCGAAGGGAAGACAAAGACATACTCGTTTACCGCTCAGTGTTGGGGAGGGGGAAAATGGGAGCGGCCGAAGTATGATCCTTTGGGGAAAAAGTTTTAATATGGAGCCAAACGAGGGAATAATTCAGGACTCGTATTAGCATGAGGGCGAGGAAGAAGGGAAACTTTGTTGCTCATGATTATAACTTCTATTTTTGCCCATAGCCGGCGCATTATTTCTTCTCTCTCTCTACTAAGAACAGAACAATGAAACGCACGCCTCTCTCTACTTATGCAGCAAGACCATCCTGCAACAAGAGCCTGCCAACTTGCTTCGTATCTCTCCTGCTGTTTGTTAATTTACTTTTGCCTAACTTATGTGCGCGAACTTGGAAACTCTTCAGATTTCAGCCGGGGCTACATAATCTGGCAATTCTCCGTTCCCCTTTACCGCACTCTATAGCCCGCCGCAGTCGTCCTCTGTAACCCGATTCCGCAATGAAGAATAGAGAGAGAGAGGGTTGGGTGGGAGTTGCAGGAAAGGATTGCAAGGGAGATTTCGAGGGGTAGAATGAGCGGGGAGGGCTCGAACCAACCTTACCATTGAGTCCCGCCCACTCTCACCGCCTCCTCGAGCCGCCAGTGCCGTGCTCTGCTTTCCCTCGCTTTTAAAACATTCTCCTCCCCATCCGGCTGCTTCGCCCCGTGCGCCATTTTCTTTCCCCCGCTCCGAGGGCTGCCTAGCTTCACGCACCGCCTTGTCCCTCGAGCCGTGCCTGCCTCCACAGCCTTTTTCTCTCTCTCTTTCACACACACAGGGTGCGCATAATTAGGGTTTTTAAGGGCCTCTCTCTTGAATTGCGTGGAGTGGAAAAGATACGGGAGGGAAAGGAAAAGAGAACTTGCGGAAAATCTCCCTCGCCGTCATACGTTTGTTTCCCCCCCCCCCCCCCCCCCCCCCCCGTCGCGCCCTTCCATTGTGCTTCTGTGTCTTTTGCGGGCTTTTAAATCATCGCGCGGCTGAGGGAGATATTTCAATCCCCTGTCTCCTTCTCTCGCTGCGGTCGGATGCGTGTAGGACACCAGCTGGCCTCTTTTGGCTCAATCGTGTGACGAGCGTGAGAATAAAGGGTTGAGAATCCGGCTAGAGTTTAGTGACTCTGACACCTGACGTTGGGAACGCTAAAATTCTGAAGCATCCTGTCTGTGTTTCAGCCATTTCTTGAAAATTGCGTGGGTTTGGCCAAGAAACACGCATGACCCGTTCATATTGGTGGGACAAGCATAGCTTTAGAAGACATCATTGCATATTTATATATTTGACTTCGATTGCTAATGAATTCAAATCAAACAATATTTTCTCTATTTACTCTATTTGATTGATGGATAATCTTCTTCTACCATCCTCATTGTTCGAGTTTGAATCCAATTTTTTAAAAGTGAACTGTATATTTTTACTCACGTGGTCACTATCTTCCCAAGGGCTACGTATAACCTTGTCGAGGTGTGCCTTGATGACTCCCAGGGCTGGTCTTGCAGGACCAATGTTCTTCGTAGAGATTGCCAGATTGAAAAAGATAATAGGGGGAAGAGCGATCGTGAAAGTGAAAGGGGATAGGAACTCTGTAAGAAATAAGAACGAAATAAGATGACAATGTGAGGAAATTAAGAAGGATTGAATCGCGGGTCATCTGTTTGAGGGAGAACGTAACAATACGCCATATTTTGGGACTATAAGAAAAGAACTCTCAAAAAACCTACCAACCAGTTGGTAAAATATTCAAACGAAAACGAAATGTGGTAGCTGGCTAATTTCCTAAATACGTGTGATTCTTTAGTGGCTTGTATTAATTTTTTTCTACCGTGTCGTACTGAAGGAGCGCGTTCACAAGTTTTTGTAACTTCTAACGGGTTAACTTAAGAAATTATTTTATAGTTTTGGGCGTATTTTACGGAATAAATTCATATAGAAATGGAGATAAGTAACCTTTAGATTTTACTATAATCTTTTTTTTCATTCCATCACGACCCGGATTTCGACATTCTACGTCATCTTGAGGTCAGTTTTAATGATGACACTATATGATTAAACCCATATCTTGTTCGACATAATATTTTTTCTGATCTTCATTCCAATTATGAAATTACTTTTCTCCATTATTGATACTAAAAGGAATAAATTTTGAATAAGAATGAGGAATTTTATCTTTGAAGAGCGCGTGTGCGATATGGACTATATGCATCTGAATTACTTGCTGAAATTGATCCGTAACTTATTAGCTTTTCTTGTTCAAGTTCCGGTCGAGTCTAATGTTTTTTCATATCATCCACTTGGTGTGTGTATTTTCCCTGAATTTGAACTGTATTTAGAAAATGGTTATGTAGAAAGTTTACCTCATGAAAAATATGGTATTCAGTAAATATGACTCGACTTAACGGTGAGTCAGGCTTCATTTTTATTATGTCACATAATACGACACATTTTCACTTCACGTTGATATTAGCTATCTAATTTTGCAAGCTAATGCTTAGAGACTCTATTGATGCTTACTTAAATCTAACAGTGAAGACTAATGCGCGAAATCCGTACCAGCCTTTGAGTAATATCCGTGTATAATCGCAAGGCTCCCTTGGATGTGCGAGCCCCGAGGGATGCCCTGCGGAATACAGATCAATGCCTACGCCCACACACGTGGACATTACCGTGCCACTAATATCTCGAGTAGGCATCCCATTCATCAAATCTAGATCCTCATAAATACTCGCTGAATATGCCTTTGTAAATGCTTTTGTGCGTTAATTGTCTCGTTCGTGGAAAACTGTTGCGCGTTGTGAAGTTTTCATTATGCGGAAATATTACGATTGTCTGCTGAATAGCAACTATTTTATTTCCCGCGAAATGCTTCAGAGGCTTTGATGTTTAAAAAGCTTGTTCTTCTTTTGTAGTAGTCTTACAAAAGCAAGTACTACGTTACCATTCGTTATGCTGATGGGAATGACTTCGCAATTGTTAATTCCTGCGTCTCATCGCATATTTTGATTTCATTTTCTGGAACATGATTAAGTATTTATTCGAAAATTCCGAATGTTACAGGGATCTCAAGAAGTAGTCATACACCCTTTAAATCTACATCCACAAAATACCCGGCAAACTGTATCAAGGGTGTGTGGCAGTGGGAGGTTTGTGCTAAACACTTCGTTTTAACTAGATTTCGAGGAGATTCTTTTTGCCCTTTCGTTTGAGATTTAAATAGAGGTAAAGAGAACTATCATGTCTTTAGATACAGCCGTCAAGTATTCCTATTGTTTTAGCGATTCATTTTGTTGTGTTCCGACTTCAACGATCACTCCTTGCAGTGAAAAATTTATCGGGAATTTTCGGTTTCCTTTCTCTTCTTCGTTTACCTCTCTACCATTATGAAGGTACAAATATCTCATCGAATTCCATGTACAAAAAGCTAGACATTGTTCAAACTATAAGAAATGTGATGGATATTTTCGTCAACAGAAGTGGACCACTCTATCCCTGAAGTTTTGGGGACTGAGTTCTCTGTCCGTGTTCTCTTGTTATCTTAATGGGGTGCTAGAAGGGGAAAGCTACTTTAAAATTAATCATTATTGTTTAACTGTGACTTGCTGATATTATACCTCAGGTTTATTGAGGCTAAGATGAAAGAGTCAGGTCACCGTGTTCGTAACATTTCTATTAGAGCGTTATTGAATATGACGTAAGTCTCAACTTTAGCTAACATACCCGCTTCGCTTATTTCTTATTTTCTTTTTATATATTATTTGTGGCAAACATTGTTCCAAGGATACATTATTTTTGCCATAGGAACATTTGCTCTTTGTGAGACCATTTCATCATCCTCCCAGAGTTTACAAATTCATGTTTTTGGTGATCAATACCTCAAGTTTTGTATCCTATATTTGGCCTCTGTACGAATACAAGCCTAATGCAAACCATTTTTGAAATAGTATTTCTATTTTCTGTGCGATATAACGGTTGATTTATTTTGAAGTAAAATATTGTTATACGTATGTAGAGATGTAGTAAATGACCAGATTAAAGACATTTCTTTTAACTTTCCCTGTGAGCCTTATTTTTGCTGACGAAGAATTTCTATTTTGCCCGGCTGAGAAGGTAGCTGAGTGATTGATGTAATGGTCAAATTTTGTCGTTAATCCCTTTTCCGTATGTATTAACTTATTTTATAAATGGTAAGAATAATTAATATTCCATTGAACCTTCTCCTGAGTTTATGTAAAAATAGTAGTTATTTATATTTCAGCGCCGTTCTTTGGTAATAGTGATTGAGAAAATTATTAATTAGCGTTTCTGCTCAAAACTATTTAAATGCTCGGTAAAATATCTTGAAGTGAAATCAAGAAAACTCGACTCTATCAAGTTGAACCACTTTTCGATGGAACACATGACTCATTTAGGCATTTTTTCAAAACTAACATGCACAAACGCTATTCTTGAAATTGTTCGTTTATCTGACCGACCTGCTGGGTCATTGTCCGGATACTTTAAAACTAGTTGAAATAGAGACATTTGCATTGAAACTATGACCTTAATCATCCTATTGTGCTGCTTCCACGTCTATATAGCCATGGAAACACCATGTCTAAACTTTTGAAGTTCTCGTCTGTGTGTGAACCGCGATTATTTATTTTGTGATTTTGGCCTCAGCGCTCTCGATCATTCGGTGCTGTCTCAAATAGTGTGGGTGGTTGTGTGTTTAGTCAATAAATCTGGCCTGTTATTCTCTACAAGCAATTTTTAGGGATAAGTGCGTGTACTACTCTGGAAATAGCGTGATATTTGGACAAGTAATTGCCAGTCAAAGATTTTGGGCGGCGTTGAAATCTCGCGTGCGATTTCTCTCAATGGAAGGGAATTCCCCAACAACCGATGTCGTCACGCCAACTCTCTTTTTATCCCTTCAAGTTCTCAGGAAAATCTGCGGTCAGACGTAATTGGCCCAAAAAATTAGTTGCTTCGTCTTTTTCCTTTTTGAACTCCACCGTTCTAGCCACTGACCTACGCTATTACCACATTAGTTTGCTGGTTTTGTTGTGCAATTGGACCCCAAAAGTGGTTCTTTTGTTCTAGAGTTCAACATAAGTTACTATCACGCTACTCGTAGGCATTGGATCTTGTATTTTGAGCTCCATGTCCTATAATATTCCGAATTTATTTTTGTTTCGGCCTTGAGCTAAGTGGGTGAGATATTTTGTAGTTCAAACTTTCTCTATCATTTTCACTTTACATCAAAACTTCGCTCCGATGCAGACGTGTTTACGAGTTGACATTACCGAAATTCGTGGAAAATTATTTTATATGTCATGATCCTATTAATTTATTCAGCAAAAATAGAGTTTCGTCCCGCTTATTCGAATGCTTCAAGTTGTCGTCGAGAGTGAATAATTTCCTTCTATATATGGGTTATTAATGGAACTTTTCAGCTACCAAGTGCACTAATTACGGAGGATTTAAAGATATATGTTGACTTCCGCTTACACACGAAGAGAACATCTTGGTGGGTCTTAAGTGAAAGGTGCCACTTTCGTCATACTTAAGTCTTTCATATCTTAAGTAATTGGGTAATGTAATTTTTCAAGTTTAAAATAAATTTTTGTCAACTTTATTTTAAAATTATGTTCGCGGAAGTACTGTTTTGATATTCATTGGTAGATATTGTACTAAAATAATTGCTTTAGTTCTATGTGATACTGTGTTTTCATCATTACCATTTCAAATGCTAATGTATGAATTATTTCATTTGCTTTCAGGTAAGATGCACTTTCAATTTGCGGCTTCCGTACATATTATCGTACATAAGGTGAGTATTTTTTTACAAATCTCTGCTGGTAAAGCACTTACCTTCTCCCAGTAATGATGTTGAAGGTTCATAAAATTAGGCATTTGGTGATTCTTGAGGGATTTATAAAAGATTTCATTGGTAGAACGAGAACGTATGGAATTACTTTTTAAATTTATATCATTGATTTCGGAATGAATTTATTGCATTTTTAATTGATAAATTATCCTTTTAATAAATTGAGAAGGAAGTTTTGGCATACTGTGTACTAATTTTTCACCTTTTAGTTATCTTACCGAATGTGCGTGGTCCATTTATCTCGATATTTCGACTCCATAGGAGTTTCTTATTTTAATCCGAGGTCATTACTTGAGTTGCCAAGATTTCGCCTTTGTACAATGTCCCCTGTAAACCCTCCAATATTCTATTTTTTCTACTGTGACAACTAGGGGAAATTTAAGCCCGAATTGGTTCTTCCTATTCGTGACCTCACTTTCTCTTCAGCTGAATATAGAATCGCATGGCGAATGCGTATTAAAACAGAATGATCGCCGGCGAAGCGTGCTTGTTTGGAGTAGTTACCGGGACAACTGGTGGAGGAGGGGGGGCGAATCCACTACTCTCTCCATCCATATTACATATTCAGTGGATGCACAGTAATGTGGAACAGATAAGGAGAGTAAGAGTCGTACGTAATATTTTTCTAAATATCAATAATACACTCATTTAACTTATGATGCGGGTGAACTGAGCGTACAAGGAAGAGCGGAAACAGTTTTTTTTTACCTTTTCCCAGTTATTCGTTTCACATTTCCTTTTGATGATAATTTCGTACATTCCAGGAAATTGGTGAAACTGGAAAATTTCCTGATGGAAATTATACTCTTTTGAAAATGTTACCGCATATTAGGATTTCTATCTTTTCTTAATTTTCAGAAAAAAACAACACGTATCACTTAATCAACGACGTCGTCGATTAAAAATTTGTTTTTTTTTAGTAGCTCAAGCCTTGGAAGAAGATATTTGTAAACAAACTTTTAAGAAATGTTTCACATCATGGTTTTCCAGCATACCGTAAATAACGGCAATGAAGTCTGATACCGACTTTGTTTCCTCTCTTCTCGTGAGAAAACCCATCGGCAACTAAAATGTGGTAACTTGTGTCTCTTTTTTTAGTGATCCCATGTTTAAAAACTTCCTCATTTCACCCGTTTTGGTTTTCAAATACGTTATTTGTATTCTGAATACTGCCATATAAGAGTTCTTGTTGGCAAAACCAACGTACTGGCTCGTAGCTATTGTTGATCCCCTCTCCCTGTTTTTACCTCCCGTCAATATCAAAATGCACTCTCGGAACCCAAATGCAATGCAAACATTCACGCTTAGTTTTCGTCTTTACTTTGTGCTATTCAATAATGCAGCTTCGAAAAATTTTCGCAGGGCGAAGTACAGCGATTGAAGTAATTACTTTTCGATTGAGCATCATACTCACGAAATTTGTAAATATTTTGCTTTTCTTGTTATCCATTTTTTACTTAAAGGCTTTCATCATTTTTTCAATATTTACTAAGATTTAGGCGGAACATCTATTATTCTGCAGTGATAAATGCAAATTAGTGAATCCTCTATTATTTTACTTATCGACTTTACCGTTGATGTTAGATGGTTCAATTTTTATTCTTTATTGAAACCGTGAGTAATTTATTTTCTTATCGTTTCAACAGAAAACTAGGTCCTCTTTGTGAGAAATCGATTTTATTGATTGATGTACCCTTCATTGGCTAAAATATTCATGGAACGCAACTTAAAAGGCCGTGAAGGAATGTATATCTTTCAATTTTTTCTCCTCATTTAATTGGAACCTGTCTGATGGCACCCCAGGCGCCCTCTTTAAGTTGGGCGCACCCGCATGTGTGCCTATCATCGTCCCTTTCACCACCTTACTCGCTGTGCCACCTTTGGGCGATAGGTGGCAGGGGGTGCGAACCAAATCTCGCGCGAAAACCGGGGGCGTTTTGAGGAGATGAGGGTGGTACGGGAAGAATCCACCGCTCCCCTTAATCCCGTTCTCAAATATCCGACGCCTTGGCGTTTGGTGCTGTTGATTCAATACCCCTGACACGAATTTCAGCGGAGAAGATATAACGTGGCTGATTAGTCAAAGATCTTCCCGTTCCCCTTCCCAAAGGATCACCCACCTACTTTCCCCCACCACACCCCTCTCCCTCCCACAGCTCCTGCAGAACCTACTCGTTTCCTTGGAATAACACATTAACTCTTGGTAGGGAATGGTTGTGAAGGAGTATCCCTCCCTCCTCTTTCTCCACTTGCGCCACCATTACTCCTTTTTTTGCGAGACAAAAGCCTTTATAACCCTAACCGTTACCTCTTCTCCGTCTTTCCTTTACCCTTCCACAACCACGTCTTACCTCCCACGGCCGCCGTTTCCCTCTTCATCCCCCTGTCCTGTGCACCAAACCCTGGCTGGTTCAGTCATTTTACGCTTTCATACCTCTTCCTCTCGTATATTCTCCTTTCCCGCCACCCTCCTTAACGAATTTTCCTCTCCCTGACGCAACAATGGTGACATTGTTTACCCTGTCTCCACCTCCCTCCGTTTATGCCCCTCACCCTAATCTGATCCATAATCCGGGCTTCAAAATCCTTCTTCCCTCTCCCGTGTGTGACGTCGTGCCCTAACTCAAACGATTAAAGGGATGGAAATATGGCGTCGGTGCGCACCCGAGATTCGCCCGAGTGCCCGACGTGTTTACCATTTCGCCGCTGGAAATATCGACGGGGCGCCGGAGAGTCACGAATGTAAATGAAAAGGGGAGCGGTGACTCGCGGCAGATAGGTCATGCCTGATATCCTGTCGAAGTTCTCCAGATGAGAAAGATAAACGGAATTCTGTATTGAGGTTGGATCTGAAGATAAAGCTCTTTTATCGCTGGCGGACGACGTATTTCGCAGATGGAGGTTTTGCACGTAATTTTTCTTCAACCCGCAGCTGACTGACATTCGGGTCGGGGATTCTCGTCTGGTTGTTACTTCAAGTTCACTCTCGACTGGTCCCTTTTGCCGCCGCTTTATTCAATGCTCATAACAACCTTTCGGAGAAAATTTTCGCCGGTGTAGGTAATGGAATCATTTTGGCTTTCTTGCTCAAGTTTGGCCTATGAGAAACATCCATTACTAAGTGGCATCATATTTCGGGATTTATCCAAAGATCTAACAACAGTCTCATACGTGAATGAATTGTGTGTCTCCAGCAACTTTGAGATCATTGTAATTCAACAACAGTCTTGTGGTATTGAGATGTATTTGCGTATGATTTTTCAAAGAAATCTCAATTTCAGATTTTCGTCTTAATTTCCGTCAATTCTGCTACGTATAGTATAGATTGATCAATACATTTTCTTTCGCCAGCTCTAATATATTAGCTCGATTGTATTTTCTTGAGAAAGTGTAGATGTTGTATTTTTCTATTACTCCTATAATGATTTAAAACACTTTCTCTCTCTCGGGAAATATTTTCTCGGGAAATATTTTCTCGGGAAACCTCATGATTTTTATAGTTAACCTTAAGTGGACGAGTAATTTTTGTCATCGTGAGTGATTTCAGCGTAAAACTTTAAAAAAATTCATGCATTTAATACATATAAGGGCTATTATACCCCATGCAGGTAAGACTAGTCTCAGAAGCTGTCATTTGTGAATATATATATGGTCTAGTTTCCATCCCTGCTTACCTGTTTTCTTACATCAATGTTTTTCTCTCAATTCCTCCGTAATGGATAACAAGTTAAGCGATCGTTGCATCATCTGTTTATAGTTCTAGATGCCTGTTTCGTCAGCAGATTCCCCTTTCGTACTTATTTCGGAACTCATTAGGCTTTTTCATTATCTCAGGGTGCCTTTCAAATGTTTTAGGCTGAAAGGTTACGATATCATCTCTGAGATATTTTCTTTAAATCGTGCTTCACTGCTCTTATTAGCTTAATTATTCATAATATAAATTATTTACATGTAGATTTATATTCATGATGATTATATTTACTCACGATATATATTTGCATTCTGTAGTGATTGACAAAATATAATCCCTGTTTGTGGAACATTTGTTTCGCTAGCTAAACAGGTGATAAACTATATTTGTCATTTTTGTCTAATTTTGTCAGTAGAGGGATATGATAAAATTTATAATTTTTGACTGTATCCACTTTTGCATCAACGGAATGGAAATCAATTCTTAAAATAAAACATTCTGTCTCCTTCCTACCATTCCGCAGAGCCCGTCCTTGGAGACTAAGTTTGTAACTTTTAGGTGCAGAAAAAGAAGAACAAAAAGTATTCCCTGGAACTGTGCCAAAGCTTGACACCTATCACTTTCCTGGAGGTAAGGTATTTCGCCAGCAATCTGAAGGGAAGCATTTTTTCTTGAGGGAGATGAAGAAAATAGATGGCGGTAGTGAGGCGAGGAGACTTAAGGAGTTCGGAGGGCAGGGAGGGAACTGCCTAGCACTGAAAGTAGGCAGGATCCTCTTTTTTCATCTTTTTATTCGTCATTTCCCCTCGTTCCTTTTTTCATACGTGTCGATCTCCCGGTTTCTCTCCCGGCGGAGAGGCGAGAGAAGGGAGAGGAGGAGAAATAAAAATTCACGAAGCGATTCACCGCCGCGAAGTAATGCGATAAGCTTTAGCCCGAGATAGGTTTATCAATGCTTCGTTAATCGCTTTGGAGAGCGAATTCCGGTGCGAGAGCGGACGCCGAGCTGGAGTGGAGGAGGCTCGGCGATGACGCAAAAAAGAGTCAATAATTTCCTCGTAGTCTCGGGGATAATAAATTCCTCTTGCCGCTTCCGTAACGGAAACTAAAAAAAAAAAAAATCGAGCTCTCTTCAGGAGAAAACTCTCGCATCTCCTTCACCCTCTCCTTGCGCTTCTACTTTTTCCTCCCCATTCCCCCCTCTCCCTCCTCCACTCCCTCATCCTCCCCCGCAGCCGGACGGAGTAGGAATGGGATACAAATATCGGTACTTGGTTATAATTATCAGGCGATTTACCGGTTAAAGTAGGTTTAAACGGAAGTAAATGTGTTCTCTATCTACATACTACACCCCGAGCACCGCATGGGCATGTTGCAGGGGGTGGTAGGTCACCAGCCGTGTAAAGATGTAAAATGTTTGGAGGTGAAATGATGATATGTCCTATGGGAGTGTATTTGGAGGAGCTCAGTTTTTTTGTGGTCACTTATTGTGCGCGCAAAGAACGAGTTTTTGTACCTATCTGTTTGGCAGTGTATCTTTCTTATTTTATCGCATCTGTCAGACCTAGAAATGTAGTGAGGCGTCATGATTATATTCTGTGTCGCTCAGAAAAACACCAGTTCTGAATTTATCAAGCAGCCTTAGCCTAGCGTGCAGCCTCCGAGTCTCTATGGGCTCCCACCTTAATCTCTTTATAAGTTGTGAGACACTATATGTATGCTCGTAGCAGTTTTTTAACGAAGCGCGCTGCTTTTCCTTGTGTTGTATCAATTTTTTTTGTTAAATCTTTATGACCAGCGTCCCAAATGCTCGCAGCATATTCGAGGTGTAGCCTAGCCAGAGAAAAGTAGTATTTCTCTTTGACTTTTTCATCCGAGGACTTTCCTATTATACGCTTAACAAAACCTAGTTTCTTTAATGCTTTGCCGCATTTGCTTTGTATATGTGTTCCCCACGATATATCTTCGGTTTTAAATTCTTCTACATTTTTACATTTTCAGGGGCATATCCAAGTGTGTTTTTTCATCTCAGCATAATTCTTACCCTCCATCATTTCTTCCATGGAATCTATATTCTTTCTACCCCATCCCCGCTTTCCTAACATCCTCCCCTGTATCATACCCTTAAGTAACCTTCCGCCCCTCATTACCCCCTCCAATCACTCTCCTTGCCCTTAATCAATTCCATCATAATTTCCCATTCCTCACTCATAAATTCGATCACTTTTACGTTTGTCCACCGCCCCCCTCTATCATCCTCCAAATCACCTCTAGAACGCCTGCAGTCTCCTCTTTTCCTTTAATCTCTGAGTCCACGTTTCTGCCACAGGCAGTGAGGCACTTACTATCGAGCTCTGCATGTGCCTCTTCATTACATGTGCATCATCTTTACCCGTGGTCCCCGTCATCTGCTTCCATCTATTTATGAACGCTTCATTTGCTAGCGCTGCTCTCTCTCTAATTTCTTTGACACTTTGCCCATTTGATTCCAGCGTACTTCCCAAGTAATAAAATTACTCTGTTTATTCCTATTTGTGCAGTTTTCATTACCACCGAGAAATGATTTTCATTTCATTTTGGTACTACCAGTTACTATTCAACATCGGTACCACCGGAGATACCGGTATCGATAACACCGATGCTGAAATGTCATGTGGTGATCAAGCGTGTAACAAGCAATGAGAAACAATTGAATAATGTAAATATGTAATACTGGGGTTTTATGAATTAAACGAATGTATACTGGGAATGTATTATGATGCCACTGCCCTTTATTATTTGCTAGTTTATGTATTGCTTTACTTGCATTCTAAATTGAGAATTCTTATTTAAAGCAACGGGTAGGTACATACCCATATGAATAATTATTATAGATTTCAGAAAATTAAATTGAAAGAAATTTGATTCTAATAACGACGTAATAAATAACTTTAAAATATAGTTCTCTATACGTTAATACTGTGAATGTTAAAACAAAGGAGAACTAAGTAAGTTAAGAATTCGAGTATTAGAACGCGTATTAAGATAAGTGCAGCCAGTGTTATGATACTGTAGCTCGTAAACTACCAATATATATTCCTTAATCTCTGCCGGTAATGTAATTTTTCAATTTATATTATTTGGACGTTCATTGAAAATGGTCGGAGATAATCATTGCAATATTATCTTGTGTATTGAAGTCTTTTTACTTCAGTTTACGGAAATACCGTACTAATTTAGCCGGATTGACATAAATTTGCAGCTAATTAATAGAAAAACAGTCAAAGTACCGCAACATCGATAATATTAAGGTAGTTTGAGCGAAAGATCATTTTACCTAGAAATCAATGAATTTGGTCTCACGCTAAAGAAAAATATCTCACCCTTCTAATAAATCCAAAAATTCAACCCTTTACCACAACACTTTCGGAGTTATTCTCAAAAAAATACCAGCCCTTTCATATGGGAAAAGGTACGTGTATGCACTCCAGAGAGATATTATTTACAAAATGAGGACATTATAAATCTTAGATGTCATAAAAAACTAACAGCATGTAGTTTGTATATTTTCTCAACTATTTTTGAAACTTAATCATATTGTCACTGCAATACGTTCTTTGGAATCACAAAAAACCTTACGTTTTAAAGGAGTTTCAAACGCACCGCGCGAAAAAAATGAGTCAAGTTAAAACTTATTTTGATATTATCATTTATTCATTCACCATCTCTGTTATATAAAACTATATTATTGCAGCATTAATAATGCAATATTTAATTCATGTGTCCTACAGCAGGCGAAATTAAAACGTATAGTTCGAATATGGTCTCTATTATGACTGGGGAACTATCTCGCTCGGACTACCTTAAGTCAGTACTACAGACCTTGTACAAGTAGTGATTTTCAGATACTCGTCGGTTGAGTACCGGTACTTTTTTTAAGGATGTGCCCTGCCTAAGACGCAACGCCCGCTGCCTGCGAGATAGGGAACCACGTAGAAACACTCCCCACCACCCAGGGGTCTCGGAGGGGATTCTCGGAGGGGACCCATCTCAGGCGAGTGCCGTGCTCAAACTCCCACCAGGCGCCGTTGGGAGGATGAAAAAAAAAGTGGAGGACGGAAGGCAAAATAAATAGAGCGCGGGGGTTGGAGAGGGAGCTGGCCTCTCTCCTGGAGGGAAGTTGGCGGGGGGGGGGGGGGGGTCGGGTTGGGGGAATAGGGCACGCAGGATGAGGCGCCTCCGACCGATGGCGGGCGGGGAGGTTGGGCGGTTTTGGAAGTTTTTCCTCCTGTATTCCGCCCTTTTTTTCTCTTCTTTCTCTCCATCTCCCCCTCTCTCTCCATTCCATAAAATCTTTTCGCCCTCAGCCCTCAGTGCGGAAGGTGGGAGCAGCAAATCCACTCTGGGCCGATGAAAAAACTAGATCGATTTCGCGCGAGCCTTGAGCCCTTTCGGGGGGTAATATATTTGCAACTCCGTGCAGCTCCGTGCTATTTCATAATAAGAGGACGTAGGTAAGCATCTGCTTATCTTGCTGAGCACATCTGGACCTGCACCATACTCCCGCTCCCAATCTCTCGTGCTATCGGACGTCCAGTTAGTTAGCGTGGTGCGCGTCGCGGGTCCAATCCGTCCATTTCCCCCCCGACCCCTGTCGGACGATGTATGTACTGACCCGTCACTCGGGCCGCCGCCGTGCACTCTTGTCTTTTTTCCCTTTACATTCCGAGCGGAGAAAAATGCAGAGATTCGTGAGCAGAAGATAAAACCGACGTCCGGAAATTTATGCTGGACGTGTTAGACTGTAAAAAAATGTCATTTTTAAACGAGAGAATATCAGAATGTATTTATTACATTAATAGGACAAAAATAGCCATATGATATCGTCTAAATATCCCTAAGGATTTTGACAATGCTCTGGCTGCCTGTTTGCGTTGCTTTATCGGTATTTTTTGTAACCTCAGTTATGTGTCTGTCAAGGGAATATTTTCCTGAGTCCCTCGAGGCATTCATTAATACACATCCATTAGACAGTCTTCAGATGATTCTGAATGAAGTGCGATATATAACACTATCATCCTTAATTAAATCATTATCTGTCTCTCTGCCTCAATTGTTACCACCAATTTCCCTTGTTACATATGGTTTTTCACCCAAATTTGTTGTAATGAACATGGCGTGAAGTCTAATAAAGTTATTGCCGCCTTCCTAATAGCGAACGTTCATTACATTTGCGTTCAGCGTGAATACATATATTTGTCACATACTACCTCCATTTTGCAATTTTTACTTCACAAAACCTTAGGTTAGTGTTGTTTATTACCTGACTTGTTCTAAAATCAGTGTCAAATATCCAAATAATTTGTCACGTGATAGTCTGGTAACAATTTAATATGTCCATTACTTAGTTGTATCCAAGATTTTTTATTGCCAGAGAAGATCAGCTTTGAGTGCCCATCTGAATTAATTTATAATTTGATTAGTTAAATACCATCATAACTTTTTTTTATAGAGCTGTTCATGGTATTTACATGAGCTGTAGATATGTAGCAACTTCATCCGAACTTGTTGCGGAATAACAATGAAACAATCTCTGAAACGCAACGTTTTAATGACAGAAGAATTAAAATATTCACTTGACAATAGTAGATTGAATTGTTTCATTCTTTATGTTTCCAATAGAAGAGCCTATTCAAATCTCATTTAATATATGGTAAACTTACGTCGCGTCCTGATGCGTGTTTATTTACGCATCTTTAAGTGTGTTTAGTAATGACATCCCTGGCGCAGTGAGTAATGATCCACCGCCACCCAAAATCACTCCGACCGGGGTAACAAGGAGGGAAGAACACGGATGTAGTTTTACGGCTCCCCAGCTGAGTGCGGATGGCTGGTTTAGGATTTTATCGTTTTCAATTTTGCGAGGCCAATGTTTGTGTCGTGCTTTTCGATGGGCAGATTAAAAACAACAGGCGCTCATGGGTGTCGCGCTGTTCGAATTTTATATTCTGATGGATGGTGGTTCAAGGCTGTCGCGGCGACCTCGTCACACTCAGGTATGGGAATAAGGGGTTGTTAGGATCGGGTTTTGGCCGCCGTGGGTGGAGGAAAAAAACTATTCCTTCCCCCTATACCCTTGGGAATAAACTCTGAACCCACGGTGTGGAAAGGCAAGTGCACCAACCGTTACATAATTCATCCCGCAGCATCTTTTTTTCTCTCCTTCATTCCCCCTCCTCATTTCCTCTCCCGACGGCATCATGAGATCATGAGATCACATGCTGTGCACCCCTTTTTATTAAAACCGCGCGTGTGGCTCCACCTACTGCACTCGGCTGCAAATGATTCGGTCAAGGGATTTATATTTTATCCACAACTCTGGGAGCTTCCCCTTCCACCTTCCGCCTCTTGTTTTCAATCCCGATGGCCGGCGGCGGAGAAAATAGTTTATCGGACACACGGGAGCGATACTAACGTGTATCAGCCATTCTGCCCAGTTGATGCAATCCACGAGGCAGAAACAGTGTAATGAGTATAACAATGAGGCTATATAGAAGGTGGTATACCTATGTGCTTCTTTTTTTACTTTCTACTACATCTCCACTCTTTCTCATCGCAGCGTAATTTCATCTTCGCTTAAGGTGGTTCGAGCGATATTTTCCTCTAGTCGTGACAAAGATTATATTCGACTTTTAAGTTTTAATTCCAGTAGCAATATATTTTATGACATTAGTTATGCAAAAATATTGTTTCAAACTACTGATATTCTCAGTAATCAATTAAATTTGCATGCATAAGTCCTAAACTTAGTTTCATGCCGTTGGCTAAAAACGCATTTTCAACCCAATATTTAAATACAGTTCTGTATGAATTGCTCCGTAATTTATCTTTCAAAATAGTGATAAATAAGTAGAGACTACTCATGGTTAAAACTCTAACGAGTTCTAATTGTTAGTCATTCCACAGTTTCAAAACAAAGTCACTCTGAAGTGCATCTCCAAACTCTTTCCAATTAAAAATGTTTCCAATGTAAAATAATGTTTGGCAAAATTACCAGCCATTATACTTCGGTGTCTTTTAAAAGATAAGACTCTCTTATCTCTTATTAAGATAGGCCATTTTTTAAAAAGTTTATGTGAAATGGTGTCTGTGTAAAATATCGGAAGGATAAAGAGAACGAGGTAACTACTCAGTAGAGAAGGTCAGTGGAAACTAGTTAATTTTGGGGAGAGAGAAATGATTTACTTTGTTAATTCCTGCATAAATTTTTTGCCGGCCTTTTCTTCCATTCCTCTCCTCTTCCCTCTGAACTGGGTTTTTCATTGTCTATTGCATCCGACGCCACCCTCACCCTTCTTTTTGATAGCAAGCACATTTACGCCCGTTTTGCTCGATAATTGATCCAGCTACAAGTTTGAGCATATTTGCTAGCATGAGAGCTTACCAGTATCGCATAATATGGAGCTGACACGCTGACTGGGATGCATAATCTCTTCCATACTGACTGAGCTACTAGGTTTAATAATTGATGCGGCTCTTGTTAGCTCTTAGCTTACAGTAAAACCACGTTGACTTCGGGCAATCATATCAGCTTTTATAGTCGCTGTGCCATCTTTAATTTATGTTATAAGCACCATTCATACCTCCTTATTCATGGTGCATCATCAAAAACAATTAAAAATGCCTCAACGGCACTTTAATCGCTTGCTGTCATTGATTGGTTAATTTAATATTTTAGTGCTCTTATGCTAATATATGAATTCAAATTTCACTTTACCATCGGTAAAATGTCAATGATCATGTGAGAACTTCGACTACTAAGACTACGCCGTTCATGTTGGATTCTGTTCTCAATATCTAGTACCGGCCAGTATTGTAGGCCTCGTGCTGCGTCATGTATCGTGTGAAACAGGATTTACCTCTTCCACCACAAGTTCCCAGCCCTTCTATAGTTCTCCCTTTTAAACGCCTCCCACCTTCCATACTCTTCGCCCCTCGTACTGCTCAGTTTTTTCATTTCCCCCTACCCTCAAATCCCCCCCACTCCTCTCCTGCCTTAACCCGGCCCCGCGCTTACCTGCTCGAAGGCGGATGTGAAACCGTCGGCCGGTCCAGGTATTCCTCCCCTTCCCTCTTCTTCCTCACTACTTCCTCACTCTTTATCTCCCTTAACCAATTTACGAGGACCAATATCGAGGAGGCACAAGCATCTCTTGTATCTTTTCGAAGTTTTATACTTTCTTTATTTTTCCCGCTGAATAGGTGGAAAAAACGGGGTGCTTTTTTATTTTTTTGTGGAAGGTGCCGAGGGGGCAGGGATTTGGAAGTACCCGAGGTGGGGTTGAAATAGGGAAGAAGAAAGAGAAATGGGGAGAACATAGAGGCTTGAGCCAAGATTCCTAAGGGTGTTAATTTTTGAGAAAGAATAGTATCTACTGATAAAAAAGCTATGATTTCAAGAAGTTCCACTGCGAAAATATCGGTCAAAACATATATTCGACCCAATATTTCCAACAGTTATGATTAAGATATCACGCATGCGCAGATGAAATGCGTTATCTACTGGAATCCAAAATTTATGTGCAAAATATTCTGATTGTTCCACGAATGTTCATATTTTTTGGACACGTTATTTCAGCTATTGGAGCCAACTGAAGCGCAAATGGTATTGAATTACCGCATTTTGATTTCAAATACGGTAGTAATTCCTTATGACTAAAACGAATAAGGTGCTAGCTTACCTGTACTTTGTTTTATTTTTGGAAGTTTTTCATCCTACGGACCGTTATCCTTGAACACGGTTTTTTATTTATGAAATAAAATTATTTCGAGTTCAATTTACGAAAGAATTGACGTAAAAAGGTAGTATTTTTCTGTTTGTATCACATAGTATATACTTTTTTCTATAGATTAGAATAGAAATGAAAAGTCAGGCAGGTCATTTTACAGTGAAACCACCTTCATTTATAAGAAGCAGTGCAGTAATTGGTAGCCAAGGTAATGATTTAAGTAGTAAGTTAGTAACGAATTAAAAGCAAGAAATGAGATTATCAGGAAGAAGCCATCAAAGCGTGGCCATTTACCGCCACTAAGACTTTATTAACGTCTATCTGTGGCGATTTTTTTAAAGATTATTATATTTGCACATGGTATGGGGCTATTTCTGTGCAATTATTTTCAAGAAATGCGCAATCAGTCAAATGAAAGACTCCGGATTTTGACCGAGTGTGCACTGGTTGGAAGGAGAGTTCTTGAGAGATTTCCTCCGGGTCGTCGGTGCTTAGGTAAGCACTGATGTATATCGGGGACGATCTCTTCTTCCTCTTCGGGGCGTAAAAAACTGTGGACTTAAGTCGTGAAAAAAGTGAAGCACTCCGTCCTAATGAAGTTGGCAGACTTGGCCCTGGTAATGTAACTGTTCACCGGTGCTATCAACGCCGGAAAAACGCTCAAAAAAACGAAAAGTCTTCATCATATCAGTTGAAATTTCTCCCGTTATATTAAAAGCTTTCGATGGAAATTAGATCAGTTTGTAATATTCTCAAAAATCAACGAAATATGGTTTAAATATTTCAAATTTGAATCATTTTTGGAATAACTGATTGTGAATTTTTGCTTGTTAGGTCATTTTTTACAATGGCACTCTGCCTCCCGCATGGCTTTGTTGAAATCTTTTATATTATTCATATTGAAATAAGTAACTCCGTATGACTCCCCATCTATATGCAAAGTAGATTTCGTCATAATATGTCATTCTCATGCTGATGAGATTTGAGTGGCTCTTATTATTTGTACTAGATAGTAGGGGCGTGCAGTTGTCAGGAATAACGGTTACCGGCTGCAGAAGGAGGGGGCGGAAAATGACCGTGAAATGTTAGCGTTCATTCCTAACTCTAACGGACAACGAGGTTAGGTTCCTCGATTTTGTCTGGACTTGTAAAATCCCACCATAAGAAGCAAAGATATGACGGATATTACGGGGTGTGCTTCCTAAAAATCAACAACGTATGTTATATTATATTCGACAGTTTATGACGGTTCATCAACCCAGTATTACTTGACCAGAATTCGAAGTTGTGCGTTATTTTTCAACATTTTTCTGTTTATTTAACTGTGGAGAAGCTCTGTGCAATAAGGAAATTCTTTTTTGCATAAGAAGTTATTTCGTTGATGAATCACTAAAAACTAGAAATCGTATTTTCATAAGAGGTAATCCAAATAATCAAGTGCTTCCACAAAACATCTTAAAAAATGAACTTCTGCGAGATATTTTAAGCGCTCTTTTGATAAGACCACAGAAGATGAAATGATCAGCCGTATCAGCTGTTTATTCAGCTGTTGGTTTGAACGGGTCAAGTAATGGATAAATAAAAAACTAAATGCTGACTATGCAGAAGTAATAAACTAAATAAGCGTTCACACTGTCAAGGACAGTGCCGGGAAAGGTCTTGGGACTCGTCTAATTGTTGCGCGGTAATATTGAAAATAATTCTTCTAAAACTTTTCCAGGGACAAAGTTACACTCAGTAGATATTGTTTGATATTTCACCGGACCTGGAGTTTCGGTGTACATGCATGTATACGAATATAGTTGGAGTGCTTTAAGTGAAGAATCAAGAGTGAAGAAAGAACTTTGTAGCCATCCTCACTTTGTTGGAATACAAATTTTCCGGTATGAAATTGTTACAATTGAACTGCCACATAAACTGACTTTCTATAGGCCTCAGCATTCTTGGACCTCCGCCGTGGCTACAAAGCCTGCAACTTTCCACAATAAATATGAGAGCACTCGCTTTAGCCAATAGAGCCTTTTCCTCTTTGGATCATCGAATTAAATCGGATTGGACTAAAAAGTCCGTGGACAGGGGCCAGCAATGTAAAAATTAGGCATTGCTCTCTGGACTTTTTTAAGGACAAAATCCCGAGGGACTTTGTCCTGAACTTTTTCCTGTGGGACATGGTTCAATTAACTCAGTAACAGTGTAAACGGGGCTTAATAGAAAGTAAAAGGTAACACTCCTTTATCGTAATGAACAAATGGTAAATGTAATGCATTAAGCTTTAATTTTCTTACAATGCAGTTTTAATTTGACATGTTTGCTTCTTGGACAGCATTCAAACAGCCAAATCCAAGAGATTGTAAATGATGGTGTTGCGTGTCTATTAAGTACGTTCAAACCGTGGCATCTAAAACCGTCTCTTTCCGATATCGCGTCTGGTAAGATCGGATTGATGCCTGTCACTGCCTCTTAAAGAAATTGCATTTTGTGAGACCACACTATTTATTGTCTTGCGTGTGACATAAGTCTTATAGTTGACGTGAGCATTTGTTATGGGAGAGCTAATTAGGTATGGTTTACACTCAGAAAATTTTCAATCTGATAGTATAAAACCAGGCGTTAGTGTATTGGTAACACTTCAACGGCTATTGACTCAGCAGAATAGTTTTTGGCTAATTCACCGGGCAATAGTTACTATGACATGCCGACGTTTCGATGAACCACTAGTAATTTTCCTCCATGGACGTAGAAGCCTTGAAGGAGAAGGGCAAGTCGTTCTTCGAAACATCAGCAGGAACTTATATAACATGGAGCCTTTTACCCGGTGGAACACACAATAAACCTTTTTGTGTATCTGATTCGCCGCAAAAACCTTACATATTATAAATCTTTTAACCTTTTTTTATTTTTTACGCTAATCCCATCATATCCTTCCCGACTTGCCTTAACCCTCACCGTGCTCATTCACCCCCGAATCGTTTGTTCTTTGGGCAGTGCATGTAACTCTCTCCGATTGGGTCCGGGGGCAGATTTTTCTTGAAATTATTATGCTAGGGTTCGGTCGGGGGAGGTTTGGGGTGAAAGAGAGACGAGAATGAGGAGGGAGGGGTAGAAGCACAGGTTGTTTCCCATGAAGCGGAGGGGATCCAGCCGAATTAAGCGAAATGGCGGCCGGAAAAGTAATTAAAGGGAAATCGTTGTGGTGGAACGGCAAACATTTCTTTTCCACCGGTGATGAAATTGCAAAAGAGCTCTTCTCTGCCTCCTCCTCGTACTCCTCCCCCTCTCCCCCGCGGGTTTCCTTATTTCCTCCTCGCGTTCCTGGCGCCGCACCCGTCTCTCACCCAACCAATGCGATACTCTTATTTCCTCCCACACCCCCCCACCCCTCATCCTTTCACTCACTCCTTCCCCCTCCCACCTCTTCTCGGGGCCACTCTCTTTGATGAGGACCTCCTTATAAATTAAGACAAAATGTTCGCTCCACCTGATTACTTTTTATTGTTGAGTTTGGCTCTTTCTTTTTTTTAAAGCGCGATGATGATGTAAAAATTAAGATTTTTTTCTCCTATGCCATGAATAAGCGCGTAGTTTTAGTCCGTATCCCCATTCTACGCAAACATTAATTAATTTTCTTCGTTTAATATAATACGCAGTCCTTCTGTCTCGAAAATATTGCGCTTTATCACATCTTATTAATGTCAGGATTTCGGGAGTCCCTTAGCCTCATCAACGTGCTCATTGTGATCAATTTATTATTGCTCTAATTTCCTAACGTATTTTTCTAAAACATCTAAAAATAAATAAAATAAGCATTCAATGATGGAAACAATTGACTGGTTTATTTTAGTCCTCCTAGCAACCTTAAAAGTCTTTTAACTACCTGGCGTTTTGTGGGAAATGAAAATTTATGAGCACTTTGTCTGGTTATAAGAAAATGTGATGTTTATATCCGCAAATTTTAACTACAGTTCACAATATTTCTCGTGATTGACAACAAATATCTGATATTTTTACTTATGTTTAAGTTTTCAATAATACTTAGTCAAATAAAGTTTGTTAGTTGATGCAAGGTGCTGAGTATTTATTGAGACTTAATGATTAGAGACCTTTAATAAAAAACCTTATGTATAAATTGCTCTAGGTAATATCAGCTGTCAATATTTACAAAATATGAAGTCGACTAGTTGATTTTAATATGTGAGGAGCACTATGTGTGATAGGGCATTTAATGATAAAAACCTTCGGTATTTATATCTCACTAGTACTCTTGAATCCAATGTCACTGATGCATTACATCGATAGAGTGTAATGGACTTTCCTAAAGAAAAGACATCCCAGTGTAGTTCAAGACCTTGTCAAACTTTTCACTGGTAGTTCTGAAGTGCATTAATATAGGCTACTACTTCGAGTTAATAGATCTTGAATAACTTAAAGCCAAAATATGTAGACTCTCTGTATTCATGATACCAACATGAAGTCGTTGCAAAATATGTTGTAAGTTGTACACATTTTATATGTGAATTACCCTTGGCTTCCAGGCAGTTAATATCATACGGTACATTCCATTGTAATGAATCATATGCACTTTAGGTATAGTACTTCAATGAGTAGAAATTAACTAATCTCAAGCAATAGTTTTTCAGCACAAGTCTGGTTGTTAGAGATACCATTACTAAATTATTTATTACTAAATTTACCTTAAATAATAGTTGACTAACGTTATTGAACTCTTCGACAAAAAGGTTTTAGAAAGAACGGTGCTATTTCGAGACACACGTGCGGTAGTTGTCTTCATGGTTAAGAAAAACAATTTCCTTTTTCATTCACTTTAATAGCTATTGACTAATTGGGATGTCACTCATGTATTCCTAAAATATAATTATTGCAGAATTTAGTATGAAAAATTTACAGTTCTCTTATGATATACTACCTCATCATTTTTATATATCATTCCCTTAAAGAAAAGTTCTGGCATTTTTGAAGCATTTTTTTGTCAGTTACCCAACAGATGAGGGTATAGCGCATTAAACCCGTGTTCGTGGTTGGTAACAGTCAATCAGATTCTTTCGGGCGGATGGTCACTTTGATGCAGCTTGAGCATACGAAGTACCCCTTTAAATTGATCGTAAAGGCGCTCAACGACGGCCTTCAATTGCAAAATTTGCCTATAGACTCTAAAATTTGTAAAAGTCATGTAAAAACATTTTTTCTTTGACCTGATACAAAATGTTCACTTTCTCAGAATATGCTTGACTTTTCAAATAGTAAGTCAGTAGTCCGGCTTCATAAAATTGGCAAATTCCGCATTCTATAAACCATATTTGAATCCATATTGAAAACAACCCTTGTACTTATCCATTAAGGTGGAAAAGTACAAGTATAGTTATAATTGTGGAAAAGTACAAGGATTGTTTTCAATATAGATTCAAATATAAAACACTTCCATTAAATGACGCTTAAAGGTGTAAAGTTTACCTAATCCATAATTTTCTTAGCTTTAAATCTTTTGTCTCATTAGTGCTTTCATTTTTTGGATTTCAGTTTTCCTGAAGGGTAGTCTAAAAAATAAACTCGGGAAGTCTAAAACAAATTAGCAATTAATCTGAAAAAATAGCTGCCTAAAGAGCACTATTTCACGGATCTTGATACGCTGACAGTACACTCGGGTAAAGATGATGTATCACATCAAAACCAAGGTCGCAGTATATTGCTATTTTTAACTATGGGAAAATTGTAACTCAGTAATTCACCTTGATTCTTAGAAACCTTACCGTGCTTTTTGTGGTCTGTCATTTTTTTCGGTAAAAGAAGGAGAAATGTGGCACAAAACGAGAAAAGATGAGGATAAATGGAAGGAGATGGTATGGGGGCGTGTGTGACGGGGGGGGGCGGGGTTTTAGGAGGGCATTGTTGCCGGGAGGCGTGGGGATGGACTGGCGGGGAGGGGGGGGGGGGGTGGCTCCGCATGCATGTGTGAGAGTGCCGTGGTCGAACCGTCGAGACCACTGGCCGCTACTGCCGCCCCTCGCCGGCCCTTAATCCACTCTTTTTTTCCATCCGCGACCCGTAATTCGCGCGCAATCTCTCCCGCCATCTAAGCCTTGCCTTTCTCGGACCCTTTTCCTCCCTTTTGCTCGGCGGGAAAGGGATAGAGTGAGTGGGCCGTCCACCCAACTGGCGTCTCCCCGCCCCGATCTCGCAAAAACACGCAATCTGACGCTATTTCACGCACCCCAGACTTCTGTACACCATTGAAAATTGAATGTTGAACCCCAGAAATAAGTTATTAGACTACTTCAAATCGGACCAACTTTGTGACTGACGCAAACGATATCACTCCTTTTCCATTCTACATGGGTGTGTAGGCTTGACAACAGTTTCATAATATGAGAGACTATTGAGCAAATAAGAGTAATGTTATCTTATGGTTGCACTTAATTCATGATCTTAAGGCAAAATATTAAGTTTTTATAAATGAGAACATATTACATTATGCTTGAATTCGAGTCCGTAGTGAAACGCAAATAAATGAAACGAGGTAAATTCAGACTGCATTTATTTGAGGCTGATAAAAATGGCATTATTCCAGCCCCAAACGCTACGTAAAGGTAAGACGACACTGATTATTAATCTATTGATAAACCACCTAGGTACATGATTTTTAACTTCTTACTCGATTACGACACGAGTTGAACACATCGAATATTAATATACATGGCCCGCAATCCAAAAATACATTCTTTATTTTTTTATCAACCATCCTTATGTGTGATGAACTACACAAATGCCTCATGTTATTACTTGAAGAGTAACGTGAAAATGAGTTTATTTACCTTAAAAAAGAGGAACTAGAGGGGGGTGAATATTCAATGATCAACCAAAGATCTTTGGTAATATTTTTATTCTTTATGAAGGCCATATAAGGTACATACACCCGCTCTATTCACCCTCGATTTGAGGGATCCGAGATAAACCAATCATGGTAACAGTAATCTCATCCTAAGACGTTGGAGAGAATATGGGCAGTCCCTCCCGTGAGGAAGTGATTCCATACAATGTAAAAACACAAGTACAGCAAAGAATATTTTGAAACACGTAATCCATAATTCCACCGTTCTTTACTAATAGTTTTATTTTTTCTTTCCTCTCACAAAGATGATCTGCTCTACCACCGTCTTATATTTTTTCTAAACAATGACTCGAAAATTGCAGTAATTTTTGCTGAAAACACTCGTGAAACGGGGTCAGTATTCAAGGATCAATCGAATATCATTAGTTATGCTTACAATCTTTAGGTTTGCCATTGGAAATCTAAGCTCACCGTCGGCAATGTGTGGCCCTAGGCATGCCCATTGTTGTTACATGATGCACATCCTAGGAGAATAGAGTGAAAAGATCGGCAGTCGCTTCTGTAGGGAAATGAATTCTTGAACGATTGGTTCAAGCGATCGAGGAAGGGGAGAGTGGGATTCGTTTTAATGCTCGAGGAAAAGGGCTTTCGATGGACCGTGACCATGCGGGTTAGGAGAGGGAGTCAAAAACGGCTCCGAGTGGCCTGACGTAACATATGGATGGCACCCGGGGAGTAGATATGCGCTGGGGATTTTTTAAAAGATACATGGACTTTGGAGGGGCGGTATTGATTTTGCGAGGATCAAGGGGGGTATGAAAGGACGATAGAAGCGGGGGATGACCCAATTACCTTTTATTATTGGCAGAGCCAATGTGCGGTGGGGTGCGAGGGGCCGTGGGTGTGGGAGGGGTGGTGAAATTAAAAAAAAGGGTGAAGTTGATCGCGTGAGAGATAGTGGGGAGATCCGTAAGTTAAGAGGTTTGGGTGGGGTAGGGAGATCTGGGAGAGCGAGCGCTGGGAGTCTGCTGGACCAACCCTGGGATTATAGGGAGGCACTTTTTGGGGCATTTTCCATTAAATCTGGCCAGAGAGTTTTATTTTAAGTCGCAGAAACCGTATGGATGCGTGCGAAGACTGCACGAGGAACTAATTGCGCATTACGTTTGACTTCTACGTCCATTTCTTGCCATTATCTAATGATATGTCACGATAATGTATATATCTGAATTCTTTATATAATATATAGGTTTGACCATGAAAACTGGCATGAGTGTTTAATTATAAGTCGTAGAAGCCTTATGAATGCGTGCTCAGACTTTACGAGGAACTAGTTGCGCATTACGTTTCATTTCCTCTTCCATATACTTGCCATTTCTTTCTTATTCTGGTGTCCAGTGATATATAACGGTTGTCAATCCAAAATTTAAAAAATAGAAAATAGATTGTTTGTTCTTATTTCCATGAAAAATCATTATTGTTGTATTGATATATTTTCTCATATTTAAGGTAATTCGGATTTTGTCTATATTTTCTCGATACTTTTTAATTAGTGAAAAAGAAATTTCATCATTTATTGCGGTTGAAACCGCATCAATTGTCTTTACTATACAGCCCTCAATTATTACGTATGAATTACTAGATTATGCTCATAGCTCCCTATCCAAAATTTTAGTGATAATATGTTTTATTCGTTGATGGCCATAAATATTAGCAATGATGATGGTGGCAGTCGTAGTTTCGTGAATTATCGTCTTCGCAAAATAAAATTGGAATTCATCATGTCAGTTTACTATTTAATAATTCATTTAATACCAAGGAATAAGGAACTTATTGATAATGGAATATTACCTAATAGACTCTTCTATTAAGCTCTTTGCTTGGCCAATATAGGGAAGTCCATTGAGAAAGTCGTCAATGTAGAAGTTCAACTAAGGGTTAGAAAGAAATCGTTTTATGATTCAAACGCTAACAAAAGGATATGAAGATAAAAACTACTATCAACGCATTTTGCGTCATAATAGCCTGTTAAAGGGATAATTAAAAGAAGAAGTGAATGGAATAAGTTACGAGTATAGACCAAGGTTGGAATACATGATAAAAATCCTGAGGGTTTTGAAAAGGAATACTTAATGTAGGATTAAAATAGTTATCTAATAAATTTGGGGTGGAATGAATATAATGTATTAATATCTTTTATCAGAAACTGATAGTGAACACCTCATCTTTCTACGTCTATTTAAAATATTATCTGTTTTCTTCTCGGTTGTAATTTTTGGTATCAAACTCTGTTTAGTGTCAATAATGTCCGGGAAATTTCGCTTTCAAAGGCTGTATACGCGTGTGTTTAGAGACGTAAAGTTTGGGTGGGGGAATAATCCCTGCCCAAATGTTCCTTTTCCCTCCTCCCCGGCCGCCCCTCCTACTTGTCCCCCAATCCCTTTTCCGTGCCGTCCTTTATATTTCGCTGATGAATGAAATGCCTAGCGCGCAATGTGGGTTACGCGCCAATGGTCTGGCCTCAACGCTTAGGGGTCAGTTTTCGCGGCGGGCGAGCACCCGGAGTCTTCCTCACTTGATGGCCGGGTGCCTGCGCGATGGCCCGCCAACGCTCCTGTAATTTAGCAAACGCCAGTGCGATTTTTATTTTCCTCTTTATTCCCTCTCTCTTTTTGATTTTTTTCAACTCTGTGTTTATTTTTTGGGAGCAGCGCATTTTCTCGCTCATTCATCATCTCGAGTTCCCTTATTTTTTTTTGAAATTTTGGGCATCTGCTGCATTTTTACGTTGATGTCGACTCAAGCGCCCTCCATTCTTTGCAATTCCTCCGCTCTAGCGTGCCGAAATAAAGAGGGCGGCGATTTGTGGATTTTTGGGCCAAAATAATGTGGCGTTTTTAGATGTTGTAAAAACTCTGGGATCGACATGGTGGAATTAGTACGAGTAGGTGAACGAAAAGATTTGGAGAACATAGCTTTCTTTTCTAATGAATCATCTCAAAGTGCCTATTAAAAATCTGAGTTTTTTGTATTTAAAAAAGTAAAACTAATCTTACTTGCAAAAAAAATGATATTTTTTATGGATATTATTTAATTATTATTTTTTTGGAAACATATTTTTATTGCGAAGCACCTCATACTCAAGCAATTCTTTTAAATTGTTAAAATTTCATTAAGATATTTAATTTGATTGAATTTCGAATAACTACGACGTAGCATACTTCGAAATATACGCTATGCCCGTCTGAAGTCCTGCACTAAGTTGTACAAATGTGATTCGTGATACTTTTCTATAGCTATAATTTTTTCCTCCCACATGTCTAAAATTTTGATGCAAAATAGATTTTATGTAAAAGTGAAAAAATAGTGACCCGGAAGACGAATAAACTGACTAATATAGCAAAATATATCCGACGTAGGACACTTTTCGTAATTGGCGTGAAAATTTAGAATGCCTTTTTTACTGCAACTTTGCTCAAATATCAGGTATTTGTAAATACTCTATGATACATTTGTCTGACAGAATGTCATAATATTGAAATTTAATTCTTTTGACTGTCCTCTGGTGGTTTTAATTCGTTTGAATGGCGTGTATAGGAATTCAGTGTCTTTATCACCATAGGTCACTTAAAACTAAGATAAGTTGACTGCACCACTTGACATTGGTTGTCTCCACCCTTTCCTTTTTAATGCTAGTTCTCTTACTTCCTGGTAATTCTTTCTGTTGACTCTCCTCCTTATTTTCTCCATTAACTAATTCCTGGGTCTTCGTCCGGGGACTGTTCTCGCTCTATCACCACCAGCCATGTTCTTCACCAACCGGTTGTGTCTCAGGGTGTGCCCAATCCGTCTGGTTCTTCTGTTCTCTTCAACTATTCTGTGAACGCCATCATTTCTTATTTTATCCGTCTATTTTATCTTCAGTATCTTCCTTCAGCTCAATTTTGAAGGCTTCTTGTCTGTTCTGATCTGCCTTCCCTATGGTCCATCCTTCCGATTCATAGAGCTCCTTATAAATATTTTCACATACTTTTTCCTAGTTCGTTGTATTATCTACTTTGAAGACTGTGGTTGTCTTTTAAGCATGAACGCCTTCTTATTATTCTCCTCTTGATGTCCGTTGTACTTCTCCCGTCCCAATTGATCGTACTTCCAAGATTGGTGAAGGAATCCACTTGCTCTATTCTCTCTCCTCTCAGTATGACTTCTGCATTCATCTCTCTTCTGAGTACTTGGATTTATTGTTCGTCTCATATATTTTCATGTTATATTTCTGGAAAATGTGGTTCATTGCATTTAGTGACCTCTGAAGGTCATCACAATTTTCTGCTATGACTGCAATATTATCTGTGAAGTGGAACATGTTTATTTCTTCTCCTTTAAACTTAATTCCACACAGTCCAATATCTTGTGCTCCTCATATTGTTCTTCTATTTGTCCTCCCTCTCTCATTCGCATTGTGACTATTTGATCTTGCATAGTTGGTAGATTACTCTGCTCTAGCTGAAGTCCATTTCAAGTTTTTCCTGCATCCTGAACATCTTGTTCCATTCAATGTTGTCAAAGGCTTACTTCAGGTCCACGTATGCCGCATGCAGTGGTCTGTTCACATAAAGCTTTATCTACCATTACTAAAGAGTATGGTATGACTTTCTTATACCGCATGGTGAGACAAATTTTTCACTTGATTTGGCTACTCCTTGAAGTTATCAGTTTTAAATTTCATACTGCGTGCAGCTAGGGAGATGATCTTATCGGGTAAGCAATAACCTTCCTCGTTTTCTCCCGAGTATTACCGTGGAACGTAGCACGACCTAGAGAAGTACGAAAAAAATGTGGCGTTTTTTGAACGTTTGAAGCATATCGTTCAGGTGGCTCTGAGTAAGTTACAATATAACTCACTTGTTGCCGAGGTAGTGGTATTGTAACTCTCTCGGCGATGGTAAAAGAGGGCTTCGCAAAAGAACGCGACGATGAAGTGGGAGTTAGATAATTATTGAAACCATTCCTAGCACTGGAGAAGTCTATAGTATTTCTGTAGTCCGGGGCCTGATATGGAATGCACTTCCTCACTCCCTCTTATGACTGTTACGTCCAACCCATATCTTTGTCCTTGACCATTCATCGTGGAACATGATTTTTTGATTAGTTAATTGTGACTATTCCTATGATATATTTGCAAGGTTCTTAAAATATTTTACTCGCACTTATTATTTCTATTTTACCTTTCACTATTCTTCCTATCTATTAGTTGATCAACACCAATTTGAATTCCTGGCGTAAGGAGAATTTTTGAATGCTCTAGCATCTTCTATCTATATGAGCGAATTTTAGCTGTAAGTACATAGTCTCCGTTTGTCCATTCCATGATGATTTATGGACAAGTTTAGTTTTTTTCCCGGGAAATGAATGTGATTTAATCCATAACTTCAATGAATTTGTTCTTAGTATTTTCTATTTTGTTGCCATAACAGTCAATGAACTTGATTATAGCGTCACCGAATGAACTTTTTGAACCTTTTTATCTTAATGATGTTTCCTCAAAATATATTTTGTGTTATTAACCACTGATCTTTCCTCTCATGTATCGTCAGGTTCATAGTCGATTTATAAAATCTTTATACCGCTTTCATAAGTAAATCTTAGAAAATCAGTTTTATAATTGCTATGTATATACTAGTAGTCAAGTATTATTTATCTCAAGTAAATATTTATAGGGTTTTAGAATCCATTGCTTGTGATAAAGGCCTGATTAGCTGATGAATGAAAGGTTCTAAAAATTTACAATGGTGGAAAAAATTTCATGCTAAAATTCGCGATTGGTATCCGATATTATTTATAAGGGGCACCAATTCGAATTATTATTGGAATAATTGCAACATCTTTTTGATTCAGGAGATATTTTTTCCTTGTAATTTGCTTAACATTTTTCTTCTTTCCATTCATTGTTCTTGTTTATTTAGCGTTTAGCCATCAATGCCTTAAAATCATTTCAAAAACTCGCCTCTTGTACTTTGCATCTCTTTAATTAAACTCTTCACAAGAGTTTTTACTACATCAGTGATTCATTCCGCCCATTTGATCTTCTTTGATCCAATTTGAACATTATTTAAATCACACCGCAACCTTCACTATATTTAAACATGCTTGATTTTCGGCCGGAGTGACAACGAGAAAAATTCCTCGCGTGCTATTCAGAGGGTCGTGGATTCGAGTCCCAATGGGTGTATTTTATACTAATCAGGGCAAGGGTGGTTGCGTTAGCCAAGTGAATCTTTTGTAGGGAAAGGCTGCTTAGATGTAAATTCGCTCGAAATTAAGACAAAGTTATTATTTCAATTATCATTTCGTCACCATTTTAGCATTATTATTTTTCATTATAACGTCAGTATGTTCTATCCCAAAACTTATGCCAGCTTGAAGTGGCAAGTGGAAACATCAGCCATCGATTCTGCATCGTTGCAAAAGACCTTTAGCCTATGATGTTTGGAGGGGACGTGAATGCCGGGATCCTGTCTCGGGTGTGGGTAAGGGGTGAAAATATCTGGAACGACGTGACCAAGCGTTTTGACGAGTCTGTGTATTGTTGGCAGGGGAGGGAGGAGGAGGGTGAGGCAGCATTTTGCTTCTCTTCTACCGCAGCGAGAGATCGCTCCTGGATGGACTGACTGGCGTTCTCTACCCTCGAATTCGGTGCCGATCGCCCGGGGCGTAATTATCGTGACGTTCGGCGACTGCACTGCACGCTGAGGGGCGAGGCCAGTCCCACGTCTCTCCCGATTCCTCCTCCGGACGGCCGAGATAGGACGAGCGATAGAACACACAAAGAGCATTTTTTAACGTCGACTGCCATCGATTTGCCGCTCATTGGGTCATCGTGGACAGATCGATTGTGGAAAGTGGTCAGCGGTTGGAGGCGCCTCTCTCTCCTTGCATCCCACATCTGTTGAATGCCGTCGTTCGGAATCTGTTCCAACGGTGCGCCCTCAGGGAGTGAGGGGATTATGGATTTCTGTGCCGCGACGCAGAATGCAGCAGATGTTGCGGGGGACGCAGTGGCTCGAAAAAATTAATAACGAGAAAATCTTATCCTCCATCCAAGTAACATCATATCTTGAGCGTCGAGCATTATTCTTCCGTAGATTAAAGAACTACTCTCGGTATGAGCTGTAAGGATAGTTAATATGACATCTCCATAGCAATTGATTCTATTTATTTTTCCTGACTTGTATGGTTTTAAGAAAATTTTACGTAGTAATTCTTCTATATGGCCAATTTATAATAGTTTGCACTCACAATAAAGAACTTTGACCTTTTTATAAGTTCCTATACCTATCAATTTCTAATATTACTACATGTTATATTGTTCAACTTGTTGACTTTACTTGTGGAATTCCCACTTGATTTCCAGGTTTTACACTTAATTTTCCTCAAAATTTTTTAATCTTACAAAACGAATGACCTCACGGACAAATAATTTGTTTGAAATTCAGATATTAAAATTCATTAACTAAGGTATCGAACGTTTCTTCTTTTAGTGAGTTATCAATCTAGCTTTTGTAAGATTGTAATGCTAAGCAAATAATCTCATTTCATTTTTATTCGTACTAATGTGAAAGTTGAAACTAAATAAATTCCAAAGTCATCTCTTCCAAATTTCTGCGTTGATATACAACGTTAATATTGCCGTATGTCTGGCCGCTCCAACACCGTGAGAATGACTATCTACGTAACCCCTAGTTCCCATCCTGGGCCGCAATAATATCGCGAGAATATTTTATGATCTATTCAGGTGATGACACTTACCATTTTCAATAATGTGTGTAAATGAAATTTCTCCTGATTGCTAATTATTTTGAACTTTCATTAGAATTTTTCTCTTTTCTCAGTTCCTCCATCATTTAAATGTTTTCTTTTATTTCATCGTCTCTAGCATTGAGGTTCCATTCCTGTATTGCCACCATAAGGTGTTTTCCGATACTTTTCATATTAATTCAATCCCCTAAATCTGACAAAACAAATCAAATCACGGACAAATAATTTGTCCCCCCCTGCATTATCTAAAATTCAAGAGAAAATTTTTAATCGCCTAGTGACCGATTACTTTACCTCGAAGGGGAGGCTTGACTCTTTTCTTCTGGTTTTCATTAAGATTTCAGCGCGTACTCCTCATTGCTTGAAGTTACTGATATTATTCGTAATGCAATGGATTATGGAATGGGAACCATTATTGCCATATTTTTATTTCAAAAAAGCCTTTGACTATGTACCACACAAATTTAAATTCTTAATGTTCTGTTTAAAATTGGTTCTATTCATATCTTGATGACACACGGTAGGCCTTCTTGGGATCAAACTACACCAGACCATCTTGGCGGTCGTATCAAGTGCGGTGCCGCAAGAATCCGTACTTGGCCATATTTCATTCTACTATCATGTCCTCGACATAGCAAAATTTATCTGCAAATCCACGCTAAATGCAGATAACTTTTAGAAATATTTTCACGCCGAACTTGACTGATTGGCTGCTGCAATCTCCCTTGTCAAAGAAGATGTCTCAGCCATTTTTAGATGGCGTCAAAAAAATGTATGGATTTTTAATTCCTCCAAAACACAGGATCATTATGGTTGGTAACACAGATATTAGGTCCAGTAATAAATTAAGGAACCTCGGCATTGCATTGAGAAATTATCTCTTGCAGAATCATCACGTACATGAAATCTCAAATTAGGCCAACAAAACTTTATACCAACAAAAATTACACATATCTCTTCTATCAAGTTCTAGTCGTAAAATTCTTGTTTCAACGCTCACATTCCCCAACTTTTAGAAGCACGTTTTAGTAAAAAATTACCTCCTATTGGAATAAAAAATTAGCTTCAGCAGCTCTTAAATTCTCATGTAAGATTTGTTCTTGACCTTCGTAATGATGAACATATCTTCCACTACCTTCACAACTTGTCACAGGTCAAAACCTCTTCTCGTTGGATATATTTACTTGACTCGTTTCTTTTTGCCATTTTTGTGATAAATTTTAACCTGCCCCTACAAATTCCATGTTTAAACCCTAGCAGGTTTATATTTTAGACCCTAATGGTTTGATCTCTTCAACCATTCTCGTCCTACACCTCGGATAAATACCTATCTCAAAACTTTTCATATCTCTTACTCAAACCTTATCACTTCCTTGCCGTTATTCATAAAATATTCTTCATTTATCTATTTTTAAGAAACTATTTAATTATGATTTTAAGAGCTCATATAAGCTAAATCTTTATCTTATATAATAACATTTTCTATATTTACATAATGATCTGTGAATATAAATGTATTTTTTTCTTATCTTTCTATTACTCTTATCACATTTTCGACGTATATATTTAGATTTATTTACCTTTTGCTCCTAACCTTTTGTTTTAGTTACTGGGATTTGTTTTCTAGGTATACTTCTTTTTCTTTAATTTTCTCGAAAACTGATGTTTATGTGTATATTCTTGCTTCGCTCTAATGGGCAACCTAGGATTCTTTAAAACGTTATTCTATTCTATTGTAAATTAAACCTTTTTCTTGTTTATAAATTTATTAACCAATTTTCAAGGTGTAATCGTTTGAACTATTTCAGGTTATTTACCTAAACAACTGTGAGAAAAATTCTATTAGTTATACTGTGTCTTATTTAAGTGGAGAATTTTCCTCAAAATAGAGGAAGCTTATTGATGTGAGACAATATTAAATCACTAAAATATTAGTGAGTGCAGATATAAAATAATTCCAGTGCCAAAATTATTTTTTGAAACATTATCAACGGTTTGCATTTTTCAAGTTCTGCTAGCGTTAGAAAAAACCTTCCGCGCTAACTGCAGTTCTGACGTTGCAATAGTATTGGCATGGGAGTAATGTGGCAGATTTTATTCATCCGATGCTGAAGTCTAATATAATTCCTGCAGAATATGTATTTCTCTGCGTGTGTGCATGCGTGTTTATTTTTTAGTGGAGGTAAACACGTAAATTTGGAGATAACTTGGTTGCGTTCACCTAACTCATTGTCTTATGTCACAATTATTCATTGCTTCGAATATTGAGGGTGTAGATAACTGAAAGCATACTATCCAAGATAATTTATACATATTGACGAGGTGGTGGATGATTTGATCATTGTTTTATTGATGATAGCACTTCTTATTGGTAAACTACCTGGGAAAATAATTCCTCTACCTTAGTACGTAAAGAATACCTTAGAACGTAAGAAATAGTCACAGCGTCTGCTCTCTCGCTGTGTATCAATGTCATTTTTTTCAATCCATTAAAACATAAACGTCGTTTATGTTAGCCATTTATATAAATATAATATCTTGTGGTAAATTGTATCAAATTGTGGATTTTTATGATGATACAGGTAATGCTTTGAGTATACAAACGTGAGAGGTTTCTTGTAGTCCCAATTATACCCCTTGCCAAGGATATCTTTGGATTGTTTTTATTTTTCCTCCCAAGAGACTTCCCAAAGGTAACGAGGACTTGGTCCGAATCACAGACCCTCCCTTCTGCCCTTCCCATCCAAAAGCCAACCAACCAAACCCCTTCTCCTCCACGCTCGACCGCAATCTTGAGGTGACCCAAGCTCTCCGCTCACTTCTCACATAAAGCCGAATTCCCGCAGAGGTAATGCCCGAGGAACCATTTACGCCGTTTGGATATAAATCCATGGGTTTATCTCTCGGTCACACGACAACAGTGACCTAAACCTCGTGTGCGGAATCATGTCTTTGACCTTTGGGAATGGAGCGCTATAATCAGTGTACACAATGGGAAATCACAATTATCTCTTATCTCCAAAATCTTCAATGAAATTTCTGTAGATCCTCTGAATGGCCGCTGTTCTAAGTATACCAATTTTCGTCGATGGCTATGTACTCTCGTTGAACATTTTGAGCCTTGACATTCTCTCTTGCTTCTTTTTACCTTCAATTACTTTTAACGTGCAACAGCGAACATGGCAAAAAACATTTGGCTGATCCAGTAAAAACTGGTCAGGTCAAAGGCAGGCAGTAAAATTAGTTTGATAATTTTCTCATAAATTGAAAAATTATAACTTTATAATCCTGGACCAAGTTCATAGTAGCAGAAAGAGACTCATTTCTTAATTTAAAGTTATTTTTCGCAAAAAATACTAAATTCTGGCCATTTTCGAGACTGTTTCCATAACACTCAAAATGAATGCATAAGCTTAGTGCTTTATATTTGTGTCTGTCTAGATGTGGCGTAAATACGCTGTGGGGATAGAGACCCCGCTTAGTGATAATACAAAAGGGCACTTTATCGTCGCACAGGTATTACTATTCCCCGCTCAGTCGTTTGAATCATATTCAGGCCTTACTATATTCTACATTGACTGTCTTGGAAGGAATAGTGAGCTCCTTCTAAATCATCTGCGGTTTCCTCTGATGTACTGCGAGCATTGCCTTTCTGCTTTGGAATATTCTCAAAGTACCGACCTCCTTGAACTCGAGCGAATATCCTTTCGTCAAGGACCATTGTCTCTCTGTGCCCACTTTCATTTAAACGATCCTTGGGGATCACCACTAGATTTCTCCCAGAAACTAGTTTCTTCCTTGCGCAAAAGCTAAGCAAGTATGCATTCAAACGTTTTTGCTAGGGCTTCTGTTTTAAGTTTGCTTCATGCATATTTAATTCTGAAGGATTGAAATTGATTTCAGAGCTTGAATTCCTTTTTCGAGCAGTTAATTTGGCGGAGATGAATCAGAAAAGAGCTTTACATTACTTCCAAAATAAGAAGCTTCCTTATATCTGAATTCATGAATTAATTTGAATCCCACGCCATGTATTTCGATGGAGGAAAGCGCCGAAGCAGTATTTTAGGTTTGAGGGAAATGTATCTGGGTTTTAAGTGGAATGAACTCTGAATATTAAATAATAAAATAAAATCAAGGTCGTACTCATTATCTTGATTAAGAATGACAACTGTTTGGTATAGTTTTGAATATACTCTAGAATTCGTTTTTTATGCAGTTACTGTTTTACTAAAGAAATTTTAAAAATTCTTATTGTATTTGTACTCCTCATGATAAATTTGTATGTAACTTTTCTTTCTAGTCTGTTCAGTTCTAAGAACGATCGCTTCTATTTTGTTGATTGTTGCCAACAGGACCGCGAAGTGAAGTGTGAGCGTAAACAACTCGTACAGAAAAAAATACCTTTGTTGAAAAAGAATAAACTTGGTTCTTATTTACCTAACTCAGATATTCATTGTGCAGACATGATTCCACTATTTTATTAAAAGTTGAGGAAATTTTTCTTGATTCTTTGGTATGACATTGCCCTAATCACAGCACTTACTCCGTCATTGTGGAGTTATAGGTATGTCATGGGAGCCATTAAGTTATCAAATCACTAAAAGTTAATACTATTCATAAAAGGCTCAATATTTATAAACTTAGGATAGAATAATTATAATGAATGTAAATAATGAACATGAATATTTATGTATACATATGAAGAGTACGAAAATGATGCTTAACACTATTTACACCGGCTCCTTCAATGGAATTTCGCTATAGGTCGCTCTTGGCGTGACTTTTTGAGCCTCCTTGGGTTTCAGGTTTTAGTTAAGTTCTAAAGTCACATTCTCACATTGCGTGTGGGCCGACCCTTTACGAGAGCCGCGGTCTCTTTGTCACCTGCGTCTTAAATCCCTTCCCCTTCTTCTCCCTCATCCTCTCTCCTGGCAGACACCGGCCTCTCCCGGCTACCTTCCCCCCACGCCCCCTCCAGGGGGCGGGGAGGAGAATGAGGAGAGGTTGGCGTGGCCGAATCTCCAGCCGCATCACCCACCCTCGTCTGACCGTAGCACACTTCTTCTCCAGCTGGTCCGTGCCTGTCGTTTTATTCGCCGGCTCGTGCCTCCCTGCAGGTACACTCCCTGTCCACAATTCCTCTTTCTTTTTTCTTTCTCACTCTCCCTTATCCACCCCATGTACATTCCCCCCCACCCGTAGGTGTAACCGCATTCCGAGAGAATGCTCCTTGTTCCTTTTTCGTCAGTTTCCATTCTTATTTCTTTTTTATTTCGTTATCTCTTCCCTTTCTTTCCTCAGCCCCGCGGTCATCGCCCTCCCGCTTTTAACCCATCTGCCGTCTGTCCTCTCTGCCTCGTGACCTCCTTCCTCTCCCCCCGACCCGTCCTACTCCACCCTCTTAGCCGGCTTCCCTGGAACGCTCCACGAGCCCCTCCCCACCACATACCCCGCCACTCTCCGTGGTGGTGGTTCCCAATTGCGCAGCTGTTGCGGCTTTTCACACTGGTAATTCTCATCTCCTCAACTCCCCTCTCCTACTTACATACAACTCTTCGAGGTCCCTCTCTTCCCCTCTCCCGATCCTTTCTTTTGCGACCTCTTGCGGTAATGGCCACATTCTCATCCGTACTTTTTTTTCTCTTTCCCTTTTTTTCAAATTGGAATTTCACGAATATTAGCGCATATGCGCTTTTTTTTCCTTCTCCTTCTGCGAGCCTCGTCTCGGCCAGCGGGGCTTTTCCTACCCCCGCCCCCTCGCATCCTCGTTCTCGCTCCCTCAGACGTCCCAGCGCGGCCAGCGCGCGCCCAGCGAAGATCAAAGGAGAAGCGGAAATTGAGACGACGCTACTCCGCCTCTTGCGATGCGCTCGATGTTTGAATGTTTCAGGAGGCGTAGTGCTCAGTGATGGGAAGTGGACCTTTGAGTCGGCAGACGTGTCTGGGGAAAATTATCTGGATGATCTATCCCGTTTCTGCCACTCCTACGATTGGACCAAAATGAGCTGAATATCCAACTGAAGGTTCTCCATTAATATGATGGAAGACGCCTTATTAAACTTTCCTGTTTCATTCGCTCGCTGTCTGATAAATAATTTCGAGGTACTCTTCTTTGCGACGAGCATTAAAAATTGAGAATGTGGATGCCAAAACCAACTCCTCCCACTTCAGACGTAGCAACCCAATGTATAGCAGAAGCGTCTTCGTTAGTGACCGAAATATCCATCCCACACCATCACTTCGATGCCTAATATTGTCCTCGAAAATTAACCTATGCTGAGTTCTACTTTATGAGATATCTTATGAATGTGTTTCCGGTGTTCATATTGTTGCACCTACGGTAAGAATGAATAAATATTTCTCATAAATGACCACGAAAGTTGCTCTGGGTGTGATTGAATTTATGGATTTAGTACTGATGATTATTGGCTCTAAAATATCTTGGGAGGAGCTGGGTAAGTTTGATCTGACATTTATCCGCCCAAAAATTCCTCCCTAAGTATTCCATTTGCTGACCAGCATTTTCATGAGAATATTTCTAACAGAGGCTGCAATTATATCTTACTTCCAAGTTCTGGAATCAATGACATTAACAGCGCATAAGTGCTGCAGGTATATAATGCAACAATAGATTAAGTTTGCTTCGAGAATAAAAAATCTTATAAAACTATCAATGGCAAGTGACGTAATACCTTGAGAATATAACACTAATTATAATAATGTCAATTGACAGTACTCGATTATGTTCATTCTACAATGAATTTGAAACTTACCGTCATGAAATATCCTTACAGTTAAATATCTTTGGCTGTAGCATTGTTTTTTTTTGAAACCCTACCAGTAAGCTATGATGTGATTGCTTGTTTGGAGTAAATAATAGCGGGAATTTTATATTATGAGTCATTTGAGTCATCTAGCTGTAAAAACCCGCAGCAGATATATAAGTGGTTTTACGATCTCCATCTAGAATACGTATTAGTTAATTTGAATCATTCTTTTAAATTTAAAACATCATGAGTGAATTGATGACCCAAATATAATTGCTTGCATTATAACGACAGGAGAAACCAGCAACTTCTGAGGAAAAAAATCATTGATAAATTACCTAAAAAAGGTTTATGTAATTGCTCTAATGAGAGAAACAAGTTTGAAAAAAGAAGAATAAATTTTATTACCAAAATTGCCTTCATAAAAAGTTTTAACCAATACAGAGTAGGATTTGTTGTTTTGTTGAAAGTCAGAGAAACTCCTCCCGATTTCTACACTTTCAGGATCCTATCTCCTTCTGTTATTTCTTTTTCGCCTCAGCATACGGTCTACCATTCTTAATCCCGTCTAAAAAATGTATTCTCAAGTATCAGTTATATAAGAAAAACATTTTGCCCTCAGAAGGATAAATTCCTTCGAAAAAATTCACTTTTTTATAATTTCAGTTTTCTACTCGTTACCTGGACAATTTAGAGCCTCAGTCACGCTTGTCGCCACCAATACCCGCAAAATTTGTTCAGATATGAGCTGTGTGTAAACTGTTGACAGACGAAATCCAATGGAAATCCAAAAAAGTCCACTCGACAAGCAAGGGTGAAATGAGGTTTCGGTGAACGACAGCGGCAGAAGTCATTCGAGTGGGTGAGACGGCAGTGAACCTATCGCCTCGCGACTGAGATGTTGATGACACCTTCTCCACTTCCTTGACACGCGAAAACTAGGAAAAATTTGAGCTGGCTTTGATGCCGAAGATGAGTATATAAAGCAGTGGTGAGTGATGTGAGGTGACGCGACCGCTCCTGAATTTATCGCGCAATTGAACGCATACGTAGATGCAGAATATTGGTCGTGACGTTTGTTCAGAAAAAAATCCATTATTCTTTGATTAAACGAAACATGCATATTTTATCGGATGATATTAATATTTCATGTTGTCGTTTGCAATTTAATATCTTCTATTTGAGAAATAAAAAAAGAGAAAACGTAGATTTGAAAAATTTATCACCAGCGGAAAATAGTTGGTATTGAGGCATTCATATCAATTGATTTTATTTATAAAATAAAGAACGGCTATAATACATTTCCTAGTCCGCAGTGGACAGTTATCTCTTTCATTTGCAAGTGGTGTGTCAGTAGCAATTGAATTTGAATTATAGAAGCAGCCCACGTAATCTAGCAATAAAATAAAAAAATGATTCAAATATATTCCAAGTTTATGACTTCAAAACATTTTGCAAATCGTAACTAAAAATGCAAAATTGAGCTTTTTTACTGATCCATTAGTTTTAATTGTCAGTGCTTAACAAATCATTATTTTAGGACTTTTTTCCTGAATTGACAACTTGCTCAATTTTTAAATGTTTATTTTTCGGTTTGTTCATCTTATTAATGTATATTTTTTTAATGCCGCGTGTATTTATATATTTAGATAGAACTGAACAAATTGCGGCCACAAACGTTGCAACTTTTTTGCGTTGAAACTTGTCTTGGTCGGAGATGATTTGCTGACTTTGTCTCTTTGTAATGGAGAAAGATAGTAGAAGATGAGTATGAGTCATGTCATGGTAAGAAATTATGAGTCAATGAAGGAATTGACTAAAAATATAGGTGAATAGCAAGATTCGGTGAACCGCTTTGTCGGAAGGGATATTTTAGGACTTTACCAACTTAGATGTAACAGCTTTAACATTATTTCCCAATATTTTGCTGAAAAATCCGAATTATTAAATCAATAACGCACATTTAAGCACATAATTTAATCTGTTTTGAAAGGAGAATTTGTCAACCTCTACTACCGCTGAGAAGTGCATCAAAAGGCTTTTTATATATCGTATGTTGATGTACGAGTGGGCGTGTTAGTGTTATGTCATACGCTTCCAGTCTTTTTGATTCATCCTCCGGAAGAGCAGGTGAGGAGTATTTAATGGATGTTGGAAAAAAGGATTTGCAAAAGTCCGCGTGGACAGTTCTAAAGGGAGCGTAAATCGAGAGATAAGGACCCATGAATAAAAAAGATTGGAACCGGGAGAGAAAGTGGAGCTAATGCGTGTTCAGTCAATTCCTATGGTTTCGGCGCGCCCTCCAGTTATTAAAGTACTTTTCGGATGAGTGAGCATAGTATTTTATTATCTTACCGTCGTCGAAGCGAATCACCCCACAGGTGTTCGGTCGCTTTTCTTTGTCTGGATCTGCGGCATTATCGTGCAGGTGCTTATATTTTTTTCAGCTTCATTCTCCTGAAATACCTTTTCGTGAAAGATTATATATCGGTTCCCTCAGGCGTCTCAAAAGAGTTTCAATGAACCATAGTCAATTTTCATCTTAAACCCCTCTACTTCTTTATCTCAATTACCAATATCCTAGTAGAATAGAGTGCTCTAGTGTGGTTTTGCCGCAAAATTTAACTTTGAATACCCATCTCTTTCCAATAATTCACTCTGAACTTTTAATTGACGTTTTTTTCCTATCAATTTTGAATTGCCGACGAATATTCAATGTACACAATATTCTCTAATCAAATTTTGAAATGCAGTATACTAAACGCAAAAAAACTATAGTGGGGAAAAGTTTTCATTTGTGGTTTTGGTAGTAAATTTTCATAAACTTTTTCTGCAAATAATTTATTGATATTTGTAAAAAAAATTCATGCAAAGTGACTTCTTCCAAGCGGCATGTTAGTGATGAAGGCATAGTTATTGCTATACCAATGTTCGCCTTAAATGTGTCAGGGCTGAACGAAAGATTTACACTTCAGCTCGTCAGATTTTCATGGCATATGTTCTTGTTGTGTTTTTCCTATTACCTCGACATAAATTTATTCCAATTAAATATTTCTTTTCTATGTCTTTTTATTATCAAAATTAGCACGCAAAATCTCTTTAAGTGAAGAGTATCTGTACTGAACTGATTTTTATATGGCAAACAGTGCGAGAGATTCGTAATTTGTTTTTCATTAAATGGAATTATGCTTTTGTGCCTGTCTTCAGCAAACAAATTTGATTATATGTCTATCATTATAATTTCAACATATCCCATTTAGTTATGATCGTATTTTAGAAGAAACATTGTTAGTGGGGAAATTTTAAAACCTATATGAATTTGATTGTGTTAGAATTTGAAAAAGGATTTGGACAATGTCATCCCGTAAATTATTTCACGACGTCATTAATGCGGAAATAGATGATCTCTCATGCACTTTGTAAGGCGAGAAATGTGTAAGTCGATAATACGAGTATTTATTTTACTATTTATCCTGAGCTGCTGTCTGAAAAAAATTCGATCAGTAATGTGCAGCGAAATTAGAGGAATTAACTCTAACGAGCACACCCCTAAGTGTGACGGTTTCCACAGCCTGACATTGCGGGCAATTATCAGGTCCGAAGGTAACCTTAATATACTTTAATCCCGTGAAGCTTTTTAAGTGATGTTACGTAACGCCCTTAGGACATAAGCCGAGGCCAGCAGTTTAAGGCGCCCTCAGAAAGCGCGGCAGGTATAAAGCCCCTCTTGCAACCGACCACGTCCCTCGGGGGTAGCAAGAGGAGGAGGGAAGCATGATGGGCGAGTTGAATGAGGGGTGGAATGAGGCTGCTGTAATGACAGCAGCCTCCCCATCCCCCATCTCCCGGCCTTCAGTGAGAGAGCTGCAGCGTCAAAAGGAGTCTTGAATAGAGAATGGGATGGAGGAAGAGAGTAGGCGGCGGGAATGAGAGGGAAGGGGCTTGTCTCTATATTGTCAGCGTTCTAAGTGGAAGACGGGGAGAGGCGCAACTGTGCTTTATTGACTTGATCAGTTGCGGAAGAAAAGTGCCAAAAATAGACGACCAGTGGAATAATCCACAGTTATTTGGTTTCTTATAGTAATAGTTGATCACACCCTTTCCATGTATATAGAGGAATTTTAAAGTTCTATCACCTTCACTCACCAAGGTGCGTAAGCAAATAACTCTTCGTCTCTAATGTTTTATGTTTCGTTTATTTTTCCGATTTTATGTGCAAATTTTGAATTTACGTTTCGACGGTTAAATACTCACATCTGAACATTTTTTACCGTCTAAAACGGCTCTGCACCTGGCTCTGTCAAATTATGATCAATTCAAAAAGCTTTACTTCGTGATTACCTTTAAATTATTTATAAATTTTCCCTGTAGTGAATGTTTATCGAAAATCGTTAACACTGCCTAGAAAATTGGTATAATCTTATTTTCGCAATAAGGTGTGCAGTATAGTTATACTTCACTATTTAAAGAAAACCTTCAAGTACGGAAATGAATCGTTCAAATATTGTGACACCGGTAAGGACCGGATTTATCAGGTTCAAATTCCGGAATAGACGGAGATTGACTTTGGATCTCGATAGCTGCGTGCTTGCAAATCATGGTACAATTTTGTTGTTTTTACTTTTAGCAACTTTTTTGCTGTCAACGGTGATATAAATCTCTTATTGCTCCTTCTACTCAGCTCATCCATCTATCAGCGAGAAACTTAGCTGAGTTGTAATCTCCTGAATGAAGATTCAACGCGTTGAAGTGGTTTCCTGTCGTGAATGACGCATAGAATTTCCAATACGCACTCTGCCGGAGAGGTTAGACTCATCGCGCTTCGAGAAATCGATAAGCCTCCGTCAAATGGTAACAAGTTAAAAAATTGAGGACGAAGGCCCTTTTCTTCATGCGAGCTGAATGAATTAGACCCGAATCTATGGCAGCAGCGGTATCGCGTCCGATGCACGGAAAATAAGCTCTAATAGGTGAACGACTAACTTCCGAATCAAGGACATGCGTTATTGGTTTTTCCTGATTTTGGATGGATCAGTATTGACGGAAATTTATGCCCCGATTGTTACATTCTTTTGAGTCCCTAATAGTCTCATGAATTAATAAATGCTTCAATTTCGACATAGGTCAGTCTGCCATAAAACACATGCACGGTGAAAACTTATAAGACTTCATTGCCATAATCTTGTCTATCTTGGTATAGTGTGTGCACCTAAAATTTTATGTTTTAATATCGGTCAAATAGCCTGTATCATCATTTCTCCAAAATTTGAATTCACGTGAAGAGGAACTGTCGATGTGTCTGAAAAAGGCACAAATCACTTGGTGCACAGTCACGCTCACACATGCCAAGACGTACATTAAAGGGATATAAACCCTCGACGTAATTATTCTTGAACTATCGAATCCCTGGCTACAAAAAACTGTAAATCAAGGTGAAAGTGAGTTACCCATATTGAATATTAAATTGGAAATCAAGTTGGTGGCTGAATTTTATCTGTATATTTATCTCCATGCTCTACGTCTGTTAAACGAATTTTCGCAAATGTCCAATGGGCACGAACGTGGACGTATTTAGACGTAATGAAAGTTGGATAAGTATTACAAAATTATTTGATATTGTTTCAAAAATTATTGTACTTAATTTCGGATATTGTTTCCATATGCTATCTTTACTTCAGAGAACCTAAGAAGACGCTTATCCTAGCGATGTAGACGCATATCCACATTGACTTAGGAGGGTTCGTCTTGAAATAATAAATTTTATCACCTCTTGCTAACTTTTCGTTGCTCAATTTGTACGTCATCACGGCTTGAGAATAACCGTGTATTGACTTGAGTTCATGGACAGAACTAGCTGAATAAACTTATGATCATATCTTCATGAACTTCCATCAATGGTTTAATCTCAAACTTTAATGATGCTGAAATAAAGCTGCAAAACGTTAACAAGGGGTAAATTTATTATTTTAAGGTCAACCCTCCTAAGTAATTGCGTATACATAACAGTGGTCACAATCTGCTTGCATTAAAGGTTTTCATATTCTATTTGAAGTTAGGATTTCCCATATCTATAGAATCTTAATCCTAAATGAACAATTTCCTGTGGTCATATGAATTTTTAGCACTTTCTTAGCTTGTCATTAATAGCTATTTGACTTTAAACTTGTTTTGAGTGGTCTAGTTTTGAACTTAACATGATACGGCTTATGATTCGATGTATTTTGATAAATATTTTAACTTTATAGTTATAGAAACTCGTATAGATAACATTGAATCTAAGTGAATTACCTCGTTGGTGCAGTAACGCTTGGTGGCTCCTTGGTGGTTTAAAATGCGAGAAGTAAAATCTCAGAAACGCTATCAGATACAGAGAAACGTAATTTTGGTACATGGAAAAATATAGGATGTGCTTATTACATTTTGAAGTGCTAAATGCCTTAGGGTACGGATTCCCGATAACTTAAAGTGACGGGATTTTAATGCGTGAGTTTTAATTCCACTTCGAGCATTTTTAGGTGAGAAACGTCTTTTTTTCTTAATGTTGAAGAGTAAGTGCCATCCCATTATCCATTCAGTAAAGACAGTCTGGAATTTAAAAAATGATCAGATATTAGGTATGAGTTAATAATCCCTCAAATAGCCTGTAAATAAAATTGTGCAAGTATTATAGAGCCCAATATGGCCATCAATAATTGTCTACCTGGTAGTTTTAACCTTAGTTTTTGCCGTAACAAATGGCGCATGAACTGCTAAGCGTCTACTATTCGACGAAACAGTAATAGATACCACATTTTTATACAACGGATGTGCTAAAATAGCTGTTGCCATGGCAGCCTCTACGGCAGCCATTTCTGATCAATTTTTAAAGATTAATTCCTGAGCACCGGAGGAACGTGAAAGTTTTCGGTGACGGTGAGTTCATTTTAACGATGTAATCTCTGGGACTGAGAAATTAGCCTTCTGAGAGGCAAACGAGCCTTAAAATAGATGGATCACCTGATTTGTCAGTTAACTATGAATCAACTGAGAGGACATGTAGATATTTAGTTTGGGATATTCGTAGCGATATAATTTTTTTAGAGACGATCTGCTGTTGAGACCGATAGCGTTATGGGAACTGAGTGCTGTACTTATAGGCTGGGGCTCATATAGATGTGTTGGAGTTAGATGGCCCAGGTCTCAAGTTTGTCCCATTAGAGAGGTGCTAATAGAGTGCGACGAGGAAAAGTCACATCAGACTAACGGAGTGCTACACTTGAAGTGCTCTCCTCGAGAAACAAGGAAAAGGTCAGAATACTAATGAGAGCTCTTCTCATCCGCTTTTCAAAGGCTCAGGTGTGGGATTCCTATGTTGAGTGTGGGAATATTCGTAGCCTTGAAACTCTTCAAATCAAAGGATTCGAATTTTAACCTCTTTTGCTAAATATTTCGAGCATTTACATAACAGTGCATTTGCAAGATGACTCTTTGCTTCATTGTGATTCAGATTTGCTAAGCATTTTCTATTGATGATTACTGAAGTGGTTACCATTTACCTTTGATAAAGCTCAGGTAGCCTATCACAAGATCTAATGAACTTCACGAAAACTGAACTCTCGCAAAATTTGTTAATGTCATCGTAACACGAGCGTCACCGGGTATAAAATAGGCCTTTGTTAATATACATTTTTGTGACATGATATTTATGGATATTAGAATAGGAAATATGGTGTGGTTATTCAATGGCTGATAAAGAGAAGACCCAATTACTGGCAATCACTTAAAATTACCGATTTACTAATTCACTTCCGTCTGAATTTAAGTTACTCACATGAGAAACAATTATACACTTTGCTTTGAAGTGAATGGAGCATTCATTTTACGATTTTAAGTTAGCCATTCATCTGACCATTTCTAATTTTATATTAATTCATATCCTTCATTCCAATCGATATGACCTTCTTTTCACACACCTCCAATATGCTCAAGTCTTCTTAATTTAACCGCAGCTTTCAGCATCTATTTTACCTCCAGTAGGTCTCGTACTTCATCCTTTCTCTCCCGCCTTCTCGTGATCACTTGACCAAATTCCTTCCCTCTTCTTTATGACAACCAATTTTGTAGAAATTTCAAAATTTTATGGTACTTTTTCTTAGATTTTTACTCTCACTCGACCGGTTTCTTCATAAACCGGTCGATTAAAAATAAAAATCTATGAGAAAGAACCAAGCAATTTTGATATCCATTCAAATTGACACCTAATGATGTCGTCTATGCGACGAAACCAATCGACTAAGAATAATAATCTGTGAAAAAAATCAAGCAACTTCGAAATTTATTCAGAAAGGTTTTTCACAAAGTGAAGCCTGTCACCATCGAATTTATTACCAAGTCCATGCTGGTGACCATGATTTTCTCTTACTATTTCCTTGTACGATGCGGTTTGGATTGTTTTTCAAATTCGGCTTTGGGGAACTCTATAGTTTTAGGCCCTTTAAAACTTCTCTCAATCATATTGTAAATTACCAAATGGCCCCGTTTTTTTGATCATTTTTTTCCTCAATTATACGTTTAATAAGATGATATCGTTATTAAATTAAGTAACGCTTACTAAATTATATAGATAGTCTGAAGTAATATATAGAGCCTGAACTATCAGTTATCATGAAAGAAATGACTACGACATCTTGTACAGTCACTTCATAAAGTATCACGACACTTTATGCTAGCGGTTTGTATAGGTCGGCTTTCGAAGCTGGAAGTACGTTGGCTATCCTGAGCCGTCTCTGTTGACTATGAGCATTTCCAGGTACAGTATGATATTTATTGAAAGTCAAGAGGGACATAGCCACCAGAGATAGTTCAGGATAGCCAACTTATTTCGAGCTAAGACATCCGACCTATACGAACCGCTAGCGTAGTGTTTCGCGATACTTTATGAAGTGACTGTGCATCATGAGAACAGGACATTTTCTACCAGACTCGAATGGATTAGTAATGATAATTTTCCTACTATTCATTGGAAGGTAATAATCCCTATGATAATAACATTTTGGAAAAAATACATTTGGATGAAAATGTAACCATAAAAACTAGTAATAGCGCATGATAGAACATTTTAGTCTTATTAATCTCCGTGCAAAAGCAAATGAACATTTACTAGTAATATGAATGACCGAGCGCGTTTTTCATCTTTTGAGACATTAAACCTTGAAATTATAAAAAAAATATCTCACCATTGGATAGAATCGGAAGTTATGAAAAAGCAACTTTTCCCGGTGGAAAATTCAATCCTGTAGGACGGACTTCCCTTTATCCATCCTACGTGACACAAGACCGTGCTTACCACGTTATTAATTTTGCAGCAATTCGGCTTTGCGCTTATTAACCCAAATTCACAACCGGGATGGGGAATCCCGAGTTTTCCTTCCTAGTTACAGGCTGCGCGCGATCCCGTTGGCTTTGTAAGCCGTCCTCCCGCGCTCCAGGCCTGGGGTTTCACACACGCCTCACCATCCTTGATGATGTGACCCCCATCCTCCCTTTCCTGTTAGTGTTACGTACGTATACACTGAGGAAAGGTCTTTAGCGCGTGTACACCTTGCATGGGTGACTGTGTGTGTGTGAGTGAGTGTTGCTCGTATTAAGCACCTCTGTGTGTCCGCGAGTCTTCCCAAGCGGAGTGTGCTGCGGATTCAGCGTGCGCGCGGAATTCGCGGATTCCAACACTCCACCGAAACGCGCCTCCCTTGTCACCCGCTGTCATCCCTTTCCGGACGCCTGGGCGAGAGGGAATAAATGAAATGAGTCCAAAAAAAATACACGGGGCCCACGTACTTACCTACCCGTGCGAGCGCTCGCGCGTGGGACTAGGGGAAGTCTAGCTTTTGGAAGGATGGGCGAAAATTAAGCCGAGGGAGGGAGATGGAGGAATGGGGGTCGGGTTGGGGAAAGGGAGGGGGGACATTTCTCGCGCTCGGCGCGTCACGTGACATCTGCACTCCGCCCTCTTTGGTTTACATGGCTCACGCGTGATGTGAGTCAGTGTGCGTGTGTGTTCCGACCTCGCAATCTCTCTCTCTCTCCCTCTGTCCTCTCCCACCCCTCGCGTGTACTACTAGCTAGCTACTCCAGATGAACTCGCGCGCCCGGGCATGAGTCTCCACATAACACACGAGGGGTCCACCTCATTCAACGCCGTCTTTCTCTCTCCCTATCAAACAGGCACACACACAACCCGCCCGCTCCACCGATCTCGCGCACGCCCCTGGAGCAAACCCCTTGCTTACCCCCTCCCGCCCCCAGCCACCCTTCTTTCTCCCCGTCCATTCCGAAACCCCCCACCCCTGAAGCATGCAGTGCGGCGTTTCGTATACTCGTGAGTGTGTGTATGTCGGAGTGGAGTCGATGTGTGTGGCCCCGGCGTCCCTGCTTCGGACGTGCAGAGAGCGGAGAAAGACGGGGAGAATGTAATAGAGAGAGGAGGAGAGAGATTGCTTGCGATGGGGCTAATGCAACTTCAGCGGAGCGCGTTTTTTTATTCATTTTCTCCTGCCGCCGCAGCGGTTATTCGAACGCACTTTGGAGCCAAACTCAAGGATTCCCTTTGGACAAGGAATTTTTGTACTCGCCGTCTGGCTGAGGGAGTGGTGAAGGGACAGGAAAGGAGGAAAAGATGCACATGAGTCTTCGTCCCCCCCCCTTGCTGCCACCCTTTTTCAGTACGAGATCGTTTATTCGATTGCGTCCGTCGTTTCTGATTTTTTATTCTCATGCTGTTTCCTAGTCTCCGGGATCGGTTCCAAGTCCGCAGAGGGAGAGAAAAGCTGTCCTTTTGTTGGCACGGGGTGACCTGTTCGGTGGCTCACAAATGTCTGCCTTTCAAATGTTTACATATTAAAAAAAATACTCCATACTTGGACGCTGACTTCCTGAACTTTGTCCCGTCGATTATTAAGTGGAGCGTTCGTAATAGAACTGGGTAAAATCACTCACGAAAGTTCGGGCATATATCAATCGACGTCCACCGAATGTATTTGTAAATAGCTGAAAAAGTCAAAGAAACCAATCTCTGACCGCGATGCCGGTATTAATCAATGTAAAACTTTGCTTGCCCCTCGTGAATTGTGGTGATTTCTGTCAACAAAGCACGTAAATTTTCCAGTTAAACGACAGCTATGGTACGATTGTTTATTTTCATAATTTGATTCATATTGTTCAATTCATTAGTGATGGAGATTTGCAAACAGGATTCTCAAATGATCAATTAGATTTTCCCAGGTGTTCCTTTAATTAATAGAAAAACTATGTATCCAGTTTTGTCATCTGTTAGGATTGGTCTACCACGTAGGTTCAATATTTGCCGAAGTGTCACAATATCTCGAGAATAGTTTCAATTCCTAATGCTTTTTCCTCGAAAATTTTGATTTCAATGACAAATAAACAAATAAAAATATCAATTATAAAAAATCTCTCGAATGCTATATTTTTACTTTTTATTACTGTTAGAAATATGTTTAAGATTTTTGTGATTATACCCTTGGAGGTATATCTCGTTTTTGTCTATTATCATTCTTTTTCTTTGCCATTGTAAAGTATAAATTTTATTTATCCCTGTTTTTTTCATGTTTTTTATTATGCATTGTTTAGCCTATAGCTGAAATCACGGTGCATTCTGCCGGTGTATTTTTCTAATGTTAACTCTCTCTCTCTCAGTATGAGATTACATAGTAATAAGGCCTGTCAACAGGTTAACTGGAATGACTTACGATCTCATGTATATCATTAAATGATGGAAAAGAATTATTCACGATTCCCTCGTCTTACTTAAGTGTACCACCTTAAAAATTAGCAATTAAGTAGATGGGGCAGCCGAACCCGCTATTTGACAAGATAAAATGTTGTCCACCAAATATTTTTTAATTTTCGAATAATCATTCCAACTCCCACTGCGATTACACTTTGAATATCACAGCATTAGGATATTAGTTAGAATTCATCCTTTGTATATCTTTGTCTTTATGGCAACTTAAGTCTTAACAACACACTGTGCATTTCTTTTAGGTGGATGTACATAAGTTTTTACGTCGCTAGAGGTGGTACTACCAAATAAATAAGCACCAATCACGCCATCATCTTTCGAAAAAGACAAATTCTCAGAAATTAAATGCATATTATGGCCATTGGCCCTTTCAATAATTTATTTCATAATGCCCTATCCTTACAAACCACTTCCGCTTCCCTTACACCCATACATTGCTTTATATCGTAATATTGCTTGTCTTACATCTACATCCACATGTAATACTCTGCGAGCCACCACGAGGGTGTGTGCCAGGGGGTGAATCTTTACCAAATTACCAAACATGCACTATTGCCATGTAAGTAGGATATTTAAGGATAAAGGGAGATATGCTAGATAATAGGGTCACATGTAGCCAGATGGTTAGTATCTACATAACTCACAATCACAATCACACATCAATACACATATCTCTCTTATTGAGTCTCTTCTACCATATTCTCCCATGATTTTTGTGGTCTATTTTTACCCTTAAACCGTTTACTCTTCTTTCTTATACCTGAATTGATATTCGACTCACTTCCATCCTCTCGATATGGCCAAACCAAAAAATTACAAGTTCAAATAGTTCAGCCGAGATAGAAGGTACATGACGTGATCAAAGGAAAGTTCATAGTGAAGAGGAAAAATATCTGGGAAGAGAGGCTCCACGAAAAGGAGAGAGATTGGAGAATGTAGAAGACGGAAATAAGATGAGACGCCAGGCTGGTGAGGACAAGGAAATGTGCGAAGGATCCGGGAAGGAAGGGTGGGTCAGATTTATATTTGGCAGAGAGATTATTTGGGGGCGAGTTAGAGGGGGTGACGGGAGGCGGCCCCCACCGCGCTAAAGGAAAACAATGGCAAAAAGGTGTTCTAAATTCCAGAAAGTTCGTCACTCATTCATTTGCTTTCATTGAGGCATTAATCCCTTTCTCTCTCCCTTCCATTGGCCCTGAAATCCCTTCATCCCGACCACCGCTCTCTTTTCCCGTTTGCAAAATCCATCGTCTCCCTCACTCCCTCGACCTCAAGGTACACTCTTCCCTTTCCTGTTGGGTAAATACATGTGAATGCGTGGGTTACTATGTACGCATGCCAATATATAAACAGCCAAGTAGAATATGCTGTTTTCTGGTAGGTAGGACTATACGTTTCACAATATGTTTATTCACGTAAATGAAAGATTGCATGTTTTAAAGACACATATAATTATGCTCCGGGGGTAAAATAGCATTAAAGGTAATACCATGAATTTCATATTCCAAGCTTGGGCAACGTACACGTATTTCACAGCAGGGATATTGAAATACCATTATAATTGAGTGGTTATTTCATGACGAGCCAATTATTTCAGTCTGTCGATCAATGGAGGATTAAAAATTGGGTAAATGGAAACATATACTGGTTTCGCTTCTTTCTGGCAATAGCATTACCCTTATTTTCATAATTTATTCAAATTTTAATGAGTAAAAAACTATAGCTATTTAAGTCAACTTTTTATTTCGGCTTATTGATCCGTAAAACAGTTATATTTTGCCTTTCCTTGAATCCATGATAACCTCATCTTTCAAACAGAAGTAGAGAGATGTCGTTCGATGATATGTTTAATGATGAACTCATCGGTAGTGTGAATATAAAAAAATGTCCGATTCTGAGCAAAATTAAATTCAACTGTACAGGGAATCTAACTAGTTAGTATAGAAGTATTTATATTCTCTCCTGCACGAATAACCGTATTCCGTTATTCTCCCGGCACCTTTGGACTCCATCGCCCCCGCTCACTCCGGCTTCTCCCCAGGAACGTCCCCGCCTCTCCATCCCAATTTCGATGTTTCGCTAATTTAAATTCAGTTTCCCGTCGGACTTATGCGAGTGGGGGGGAAGTGGAAGGGAAAAGGGGAGGGAGATCCACGACGGTGTCTGGAGATGGGGAAGAAGAAGAGGCGGAGGAGGAGCTTAAGGCGGTGGGTGGGCGGGGGAGGGAAGGGAAGGTATACTTCGCGAACCGCAAGTGGTGCCCAGCGAAGGCCCGAAACCAAAATCTCTCCGAGGCTTCCCCTCCCACTACAATATCCACCGCCTCCTCGAGCGACGAAGGGGGTCCTATTCCTCATCCATTTCCCCCCCCTTCCCCACCGCCCCCGCTCACCAGTCAACCCTCCGAACCCTGTACTGGCGGCGCCACCTTCCCCATTTACGGCGCTAGCTTTCGCTTAAACTTAAGAAAACTTCTTTGCCCCTAGCCCTCATTTGAACTCCCCCACCAATCCCTCCATTTCCCTCTCCCGTCCCTTTCCAATCTCGACCCCAATGCACGCTCCCGTCGCCCCTTTACTTGGCCCGGGTACGCCCTACCTCCCCATCCCCTCGCATTATAGCCACTCCACCCCGAGAACCCTCACAATATCCCTCCCATTCTTACCGTCCCAAACAGTGCCCCCTTAGCCTTATCTCCGTCTCGCGAGCACCTAACGTTGTTGCCTTTTATAACTTGTCATTAACTTAATTTCAAAGTTCTGTATATGTGGCGGTTGTGGGCGGAGAGGGGGGAGAATTTGGCTGGGAGGGGGTTTCCAGGGTTACACGTAATGGCATTGTGTTCGCGCTTCTCCATTCATATTTTTCTTCTGGCACATAACAGGCTTGATAATTTTTTTTTGTGTTTTTGTCTCCCCGTAGTTCCCTGGCATATCTGACGATGTTTTGTTGGATTTTCTATCCGGATTCTATTTTTTATTTCTTCTTCCTGATTCGTTGTTTTCCCTCTTCCCACTTCCCCCGCGAGGCAGATTAAGGCTGTCCGACCTCTCCCCACATTTCCACATTTCAATTTCTCCCCATTCCCCCGGGCGCCCGTGGAGGAAACGAGATTAAGGTCCAAGACGGAGAGGAGAAGAAAAAAAGAAACATTAGTTCTGAACTTAGTTAGGCCGTAAACTGGAGATAAACCGAACCCTTTCCTACTACGCATCTATATTGTGGGAAATTCATTTTTTTGTTCTTTCGGAATTACGAGTTAGGTTATATTTGTGAATGCTTTCTTTGTGGATACTGATTCTCATCTTCCCAAGTTCTGCACGATGCCATTGATGAAGTGGGTGAGGTAGGAACCTCATATTATTGCAAATGAAATCAAGTTCTACATGTATTCACGCAGTCTGAAATTGAATTGTGGAGAGTAAAATGACATTTGGCGTAATTCGGGTGGTTTTGTTGGCCAACATGTTACCGGTAGAGAGGGCATGAGTATAAGAATTTTCAAATAGAAACCTTTATCGTAATGCTTCGTGTCCTAGGCTCATGTATACATTTTTCTACTGATGTTCATAATTACAATTATTAAAACGGTTGATACTGGTTATTTTATTACGTTAACACTTGATATTATTCTTAAAATGAGCATGTAAGAAGAATACTAAAGAAAATGACATTCCCTGGTTATGGCAGTAATAACTTCCTGATCTTAGATTTTCTCTGTCAAAAATTTTCGAAGTGCATGAAATTTGTTCTATTTCTATGTGTTCAATACTCATTCCTTACAATAGCCTTTCATCTCCTTATAAAAAATTGCCATTATATAACTCTTATTATTTTCAAACTATTCATATATCAATTTAAAAATTCTATTTTTTCAATTGCTATTTAATACTTCTGGCAATTTTGGTTGTGTGTGATCTCAATCGCCTTAGTCCTTTTCTGGACAGTGTTAAATGGTTCATTGGCAATGTATTTCATTGCAGGTTTTAATCCCTCCATATAAGCCAATGATAACTATAATGATTTTTATTATTTTGTATGGGTTTTCTTATTCTCAATTACTATTCTATTTGAGTCCCTAAAGTTAAGTTTCAATTCATGTAATTGTCACTCATTTCAGATGACCTAATATTTCGTAAAATTATTTTAAAGGCGTTTCAGGTACCTTTGCATATTAGTGTCGATAAATTTAATTCCAAAATTTCTCATAAATTTCTGTACATATATTTAAACTACCTGTAGAAAGTGACTTTGTAACAGCGAAAAATTAAAGTAACTGCAGTAATGTAACAGAACTTACTAATGAATACTATTTGCTGTTTATGACTTACTGTTTATGTTGGTAATCCGTCTCGCCGCGTATATCCTAACAGTGGTTAATAATGTAAAATTCCACGATCATTTGCATTGAATACAACAACTGCTCCCCAAATTTGCTGATATGGATAGACTGCCAAATGGAATATTCTCAACAACGAATTTCTTGATAGGTTTCACTCTAGTTTATTTTTATTGCCTGCGAAGTCCATTAAAATCGATTTTAGCGTATTTTGTGTATAATAACTCTAAATGTTTAAAAAAAATTTAAGTGACTCCCAATAATCTTCGACTTTAGTCCGTCTTTTTTTATTTGAGACAGTAACTATTATTAGTACGTTGTTCTTATGTCTACACATCTAAATGATGCCTTTTTTCATTCGCTAAGTTATGTAAATCAACAGAGAGAATGGCATTGAGGGTAAATGCGTGCAAGACTAAATAAGTAGTTTTTGATAAGAAGAATGGGGAGAATAACTGTAGGATGAGGGCGAATGGTGATGTAATTCAATAAATGGATGATTTTGTGTACTTAGGTAATATGTTTACAAAATATGGACGGATAGATGAGGAGATAAAGAGACGTGTAAATGCTGGAAGGAAAATGGTAGGTAGCATGTGGAGCATATCAAGGAATGAGTGCATCTATAAGGAAGCGAAAATCGCCGTGTACAAAAGTGTACTTCTCCCCACTCTGTCTTATGGTAGTAAAACATGGGTATTTCAGGATTGACATAAAAGTAGACTAAACGCCGTGGGTATCAGTTATCTGAAGAGTGATTGCAGAAAAAGTAGGATGGATAGGGTCAGGAATGAGTGGGTCATGAATGAATGTGCGTTAAATGCTCCAGTAATGGACTTGTATGAAAGGAGTGTGCTTCGTTGGTTTGGCCATGTTGAGAGAATGGATGAGAGTCGAATAACAAAACAGATGTATGAGAGTAGAATGAATGGTGTGAGAGATAGAGGTAGGCCGAGAAAGTTGTGGTTGAATGTGGTATTGGAAATTCTTAGGAGGAGGAATATGAGGAGTTTTAAAAACAGGAGGGCGTGTATGAAACCGTGTGTGGGGGTAAATGAGACAGAAGAGGTTTGCAAGGATAGTCATTATGGAGGAAATTATAAAAGCAGAGTTATGTGTATAAATATGTATTCATTAGTGAAGCATTTTGACTGTGCCTACTCCGGAATGGAACGGCGTGATTTGTATGTATGTTTATATGTTGTAAGCAGCATTTTATCTCACAAGTTCTTCCTGTAGTCATTTGATGAATCAAGTTGTCTCGAAGTCTTTTTTTCATTTCATACCACATAAATTTGTGCCTCTATTATACATTTTTTACATTAATGTGGAATTTTATCTCAAGTATTTAATTAATCCCAAGGACTATCTTGGTAAGCAAAACATCACCTCATGTTTCTATTCAAGAAACGATTTCTGGCCTAAATTGATGTGCGCTCTATAAATCAGAGCAATGGAAATACTAACGAGCATAACTTTCCTAAATTTTAAAAGGACGCTCCATATAAGTTCAATAAATATCCCTAGTTCCGTTTTCAGTAAAACATTTAGGGTCCAACGTCAATGTCATGGACGTTGTCAATATACATCAGCAGTCGCTGCATGTCTCTCTTTCATTACAAGTCACGAAGAGTGCATAAAAAATACATTTTTTTAGATTATGGTCGTAAAACAAGCGTGTCTCTTGAAGAGTCGTGTGAAAACAGACTCTTCACCTTATGGCTATTTTATGGCACCAAAAGAGGGATAGGTGGTGAGAGCGTATATGGCATGCAGGAAGGAGGAATGTCTGTACCTTGTGTTAAGGCATGCCTGAATCATAAAAAGATGGGTATCTTTTGGAAGTCGAAATAACCCCTAAACGAAAATCCAGGAGCAAACCGTGTAGGTAACTGAGTCTTGATTCAATTTATGAACAGATACGAACAAAGAGTTGCGTGGTCCATTTACTTTTCTTTTTCTGCGGCGAATTGGTTGTTGGAAGATCCCCATCTACTTTATAGCATGAAAGAAATGCATTTCTTCGATGGCTTATACTATCTTGTTCATTTTTCACTTTAGATGACGTTCATCTCACCATCTACTCCTCTGTTTTAAATCTCATACATCCTCAGTAAAGAATAAAGTTAAAATATTTTTTCTAACGATTTTGGGAAGATTTGAAATTCACTGAGATAATATTTCTTGGGTAATTTAGCCGGTGTTGCCACCTGTGAGGATTTGCCTACTGCGTATGTCCCATATTTACCATTCTATTGTAATATTCCAGACTACTTTATATTCATAATCTTATTTGCTCGAAAAAATCTTTCGAATTCTATATCTTAACATTTCATTACTGTTGTAAATTATCTAAGGTTTTTGTCACTTCACCTTTGGAGGTATATCTCGGTTTTTTGTCTATCATCATTCTTTTTTCTTGCATTTGTGAAGAATAAATTTTCTTTTAACTTCTTGCCATTTTAGTCTAGCTTCGTTTCTTCCGATTTTATTTTTTTGTATTTATTTCGTGGTATCTTCCAGACACTAACCTATATATCGAGCATGTGTTGTGTGTCTTTGAACGCTGGAAACTGCTGGCCCAACAACTTCGGGCATTTAGTCTTCTCGAGTCATTTGGGTCGCGAGGTGTGTGGAATATTTTAATTTTGGATCCTCACCAGAAATGTTTGAAAACCTTCGTGTGGTGTGGGACACCGAAGTGCAAGATGGTGGCACGGCTCCAAAAATCTAACTTTCTCCATACTTTTGAAATATTTCACCTTTTGCTCTTCTGTCTTTAAATGCAAAGAGAACTGTCTGCGAAAATTGTTAAAACTGTTCGCTCGTCATTCTTTTTGCTTCGTTCCTATTGCTTCTTTTCTTTTACTTCTGAAGAATTAAAAATGCTTATCTACATCGTCGAAGTTACATTTTTTTGAAGAGGTAATTGCCGAAAGCAATCAATTTCGTTAGTTTCTCATAGATTGTTTATCATTGAATCCTATTCCATTTCATTCCTGAACATCGATTTGTTTGCCTAATAAATGTTATTATTGGCCTGTTTCATTCATCCCTTCTTTTACTTTTTATTAATCACGTATTTGAATGTCTTTAAAGCTTCTCTAATAGCATTTGATTGAATAATCTTTCCAAATTGCGATTTTATAATCATAGCTGTCGTAGTTGACTACCGGAGGATGTGCCACGAGAACATTGATGAATACCTTTTTATGGTTCCCGCACATCATTAGGGCTATTTTCATTGCCTTTTTGGGAATGATAATGGTTTTCCTTGCTTAACTCTTGCAAGGAATAACTCCTAAAACCCACACACTACCTCTTGGTTTTAACCTTCTGTGGATTATTTTGGTAGTTAAGTTTCTCTAAACGACCCCGTGGATGGAATTTAATCGTCAATGTTGTTCCTGTTACCTCTTGGGGTGAAATTGATGTAACTAATTACTTAAGCCCCCAAAAGTGGGTGCTTAGCTATTGTAATATGATTATAAATAAATAAAATAGAAGTTATAAATTAAATAAATTAATGTATCAAGAAACCACAATTTTGCAATAACAGCACCACATGTAATATATGTTTATAATTTATGTTTTAATTGTTTCATTTTTGAAATATTCCGTAGTAATCAGTTAATAAGATGAAACTGGGTGACAATATTAATTGGTATACGTCCAGAGTATCCGGATATCATATCTACATAATGTTAAATGATGTAGTGGGTTTTGCCTTTTTATGCGTATGTGTCTTAAGCCTGGAGAATCAGTCTCGCAGGCCAGTCACAGTGCCCGTAAATTATCGAAATATTTGAGTTGTGCAATAGTAGGATAAAAAAATTGAAGATAGCTTTGTGTCTAATAGTAAAAAGTAAGCGTATTGGTTTGGATAATGCTCTGATTTAGAATGAGCTAAGTGTCGTAGAATAGTGCAGCACCATCGGAGACTGTGGAACTTGCTCTGATGATGACACCTTCAAATCATCAAATTGTCCTAATCTGGCTGTGATACTGTTCAATCCATATTTTTGCATCAAAAGAAAATTTAAGTGCCTCTTATTACACTCAAAGAAAATAAAAAATTGTTTTCGCTGCCAGCCGTGTCGCAGGGAAATACTTCGGACTCAAAACCAGTTACTTGTTGGGTGATAACCGTGGAGCACCTGGAGCAAAACATCACTTCAAACCGTTTGTCACTCAGTTATTTTTATGACAGTAATAGGGTTGAAAAGTGCAAATACTGCCAGGCTATTTTGTGAAGGCCAGAAGTTTCCATTTAAGCGTTTAATTTTGGGTTAAAAAAATGGGTCCATCAGGTATAACCAATGAAAAAAATCATTGCATTTCAAGGCAGCCGAGCAACGACTGAAGAATGAATTTTTACAATTTTCTTTTTAACCTCCGCTACGAATAGTGAAAACCTACGCTACCCACATATTCCTTTGGTTCAATCATTCGGTTTTACCTGTTGTACCGACATTCAAATCTACTCAAAAATAGATTTTTACTAATGCCTCAACACATTGGCCTGGATATTTATTTCCTTTATGTCAACTTTGAATGCATTTTAACTAATAATAATAAAATGTTGCTTCAAAGTACCTCGTTAGGGCGGAAAAATTATTTTTTGAATTATTTTGTGAATATGCCCTCTAACTTTATGTTAATCTTTGGACTACGATTGTGGGGTTTGTGATTAAGTGTAAATGTATTTTTAGTTAAGTTGCTGTTATTATGTAGGAATTTTTCGCAAATGGGGAAATATTGGAACTAATTTTACTCTTACGCTTACAGTTAGCTACCCAACAGAGAATTATTTATTTTGATTTCTTAATTTTTTGTGATTTCTCATGCGTCAGAATAAATTTCCTCGAAAAGTATCCGACTCTAACATCTCTCCATGAACGGCATTGTTCATCATGAGTACACTTTAAGTTCAATTAAGCATCTTTAGTTGAAGTTATAAAGGAAAACGCAAATGTTCACGAATATCTATTGTTCACAATTTTTTAAATGTATGCTCCTATCTATAGACTGTATATATTTATCTTTTATCGTAAGGATATGCATGAAGGATGATTATGGTTATAAAGTTTTAATCAGTTGTAAGTTACTATTGGATGGCAATCGCGGGGAGAGATAAGTTGAGAGCGTAGTGTCGGGTTTTCATTATGATAATGGATAGTGAGCGGAAGTTTCGCCAGCGTCGAATGCCGCGCATTGCTTGCGTCGCGAGTGATAGATAATCAAAGTACAGCTTTCGCGTGATCCAGAAGGAAAAATAGTGTACGTTTGAGAGACGAAAGTAGTTGGAAAGGAATATGAATATGTACTTACGTAAGGCAGTGGTAATATGGGAATTGGATCCCAAGAATTGTTGATTTCTTTGTTATTGGTAATGTGTAATTTTGCTAATATCTTGAGAAGTATGGGAAGAGGCTTTCAAAAATCACACAGAGAAGTTGTTCTCGAGTAATTTTTGAGGATATTCATGTTATCGAAGTTTTGCATAAGGTTCAGAATTCTTCGAAAATAAAGCATGGGGTGTACGTGCCCGAAAACAGTAGCTTGTTGGCCTTGGTCTGCAGATATATTCACCATAGAACACAGATACGGACAAGCGGATTAATTTGTAAGCAAACACATAGGTCTGGACGCTGGAAAACGCACAAGCAAAATACGTGGTAAACAATATTCTCAGCTGTAAATACATACTTACGTGCAAACAGATTTATCATTAGTCATCTCTCCAAAGATTGGTTTACATTAGCTCTCTAGTCCATCCTCATTTTAGCTCTACGCCTGAGTCCTTCATTAAGGTATACTTGCAATCCCCCCTAATTCAATTAATGCACTCCGCCCATCGCCAATGACACAGGCAAGTATTTGATGAATCCCGTTCGACTCTCTCAGTAATCTTTCCATTCATTTTTCCTTCCAGTATCTGTCCCTTCCACTTTAAATTTTAAATTTTGTCAGAATGCACATTATAAGGCCAAACACATTTTTGGTAAATATAGTGCTGTCGGAGTAAATTGGCTGTCGTCTGAACTGTTTTGGTCAGACAACTCTTTCAAAAAACTGCTATAAACAGACAATAGGTTAGTTTTGTGATCTTTCCGCAGCCACGTTGTTACACTCTGCTGTGAGGCGGTGACTGATTGCTGGAGTTGACTGTTTCGTTTGTTATTCCGTTCCGGTCACACTCCACGTGTGACTGTGTAACAGTTGTGAGATACCGTTTTTCGGATTTGAATTTGTTGCGGCGTGTTCTGAATTATCTAGCCGACACATGTCCACCAATTTTTGCGGATAGAATCATAACTGTGAAGCAGCTGTCATGAAGCGAGATGAAATTATTGCTTTATTTAAGTGAAATATTTCTTACTATATAGAATACAGAACTATCAGCCATGTTTTATCAGCTCCTGTCGTTCGCCTGTCAGGTATGCCTCTTGCTGGTTTCCGCAACTGTGTGTTTCACGTAACTGTTTCGTTTTTAAACTTTTGCGGTTACGAATCAGTTGCAATGAAACAGCTGTACTTTTAGCACCACCACTACGAATTGTGACACACAAGTAGGATGATGGAAAGTCGATGTCGTAAATATAAGAAACCAGGGCCACTTTCGTGAAGGGATATGAGGTTGTCCTGGGGTTTAGAGCAAGAATCCGGTAGTGTGATATGAAAGAGGGATGACAATTCCGCCCTATTGAGCGAAAATTGAACGTTTCAGGAACCTATGGAAATCTTTCGAAGGGTGCGTGCTCGGGTTCGGGAGGGAGGCAGGGCCTCAACCCTGGAGTGAAAAATATAGGTATTGGGGGGGGGGGGTGAGGCTGGGGGAAGGTGGGTAATGCGCGTTGGGGGGATGGAAAGGGATTGTGGCGATTTGTGGGAGGTGAGGATAAACCGTGGGCATTAGAACAGGAGAGAGAGAGAAAGTTTGTCGGTGGCATTGGATGGAGAGTGGGGTTCTGTCTGGGAATGGTTGGAAGATAGGTGGGGAGGGCAGCTTTGTTGAGGAGGTCTGAGAGTTAGTTGTTCGTGGAAAGGGATGTTTGGGTCGTCCTGCTGAGGGTTTGAGGATGCGAGTGAAATGATTGGGAGCCGGGATGCGTGCGGGGTATATGGCAGCGAAGCGAGCGCTGGAGTTTGATGTGGCCGACGGAGAGGTGGAAGACGTACGAGCAACTACCTTAAAGAGGATCTCTGTATCGACGACCGCAGAGGATTGCGGTCTTTCGAGAGTGGAGCTGGAGTGTGTGGCCGTCCCTCATGTGTGTGTGTGATGCCTCTCTTGGCGGTCCTATTGGGAAGGATGGAGATTTAGAGCGGAGGTTGGAATACTATGAGTTGGTGGGTTGCAAGGGGTGGCTTGTGTCGGTGGAGGAGAAAGACTGGAAGGGCTATAGGTTGAGGGGTCAGCTGGGGAAGAATTTGGGTGGCAAAGAGAGGGCAGGACCGTATAAGAATCCTATCAATCTCTCCGACTCAGAAACCAACCTTGGGATACTTTGGGCCGACCAGTCCTCTCGCACTCTCCCTCGACTTCAGTAACAAAAATGTCCGACCTTAGTGTTTTTTTTTAAATTACCCATGTTGGCGCTTATGAATTTGTTATTCTCCTATTGGCGAAAACGCTCACGTTGTAACTATTAGAGAATGGAAATCTCTCAATTACCATGAATATTATATCTGATGAAACACTAAAATATATACCACTTCTTCCTCAGTTAACTTTTTAAGGTACAACGCATTTCAGCTGTCAAGCCATCATCAGGTACCTGACCTGCACCTGATGATGGCTTGACAGTTGAAACGCGTTGCACCTTAAAAATTAAACCTGTGGAAGAAGTGCTATATATTTTATTGTTTCATTATGATATCCATCCACTACGTTTCGCCGGACACAGTTACGTTCATTATATCTCTTTCTTTTTAAGTTAATCGTAGTTCATCTCTTTCTTTTTAAGTTAATCGTAGTTCTTGGCTCGACCAGTGATGACAAAAATATCACTAATCGAAAAGCATTATAATTCAGGTGAAAGAATTGTATAATTTTTAAACCAATGTATTAGGTTGTAGCAATTTTTCGATTAATTTTAACATTTTCTGAGTGTAAAGGTGATATGCGAGGGCATACACATAATTGTGTGAATAATAACAAGTTAGGATTTATTAACAATTCTCCTTGGAAGAAGTATCAGGTATGGAATGAAATTCAACTTTAGCAACTATTTTCAGTTTATCTTAATATTCATTCAATTATTTAGTATTAAACTTCAATATATTTTGTTTTTCCACTAACAAAAGCGTTTTCCCCCTAATGTATTCACGTGCTGTCTTGTATCCGTGGTATTTGTGTATAATGATGTCATTTTACAAGTTTTCAAATTAAAGTCGCCCATTAATCGTAATGACGAGATTCATGGCTCGTGACTCTTTCGTGTCGTAAAATGGAGTGGACGTGGTTTATTTTTTTTCATTCATGCTTCCAACTTTACAATTACGCACCTCACTTCCTCCCTAATTCTTTCTCCTACTCATCTTCTTCCAAGTGCGGTTCGTAAAATAAAACTATTTTCTCATTCCAATGTATTTTGGAGGAAAGATAATTTTAGATCAAAAGTGATTTCTTTATTCTGCATATAAAAAGGGAGACTAAGTACATCTTGACCAGCCTAGTTGAATGCCGTATTTTTATATGGTAAGGGAGGTCAATAACTTCGCTAATCTGTCGTGATATTTTCCTGGTTTTACCCTATTTTAATTGGTATTTATTAATTTTTTACTGTAACGTCTGCAACTAATCATTGGTCGTTCAGTTCTAAGATTGGTTGACTGCAGTCCTGATTCATTCCCTATGTAATGCTAGTTGCCTTGCCTCTTGGTATCTCTTCCAATATACTTTCCTCTTTATTTGGCTTATGAACGTATTCATGGGTCTTTCTCTGGGGACTTATTTTCTCTATATTTTCCTTTAATTAAGTTCTTCACAAACCTATTGTGTCTCAGGGTGTGTCCAATCCATCTGGTTCTTCTTTACTGCATGGTGTTCCATAGGGTTCTTTCCTCTTCTACTCTTCTGTACACTTCATCATTTCTTATTTTTCCGCCCATTTTATCTTCAACATCCTTCTCCAGCACCAGGTTTCAAAGGCCTCTAGTCTGTTCTATTCAGTGTTTTCAATGGTCCATGCTTCCGATCCATAGATTGCTGTAACTAAATTGTAAGGCAGTTCACAATCTGGTACAATGCCAAGCTGTTCTATTAGGTAGCGTGATAGACCTCGTAAGCCTAAGATGGTAACGTAAATACTTACACAAGAATGGAAAGCTTTAGCTTGATGTGAAAACTATTTATTTACAACTGGAAAAAGAAATTAATGGTGTGGAATTTGTAAGATTTTGGTAGTGAGATTGGCCACAAAAACTGGAAGAGAAACTAAAAAATAATCAAACTCAAAGTTTGTGCATGTGAGTTTACGGGGGCGAGGTCATGATTGTGTAATTAAATTTTCTTCTGAACGGTACTCCCGAGACGTCAGGACAACGATAGCACGACTGTTACTTGTGTCTGGGCTACTGAATGTGTTTTCTCGAACGTTTTTCTATCACCATTTCGCCTCGCGGCTCCTTGACGCACATTTTGTGCTCTGACGCTGATGAATGCGGCGGCAATCCGTGACACTCAAAGGGGAGAGGACGCCTCCGTAGGACGACCTTGCAAGGTGTCGCGTTTCTCAAGAGAAGAAAAGCCGCTTCTTCGCCACTTCCCCCTGCCCTCACCCCGTCGGCCGGCCCTCCATCCTTTCAAAATGTATTCAGAGACGGCTCGAGGCCTCTTCTCCTCTCTCGTAGACCTGCGCAAGGATTCAAATCCGCATCTCCCGAGTTCGCATAAACCGACCCACCGCCACCTGTATCCTCTTGGCGATTGGGAATTGGGGGGGCGGGAAGATTCATGGAATGGGGTGAGAGAGAGGGAGGAAGAGGAAGGGTGTGGGGTGAAAAGGGGCAACGGAATTTTGGAACGGGAAAAGTAGGCGATGGATGAATGAAAAAGGGGGGTTTAAAAGGGCGGAATACATAAAATACGGAGGGATGTGTGGTGTAGAGAGTCGGTGATGGTGAAAGAGAAAGGGAAAATCTCAAGTGATAAGCGATTTGATTCCGTGGATTTTGGTTTTTGCTCCCATTCCGAGGGTCCGGGTTCAAGTTTCCCACGTAATGAAACTAGGCTGTGGAAACCCGATTTACACTATTTTCTCATTTCTCATATTCTTATTTATCCTGGGTTAGATGGGACAGAACCGTCCCCTCTTCCTCCAACCCAGTTCACATACACAGACACCCATGTCCTAGGCATATTCTACCCAGGCGGGACTCGAACCCGCGACCCTCTGGTTAGCTATACTAGGGTTAGTTACACTAGGGTGCAATGTGAAGATTATTTCTGCCCCTTCAGTCCATATGTTCTATATTGTGCTATTATTTTTGGGGTGCCGATAACTCTTTGGATTACAACACGGGTAGTTGTATTGTATTCATTACAGTGTTGTATGCTTTACATATTGTATTTTACTTTTTACAGTTTCATGTTATGCGTGTTTTTGTCTCAGTATGTTTTGTTAGGGCAAAAGACATTTTTATTTATATGCCCAAAAAATCCCTTTTGACCAGTCGTGCCAAATACTCTGGAGATAGAAATTGTTAGAAGTGAAGGTTAAGAGTACTTGTCCTTTCGTGGGATGGGAGTCTGAACTTCGGACTATTGGTTAAGGGCATGGGATAGTGTACTCACACTTAAGAGTTGGCTGATACCGTCGGCTGCCTTTCATCAATAGTTTTCAATTGATGGCTGCGGGTTTTTCTCCTCGCTTCTTTCTATACCTGTGTTTTCTTCATCTTGTTAGCTCATAATCACTGAACCTGTCGAACGCCGCCACAAAACAAGATATAAATGCTCGGAATGAGGTTGCAATGTAATTAGAGGTGTTATGGTAAACCAAAATGAAATGTAACAATTCTCCACCTTATTTTGGTCATTCTTCTTAACTAATCAAACTCAAGTGTTAATTCTGTGACAGAGTTATAGCTTCTCAGGTGTCGAACTAGTGTCACCCTCTTTTGAAAGCTCATTATACATTATTGGAAAAATTATATTCCTATTCTATGAACAATACCTGTTACCAGTTTCTCATAAAACAATCAAAGTGCTAACTTAGGGGCGGAACAGGGAAATTATCACAAAATCTTAGTAAGTTAATAAAATATTAATGAGCATATTTCATTTTTATAAATGCCTAAGAACCCGAAAAATGGCCCAACTTTTTCAAATTCTTTAAAAGAGCATTTAAACCTATAAAAAAATGAGCCGTAATGGCAGTCAATATATTTGTTGCAGATTCCAGCATGCTCATTTCGTTAGCACTGCTTATATAAGGTGCAGACCTTGAAGAAACGAGGGTGACTGTAGGAAAAAATTGTTTCAAGAAGGAAAAATTAATGCATACTTTGCCTTAAATCGACCTTTTTAAGACCTCTCAATTTATAAAATTGTAAATCCCAAGAATTTTCAAGAAAAACTCAGAAGAATGTTGCAGTTATTCCCCTCTTATCACTCATGCCCCCATTCTGTGGTTAAGGTCTACTCGCATTTTTTTGTGAAAGCTTCATGAGTACCGATATGTGTGTTCTGTTTGGAAATATTATTTTTTAAGGACCGCGATGGTATTTGTAGCATTCAAGGACCCATGCAAATTTTTTCCCGAATCGTTTTGCTTCGTATTCGTCCTGCTTATCCTGGGTTATTACTTATACCAATGAATATACTCAGTCTGGAGTATCTTGCGGGATGGTTGAGTTTCAAAATAGAGTAAAGGAAATTTTTCTCTTTAATCACGCTGAAGGAAGTAAGTGTATTTACTTGGTTTGAGATAATTTTTTATCATGTGAATGGAATGCTTGATAGTGATATGAAAAAGCTGGAGTAAAGGGAGGCAAGGTACCAACTGGATGAATGAAGAAATTGTCGAGTACCGAAAAAGTGTGCAGGACGGAAAATATTTTCGGATATATCGATATATCCGTGCACGCTCGCTCAATTACACGCTATTTTCGATATTTGTGTCGTCTTTATTTTTCTTATATATTTAGTTGCACTTGCAAATTTAGGCTTTACATTCTTATTCAACCTTTTTATGTCTGTATTTAAAAGGTGTATTTTCATTGACCACTAATTTTTTTCAGTAACCACCTTGAGGTTGCTTGGTTCGACATTTTTTGTCCAAAAGCATCTTTATATTTTTTAATTTAATAAAAGCGTTAAAATTTTACAAACATATGATGATATGGCTACTGGTTTATATTCCCGTATGATTTTAGGACAAAGTGAAATCGAGTAATATCGAAGTTAATTGTACTTAGTAGTAGTCTAGACTACTTTTCAGTGATTTAAACATTCTTTTTCAAATTTATGGAAATGAAAATGGCGATAATTTATTAACTGTTTTGGGGTGGATTTGTGGTTCTTGGTGGTCATAACAAAACGAAGAACTCTATGGTTAAGTCTATGCGAGCGCTATGCGCCAATTCGTCGTAGCGCTAAATTTACTCCCAAGATTAAATATCTCCACCGATTTTCGAAAGAAAACCTTCAGTGAGGTAAGGTCATGAGCCCTCACATCTCTCCAATCCTCAAAATTTTTCTTAATAATAAATCTTATTTAATAAATTTGTATAGCTTAGAGATGATGACGCATTGGGATATTAATGAATTTAGGTGAATTTTATGACATTTTGAGATTATGCTATCTAGTACGACGTTCTGGGAGAAACTTATTCAAAATTCGTCCTTCCAAAGGATTCAAATATGGCCGTTTTTCCAGTTTAACTACGGATATAAAACCCGCATGTAGCTCGGGTGCGTGAGAGTATTAAGACTGGGAATCATGTGCAACCTAAGTTTCTAAAAGCTTGGGTTTTATGGCGAGTTAATACAAGGAATGTATGAAGAGAACAGTGTAAAGGCTTACGGTAATAATAGTAGTACTATTGCCTTTTTTACTTCATGGGAATGATATTGGTGTGGTCACACTAATGGGTTATTATTTTACTAGCTTTAGCTATTTTAGATTTGATGATGCTAACTTTTGGAGAGTAACTTTGATATCTAATTTGATTTATCTCCGACTAAATGGACTTTAATTATTACAATCAAGTAAGTTCATTAAAATAAAAACGCACTAGCCAAGAATATACGTTCGTTTCATCAAACTCATAATTTCCTCCTCAATAGAGATTTTCTCCAAAATGATTCATGAGGTTTTTTTCTGGCCTTTGTTTATTAAATTCTTATTTGAAAATTAATGCATTATGCAACCATGCATTCACGAAATTAATATATGTGCACATAAAAAAGCAAAAAGGCTACCCTAATTCCTTTTCATGAATACGGAGTGATTGAGATAATTTTGCAATGTTTGCATAAAATGCATGGTGAACAGTTGAGGAATTCCGTCGTCTCTCTTTCCTTTACTAGCCCATTGAAACTTTGTCGTATTAGTTGGAGGAAAAAGTTGAAGAAACATCACATCGTGGAAATGTGTGCCTGAATAATTTTAAAAAAATCGAAAAATCACATGGGATAAAAACCAGAAATATCTCCTTCCAAGCGGACATATCTTCCTGCGAATTTACAAAGCGATATAATCGAGGTTTGTGTGATTTTGGTACGAGCTTTCAGTTCCAGGTCGGAGTGGAAACTAGTGTATTTTAATGTGATAAATATGGCAAATGACACACACTTATTTTTTATGCTCTGTAGTGCAATATTTAATTAATAAATGTTTTTTTACGTTTTGACATGAACGCCAAAATATTTGAATCTCAGAATGTGAATGGATTCATGTTTAATCCTTCGTGGAATAGACCATAGCTTTTTATTTCTTTATTTTTTAACATTCAAATTATAAAACTGAATTAGGCTGCGTATAAAGTTGCCGTAATGCATAGATCAGGCCGATGATAATATCTAGCTTAAAAACAAGAGGTTTTTCTGTAAAAATTAACCGTATCAATGTTTGTGCGGTGGTTCAAATGAAAGTCTATTTGGTTTATTAAATATTATGGCATAAAAAGTGTATGATATTGAGATAGGAACAGCTATGGAATCGAGTTGAAGAAATCAGGTAATGGAAAAGTATAAATTGTTACTGGGTGATTTTTTTCGTGTATTGTATCCACTAAGTACACCTGTAGAGTAATATTGGCGCCAAAAGTCTCTACAAAGTATGTAATAGGTTTAGGGACCTGATACATTCATGATAGACGTGCAATAGATGAGTGACCATGGCAAGCCATCCTAGGGTATGAATAAATGGAAAACACTATCTTAATCAAGCCACTTGAAGCTCTATTTTTGCACTCGGTGAGAGGATACCGACCGTTCGGTTAAATAAGTTCATTTTATATGTTTAAAACGTCTTGATTCAAGGAAATGAGAACAATAAGAGAGAGATTGCTTTGTTCAAGAGAAGAAAAATCAGACTATGCGCATCACCTATGAAGGGCGCAAGCAAACAATATATGTATAACTAGCATTATAAACTACCAACTCGCCAATATAGTCCAATAGTTGGACCGTGTCAAATAGTCTCCCGTCACTTCAGAACGATTGTATTCCTCCACCAACATCCAACTTGGTACGAAATTCAAACAGACTCGTAAAGCTGTAATGCAATGAGGACTAACAGGAATTACAACAGAACACGGTAACCGCTCCGCCGAAAAAATCCTGAAGAAAAATGTACATACATAACCTGTGGGAATGGATATGAAGCGGGTTCAAAAAAAATAAGTATTTAGAAAAATTCAATTAATGTAATATCCGCTGTAAGATTGTTGGCCAGAGTCGTCCGCGTCAAAAGAGAAACTTTGCCTCAACTCATTGAGAATCTTATCGCGCTTGCAAAATGCAAGTGCGATAAGATTCTCAAGTATGTCAGAATATTTGGTTTAGAACCACCGAGACCTGAGAAAGTTTAAATAATGCCAAAACCGAATATTTGAGCCAAGCGGTTCAGGAGTTAAGAAAGAGGCTTAATTGAAAAAGGTATCAATCCCTAGTTTGCATTCCACACTATGTAATGAATAGAAGTTCTGTTTGAGGTTTATCATTTGAACGACCATTTTAATTAAACAGGAATAGAACATTTTTTACTCAGCTCAATAATTCATCACATGAATCAATTACACAATATCAGTTTAGAAACGAGAACTTAAAATGCTCGTGTGACACGTCGACGACTTAAGGTAGAGAGAACATGAGAAGATGTGAGGGAATCTGAGGGTATGCGAAAATTGTGAAACGCCGTTTCCGACATCATGGATGTCCTCGCATAGAAGCTAGCTCATGATTGATTGCTATTTTATGTGCTCTCCCGGATTGTGTTCTCCTCCCGTTCCGAGAATGCGTAAATATTGAAAGGAGAAAGTTCAACTATTTAGTCCATGTGAAAACGTATCAAGGGGGAAAGCGATGGGCTTCTCTGAAGAGAAGAGAGAGGTTAAGGGTGGAAAATCGTTTCTCGGGTCGCGGACGCTGCGATGGAGGGTAGCGGAGGTAATGACAACCAACCCTCTTTACTCCTGAGCTCTCAAGTGCGTCGCCATTCGAACGTAATTTTGATGTAAATTCACTAGTGAACGCGGCGATATAGTGGGTGTAAACTTGAGCTGGTGTAAGTCCGCAGTGGGAGTGAGGAACGGGGCAGGACGATCGGGGAAATTGTAAAGGTCGCGTAGTTGTGGGTAAACGGGAGTCAGTGTAAATGTGGAAGAAACTAGATAGAGAAGAAAGGGTCTTCGGAGGATAAACGGAACAATGCGAGGGTTGGAAAGAGATTGAAAATACTTCAGGACGCGTACACACGCGAAGGAAAGGGTATGAACGCTCGGGATGCGGAAGAGGCTTAGTCGGAGGCAATTCATGAGACCTTGGGTCATTTAGGTAGATGGAGAGAGCGCTACATCATCAAACTGAAGTCTGACTACGAAAATAACAATCATATTTTTTAATCCTGCTCTTTCTTACTTTCCTTAAGATAACACGTCGCAATGGAGGAATTGCTTTATATAGAGCAATAATATCAAACATCTGTTTGAAATTTAAGGCTAATAACTCTTGAAACACATTGCCTGATTAGTGCTCTACTGCTATGGATTCTACTCGATTTTACATTAGTTTTAATCGGGAATTGTGTAGGATTAATAAACTAAATATGTAAGGAGAATGCATATTAAAGAAGTATCTGTATAGTGATTTCCAGTAAGTTATTGGTGTTAAATTTGTGTGTTAGCCCGTAAGCGCTGAAGAAAAATGAGGGCTAAGGAGGATGACGGACTGACTTCAACTTCTTGCATTGGACATTTTAGCAAGTGTCCTCTCCATCTACCTCAATGTATGAAGTTTTTGGGCTGGAGAGGGAGAGTTGGTGGGACATGGCAGGATAGAGAAAGATGGTTTAAGCGGTAGGGAGGGAGGAATATTTCGGCTGCGGTTGTTAAGAGGAGGAGAAGCTTGCAAGAGGACGTTGATGGGGACACGGGTGGGAGTAGGTGGGAGAATAACGCCTTTGATTAATACTTAAGAATGAGATTAGTGCGAAAAAGATCGTCCATGAAGGAGTAGGATGCAATCCTGAGCCGAGAGACGGTGGGGGATTTTTCGAGGGATGCTGCGAGCGGGATGGAATGGCTGGAAGTGAGGGTGTATGTGTGAGTATGTGTAAGGAATTATTTCAATTAAAATCCCGCGAAATTAGTATCTCGTGCGCGGATTAACGGAGCGGCCTCTCTTCACTTTCCGGATTCGCCTCAATCCTTTAACGCTCGTATCAGGCGCGGAGGTATTTGCTAACTCCTTTGTCTCGATGGGATATTTGGGAATTCGTACACATTTAGTCTGTGATTAAACTTTGAAACAATGCCAGAAAGGGGCTTATGCTTTCTGGTACGTTATTGCAGTAATTATGGAAACCAAGATACAATTTAGATGCGAGGAGCAAGGCTCTTGTCTTTCAGTGTAAATTTTCTGCAGGATTTCAATCCGATCGTGTTTAACGGAGAGGGCGGAAATAAACAGACTGGCAGTTACCCAATAGTTTAAAAAATTAAACCTTAATTTTATGTGAGATCTTAGTTTTATTTCAAGGCAACTGGAATCAAAAATTTTATTCTTGCGATTAATTAAACCATTACTTCCTTCAATTTCTATCAAGTAATCCTTAAATTGATCGCTGTTGTTGTCATGTTTATGCCGGTGTCTACTGAACAAGATTTAACTTCTCTGGTGATTCATTTAATTAAGGAATTTTAACGCCTCTTCTCATTCTAAATTCGTCATTACTATCGACGCTGTCTGTGGTTTGCGTGCCAATGGTTGGTTCACCAAAGCTGAGCGCTTCATTTTCCCATCGACTGCCTGATTTTCCCCTCTCAAAAAAAACAGGTCATTAATACAGCCGGATGGAATTCAACTGAGAGCGGATAAACTGGACCAATGAGCAAGAACTTTTGTCATTTAGCGGAGAAAATACCTCTGGCGATGTATTTCCCGGCTACCTCATTGACAGTATTTGAGCACACAACGGTGCGGTTGAAGGAAAAAAAGTAATAAAATTTTGGGAGGCGGGGTGGTACAAACAAGCAAATATTTCCATAAGTAAATGAAATGCTTTCGGGATAGCGGTGGTGGGAGTGCGACCACCTCTTCCATTTCCACCCCCGTTGTCGAGGGGGCACTGCCTCCTCCCGCCCGCCTTCAACCCCCCGCCCCTTTTCCGCATCCCGCTTTTCCCCTTGTCCCACCCTCGTACGGAAGAGAAGGCTTTTTACTCGTGGCTTTTCGGAGTTAAGCGTGCTGCCGAATAAGGCCCGTGTGCAGTGCGGCAGAAAATTGGACGCCAAGACTACCCGAAATGCCTTTACTCCCCGCCCTCTCCCTCCCCTCCCCCACCCAACCCACCCGCTCCTACCCTCTCCACTAAGATGAACCAGTTGGCAAGCAGTAACTGGGTTACCTGTTGGAAAGCGGAGTGATAAAGGGTGGAAGAGGAGGAGGATAGGAAAAGGAAATGTGACTCGGGGAGGAAGGGAAGGCGGAAGCGAAAGTTGGTGGAGGAATGTTGGGCAAGAGAGGAGAATGGATGAAGAGAAAGGAGTAAAGGGACGAAAGAGACCGTGAAATAATTCGAAACAGGGAAACGAGGGAAAACTAGACGAGGTTGAAATATTCCTGCGGAAAGCTCAAAGTGGGTAGATGGGAGGGGAATTAGTGAGATGAATTTGGGAGACCAAGCTTCCTTGCAGGAAGGGAAATACGGCCGGAAAAATTAATATAAAATAGAGAAGGGAGGTCAGAGGACGATAGGAGTGTTGCTTACGTAGCTGCAAACGCTAGCTGCTCAATAACGCGGCTCTTTGAATATATCACTTGCTTGATCTCAGTAGCGAGCATTACGGTGGCAATTTATTGCATCTAACGTGCTAATCAAAGTTGGGAAGTGAGTCAACCGGTGAAGACAATATCCCGGGATGCCTGGATTGTAATAGAGCACATAAAGGTCAAAGAGTCTATGGATTCGATTTATCTGACAATGCCGTGGACTTGATTGAAAATACCGGAGAGCGAGGGGTTATTGTTAGACGGAAGAGTGTGTTTGCATGTGAATAATCGATGAGAGCCGAAGAACAGATGAGAAACAAAAGAGCGATGCAAAGCAAAGGAAGCCATTTCGATCGCAAATGCATGCGAGAGAGCAAAGACCTCGTAAGGAGAAACATCGTTGGGGAAGTCATTGAAAGGCTTGCATTTATTCTTCATGTTTCACTGCCAAGCTTCTTTCACGACCCTAATGTTCGTCTTTAGATACTCGATTTCAATCTAGCCCATGAAAACAATTCCAGTTCATGACGAGATATCCTTTTATTTACGTTTACAGCTGCCCAAGTTTAACAGTGATATATAATGTTGATAATGCCTTGCATATGCATAGGAGGCATTCAGTCTTCGACACATTCATTGACTCAAGCGAAATCCATTATTCAGTGATTTCCAGGTCAAAGGTTTTTTATCACTTTGCCTGTTGTCATAACATTTGCTCAGTAAATAGAATTAATGCTGTTATTTTCTTTTCATTTTGGTCTTTATTTAAGAATGGCTACAAGGTTGATTGTAGATGTAAGAGTAATGAGAGTTTCTGTGCAGACTTTTGTTAGGTAGCTGAGTCTAGAGCTTGGATAATGGCATTTTAGAACACCTACGAAAGGAGTAGCGGAGGGAGTGTTGTGGAAAAAGGGATGGAGAAACTTCCCCCAAATAAATGAGCCTCCTTGGGAATTTTAAACTTTTCAAAGGGAACTAGTATCTCAAAAACCCTTCCCGTCGGATCTTGAGCCCTTCCAATCTTAACGAGGAGATTGCGTATGTACTCGTCGCAACCCAAGAATCATTATGAATTATTCACGAGTTTGCTTATGCAAAGCGGCCATTGACTCGGTAATGGCTTGCGGATGGATAAAGTATTTATTTTCGTGCACACAGCCGAAATTCAGACGAAACCATTGGGTTGGGTGTGTGTCTAAGGATGAAAGGACTAGCGTTAATTCTCGCCCACTTCTGCCAACGCGTTGCTTTCTTACTATCTATCGCGCCGAGGGAGAGGAATTCGCCAAGGATATTGGTAATTTTGACAAAATAGGTACATCTTCTCGTTGTCATAGGTTAAATGATGGCGGGGCGCGTGGCTCCCTCAGAGGGCTCCATTTTTGACAGTTCTGTCGTAAGTCATCGTTCGCTTCACTCAGGCCATCAATCTTTTAGCCACTCTCACCTCTCCAGTCCCTTGCCTTCCTCCCTTTTCATCCTCTCTCTCCTCACCTTCACCGCCTTCGCCGCTTTATTCATAAATCCACCTTCTTTGTCTCCATCTCTTTCTCTCCCTTCCCTCTTGTGATGTACCTTCCTTTCTGTTACTCTGTTCTTCGTTGTTCCCTCTATTCTGTGTCATAAGTATATTAAAATGCGAATTGTGTTAGTGAAAATAAAAGTTGAAACTAAATACTTGACATTACAATACGTTACTGCATAAAATCGTCAAATGTGTTACAGACTTTGACAAAAAATGCTTGAATTTAAGCAGATATTGAATATGCAGACGATATATATCCGAAGTTTTTCTTCTTTTTTCTAGTAGAGAAACCCATTTAGGTAGATTTTTTTCTAAGATATTTTTTGTATTTTCGCCAGAACTCATAGGCTCACCAATAAACAAATCTAATTTTAAAATACCTTTTCTTTAAAAAAATGGGACTAAGTTCAGAGTGGCTTGTCTACTAGTTTCCAGGATTATCTCAGTGTCTAAGTTCTTTAGTTACTGCTTTCGCATAACTCACTCTGTATTCTTTTCTGCTTTTTTGCCTCGCTCTGAACTTTTTCTCGATATTTGTTCAGCTTCTATGCACCGTTATCTTATCAGACTGAACTGTCTTACCCATTTACGGTTATTTCTAACTTTTTCATTTCATCCTTAAATCTATATCTATATTTAAATTATACGTCATATCATCTGAATTCCGAGAGTATAATCCGCTTCTAATTCCTTCTTTTCTTGCATCTCTATTATGTCGACGAAATCAATACAAGCTAAACATTTTTTTCTATTTTCAAAAATATGGTTTGGTTATATTTCCTTTGTAAGTATATATTGCTTTTTGTTTTCAATTTAATAATTTATGTCTCGAAAACTAGCTCTATCGTCATTAACGTTTCGACAGGCTGATTTAAAAAGATATATCTTTCATATCTCTTTATTCAAATTTTTTAGATCATGAGAGTCATCCGACAAGAACGATTTTCCAATTCATTTTTTCTCGTTTTTATATTTTCCGGAATTCCATGGATTATGAAACCAACTAATATTTTTACTAAAAGCTATTAAGGTGTAATGATCTCTGTTTTGGTCTTCATCACCTAAGATTTTCATATTCCGTTTCCCTTGTATGATTGTCCAACTTGTTTCAAACCTTTTTATAAATATATTTCTTTGCATATTATCTCTCTGAATATCAGAATTGAAGGTTTGTGTTGCTGACAATTCAGCTTAATTTTATTACTTTTCCCTGGGCCGTTCTTTTCAAGCACCCAAGTATTGCATTTTTTCTCGACTACTTTATGGGTTAAATCAAAAAGAACCTGTGTTAACATTGGTGTTAAACTTAATGACATTACTTTTATGACTGTTAAGATGACGGAATGATTTTTGAAAAGTGACTTGAAAGGTATTGACTTTGAGTTTAAGTAGCAATCCAAATAACAAGGGCAATATTTTTTTAAAGCTTCCGTTTTTTTTTAAATTTGATTGTTTTGGTTAAATCCTGAAGCAGTTGTTAATGTATCAAACTTTAATTGGCGGCACTCAGGGATGTAAAGCTTCAGGAAGCTGAGCGATGCGTTGTGTAGGAACTAAACGAAATGAAAGTGGGCAATGATTTATTTGAATAGATTGCTTTACACATTTTCGAGTTTTAAATACTCGATATCTGAAATAAATGGCGGATACCAAATTCATTCAATATCCATTGTCTCTTGCGTTTATGAGCACCATGAATAAAAGCACCCTTAACTTCTAACGGTTTATAAGAAAGAATAATTTTTAATTTTCTCTTTAATTAAGTACAACTATAGCGACTCTTTGTTCACACATCAACCACCAAACATGCCTCCTGTTCTTAGCACTTTTCGCTCTTTCTGGTCTATCTCCTCCTAAAATCTTCCTCTTGTCTCCTTAGCCTTGCGGCATATTTAATAATTAGGGTTGTTTGAGCGAGATATCATTTTACATAAGCCTCACTTATTTCGGCCTTGCCATATATATATATATAAATAAATAAATAAATATATATATATATATATATATATATATATATATATATATATATATTTACATATAAAAATATCATATAAATATACACACACACACACACACACACATATATATATATATATATATATCATATTTTTAATGATAATAAGATATCAGCCACTTATCCCAATGCTATTCCAGTAATTTGCCAAAAAATGCCTGTCATTTTTCATGGTAAATGTTAAAGGTGTGCACCGCAGAAAAACTTTTTTTTTAAACAAAGAATTTTTCAGGGGTAGATGTCTTCACAAAATTAATTGTATGAAATTTTTTAGTACTGCTATAAATAAGTCAATTTCAAAAAGCAATTAATTTCACAGAATCTTTAAAAAAACCTAAGATTTCAAAGGCGTTTTCACAATGTAGCGTTAAAAAATCGGTCAAGTTTTAAATTTATTGATGTATTTCTTGCAAGTCTCTGTGAATTTAAGTAATCGAATAGGGCGTTTATTAATTGCTCAATTTATATTGTGATGCCTATTTTATGCCACTTAGAGGCGCGTAAACTTATAATTTAAATGTGTTTTCCATGATGGCTTGGAAAAAAAACTCGCACAGAGCACCTCTAGAGCATTGGACCGACCTCATTCATACACGCTATCGTCGGAGAGAGGGCTGTGAAGCCCTCGGACGAAAACTCCATCCCTTCACCTCCACCGACTCCCTTCTCAAACTCCATTCATCGCCTTCCTCGCCAATCCCTCCCTCCCTCACTCCTCCCCCGCCCACCCCCCTCTCGATCCTTCACGACTCCCCGTGGAATACCCTCCCTCTTCCCCCACCCTCCTACCGAAAACCCTGACAACCGTCGAACGCCCCCGCCGCATCTGAACCCTTTTTTCCACACCTCCCCCCCCGTCCTTGTGAGTCAATCCTAACCCTTTTTCCCTCCCTCCCCCTTTCCCCATCTCATCCTTTAACCCTCGTGTATGTATGTACTACTACCACTGCCTGCCTACCCATCTCTTCCCCTCTTCCTTCCAACCCGCTCGCAACCCCCCGCTGTACTTCGGCAGTTTGCCCTTCCCGCTAAACCCACTGCCCCAGAATTCTCTTTTCCAATGCCCTCCTGGAGGTCCCATCTTATAACGGGGGAGGCGAAAAGGGTAGGAATATCCCTCCGAAAACTTCCTTCGAGAAACCCAAAAATCTCTCGGAGGCGGTGGAAATCGCTGCCGGAGGTCTACTCTGTCATCCTTTACTTCGTCATCTCTCCTCCCGAACTCCTCCTCTTCATCCTCTCGTCTTTCGCTCTCTCTCTATCTCTCTTTTTCCATTCTTATACTTATTATCTTCTTTCTCAACCCTTTTCGAGCACTTCATCCCGGTCTCGTGAGACTCCTCGGGTCTTCCTTCATTTTTTTTGTTAAAAAAGAAGACAATTTTACTGTTTTGATATGGATTGATCTGTGGGGAGGTGGGTCGGACATTGGTGATACCTCATGTTTCTTCTTTTTCCCGGCAGCGGGCGCGGTGCTTCATCTTCCTTATACCGTTGTCTAAAGCCCCCCCAAAGCACACACGGACATGTCGATCAAGGATCATCATCGATATTCCCCCGCTCATATTCGACAGAAGCAAATATACGTTCACCAGCAAGGCGCATTCGTCTAACTCACATTATGTCCGGACGCATTCAGGAATGACGTCTATTTCAGGGGCGGCTGACGCAACCTCTAGTACTTGAATTTATCTCCAGTAAAAACATGTTACGATTACAATTGGAGTACAAAGATCGTAGACTCGTGGTTGTAATATTATGACGGTTTCTTCCCAGTATGGTGATCTAATTCTTAGCTGAATAATTACATATGTATTAGCAAAATTATCAAATATGAAAACTATGTGACTGCTATTTTGTCTCACTCATTTTGGTGTTTTTCCACGTATTTTTTCGTGCTCATCGGAAAATTTTGACCTCAGGCAATTTATTTGGTCACACGTGATTCAAACTTTATTTAGTTTCATTAACCCCCTGATGAAATTCCATTTAAATGATTTCCCTCTCGGTCGCACATGTTCGTCATTGTAATTTTAGAATGCAAATGACTTTGAAATCGTTCTCGAATGAAAATGGGACTAACCACATGTTGGAAGTATACTTGTGACTTTCCTCTAGTGCTTTTTGAGCATTATTCACTTCGAGGCATTTTTGCTTAAATTCAAACCCATTTAATTCCCTGAAATCTTAAAGTTAAAGCTCTTAGATAAAGAGCTTAGAATCTAAAAATGAATGGCCATAGTGTGATTAAGTTTTGCCACCAGACTCTTTAAAATATACTTCCCATACCATCCATTATTGTCAACAATAGGAAAGGCTTCGACGGCCTCAGTTTCTCTCAAGCGAATGAAATCGCTTGTTTGTCCACCTCTGATTCCATTTATATCCAAGCCATGGCAATGACTGGTCACTCAAGCGTTTTAAAATTAATTTTAATGGAAGCCAAATAAACGTCATGCTACAGAAATGTTTGCTTGTAGTGTCAAGGATGTCGGAGTTGGGCAGTGTGATGTGAGGGGATGTGCCTCGAAGGAATGCCGCAGGTTACACTAGCGAACACTGCACCTCCCTGCCCTCCACGGGTTCAACCTCTAACCCCTCCGTAGGAATCTTTTTGCCTGTGGTGGGGCCTTACCTGTGGGGTTTCGGTGGGGACCGAAGGAGTCCCATGGGGAGGGGAAGACCTCCGGGGGCGGGGAGGACGGGGGGAAGAGGCTTGGGTTTGTCGAGGGGGCACATTCCGGATTGCAGCCGATTGGGACGCCTTAATCACTCAGCCATCGCGTAATTATCCCTCCCGCTCACCTGCCTCCCGAATGTCTCCACCCCCTTCTGTAACCCTCCACACCCCCCGCTCCCTTCCCTCTCTCTACCCTTCCCGCTCCATCCTTCCTTCACGCTACGGTTCCGCCCACTGAGCTGACCTGCCGATCCCTACACTATGCAGTGCTGGCTTCTGATGATGAACTACGGTGACTCTTCAATGATTTGCCCTGCTTCATCTGTTCTGTCTCATCACCAGGGGATGTGGTGATGTCATAAGAATGGTGGTTTTTTATTCTGAACTTACACATCTGTAGCTTAAATTTGCTTGCTTGGTTAGTTAGTTCATTTGGACTCAAACTATTCTGTGCGAATTATGATATCTGTGCGAAATAACACAGTTGAGAAAGGACTACAAATGCCGTCAGCTTCTGTGCTTGCAATGAGCCGATTCTCTCCAAGAGAAATTACTAATTTTTTTTACAAAAGTTCAAAAAGAAGAGTGGAATTGATATTTTAAAAATTTGCTCCTAAAATTGCCTTAAAAATTTTCGATTATGCTATCCGAAGTAATAAATTCGAGAAATAAAGATGCAAAGAGCGTAGAACATTTCTAACGCTTACCTTGGATACTATGCATGTAGTGAATCTTGAAACGGGATTTTTATATTCCATTTCATGTAAATCTCCCGCCTTTGCCACTGGCACATGATTTTTCTTGTGATCTTCAGTCAACATTTTACGAATCCACCGAGCACACAATTTCGGAAGGCTAATTTTTCAGTCATCGTTTCATAAAGAACTACTTTTAACCCTTTGGGGCATTGTTCATGAAGTTCAACAATGGTTATTGCCTGTATTCTCAAAACTTTAATTCAATCATATGGAGAATTTATTAACGGACAGCAATCACGGACAGCTTTCAGTTACTTCCAATGTGCTCGTCACATCTTCCTAACTGGTATTAACGACACCAATTTGCCACGATTTGACTATTTATTAAACTTTACCTGCAGTCAGAGACAAATTTCTGACGAATTTTAGTAGCAGCCTCTCTTGTCTCATGCAAAAAAGTAATCACTGAACAAACATCGCACGTGGCCGGATTTGGAATCCACTTGGCCGTTTGATAATGTACATTGAGAGGGCAACACTATCGTATTTACGGGATGGGAAATGTTAATTCGTCTGGGTTACTTAAAGGGACATGACAGTGCTTACAACCGTTAAAAAAAACTTTCATTGAACTTCATCAGGCTTGTACCTTTCTTTTTGGATGTCGTTCAATCGACCATATTTATATTGTCCTTGGTGCATTTTATTACTGCTCACCAAAACAGTGTAATGGAGGGAGAACATTTTTCAGAAAACTTGTTACATCTTAGTTTTTTGCAAACTTTTCCAAGTATCAAGTGTATCATCATGCTTGAAAAAAGGTAGACCTTACTGATGTTTTGAATGCAGAAACTGAAACTCGGGTATTTCATGAATCTTTTCTTTCCTGGAGAATATATGTAAACCGAAAAAGTTGCCCATTTCTCAATCTTCATTCTTGTGGAGAGCTTATACTGCGATTTTACTTCGCAATAACATAGATCTGTCTTTTTTTTCAGCAATGTTGCCCTTTGACTTTATCATTTGAGGTGTATGGTCTAAGCCTTCTAATGTAAAAATGTTTTGAAATAATATTTTGGACGAATTTTTCTTGTATGCTTGCAAATTAAGTCTTGGCTGTAAAATTTAAACTCCTAATAAAGCTGGAGTAAACTTTTAGCTGAGATTTGATTGTGCGTTACACATAAATGTCGCTAAATGCTATAAATTTCTATGATAATCTCACTTAATTTTATAATCCTATGCTATCATTTGAGGTGTTTATTCGAGCAATGTTCTAGGAGTAAGTAGTTACATATCTGTGTCAGCTAAATTACTGGTTAGTGACACGGTTTGTTTAATTTTGTGTTTACAGGTTAGCTCTACGTTTCCGTCAAATAGGCTGATGGATATCACGTATTACTGATGATAACAATCCTTTTTTATTTCATGGAATATGACCTAATTAGAGTTTACCTTCATTATATCAATGTAATCTCCTCTGTTTAATTCGCTCGCGCAGAAAAAAATATTCCAAATGTAATGAGGGTGACATTTATAAAACTTATTATCTTTGGTATGAGAGGCTGTAATTGAGTTAAAAATACCATCTCAATCATTTCATTGACATATGTAAAGATCAATTTCATATCCTATGCGGAGTTCTGTTGTGCTAGCCTACGTTAGTAATGCTCATCTGAGACATCACTTTCCACACTTAAGTTTATTTCACGTTCTCATGTGAATATGTTTGTGTTATTTGTACATCACGAAAAATAGAATCATTCCTCTATCAAAACGGGAAAATTTTGGCTTATCCATTTTCCATCCATGCCTTTTGAAATATGAATGAGCGATCATGAGCAGTTCTAGGAGTTGCCTTGAAACAGGTTGGGGGAGCTATGAAATATCCAGCTATTGTTTTGACAATGTGTGGATATTACCTGGAATGGGAACACGTTATCGAGCCATGGAAACTGGTGAGGAAAAGAAGGAATAGAGCGATACGAATGTGTCATTTGAAATTGATTTTAAAATGTGATGTTGTGCTGAGTGGGGTATGAATGCGATATGGATTTTCTAAGGGATATTAATTCATTGTGCCGAAATATACCAGTTACGACTTTTACTAAACATCCCTCATCAATGACTGATAGAGCGTGTAGTATAAATGCAATTATTCATCACTATTGGGCGTTCAATCCTAAGATTGATGGACTGCAGCCCTCCACCCTTCCCTGGGTTATGCTGGTTGCCTTATCTCCTGGCATCTCTTCTCATGTATGTACATTTCTCTTTATCTGATCCATGAACTCGTTTCTGGGTCTTCCTCTGGGGAATTTTCCCTCCATTTTACCTTCAATTATGTTCTTCACAAACCCATTGTCTCAGGGAGTATCCAATCCATCTGGTTCTTCTTCTTTTTATGGTGTTCCATATGATCCTTTCCTCTTTTACTATTCTGTACAGCTCATCAATTATTGCTATGAATACAATGCAATTAATGATATTAATACTAAATGTTGGCATTAACTCAGTAATGTTCATCAATATCTACGTTGCGTTGCATATTTTGCGTTATAACAGTTTTCCCGACTTCTTAAAACTTTCTGTCCTTAAAAGAAAGAGTATTCAAACGGAGTGTACAGCGGACGAGGTTATTGTGGTGCGATTTTGAGCGTTCGCAATAATACCGGTAAATTTTGGTAATAATGATATTTTTATGGATTCACCCCTAAATGTGATTATTTAAATCGCTTAACTATGCCTTTACGTCAAGTTAAAGATACGGTAACTTTTACCTATGTCAGCTATCTGAAAACCCTGCGCTAAAATGATTTATTATTTCAAAATTTTTTTTATACAATTGATAGAATTTAAAGCTATTTTGATACGAATTGCGATATTGGGTGTCTCCGTTTGGCTAAGTTGACCGTATTTGCCCACTTTACTCGTCCGTTTTTGCATTTACAAGGTATTTCCCCATATTTTATTTCGAGGCCCCACCCCAAGCTATGACGCCGAACTTGGTAACACACAGGGCGGTAAAGTTAACCCTAGTCTGTCGTTCAGATTTCCGCTTTCACTTACCCCTCATCGCACTGCGGCACTGGCAGCTGAAACGTGCAGCCATAAGAAAGTATCTGAAAGAAAAAGCGCCGCACTAGAGTTAGAGTGGAACAGAAGCGACCAGAAGGGGTGGATGGAGCCGGAGAAGCGTGTCAGAGTTCAAACCGACGCCGCAGCCGAGGACATCCGAGGCCTTGTGGGACTGCACGAGCTGCGGTCTTCAACTTGCGGGGTCCTCTCTACTAGAGGGTGGGTACATATATACATGAGGTTGGCTGAGGGCTGGTTGAGAAGGGATTCTCTGCAAAAATAAGATGAGGGAGGCGGATTCCGTGGAAAGGGATCTCGATGGTGGAGTTTTGGGAGGGAACGAAAGATTCAGAGACTTTGGTCCCCATTGTGTTTCTCTGAGCGTCCTGACATGCTTTGCGGCGGTTAGATGGGCTGCAGGGACGGTGGAGGTGAGGAGGAGGAGAATTAGGAGGGAAGGGGTTCGGCGAAGCGTGCCCTAACAGATGAGGAATAGTTTCTGAAAATGTCAACTCAAGGAGTGGTTTGGAAAGCGAAAGTCAGCTTGAGCTATGTTCAAGCGGTTGCAGATACAGAAACGCTAAAAAAAAGCTGCGAGATAGGACGGTAGAACATACTGTGTGGGGGAAATGGCATTCCACCCGGATGGTCCTCTGTCCTTGAGATATTTATTGTTCCGTTTTATTAGGAGACAACCAGGTTTAAGCAGATTTATCGAATGGCTCTCCTCCTCAAACTCTTAGGTTGTGATTACAGCAAGAAAATTGGCAATACTCCGCTAGTACTCTACCAAGATGCCATTTCGTTTCTCGAATAATCCTCGTTAAATCATTTTAAAAAAGGTATTTACTGAATCTCTTCAAACATCTTCTTATCCTAGGCTTTCCTCGCTGCAAAGTCAGCTCCACATAGTAAAGTAACATTTCGTTTATAAAATATGATCACTTTGATAGATTGATGAAGTACTTTCGGTGTGGTATTAGGGCTATGTATTTTGCCGGGGCTAATTTAGCTATTTCAGCTACAACCGTATATCTACAATTTGAGGGACTGAACGAAAACCTTTAATGTGAACAGCTGAATAACATATCATGCGCCTCTATACGCCGTGAATAGAACGAACATGTTGGTATACCATATTGATGTTGTAATGAGCAGTTTATCATGGGTGTAATAGGTTTTCCCATTTCTAATGGCCTCGATCTATATGCTACTTTTGAAAATCTGTTTACACACATTGGATATTGTCCAATGAAATATGAAGCACTGTGTGCAGAAGAAAAATTTAAAATTATATTATTATATGCCAAGCTGAAATATTGATAAAATAATATACTTGCCGGTGAAACATTTTCTAAGAATGGATGCGGTTTTCAACAGCACAGGCCTTCACAAATTCAGGTTATCCAAAGCATTCTACCTTTCACATATACACAGATTCCCTCAAAGAATGTGAAAAATGTATGCATATCATACAAAAATTACACGTGAGGTGGAGTGTGGTAGATTATTCTAGATCTTCGACCGGAAGCTTGAGATTCGAGTGTTGAACTAAGGGTCCTGGTCACTCTTTATGAGCTATGAAAATATCGACTCCCATTGGCTCTCCCATTCCGTTCAACCAGTTTTCTTTTGCTCAGATGGCTTGCCAAGTACTTTCGTGGGCACTAAAAGGGAGTGTTCTTCGTTTGCTGTTTAACAATTTTCCAAATATTTCCGACGATATCAGCTAAAAACTTCATTCCTCCGTTACATGACAACTACACATTCTAAAAATTTTCGTAGGATTTTCCTGGAAGATTAGATTAGCAAACGCGTAAAGGTATATGCTCCTAATCTTTTCATGGCTATATTTTCTTCCCAAATTATAAATAATAATTAACTTGTAGGCATTTCTAAAATAGCCGAACACCATCTCAGCGGCCCCACTCATAATTTCAACTTTGAGGAGACAAGATTAATTGCTAGAGAAATACGCTATTACCCAAGAATAATCAGGGAGGCTATAGAAATTGTAAAGAGACCGGAGAAGGTCAACCGAGAAGACGGTTACAAGTTGAGTAGCAGTCTGAAACGAATTTTTTCATATTTAAATTCCGGCAACAATGGGAGTCCAGACTCGTATATATAAAGACGAGGGAGACTAAGAAGTCAGTTCAGTTAACCTGATGAAGCTGGCAGGAGGACCAGCGAAATATTGTTGTTTTCTTAAAACATACATCGCGGAATGAATCCATAAAAAAGGAACATTTATAAATAATAATATTTTTTCATATTTTTAATAATTTATGTAGTCTTTTCTATTTAATGAAAATTTTCAAATTTATTTACCAGTTTTCAGGACCTTCGATTGCGTACACATACTTTTGACGCGTTGTATTGAATGTATTTGTATTGTATGGTTACCCATCCCTATGAATTTATTTATTCCCTCATAAAAAAATTTGGGCTCGTTCGCTTGGGCTGATGCCTTAATTTTTTAATGGTGTGTTAACTATTTATTAGTTTTTCATGGAATGGTTGCTAATTTTCTTCTTATAAAAGCCTCTCCGTGAAAGTTAATCTATTTTTGAAACTTTGCTACGGAAGTTGTGTGATAAAAATCGATTGCCGGTATTTTTATATTGGATTTATTTCAAATTTGAAAGGTATACATTTTTTTAAAATGGGGACCCTGATAGGGACCAAACGGAGTTTTTTCTACATTCCCTCAATCTCTATAAATGATCTATCCGCTGCAGATTTTGGGATTATTTTTTTTCCAAAATGCATCCTCATATCATATTGACATGAATCATAAGTCATATGTCGCCGGATAGATTCCCTCTTCCGTCAAAATTCTAGCCAATCACGACGAGGAGTTGTTCGGGGCGCGACTCTTATCCTCGCCGGGCGTGATATGTGATGACCCACTTCGATCGCGGGAGGAATGAAAGGTCTTTCGCCCGTCGCACTTCCGCATCCTACCCGCTCCTCCTCCTCTACTAATTTCACCTGCTTATGAGAGAGAGGGAGGCTTCTCATCCCCGGTTCTCACTCTGCCCGTAAGAAAAGGTGCTGCGTCAGTCCCTCCATGAAAATTCGCCCGCTGCGTTGGCTGGAATAGAGAGGAGAGAAAAAAATAGAGAAACCAAGGCGAGCAGTATTGAGACATTGAACTCGCCGAGTGCGGATAATGGTTGACGTACCACGTTACCGACGTGGAGACGATTGGAGGAAAGGGGAAGAGGGGGGGAAAGAGACGGTTTGGGGATTTGGGCGCTGGGAAATAAAAAAAAGAAGAAAGGATTTCCCCCACGGTCGAAGGAACGTTTAATTTCGGACAGTAATCGTTTAATTTCCGAACTCTGCCGGTAACGACACGGATTTCGTCCGTTCACGGCAGTTCTCTCCACCCCCCACCCTTTGTCTCCTCCCCTCCCCCATCCCCTGGGCCAAAGTACCATCTGATGAAGAGCTGGAGGGCGTACGGAAAGGGGAATGTGATGGGTGAACGGGAAAAGGGAATTGTGGGAAGGGTCCCCATCGAGTGTGGAGGACATGTCGTTGTCTACGGACTGCCCACTCTCGCTACCCCATTACGCCTTCCGATTCACCCCACCCGACATTAAAGCCTGCGCGTCACTCCAATATCAGCCTTCGCCCCTTCTGCCCAAAAATCTATCTAAGCATCGTCGATACATAAGTGTCAATATGCACATCGGGGCATCGGAGAAAGTGAGGATACTCTATATTATGAAACTCATGATATACAACATCATAACATTACACATACGAAACATATGTGGCACAGCATTAAAGAAACTAAGTTTTGTTAAGCGTATAATAGGAAGGTACTCGGATGAAAAAGTCAAAGAGATGCTCCTTCGCTCTGGTTAGGCCACACCTCGAATACGCCGCGAGCATTTGGGACCCTGGTCATAAAGATTTAACCAAAAAAATTAATAAAATACAAAGGAAAGCAGCGCGCTTCGTTAAAAACTGCTACGGGCGTACGTGTTTCACCACTTTTAGATGGATTAAGGTGGAATCCCCTAGAGGCTACACGCTAGGCTTAGGTTGCTTGAGAAATTCAGAACTGATGCTTTTCAGAGCGACGCACAGAATATTATTATGACTCCTCACTACATCTCTTGGTTTGACAGATGCGATAAAATAAGAAAGATACACTGCCGACCAGATAGGTACAAAAACTCGTTCTTTTCTCACACAATAAGGGACCACAATAAAAACTGAGCTCCAATTAACACACCCCAATAATACATGTCACCATTTCATCTTCCAAAAAGTTACATCTTTACACGGCTGGTGACCTAACACCCCCTGTCACACGCCTCTGCGGCGGCTCGCAGGGTATTATGTAGATGTAGATAATATAACATCAGTGCGCTAGTTACTCATAGTCACTCATCATATCTGCCCACGAATTTATCAATTGGAAGAGGAATTATGGATTGGAATTTTCCGTTGTATTTTGTTTTAGTATCAGCCCATCTTTTCTAAACAGTGGTGATTTAATTTTAAGTTATGTAGATTGATAATCGTAAATCATACAAGTCACATTTCCTGAGTCATCTCGACTCATCGCCAGATTATATCGTTTTCATCAGCAGTCAATTTGATTTCTGGGTTTTACAGTTAGGTATGTATTTGTTTGTTATTGTCCTCATGAATTTTTGAATTGCATATGTTTCCAATGGCATGATATGAGTTACAGTTTTTTTATGACGTTAAAATCGTGATGTGAGTGAAAAACATCTATACTAACATTTATATGTTAAAAATTACCTTAGCAGATAACGATTGTGAGTTCATCGACCAAACTGGTGCATTGCTTACTAACGCTCAAATTATTACATTAGATGTATATCGTTCTGCTAGGAATGATCATCCAAGAATTAACCCTCTCTGTGCCACCGCAATTGGTTTATATCGAAATTAAAAATCGCCCCACAAGGCTGCGGGATATTTTAATTTTAAGAAATGCTGTAGTAATAACATTCAAAGGCTTTAGGCGTAACGATTTGGAAATCCATTATGCAAGTGAGAGACAAAAACATTTTATGTATCCACTGATATTTAGCTATTGTGTGTACAAGGTACATGTAGTTTTAAGGCATTTGGGTCATGCTCAGGTTAATATTTTGCCTCTGAAGATGATGCCTGTACATTATTACTTATTGTACTTCATACCTACAATATTAAAATATCAGTGGAAAGATAAGTTATTATCTCTCACTTGCAATATTCCTAAACATTGATTCCGAATAGAATGACGCAAAATTAGTCCAAACTTTTCACAAAATAGTAGAATTATTTTGATAACCCTGAAAGTTCTTACCTGTGCCGTGATTACATATGGTTGATATGTAAAAGAAACATCGGGTCGACTTCGATGTGTCAGCCTCAGGGCTTATATCGTTCTAGCTCTGAGGCCTCTGCAACTTCCAGCCTTCCCGTTCCCTTTTTGTGGCCTCGCCGGTCCAACCGGCTCCGTTACCTTTTCCTCTCTACAGCGTCCTCTTTGCCGTCGGCCCTACTAGTTCATATCGACCCCTTACACTCTCATTCCCTATTCCCCCTTCTCCCTCAATCTTTAGCCTACTCCATCCTTCTCTCTCTCTCCAATGGCATCAGCCTCATGAACACACCCAGTCCGTTGCCGCCCCTAGCAAAGTTACACACCAAACTGCCCGCGGGCCTCGTCGTGCACAGCTATTCTTCTTTCCTGTCTCCTTCTGCATAGTCCCTCCGACTTTTTATCCCTTCATGCTCTTATACCTCCTCCTATCCATCTCAATCAAAGTTCGTGGGCTTCGTCTCCATCAGTACTCAAGACTATTCCTTATCATTGGTTCGTTTTTGTGGCCCGAAATTTTGTTTGTGCTACCGATGTCAACATATTACAAATAAAATTTACTAATAATAAAAATTCAATATCAATATGGCGCATATTCATTTTATGATTTTTAGGTATTTCATCTACAGTTTGCTTCCATGAGTATATGCAATAAGGAATCGTTTAAATTAAAGTTTTACCTGAATTTAGGATGAATGAAGATGCTTAGTTATCTCTTTTGTTCCGCAGCATTCGTTTTACTACCTTTAATTTATTTATGTAATTCCTACTCTCTGTGAGGTATTTCCATAGCCATCCCACTACTTAACCTGGGTATGAAACATTTCGTAAAATATTTTTTACGGTAAACAATGAAAATGGAAAATATGATAAGATAAAGAATGCTGGCAAAAATTTCACCAAATTTATCTCTTCATCAGCAGTTTTTAGCGACCAAATGAGACAAACGTACCGTTATATATTCTGTTTCATGCTGATAAAAATGTATTGAATGTTGCATCAAGTACGATGCTTGCTAAAAATTCTTTGTCGATCTTGTATTCTAATCTCTCAATGCTATACTCGGAGCATTTTCATTGGCTACACATCACGAGATAGTATGCTGTTGACATGAAGTGTCCGTTTTCCAGGAGTGAACTTTGATATTAACTGTTAGTTTGTTGGAAAAATATATTTGATATTGTTGAGATGGGTATCGCCGCTATGTTTAAGCCAAGTAAAACAGAATGTACTCACTATATTGTTTACCAAATGAAAGGTTTTTCGAATAGGAATAAAATAGGGTCTCAGATTCTATGTTGTTTATAGTCCCTGTGATCTTAGCTTTCACTCGAAGTTCAAGTTAAGCACGCATTTCTATAATTTTGTTGTTAATGTGCCAAAACAATGCGCATAATTCAAATGGTTCAAGTATCTCAAAGATTTTATGACAGTTTTCAATGCTTTTAATTAACTTTTTTAAACATATACATTTAAAAAACAATTCAAAATCAACCTGATTAACACATTATAACGCAATGTTAATGTATTAGGATAAAATTCATCCATTTTTTATCAGGTGGAAATAATTTCTGAAAGAGTCTATTCAATGAAAAACTTTGAACCGAAATTTTTTCTTAATCCAAAACCATCCAACACTCCCGTTGGAGGTTTGTAAAATCTATGTTAGCCCTTCTTAACTGATAACACTTCAGGACTCATGATTGTGAATACTTTATGTGAATATTTAACGAAATTTTTCACCTTGATATTTGAAATCGAAGAAGAAATTGGTGAACACAAATTATCATTTAGTCTGAATTCAAGTCTAACTATCTCCTCCACTTCTACCAAATTTTAATCTACCTGTATTTCCTCAAATTCACTGAACATAACTCAAATAGTTGCGCGTTACGCTCTTCAGATAGCGTTATGAAAATCATGTGCTATGTTCTGTTCTTTAATCGATTTTTCTTTAATCTCAGCATCATTAGGTTTGTTTGGTCATGTGCTTCTCAAATGCTTGACAATGGAACTTTATCGAATCTATCGCAAAGCGTGGGCTACAGTAGGGAAGTCCATCACTTGTCTTTTTGGAAACCACTTCGGAGCGTGATTCAATAAGATGGTGATCCCCATAAAATTCCTTCCGCTCTGCGGCTTCCATATTTCCATGAAACGCATGTTAATGTGGGTCTGCAAAAGTTCCAAATCCGATTTTCTTTTATGAGCGTGAAGCCATGCTGAAATCTTTTAATAATTTTAGGAAATCTGAGTTACATTTCAAAAGCGTGTTTCCGGCTCACTGCTAGCGCTTTCTCTTGAATTTTCTGACCTTCAGTGGGCATATTGCCGCTATTTTTGCCTTGTTTTCTCCCTAAGAGGCCGGATTCTTCTCCCTCTCCCATTCCTTCGTCCTTGACTGTCTTTGTTCTTTATCTGTCATTTCATTGTCAAAGGTCCTTTTTGTTCTTGTATTTCATTGCGTTCTTCCTCGAATATTTTCTATCTCATATATTATATTCTACGACCCGGGGCAGGGCGTACAAGAGCCTTCAATTTCACCTGAATGAAGCGTAAGGCCACTCACTTCCCCCCCTTCGTTTTCCGACCCGCTCCTATTTTCATTTTTCTCGGCCTTGCGCTTTTCCCAGACTCGTGCTTTCTTCCCTATCCCCCTTCTCAGTCAGTACTTACTCCCTTTTCTCTCTCCATCCTCTCGGCCCTGTCCTCGTTCCTTTCGCCTCTTAAGGCGACCCCCCCCCCTCACATCTAGAGTCTCGTCCTGCTCTTTACCCTTTAAGTCATCGCGTGTTCCTCCAGCGTTATACCCTCAGCCGCCACCTATATCTCTCTCCTTTTGCTTCACAAAACTCCCTTTTCTTCTTCAGCTCTCCTCAATCGTTCCTCTTCGCAATGCCCATTTGCTCGTGAGAGCGAGCACATATTTTTCCTTTCTCCAGAGAATCGATATCGTAAATCCGGCATGATTCGATTTCATCTCATTTATCTTCTGTTCGACGCCGCGAAAATCGATACAACCGGATTTGGACGCAATTCAAAGGGCTTCTGGCATCAGAATGATGTCCTAGTGTCCTTTACGGGAATCTTACCAATACAGCTGTAGGTTATGTGTAGACTTATCTGATCTTTTGGGGGTTTCGTAGAAGGAGAAAAGCTAGAACGTTCACATACATCCTTTTAGAAACGCGTTTCTCATCCAATCGTTCTGGCGAAAGAAAGCTTTACGTCAGATTTTATTCGGATATCTATATAACATTGGTTCTGTTTTGGACTGGTGTGTGAAAAAATTATTTGCTTGCTAAATATATGACCGTGATCCGGAGAAACGTAATGGAATATTCTTGCCTGGATCTTACCTCAGTGGTATCGATATTGGTGCGGTAAAATCGTCTTAAGCCGCACGCGAGGCTTGGGTATTTACGAGTGCTACTTGGCGAGAGAGGATCGGGCTTGGGTGCTCTCATACATCCTCATGTTTACCCTTCCCAAATGGCTGTCCGTAAATTTATCCCGAGTCGAAGGCACCTATATATTACTCTTGTTTATTCTCGTACTAGTACCGGTAATTCCTACCTCCCAAAGCACTCAAATATCATCGGCATTGCCGTGTATCTCCCGTGTACAGAGTCGCAATGAATCACTGAGGCGAATGCAGCGGAGAGTTGTGGCAAGAGTATAACCTAAGTTGGCAAATGTACTGGACGATGAATCCATAAATGTAACGGTATTAAATTGGTCTATGATGTTCTGTTTTCATTATTGGTGAAAGTTATAAATTGCCAATAGAGTGACTGTGTTGATTTGGTGATAATTTTTTACAACATTTTTAGAGTATCCTCCTTATGTTCCATTAAAAATATTAACGTTTTATATAAAAGTGCGATTATTTCCGTCTTACTTACCATTTCTTTCCCGGTATTGTTATAGGCTAGCTCGATGTTTCAAGGAAAAATGCGCTTCGTTTGTAGAAAATCGGGGTGGAGCATTGCCATTTTGCGAAAAGAATTGGGTAAGATTGGTAGAATTTGACTTTCATAACAATTTTTTTTACTTTAATGGAGTGTGACTATCCTCGCAGCCTGCTTAGAAATTCATTTAGGCGTGGTTTCATTAGCCCCTGGTCTAATAATCCCTAGTGATGACACTATACTAGCGGCCACAAATTGATGTTCGGGCCCAAATGGAACATTGCCTACTTACAAGCCGTCTTCATCTCGCTCTCTTTCACCTTCCCTCTATTTTTTCTCGCTTGTTTTTTGTACCTCTTCCCGATTCTTTATTAAGGCTCTCCTCGCCCGCTGTCGTCTGAGCTCATCATCCCATCCTCCCATCTCTGCCACTTCCTCTTCCTTCCCGCTCAGCGTTGGTACCTTCGCCCAATCCCATTTCGTCTCCCTCTTCTTCCCCCTCCCTCTTCCTCGCACTCTTCTCCCCTCCCGCTCTCTGCCTCCCGCACTCAGTCCCCTCCGCCCTCCAATCCCTCCTCACGTCTCCACGAGTCCCATTCCTCTCTCCCCACTCTCCACTCCTCCACACCATCCGCATTCTCATTTGCATCCTCAGCCCTTTTTTAATCGCGTTTGCGGAGGAATTCTCTCTATGTTCTACTCCGTGAAGACATCCGTTCTCCTGACCACGCTCTGAGTGTATATCCTCGGTAAAATGAAGTCTAGTACTTATTTTGTAGATTTTTGCAGTTAATTATGTATATTTGGTATTCATTGGGTTCTGCGAGTATTTTTTGTATTATTTTTGCGCCAGCAGAGCACGGCGAATCTCACAAAAATAATATAAAAAATACTCGCAGAATCCAAAGGTTACCTATATAGTCCAGCACATTCATAGATCTTCATAAAATTTTCCCTGGTCTTCATTTTTGAGCCTCTTCTTGTTTTTGTGGAGAGAACTCGAACCGTTTTTACGATTTTTTATTCCACCTTGACTAGGGATCGGTCATTATGTGGCGTTCCTTCCGTTCTAACTATAAGTTTTTCTCCATCACCTTGAAACATTTGATGGCATAGTACATATATTATATTGCATGGTTGAATAAAAAGTATTGAACGGAAAGTCTTAAAAAGTAATGTGACCTGCTATTTCTTTTTCGACGAATACCTTTTAACTGCTCGGTGAACGGGTTATCTTTAAGCCGTTGAATACTAAAAAAAGGTCATTTTAAATATCTGTTTATGTATCCGAGTAATTATTTCAGTGAAAGTGTTGAACTGCAGTATACAAGACTTAATACTAAATCACTTTGGCTTAAATATGTTATTTTTGAGAAATTTTAGAAGAGGTTCTTCTTCTTGGTAAGTTACACGATTTAAGCTATGTTGATCAGCGCATTTTTCTGTTTGGATTGCATATTCTCCCTTAATGTCTTTAGCCAAATTTTTCCAATTATATCCTTTACTCTGTGATTTAACTATCAAAACTTCATGTTCCTAGTTTGAAATTTATTGTTTAGCGGAGTTTCTTTGAGAAAAAGAATGTATTACTGGTATAAATTATAGCTACCATACTCTGGTTCTTAGAAGTCGCGTTCATTCTTACGTTGGTAATAAAGTGATATGTAGATTATATATTTCATGTAAACCTTGCACCTAATTATACCGAATTAATGCCACCGTTTTTCAAAGGTTACATTTAGTGATTTGGTTGTCTTTGTATTTCTTGTCTTGGCTACCTTGAACTCGTTACAATTTCATCTTACTTTATTTTAATCCCAACATATCCTCTCTCAACGTCTGTTTTCATTAAAAGCGTGGTCGTATACAGTTTGAACTCCGGCGAGTAAGTATGCCAATTAAACTTTTAGCTGTAAAAATGACATTAGAATGGCCAAAGTCTATAGTGACATTGTTATTTTTTTGGTAGTGGTAGCATATCTAAGGAAATACTCTTTGGAGAGATATCTTTTTCATGTTTTAAATTTTGATAGCTTTCTGTTTAAGGTTGCAAAGAGACTTTTGCGTAGGATGAACAGAGTATTAGTGAACAGAGAACATTCCCATGCGCTTGGGAATGAACGGCATATGCAATTTTCTTTTACTGTTATTGCCAGATATGGAGCTCTGCAGAAGACATCACGGTCCTCTACGCCACACACTTCGGAAGTACCATGTAGAAACACTAGTGGCTTGCGGTGTGATTTTACTTAACCTCGGATCTTCAGTAATCGTACGTTTCTTGTCGTATACCTTTAGTTGGATTTCGTTCCTTTCTTGTGTATTTTTGTGTTCACTAGATAATATAGCAGTTCCTCTCCCGGCTCCAGCCTACATCTTTGTTTACTCCAAAATTATATTTTTGGCGATTCCTTCTCAAAGTTATTCCCGCAATTTTTTAAGTGGAATGATTCGTTCTATGGCATTCAAATTGTCTCCAAATTGGCGATTTGTAATGTTACTTACTTCTAAACACCTCCATACTTAAATCGATTAAGTATCTAAACTTTTCATTTACTAAAACGTTATATTTTAGTTCGCCATTGGTTTCATCTAAATACTTCAAAATTTGACGCAGTACTTGAAATATTTCTTTGCAGTTATGTAAAGTTCGTTGCATTTATTATGTGTGTCATGGGAATCACAATTTGAAGAGTTTAATTATTTTTCAAGCTACAGCTTTCGTCTTATGTGATGTTTCATTTGTTGGAAATATCTCATTATCTGATGAATAGCCAACACGCTTAGCAGTGGTCAGCCTACTTTTCTCTGGAAAATCTTAATTAAATAACACGTGTTTTTCTCTCTTCGCCGCCATTATATATTTACTTACATTGATAATGAACCAAATAAATTCATGTACGGTTTTTTGAATAGCCTTTGTAAAAGTTCGAATCATCATTCTCATAATGCTTACACTGAATTGCTGTGACAGTGTCAGCCAAGATATCGAATTGGAGTGATTGCTATGATATTGTTTTTCCAATTATAGTTGGAATTCCTTTGTTAGCGGATTTTTACTGCCGCTTCTTGGTTCTTTCTTCAGTGCTTTGTTGGAAGAATTCTAACGGCGTACGATGGATGAGACTGTGAAATCTCTCAGTGACTTTTGCTGAGGTCAATCGAACGACGACACTAGGTTTCTCTCCACCTTTTCTCCTCTCCCAAAATGTTAAAACTACCCATTCCATTCAACCCTTTAACCCCAAATGGGGAAAATGACCTTAGTTGTCGGTCTCCTTTCCCAAACAGCCAGCAAATAGCTATTCACTCTTGTCTCACAAACAGTGTCACACACAGGTGCCAAATCACGGCGATAATGTGATGATCAATGTGTTTCCAAAGGTAGCGGGTTTTTTTATTTTTCAATGTAAAACTCAGGACCACTTTTGATTCCCCTAGAATCGTGAAGAGTGTTTGCTGACGAATGTGAATTCACAATGGATGTGGATCGCCCGCAGGGGGAGCTTCGTGAAATATTAGCTTTTCTCCAAATAAGGGCATTTTTTACGCATTTCATGACGCAGGTCTCTCTGTTAACTCGATGGGGGGCGTGTCAACTGTATTCTATTCTTTACGATGCGCGATGATTTGAATATGGGTGGGGGAGGGTGAGGTGGGGTGAAGGAAGATGGAGGGGGGGAGAAGAAAGAAAGGGAGTCGGAGGAGAGGTTTGAAGCGATGAGCAGGAAGAGACAGAAAGAGAGATAAAAATAGGGAGAGCGAATGGAGGCCAACATCCCACTTCTCAAATCCTACGCAATGCGTATGTTTCTGTTTTTTTCTTCTCTTGCCTCCACCCGCCTTGCTTCCCACCTCCATGCAACCTGCTCCCCCTCCTCCAAAACACCTCCTATCTCGCAGCATATCTATCCGAGTTGCCTTCTTTCATTTCCATAGCTACATATTGCCTTGCGAGACACAATAAAGATGTGTGGCGGGGTTATTAGAACACCGACCTTTTAAAAGTGAAGAGATAAGGGAAAATAATTAGAATTGGGAAAGAATGTAAGGTATCTTTTAGCTAGCGGAGTGTCTACGGTGAGGTTTTATAATTCGTAGTTAGCGTCAAAGTACCAGATGAAGAGCTTGTCGTTAACTTATGCTTAGCTGTTAAGTTAACTTAGGTTTGAGTTTTTTTATTTTATCAGACTACTTATTAGTTGGCGTTATCAGTTAGCAGCAGTTTTCAATACCGAGTCAATGTTCAACAAGAGGCTATAAAGCTAGGCTTCACTCTCACGACTGTATATTTTTTTGTAATCTGAAGGATTTTGACGACAACAGAAATTTATTTGTCTACGAATTAGATTGTGTGTCACTCATTGTGTCGCTTGTATCATCTCTCGAGACATAGAACGTGACTAAAATATTATCCTCCGTTTCACATTTAAACCTTGCATAATCCAAATGTTTCATGTTGTCACTGTTGGTGTAACGTGTAACCTCCGAGGCTTTTGAGATTCCCAACCAAGTCCATTCTCTCTCCATTTGCTCTGTATGCTCGTAGCAGTTTTTTACGAAATCCTTTTTTCTTTTGTTAATTTCACGCATTGGCTTTCGTTCCAGGGTCTCAAACGTTCACTGGGTGCTCGTAAAGGCACCAAACGAGAGTTAAGCTACATCTCCCTTTATAGTTATGCACTAGTAAAGCATAAAAAATACTTTTTATATATCCTATTCTGTTTAAGATAATCGTGAGTCATTGAGTGCATATTTTAATATTTTTTTAGTAGGTCGAATAAAATTCTTGGACCAAATTTTATTTAAATGCGTCTGTTTACTCGAGGTAACATTACATACAAGCATTAATATAAATTTAGTATTAAGAAATTTTCAACATTTTTCCGTTGATTAAATATCACTTTGACAAACACTTTCGGAGTTGAACTTGAATTTTAGACGGAAGTGTGTAGAAATGTGATATTTTTTAATATGTGACTCTGTGTGATATTGTCAGCAGCTGTTATAGTACTAATAAATTTATTTTTTTGCGTTTAGAAGAAAAGGTTTACAAATCTGATTGGATGATTACGAAATACATGACATGTGCCATGAGGTTAAAATATCATTAAAATACCATACTAAAAATGCTTAGAGTCAATCGATATGATGCAATTTTTGTCACTTTTATCTGTAGTTATAATAAATAAAAACGAATGCAACATTTCATCTGTTCATAAGAAAATATCGCATTTGGACGTCAATTGCGGCAGTATATATTTCGTTCATAATTTAAAGAAATTGGTGGTAAGATTCCTATATTTTATTTGTATTCAGTTTCCCAGCACTTATCAAATCTTATGTGCAGATTTAAATGAAATACCTAAGTATGCTCAATTAGAGAATCTACATCTACATTTACGAAAGACCGTGCAAGCCGTCACTAGGGTGTGTGGCACGGGATAATTCCACACTAGGCATGCAGCACTCGTCTCAGTTCAAATCAGGTGTGTGGCACGGGGTAATTTCACACCAGGCATGCAGCACTCATCCCAGTTCAAATCAGAACCGCGCACGTTCCCCTGAATGCCAGGCGACGGCCAAATGAAGTCAGGACAACGGTACGCAGTCAGACCACAAACCAGGAGAGTGATACGTAGAGGGGCATGCTCCCATGCAGCACACATCTCAAGTTATAACTACTAGTTAGTATTATTAATGCGACAAATAAATAGCACTACAAGTTACTAATACATGCAGGAGTATATCATTCCGGAGATTGCATGCGAGGTTAGTATCTACAATTCATGTTAAGATATTTAACACTACTGAAAAAATCTATTTAACCTAGTCAGTATCGTAGAACTGATAATTCACAACTATTATGGTCCCTTATTGTAGGTGGAAAAAATAATATCTTAAATCTATCGGTTCTGTAGTATATTTTAGGATTGATCAGAATCATCAGGCTTGATGTCGTGGGTGGAATTCATCATTATGAATTAGAGTAAAGGCATTTTTTCCACTTAGATAAATTTTTATTTAGTTAGTTTAGGCCTGATGATGATGTAGTGCATCGAAACCTATATCGAATAAAAATGTATCTAAGTGCGAAAATTGTATTTGCTTTCATTAATTTTGGCTTAAGTATGCTATTTTGTTCAAATTAAATTTTTTATGAGATAATCTCCATAAGAGCCCATGTTAGAATCTCCACTTTCAAGGGTGAATTACAATAAAAATAGCCCGAAAACCCTGTTTTATTACCATTTCAGTTTATGAAACATATTTCTTAGATACAATATTCAAGTTTTCAGAATATCCGGAACAAGTGACCCTGAGGCCACTGAGGCATATTAGAGAATCATAACCTTTTTGCAGGTGTCGAACATTTAAGTTACTTAGGTTTAACGCTTAGGAGTCTCCCACGTTAGACCTGAGGTTATGGTAATTCCCAGGTGTTTTAACCTTCATCTGATACATTTACATTTCCTACCGCACTCCATTCTTCACACCCTCTCCTCATTTTCCCCCCACTTTCTCTCCTTTCCTCCATTTTATTTCCTCTCTCCTTCTACCCCGTCCTTCAGCTTCCCCAAGGTCCTCTTTCGTCGCTAACCATCCTCAATTTTCGGTCGCACCAGGGCCAAAGGGGAGCGGCAACTCCTCAATCCTCACTCCAACGTGGATCCTCGTGCAATTTGTCGCATATCCTTCCCGTCCCCCCTTTTACGGAATTAGACCGAGCTCGCACACACTTGAGCCCCATCTCATCCCCGACTACACTCTCTTCCATCCTTCCCCCTATCCCTCACCAACTTCCCCAATCCATCCGCAGCTCTCCCTACCCATCATGCCATTCTCCACCCCCCTCGGCCGGTATCGCCTGCCTCGACCCTCTTTTCTCTCCTTCCCTCTCTCTCACTTCCCCCCTAAAGTCCCAATACTCACTTCCCTTCCGACTTAATTCTCTAATCACACTCGTCGACCAATCAGCCGTACCTTTGGCTCCACCCGCACCCGTTCACGGCTCTCCGACCGACCGCAGCTTCCTCTCCTCGCACCCGGGGTCGCCTCTCGTCTCGGATCGCCCCTACCCCCCACGCCCCTCCTTCGCCATCGTCTCAAATCCCTCCTCTCCGACGCACCCTCGTCCCTCCACTCTCGCCTTCTCTCCTTCCCACACCATTCCAATCCTATTCCAGTTTCCACCGCATCCATCAACCCTCACCTCATTCCTTCTTCCTCTTTCCCCCGAGCGCCCTTGCTCCGTTCCCTCTCTTAGCCGTACAACCTAAGCATGAGCTACATTTAAAAGGGTACCGACAATTTTTTTCACGAGTATTTTAGAAGATCAGATTAATTTTTTCCCTATGTACTGATTTGCGTAAAATTTCGCGTAAATGCTCTCATTAGTGTTACCTAGGAGAATCAAAATAAATGGCAAACAAATTCATTACATTTTGTTTGCAGACGACATTGCTCTAATAGCTGACTCAGAGAAGGAATTAAGCCGAATGCTTAAAATTCTAAATAATATTTTATTAAAACTGAAACTGAAAATAAACACCAAGAAAGCAAAACGCATGGTGGTAGAAAGAGAGAGAAGTGGAAAGATAACGAATATATACATAGACGGAGTGAGACTGGAGGAAGTGAAAGAGTTCTTCTACTTGGGTAGCATATTAGAGAATCATAACAATTGCTCCTCTGAGGTCAAAAGAAGAATAACGTTAGCCAAGAAAGCTTTTCAATTAAAGAAAAGTCTCCTAGTAAATAACAGCATTAGTACTGAGACTAGGAAGAAATTCCTGAAAAGCTTTGTATGGAGTGTGCTAACATATGAATGCGAGACATGGACACAAAGGATGAGTGAAATGACGAAACTTGAAGCTGCAGAAATGTGGTTTTGGAGGATTACAAAAACTAGGTGGACCGACAGGAAAACTAATGAGCAAGTACTAAATGAAGTCCATACAGAAAGAGAAATATTGGAAACAATTAAAACAAGAAAAGCAAAGCTCATCGGACACTTACTCAGGCACGACAACTTCGTACAAAATATTATGGAAGGAAAAATTCTAGGAAAAAGACAGAGGATGACCGAGAACTTCGTATCTAAAAGTATTGGCGATGGAAATGGGATGCACCTCGCACAGTGAACTGAAGAGGGAAGGCTGAAAAAAGAGATTGTTGCAAGTCGTTGCTGTAACAACAAGGATAATTTAGAAGAGAAGATGAAGTGTTACCTATAGATGAAGTGAATATCATTATACTTCTGTGTTTTTTTGGCAATGAAATGCCATTTTTACTCGTAGTCATATGGTACTTGGCATATATTCCATAATAACTCGAGTAAATATGCACAGGTATTCTTCTAAATGCGATGGAATACTATTAGCATTAATTCAACTGTTGGAAACACAAATCAGGGTGTCATAGCGAATCCAATATTCGAAAACACATTTCAATATAAATTCGTCTGACTTCGAAGACCGCGCCAAAAGCTGCAATCATCACATGATATTATGAAGATATAAAAATTAATGTTTGACCCATGCATTGCACATTATTTTCACTGAAAGTACACACTTTTAAATTACTTAATGGTAACGTAAACGGTGTTTCTCATAAATTCTCTATATTTTTGCCAATGGATTCCCAGCTCGGCAAAGTATTGCGTTTTGAACTGCTAAAGACATAGCTATGCGATGTATTTTCAATTATGTCATCTTTTGTATTACTACTATGGTGCTGCCCGACAATCGTGTATGGACTAGGTAATATTAGTGCCCAGTGGACCTGAATACAGATATTTTTCCCCATCACTCCCGCAACCACCTCACCTTCTATACTTAATATTTCTAATGTACGACCCTACACCCTATTCTACAGCCCACGTCTTACCCTAGTTCCATCCCTTTGCTTTCCAAATATTGCCTCTATTCATTGCGAATCTCCTCTGACTGATCTCCTTACATCATACCGATTCAAAAGTTAATTCGCCTCCCTCATGATCTATATAAGCGGCTCAAACCTTCTTCTTATGTGCGTCACTAAAGCATTTTATATACGCTCATTTCTTTCTTCTAATATACAAATAAATATTATTGACGCTACCGTTATGTTTGCTACCACACTTTCCTCTAATAGTGGCACGTTTTAACAAACAATGACTCTTTCTAGGATGAGTCGTGATTCCCATCATTTTTCTTCGTGACTGGGGGACCAAATAACCCTTCAGTGATTAGTCATGTTCCTTGTTATGGAGTCGTATCTGCGTAAGTTAACTCCATGTGCAGATATAACGCCGCAAATAAAGAACTTCTTTGATGGAAAACAAGTACAAAATTCCTTGGATCCACGCAACCATGATTACCGAGACCAGAAAAAGTTTACTAAACGCCTTTGTTTTTTAAATCATATCCTCACGGATTAAACCTTGAGCTTGAGAGAGCTATGAAAATATAAGTATGTCGGTTTATTGCTCACTAGAACCACGCACTCTGAACTAGGTTTTCCACTTTGTAATATGATAAGAAAACTTATAACCTCAGCGGCAGTAAAATTATAGATGGCTCAAATTAAATTTTATGGCTAGAAAGAGTTGATGGTTTCATAGTGTCTTTTCATGTGGTTTAAAAAAAAGTAGTTCTCTTTTTTAATGAGAAAATATGACTTGTTGGTCACGCAAAGTCTGTAGTTTTTATGTCCTTTCAATGACAACGTTTGAAATTCTCTTCGCTTGAACCCCTCTCTTGTGGGCAAACCGGATAGTTTTAGCTGTCAAAAAAGAGTATTCCATATGTATTTCCTCCATTCCTGGATGGATATTCTCAATATAAGTTTCTCAATATAAGCTATAAGGCTATTCTCAATATAAGCTATAAGGCTATTCTCAATATAAGCTCCGTTTTTGATTATCGGTTAATGCCCCATTTTGCACACTATATGTGAGCTACTTTTTTCACGAAAAGAGTTAAGAGGTTGGGATTTATTGTTTTTCGTCCAGCATGGTCCTTTTTTTCGAGAGTGTTGGTGTATTGTTCCCTTTTATTTTAATTTTGTACATTAATATTTTTCCTGCCCCCGGTCCCGCGTGGAAATGGCACGTTACCGCACCGCTTTTTTCGGATACTCCAGTCATACGTGGAGAGGCCGACTGTTTTGGAAGGCTCCCACCTCTGTGTTTCGACTTTCCCTCGCTGGTTGGGCATTTTTTTGCGCGAGGCCTCATCCAGTCAGTCTCTTTCCTTCACTCTCACGCCTCTCTGCATTCTCTCTCTTCCTTCCACTGATTTAACGCGGCTTTCTTTTTAATCGACCCCTTTCTCTTCTTTCACTCTCCGTTTCTCTCCGTCTGTATCATGTGCAATGTTTCCAAACTAGTGTTTTTCATAGTTTATTAGAGCTTTACTGTCGTTAATTTGTAGTTATTATTATTCTGCCACGTTTATTATCTTTATAACGTTTCAAGCTGTACTAATTGCGACTTCTAACATTATGAATTTAATATATAAATACTAATGTAATAAATGCTACTATGATTAATTTCAGTTTTATTGGGTTTTCGCTCACTGCGGATAGTGTGCAAGTTTTACATCTATGAATTTACTTCTCATGGAAATAGTTTTTTGCTCGTGTGGCACATAATGTCATGGATTAGTAAATTCACTCTCTCTCTCTCTCTCTCTCTCCCTCTCTCTCCCTCTCCCCCCACTGTCTCTCCCCCTTTCTCCCTCTCCCACCCTCCCTCTCTTTGACCCTACCTTCCTTTCCTCTCTCCAAAATTACTTCTTTCAACGTCGTTGCTTTAGCAATGTCTGCCTTTTTTCTATCCTATACCACACGTCTTTTTTCCCCTTTCGGTTTTCTTGCTCTTGGTCTGATTCTTATCTTCTTTTCTCTTATTTCTCCTGTCCCTTTTCTCGTGATGCCTGTAAATTATTGCCATTTCTAGAGCAGCGGTAAGGCAAAGGCATGGGGAAGGATTTAAAGTATGCATTTTGGACGGAATAGAGAGAAAAATATTGTAAAGTAAAAGAAGTAAAAAGTAAAGTATCGTTGCATAATTTTTTCACTGGATTACCTAAAAAACACTTCGCTTTTTAAAAGAAAAACGTCTATCCAAGTATTGGTAATCTCTTAGAATTCTCAAACCTCAAACGTTCGTCAGTTATTTCTTTTGCCAATTCATATTGGAAGTGAATACTGAGGTTACTAATGGAGAAGACATGCTGAGGTTCATGCAGTTACTCTTGACTAATTTTATTTTGTAAATTATAAATAAACATTTTTATAATTCAAACGATTAAGCTTAAAGCCTCAGTCATATGGCACCATAGAATTTTTAACAAAATAAAACAATTTGTTTCATAATTTTTACCAAACCCAGTGCATTGTACTCAACCTTTTTTTAGCTTTGTGTTTGGAATATTTAAGAGATACAAAAACGAAATAACGGCTTGCCTCCAAACATATACCCTTCATTAGTAAAATTTGAATACATTCATAATAATTACATTGAACACACTAATTAACATCCTGTTCCAACTTCAACGTGCGTTTCGGACTTGATGGCATTTAAGTGTGCCATTTCCTTGATTACGGCTTATTTATCGTCAGCAATTATTTTAATGCTTTTAATCGCTACCCTTTTTTGAATTCATCATATTGTTATTTTAGACTCCTCATACGCTCAAAGTAGTTCATTGGTGGAACACTCTTAGACATTTGTCATTCTTGGATGCGCTCACTTCCTTATAGGCATAACCGATGGCTCTTGGGTCTCATTTCACCATTCAAAGAGAATTGTGTCTAGGAGACTATGACTGGGTTATGCCTAGAGATGGAATTCTGACGTACACTAGCAGTGGTTGGGTGGTTCATAGGGTACCGTCGTGAGGCAAGTGAGCGCGCTCTGCTTTCGCGAAACTGACGGCATATTATAGCGTTCGGTACTTTGAAAAGGCAATGTCCCATTCAGATTCCAGATACCATTACCTCGAAAGCAAGCTGCAAAACTCTTGCTCTGCCTCGTTGAACAGGAATGTATTTTCTGGAACTTTGGTAAGTTCTATTATAATTATATTTTGAACGTCCATTATTAACATGGAATTTGTCGAAGTAACCTCACATAATCTTCAGAGGCTTGGGTGCTTGCGAAACCGGCGACAAATTCACAAGCTATCAGACATCCTCTCCCATTCCCTGTGTTTCAAGGCAACTAATTTGTTTCAGCCTGCTTTTGGGATAGCGTCCCAAAGCGTGTTTCTACACCATGCTGCAGTAACTCCCAATCATAACATAGCCTGCATAACAAATATTTGTCTTCCAAGGTCTATTTGGAGTTTCGACCCGCATAGATTCCGGAGATTAGACGAAATTATTGATGTATGGATAGCACTGGATTATGCCACTGAAGCATTGCCTGCATACTAAATGGCACTCCATTAGGATCTGAGTTTTCGCAACTTCAGAGAGATGTCTTCCCGAGAGGACGTGTCTCTACGAGACGGGTTAACCTCGTTGTTTATCTTCGCACAACTCCCCGTTATCGCGTCCTCCCCATGGGGTATTCTCTATTACCTTCCAAGGGTTACGTTATTAATAACGTTTCTTGTAAATTCTCTCCTTATTTTTTCATTTAATATGAGCATAAAAAAATCTTCTTTCCTTTTTTATACTACCGTTAAACTAACCATTGAATCGGACTCATAGATAAAGAGGAGTATTTTAAACGTTCATTTTAAAGAAATTATTTTTAACACGCTGCATTTTTGTTGCGGAGTGTGAATTAAGTATTCATCAACACCTATAGCAATACGAGTCTTACGTCTCCTTCCTGCAATTTTGACTTTGTTTTATTTACATGGCCTAGATGAGGCCTAATGGCATCTTCTTCCCCTCAGCCACGGCTCTCATCATAGAGTTTAGGTCAGATTTGATTTTACATTTTTTGTTTTTGTTATACAATTTTTCATTTATGTAATAATTTCTTTTATGATATATTTTTCAAATGGTTGACAGCAGCTTGGTACCGCAGCATTTGGCGACCGATGAGAGCTGAATGATGTCGATGGTAGCAGATGGTCGTTTTGTTGCGTTAAGAACCCTGCCGTGGTCAAAGTCCTTTTCTTCGGTGCTTTCCTTCCACTACCACCCTTTACCAATCCCTTCCACTTTGATTCAAATAAATATCAGATTACGCTGTGTAATTACCGAAAATTCTCCTGATGGCAAATAAATGACCGATACATATAATATGAAGCTTAGCTCTCATTATGTTTAAAAAATCTTGGTATGATTCACGTTGATTGCTCATGTCGGAGGATCTAAAAGTGTGAGTCAATCCAGCGTTAAGGTTGCCAATTCAAAATGGGCCTAATTCTTTAGCTATACACTGGTTTAAACTGTTTTGCGTAAATTGACCCGTAGTTACATTTTTTTGCTTTATTGTAGTTTTATCCTCTCTTCCCAGAGTACTTCTTTGTATTAATAGCAATTTTGCTTTATTTCAGGTATGTTCACTGGTTACCGAGTGCATGTCAAGCATTCTCACCAAAGAGGCTGCAAAGATAAGTAATTATTTCGCTAAATAATTTATCTAATCTATTTTATATTATATTCAAGAGCTGTAATTGTGATGCTATTGGTGTAAAATTGATGAAACTATTTAAGTTAGAGAAATGAACTTGACTTATGTGAACTCCTACAGTTTATTGTTGAGTTTCTGGTGATGTTGGAGCTAAATACGTTTCTTAAAAATATACTTTCTATGTCTTTGATGACCTTAAATGTTTTGTTCTTTACATTTATATTTTAAGTAATATTTCACCCATTTTATATTAATATAAGGGAGGGATTGATTTCTTCAAAACAATGCATATTTTTAGTGCTCTTGATTTATGGCGAAGAGTGAGATAACGGCTCTCGTTCTCTGTCTTACTTCACTGCTCCTGGTGCATCGCTGGCTTATTTTGAACAATGGGAGATTTCCTCCCTTTCCTTTTTGGTGAAAGATCCGCTTTTACACGTGGTCCTCCTCTCTTAATCGAGCGCCAAGAGGATTGCATTCAATTCCCGGTTCATACGCGGGCGCACGTACGGGAACATTTCATCAAACGGTTTCTTCTCCCACCGTCGACCCCGTGCCCTTAATTTGGATGCGGTAGTATTATAGCGGAACGCATTAAATCTACGCGAACGGTAGGCTACTTCTCAACGTTTTCACTTAATAGGTCATCGCAGCATTTATGGCTCGCCTTTGAGATAATGGCCGTTTACAGGGAGTTATTTCTGCACGCGCTTCTCCTCGGTGTTGAAGTGTTGCTTATGCATTGTACTTTCTTCTCAGGCAGGTTTACCATTTCCTCGGAATGCTGAAATATTAGGACTTGCTTTCAAATGAACTTAATTAACAGTGGCAAAGAGTTTGTAAGTGTACCAGTTTTGTTAGAAAATCATCTTTTTTATTTGTTATCTCCTTATCCAAAAAACGAGTACACTCACCCGGTATTTGTTTATTACACACCATGAAATATGATTCGATCAAAATAAATCTAGTGCTCAACTCTGTTCTATTACTCCAACTTAAACTTCAACTTGGTAATTTATTAGCAGGGTAAGTAGCTTCTTTGAAATCTCTCAAATAAGCTATTCCAATCTGAATAAAATACTGTGATTTTCACGTAAGACCTACGAACTGCATTATATTTTGGGAAGGTGCCTGAGCTCTTAAGTTAAATCATACACAATTTCTATTGGCTGTAAATGAGTTATTTGAAACACTAATTTGCATGAAGTGAACTGCATTGATAGGAATAAAAATTTGATAATCTGGTACTCAATTGTCAGTTGTATTATATCCATATTTGCTTTTTTTTATTTCAAATGTGTTGGGGTTTTTTAACGAGGGCTGAGTAATAGAAGACTACCTCAGAATATAGAAATGAAATTAAATTGAATTGTCATGGTGAAATTCCGGGAAGCGGACAAATCATGGGACTGCGATGGATTAGGATAAGCAAGGTTAACATCTTTTCCTTTGCATCCGACTAGGAGACATGTTTCACTTATCTTTTCGAGCGAGACAAAAAAGAGAAAAGTTAAGATTATAATGGATGAGAAATAAAGACAGAGAAATAGTAAAAAATATAAGGTATGAAACTAATTTTTTGGCTCTAAGGCAACCTACCATTACCAAAATAGCATGTTGGAGATAATAACAACTACCTTATAGATAAAAGAAAAAAAAGTTGCAACACCAGTTACAGGATGGAATAATGCATTATCAATGCAAATATACGTATTAAATAGCAATCAACGTAACGATATTCAATAGTACTTCATTCAAACAATTCAAATTTTAGGTTTGAATGTCTAATGATGAGGAATTAATCAAATTACATCGTGGAAATCAAAATTCTAATTTTTACCATGCAATTGCCAATGAACACTTTCTTTTCGTCCTATTGAAAACATTGAATTAATCTTAAATGGATTAAAGTCGCTGTTCCCCATGTACTTGCACTTTACAACTAATGCATTTTTAGATGGAAATACATTTCCTTTTCACTGAATCTTCCATACCGACAAAAACTAAAATTACATGTTATATTGCCATTAATAACTGCATTACTTATTGCAGTGTATTTTAATGCAAGAATAATGAATTGGGTGACGTAATATATGTGGAATGACCGTTATGTATCCTGAGATGATGGGAGTGACTTTTCTAGATTTGGATGAGTGGAATTCCTGGTACTACTCTCCGAGGAATTCTGCAAAAAATCGCCTTATCAGTTTCTTCTATATAAACAATTTGACTGTCCACCGGTATATCTCTGTATAAATTACAGCACTATTTTCTATTTTGTTTGTATGTAAAAAGAGAGTAAATATTAGGCATACTGAGAAATGAGCTAGTAAAGTAATGGCTCCTACCGCATTGCTCTCAGATAAATGTATGAGAATATCTCGGAACGCATTTTTGAAATCAATATATATTATAAAAGTAAGTGTACAATGTGCGTGCCGCTAAAACTCAGAAGTGAGCCCCGGTACGATCAAGGGAGTTATATGTTGTGGTAGCCTCCTATCCCCCATCCATGAAGAAGGTTCCCATTTTTACCTGAAGGGCGTGCTTTTGAAGATATAAAGGCTGGAAGTTTCGCCCTCTAAAAATTTCTAGAACAGTCCAGAACATTCGAGAATATTCGAGATCATTCCACAAGATTCCAAAATGTTCTGGGATGTTCTGGAATGTTTGGTAATAGTCTGGAACGTTCGGAAACATCCCAGATCATTGTGGAACATTCTAGAACACACTCGAATGTTGTGGAATGTTCTGGAACATTGTGGACCATTCGAAGCCTTTTTGGTATGGGTGGGGCTACCCATTGTTAGGGGTATAAAGCAAGATCCGTCGTGGGTTCGAACGTCAGTTTCTTATCAGTGACGAAGGGAAGAATCGAAAAAGAAGTGAAAATTCCAAAATAGTGCAGTGAGTGAATAACAACAAACAGTGAAGTTTGTGTAGTCAAAGTGATATAGTGACTGGATATAAATAAAAAATTAAGTGTGAAAAGTGTGTAAAGTGTACTTAGTGTGTTTGTTAGTAAAAAGTAGATTTGATTTATATTATATTCGATGCCCAAACGTAAAGGAGGAGGGAATCTTGCCAGTTCTGAAACAAAACGAAGAAAACAGAAAGAACAGCGAAAAAACGAAACCAACGAAACAGTAAAAGAGCGCAAAGCACGTTTACGTTCGAACAAACGAGAAAAAGAATATTCCCGGTGAATAGAGAATATACGAATCGATCGACACGATGGTAAACGTTGATAAAAATGTCAACTTCCCTACAGAATTTCTAAACTCTTTGCAAGTACCAGGAATGCCATTACACTGCCTTCGACTGAAAATTGGATCTCCGATCATACTACTGAGAAATCTCAACTCACCAAAACTATGTAATGGATCAAGGATGATCGCCAAACAGCTATCGAATAACATCATCGAAGCCGAACTTATGACTGGAAAGGACAAAGGACACACAGTATTTATCCACAGGATACCACTGATCTCTACTGAACTGCCATTCCAATTTAAAACACTGCAATTTCCAATCAAATTAGCCTATAGTTATACAATTAAAAAATCGCAAGGACATACTTGAAAACATTGCGGCATCAACTTCAAAGACTCATGCTTCTCTCACGGTCAACTATACGTAGCTTGTTCTCGAGTAGGAAATTCGAAAAATTTGAACATATTTACCCCGAATAACTTGATGAAAAATGCTGTTTATAAACAAGTATTGTAAATTTTTAGAATATATTTTCAATAAAATTTTTTTACCTCTTATATTTTAAAGTTTATCATTTTAGTCCAGCTACCTCACAATCTCATATCAACTCCCTGAGCGAAGCCGGGTACCCCAGCTAGTATATAATAAAAATCACAGCATGCAATGTTTATAAGTCATATGGAATTAATTTTTGTTTTAACTTTTTGTCAGTGGTTCCCGTGAAAGTCTAAATAATTGTAATGACGTTATTAATGATGAAACTGAAGCATTAGGATAAGTATTTAATTTAAATTCTGAATAATTTAGACTAACAGAGTTTCACAGATGTGTCGATAGAGTAAAACAAATGATCGATTTTAACGAAATAAAGTAAAGGCAGTCCTTTCATTCACTTAGACTCCTTTCATTCACTTAGTCTCCTCATTAAAGGAATTGCAGGCGGATGCTGATGATATGGAAATAATTTTTTCGGCGGAAAAAAGTCGACGCGTTCATGCTTGTTTCTCCGATGGTGTTTGCGCTACACTCCATTGGATTTTTAACGCGCGGAAAAATTCAACATCACTCAACTGGAAGATGATTCCGCACTCTTCATCAATCTCTGATTCGAGTTGGATGCGAAAAAAAAAATGAGAAAGAGTTTGAAGTGCTCGTAGGCACACCTGTTTACCTACCCTTGAGTTTTCCATGCCAATTACCTCCCTCAGGAATGAGAAGAGGGGAAGTATACGCGAGCGATGTGGTTTTTATATCAAGCTCGGCAGACACGTGGATTAATGGAATCACAATATTTTTGTGACCTGATTCCTAGGAGCAGGCAGCGCTGAATGAGAACCTAACCGGTCCCCGCATTTTACCCCTTTCCTTCACCTTTTACGCATTTTCCCTGTGGACCACCCCGCTCATAACTTTCTTTCAGCTCTGTTTCCTGTTCTTCGCCACTCTTCCTCTCATTGCTCTTTACTTTTACCCTTTTTCCACTCTCTCTCTCTACTTCCGATTCTCTTAACTACTGCTTATCATCCTTATCTCATCCCCACTAACCGTCAGTCTCACACACTACTTATTCCTCAACGTCCATTACTCCACTTTCTCTTTCGCACCAGTGCTTACTGATCTCTTCCACGCTGTCCTCTCGCTCTTTCGTCAATGTTTCGCTGTTTCTGCTCCCTTATTTCTTCATTACCCTTTTCACTGGTCTCCTTTCTCATTTTTAACTGAAGTGTCTCCTCCGATTCAATACTCGATCATTGTATTTATCCCTCTCTGATCATTTCTTCCACTCTCTGTCCTCCGTCTCACGTCTCCCTCATTCATCATTTCTCTCTGTCTGTTTCCTCTTGTCGTCTTATCTGCCATCTCGCGACCTCAGCTTCTTCTCAGACTTGCATTTGCTAATCTCCTCTCTTTTTCACTACCTTTCCCTCTCATTTATAGTTCTCATCACTCATTTACTCCTCTCCGTTTCTTCTGCCTTTCTTTCTTATTTTCTGCTGTATATACAACGCTCTCTCCTGAGCCTTCTCATATCTGCTGCTCTATTGGCCTGGCGCCTTCTTAGCTGCTCACTACTTCTCTAATTTACTACTCCCTTACTTAGCTCTTCTATAGTGTTCACTGCAATCCACTCTTCTTGAGTTCCCTCCCCTTTATGTCTTCCCTTGCTGTCAGCGCCTTACCTGTCCATTTACTTCTTCTCCTGGTTTACATTTATTTCTTTAATTATATAAAGACTTATGTTTTCGGCGAGACATTCAAAATTTACGCCTGAATGCCATGTAAATATTTTTCCATATCAGTGTGACTCCTTGACGCTTGTCATAAACTATTATATTGATAATAAATATGTAGTTTCATGTTTTGATGAAACACTGTACATATTTATAGAATTACTTATTGTTAGAAATACACGTCATATGTGATTAAGCTAAATGTCACAATAGAATTGAATTTCCAATAAACAAATATGTGTGGTGAAATTTTTTTAACTTTAATCATAGATATCACTAATGAAAACAAGTATGCTAATTTTAATAAAACTCCTTGCGTAAAAATGGCTTTAACTACTCTCCGCGTGTATCCATTGATGTCTGTTCCCAATTGCTCCATCTGATGAATATCCATTTTCGGCTCTTCTATACTATACTGTTTTGTTCACTCTTCTACCTCTCCTTTTTGCCATCATGGATATTCTTCCTTCTTCAACGCTTTCTCCCCGTCCTTCATCGAGTGTTCGTTCCAGGCTCACCCGACTGCACACACAAGATGCCAACCGCGAAAACGCGAACCAATGCATGCCCACCGGTTTTCTTTCCCATCGAATCCTCAAGAATTTTTACTTCGAGCGTCGAGGACCCCGAGAAATGGCATCGGATGGCCGCGTGGGCGTTTTCGAAGGATTGAGTTGTTGCGGTGGGTTTTTATCGGGAGCGGAGGTGAGGTAGGGTATTGGAAGGGTTTGCGTCGGGGTTCGGAATGGAAGGGAGGGGGAGGAGGGTGAGGGTTATCTAGACGACTTCGAGATAAATTAGTTTCGCGGGTGCCGAGGGGCGGGTGCGTGGGGGCAAGGCGATCCGTTATGACGTAATGGCCCCCCGAGGGGCCCTTGCTAGTTTTTCTTCATTACGGCGCTCGCCGGGAGAGTTGTGCGCGAGTTGCGTATTCAGCCCTCGCTCCTTTTGCGTTTCCCTCTTGCTGCCCCCTTGTGCGCTCGAGTGTTCGTTCCCACTCCACGCCCACCTTAAAAATTCCACCACTACCCCGCCACTCCAACTGCTCAGACCCCTCTAACCCTCCCCCTCATCCCCCCCCAATGCACACACTCGCCTCTCCTAGCTACTACACCCATCACCGCCAAATGTTTTCCCCGTGGAATTTGCCGGTTGGTTGTTTGTATCGCGTCAAAAGCGGCGATTTCCTACGCTTATTCTTTTTATTTCGCTCGAGGGAAAAAGCGCGTGCAAATCATTAAGGAACACAAAACGCCTGTGTGTGTACACTCGCGGCGGTTTTATTTTTCGAGAGCGGAACTTGCTTGGGTACCAGCAGTGGTCTCTTTTTTATTTGGAGGTTTTGCTCTCTCTCTCTCTCTCTCTCATCCTTCCCCAGCCTATTTCAACTTTTTCCTCCTTTTTCAACCTCCACTCCCCCCAACCAACCCTCCTCTTTGCACCCACAAACCACCAACGCTCCCTCCCGCACCTCTGTACACCTAAATACAGCAGAATTACGCGCTACGAGAAGTGCACGTACCGTAAAACTTTTTCGGTAGGCAGGTTATTGCACTTCTCCTTCTGAAGAGAGGAAGTACTTCAGTTTTTTATGTCAATTAAGCCCCGCCTACCATTCCGCTGCCTTTTATTTTGCCTCTCTTCCTCCCTCCACCGCCTCTCGTGGCGGTGATTAATACAAATACACGCGACTACGGGGTGAAATTGCGCGATGCGTCGGAGGAGGAGGCCTGGGAGTTGCGCGCTGCGCTGAGGATAGCTGCACATTATACGCGGCCCGCCTCCGAAAGCGTGTTAGTTAAGGGAGCTCATCGCGTGTTTACGTCGTCGAGTGTGCCCTTGAGCCGCGGCGAGAATGGCTGCAATTTATACCCGTTCCCGTCCATCAGGGTGTCGGCATTTTATGGCCTCACTGCCTGTTATTCTCATGCAAATTGTTCGCATGAAATGTTTTATACATTATTCTAGGAGACATCTTGAAAATTTTTTATTTTTTACAAAACTAAATTGCTTGTAATTCTTAAGGATAAAATATTCTAGTGTCGTAGTTTTTAATTTTATGACAATCCAGTGATAAATATTCCATTGGATATTCCCATTTGGAAACTACTTATAAGCCTACTTGAAGTCAGATACAGCATCGTAATGAAAATCTCTAGACCTGCTATTCTTTCCCGAAGTAATTATCTCTTTGATATACATCAGTGTATTGACTGGAATGGGTTCACACGTTTCTTGGAACTTTGGTGGATATATTTGAAGGTGATTTTGATGGTCAAAGGAAGAAGGGAATGATCCTCTGGTTATATTTTCGCACCCATGTATTTGACCTTTAATTGCTCAGTTAAGACATTGTAGAATGTTCGAAGCATAGTTCCTAATTCACCATTTCCTTGTATGCATCATGGACGTTAAGAAAAACAATTAATGAGGGAAGTAGATACGATGTCGTTATTGTTGCAAATTTGATGGAACTTTAATCTTTTAGGTAAGAGAGGGATTTTTTTTTTCTACTTCTTGGAATTATCCAGTTTTGGTAATTGGGGATATCTTTTATAGATGAGTTAATCCTGTATTTTAAAGCAGAATTCAGGTACTGGGTTATATGCGCTATCTAACGGTCTTCTACAAATCTTATTATTCATCATTTCATTTATTCACTTTTACAGTTGCCCATCATTCTCTAATGAAGTGGACTTGACTATAGAGTCTCAAGTCCAAGTAATACAGGCTTTGGTTTAAAAAATATTCTGCTGCCTTGCAAACCATAGTATGTCATTATATGTATTTTGTGTATTATGTAGTTTTAGTGTAGTAGTAGTATGTTTGTAAAGTATGTATTTTTCCTATTTTATAAACATCTAGAGAGATGATAAATATATGGATGACTTCGTCCACCGCATGTTTCTATGATTAGAATGAATGGGCAGTTTCCTATGTTTACTCTCTCTCATTCCGTGAAGTTCCACGCGCTCTACGACTATTTCCTGAAAATTCTATGAAGTCTCTCGTATTCCTCTCCATCCCAAACATCGTGTTATATCCTCTCTACTCAACGCGTATTTATAAAGCACCTCACCGGTTTCGGAAGCGAAATCCCAGGAGGATTCCATTTTATCATTCGTTAGTGACTGAGAAATGCTTTCTCTAAACCACCGCAAATCAAATATAGTGTGTCTATAATTGACTTGAATGCAACTAATGCTCTCTCATTTGGCGTACTGGTTCGAAAAAAAAAATGTAGCGAGAATGATGTAGCGAGAGGTTTGCCGTACTGTTCTAGGATAAGAGGATGGGTGAAACGTTGCGATTATCTCTCGGAATTGCATATAAATATTGAAGGATGATTAGATTACCGCTTCAGGGTGACCCTTTGTCAAACTTTGCCCAAGAGTTACGCAGATGCGGGCCCGGTGGCTGCCGGCGCCTGCTTGGTAAACCACTCGATGAAATAGAGCTCGAAATGGATGATATGCTTATTTGAAGCTTTTGCGGTTCGGCTGAGTAGCGCTTATCGATTTGGCGCGGAGGCGGACTCGATTGCTGGCTGTTTTGTTAATTAACACGCTTTCGTAGTCTCTTGGTCAAAAAGCATTGCATGATTACAATCTGTTACTTGCTCCACTGCGGTCAGCTCGGGATTAATAATCACCGGAGAAAATCACGGTGGCTACGTGTTCGAGAGGCCAATTGGATTAAATCCGTCGTTTTGCGCGATGGAAAGTAGACAAACCGGCCGACGGAAGGCGAAGTGGTTCCGCCAAGAGGGTATCAATATACATTATCACTTGTATGAAAACGACTAGTATGATCTCTTGCGTATACCTTTATGTCACCTCTTCGCTATTTTTTGTGTAGTTACCTTTCGTAATAAGTGGGAAATTTTTTTTCCACTATAGTGAGCCAAGTTTTGCGTTTTTATTTCTGCTCAATACGTATCAAGCTAGTGAAAGTTTTTCAGTCTTCTCCTGATTCCTTTTAATCAGCTTACCTCATCTCGCAACTTTGAGAACGAAATCTGTCATCCCGTTACCCTCAAACTATGGCTATTGTTATAAAAAATGAGTTGTAAGAGTAAATTTAATAACTCTTATGTCTCTAGGCAATAAGCAGCAATGGCTTGTAAATATGACCTTTTCGTCTCTTGGCAAAGGAAAATTATATATACATGAAGTAGAATTTTTCGCACATATTTGAATTTGATGAACAAGGTTTAAGTATATGCAAGAGCTAGTGATAATGATGATCTCATTCTTATTCATTTAGAAGATTTTCCTGTAAACATTTTTTGAAATATGGCTGCTGTTTGTGTAGACTTATTTTGTGAAAATATTGTAAATTATTGCCTTTAAGACTTGAAACTCTGTAAGTAGGTTGCGTTTGTAACCGTTATTTGAAAACTATTCCCTATTTTCCCCATACGCGGAATCAGCCATGTCGTTTTGTCGTCGCATTACATCTCTATGCTCGATATAAGTGATAAAACAAGAGAGAAAACATTGCCAGCCCAACTGGTACGAACATTTAATTATCTTTTGGTAGAGAAGTGTCCATAATAATTATAAGAGCTCCACTCTAATCTTATAGGACTCCTTAAATACACTTCACCATTTCACCTCCTTACAACCTTCTCTTTTACACCTTCACACGGCTGGTGTCCTAACATCCACTGCCACACGCCGACGCGGTGGCTCGCAAGGTAGTACGTATACGTAGATATATTTCAACAAATGCTTTTGCTTTTTATAACTCCATGCTCTCCGGTTTATTTCCTCTGATGTAGAAATCAGACTATTTGTTTTGTTAAGTTCCTGGGTTTCATACCTCTTTAAAGTTTCAAAAGATTTCTTCCTTAGTTTTTTTAACTCAATATGGTAAAAATGGAGGTCCTTGCTAATATAATCACCATTGTTACCCGATGTAGTGCTGGTTGTCAAAATCGCACGGCATCAAACTTTCAAAATGCACATTTTACTCAAAGAATAGTCCTTCAGTGAAAGGAAATATGTGTTCATTCTCATTTTGGGTGTAATGCAGAGCCCCATGTTGGAGGATCCTGCGCCAAACCACACTTCCAGCTCATTACGCCAACAAAGGGAAATGCACCTCATCGTGTGCGTATCGGATATATTTTCCACGGTCCCCGGGCGAGTGAACAAAGGCTGTTTAGTCTGGTATCACTTTAAGAAAACAATGGGATGCCAGGACTTGGGAAGGCAGGAAGGGCATTAATGAGATTTTTCTCTTCATTCAGCTCCTCGTCATATAGAAGGGAAGGCCCGCTACCTAGCGGGCGACTCTCAGATCGAATGGTTTTCTGGGGAAAATGAGAGGTTCGGCATTTTCGTCCGGCGGATATGCGCTGCGGTTAGTACAAGGGGCGGCGTGGAGGGGTTAGGGTAAGGGGTGGCAGAAGGCTCAAGTAGTTGGCGAAGGGTGGGGAAGAGGAGGAGATGGAACGGGATTTGACGTGGATATTCGCCCCTCGGCATCGTTGATTCCCCTCTCATCTCTATCGCCCGAATGTCTTCCTGGATCAATGCTTTCGCCCCTTGTCGATGAATGAAATTTCAATTAATACTTTGCTGGGCCCCCTCTCCCTCTTGCCCCCCTCGCTATCTCAAATTTTGCCTCTTTTCAAGTGTCAATCACTGCCGCCGGTTGGGTTAAAAAAAATTACGTCGGAATAGTGTAATGTGAAATGTCGATGTGCTCTATATCCCGGAAGATAGGAGTCCTATGTTACCTGATAGTCGTTGCTCAGATTTTTTCCATTCCCCCGCCCCACCCACTGCTAACAGCCGCAAACACTGTGACCAGCAAGAGTGTGGATGCTCTACTGGAGCTGGTTTTGAACTCTTTGAAATGGTCGAGGTCACTCATTTCGGCGATTCTTAAAACTTATAAATATCATTTCAGAACTGCGTTTTGTAAACTGGGCCAAAAAATTAGGGTTTCCAGATTATTTTTACCGTTATTAAGCCTTAAAAAAGGAAATTTTTAAATGGGCTCTAATAAAGATTGCTTAGATTACAGGAGGAAAACGTCGGTTTGAGAGAGAAGCGAATTTTAGAATTTATTTGAAACTGTTTTAACAAGCGATAAGTCAATGGAAATTGGGAAAAAATTAAATACAGGAATCTTACCTCTTATTTCTTAACTTTTTGGGCAAAGTTTGCTGTCGTAATTTGAAGTCCACAGGTGGTAGTTCCATCCAAATTGCGCTGTAGTTAGTTCCTACGGCTGGTTTTAGGTGTTCATAAACAAAATATCCGTGAAAGAATCTTAATTAATTTCATTCCTAAATTTTGATGTTAAACAGGTAACCCATGTTATCGACGAAATCAGGATTTTTATCCAAATAAATAAAAATATATCATTTTGAGTTGGTTTTGACCTAAGGTCTCTACGTTGTGCCAACTGCACTGAAGTGTAGTTTGCACAATGAAGAGGACTCTAGTTTTGAATACTATAGAAAGGCATCTTAGCGGCTACTAGCAAATTTGTCAGTGGAAGCGTGAGCATGGGAGCATTTTGAACTTTTTAAGCGTCTAAGTGCTTTTTTAGGTGGTTTGAGGGGGATTTTTTTCCCTGTCATAACAGAGATTATATTCGATTTTTTAAAATATAATCATCTGTGACGAACAAAAAGTAAATTATACATCATTTCCATTTAGTAATCTGCCAACTAGGGTAGGTTAAAGTGGAAATCGGTAAATATCCTCTGAATCTTTTCAAATGCAGGGCCCAATTTACCAATAGTATTTCCTCCGTCTTCTCAGAGAAATCTGTATGCTGCTTCATCCCGCCCATAAAACCTTTTCTCTTTCTTCTCCTTCCCGTTTGCCTAACATTCTTCCCTCTCACGGCGTTGAGCAGTCAATTGCCTCTCATCACGCATTCAAGCAACCCATCCTGTCTCCTGCCAGTCTCATTAAAAGTTTCCGTCCCTCATCTACCATATATAGCACTTTCTCGTTTGTCTTCCTTTCCATCCACTGCTCCTTCCCCATTCTCCTCGTCCACATTTCAAACGCCAGAAGCCTATTTTTGGAATTCTTTCTTTTAGTCCTCGTTTCTGCCCCAGACAACGGTACAATAACCTAGCATGACATATTCTCTGGCGCTTTTATGTTTTCCTGACTTCCGCGTTATACCACCTAGGCTCTGCATTTGTTCTTTTCCATTTACTTGGTATGTATTTAGTGACTATTGATCGTGTATAATCGAGGAAAGTATTTAAAAAAAACTCAGTATTACTGTTGATTCTTATTTATTGAAAATTAGTAAATGAATTTTGCAACTCTCATTTCATACTTTTGTAGTCAGCCTTAAGAAACAAGTAGAATTTTCTTGGGGGATTATGTTTCTTGATCATGCTCACGGAAAAATTAGCTTTAACTATCTTGTGGTCGCTTATTCCATTATCAGTACCTATGTTTAAAACCATGTGTGGAATATTTGTTGCTAAAAGATCAAGTGCATTTTTTCCTCTAGTTGGAGCACTGACTAATTGATGCTGTGGGTAAGATGTGAATATATACAGAGGTAACTCACGAAGGTCTCTGTCTTTCCCCCCAGTGATATAACTGTACGTGCCCCAGTCTATGGACGGAAGATTGAAATCCCCACCGATTATAGTATGACAGTCGTTTTTTTGAGTGGTTAATTTACTCAGTTGACTTTCTAGTCCTAATATTGAGCCTACATCGGCATCTGGTGGTCTATAATATGCGCACATATAGATTGTTTTTACTAGATTAAACCCGTGCCACACACCCTAGTGGTAGCTTGCACAATATTTTATAAATGTAAAATGTAAATGTACATTCCATAACAAGCTCCCTACAAGCCTCTTCTTGATATCGTTGATTCTCCGTCACCAGCGCCATCCTTTTTTTCTAAACGCTTCCTCCGCTTGCGCAAATGGTGCAATATTATTTTTTATGTAATTATTATTCTCTGTAATTAACGATATAAGCATGCATAAGTCTTAAACTTGATTCCTATTCCACGCTGTATTCTGAAAGATTTTTTTATAATGATGTGAAAATATTAAGGTAATTGATTTATTTGTAAAAATTTTGAGGTGTAAAACGAACTGCATATTGTCGAATTTCTGACGAAATCTAAGTCTTATGAATTCCTAATTTTTCTTGAAGTCTCTCTTGAGCGCGTACCTCGAGCGCTTCTTTTGAAAATGGCTGGCAATATATGGCCAGTATCTTGAAAAGTAGTGCGTTTAGTAATTGGTAAAGTGGTGTCTATGGTGAGGTGAGATTGTTTTCTTTACGTTGTGGCAAATTTTAACCTTTAATAATATCTAGCTCAAACTACCTTAAACCGCGAAAAATTATACCAAGCGAAAGGCATTTTGCCTAGAGCTGCGTCATTCTTCCAATTTTTGGCATATTTTTGGGAAAATTTAGATATATCTTAGGCAGGCATAGGTAAAAAATTATTTTCCGTCTCTCTGAATCTGTATTGCTGCTTTATTCATAATCAGCAAATGAGTATTTATGATTACAACTAGAGTAAGTGTGCCTCTCTTTAGGGAAAACGTTCTTGAATGAGTTTGGAGATCACCTAGAGGTATTATCTTTCCCCTTGATCGATGAATGTATCCGAACAAATCGGTGTACATCTACATTTACGTCATAACCTGCAAGCCACTCAAAGGATGAGTGGCGGGGGGTGCTTTCACACCAGGTATGCATGAATTATACGGAAGAATACCGAAACTACGTTGAAACCAGATGTCAGCCATCGGCTCGTTCAAGTCAGGAATATCTAAATTCTATATTGTATCATCCTTGGTGAATACACTTTCGAAGTAGTGGTTTAATAAGTGGACTTTGTCGATACTGTTTGTGACCACTTTACCATTTCAGTCCAATAAAGACTTTACAGTCGAAGATTCGACCAGGAACTTGCAACGCAAGCCACTGAAACTTGACGTCGCGAGTGAATTGACTGCGGTTGGTGGGCGGAAACGAGAGAACAATGACACAACCTTAGCCAGTTTGATTAACTTCAAGTAACAGCATTTACATAACCACAAATATTAAAATAAAAAGCAAGCCCTTAGGCTAAATACCGTTAACTTGGTCTATACAAGACGAGCACAAGTCACAACTGGAACCAAGCAGATACGTACTTCCCCGGTGACAGTCAGATGCCAAGAGGGCGAGCGCCGCGCTGTGTCGATTCGGCCGGCAATTGAGGGGAGTCAGCTGACCGATGCAGGAGTTAGGGGTAGTTGGGGAACCTTTTGTCCAGCCATTGGTTGAGACGGCGGCGTAGAGGAGCACTATTGCCACAAAGTTCCGAAAAGAGGACGCCAGATGCAAATTCACTATAAAAGTAGATGACCTTGTTCTTGTCGCGCAATATCGCCGACAGTGCGCACTTTGAAATCTCCCTACCGCACATCTCCGCGAGCGAAAATGTCCGCGGCGAAAATTATGGCCAAATTTGTGCCGAAAATTCGGCACATTCACTGGTGGAATTTTTTTGGAAAAGGAAACTGGAGAAGTGGGGGGATTGCACAGCACTGACACAATCACAGAAAATTTCTGGCATGCTTCCCTCGATGAATGAGAAACTTGTTTGAGGTTTAAATAACCATACATAGGAACAATATTAGCACTGACACACGAATGAATACCAGTCTTTGATACTTGTATCTCTGCCCAGAGATAATTATTTGCGTGGTCACCAAAAGGGTGACAGACCAAATCACTAAGAACACGAGGTAGATTGACAACGAATTTACAAGCAATAATAATAAACATAATGATTATACATATAAACATAATAGTAATAGGCGAGAGTGGGCCTTAGATATTTTTGTCCATATTCAACTTTTGTTTATATATATATATATATTGTTTTCTAATTATTAGACATCTTTTATTAATCAGTAATACTTTTTTATTCTTTGTTTTTTTTGGAGTAAATTTATTTTATTATTATTTTTTTTATTTTATGTATCATTATAATCATTCTTTTTTGGAATCTCTTTATGACCCACATCTTGCCGCCAAAAAATAACAACATTGATATACCACAATATGGCTTTATACATAGAAAGATAACACCACTTGATAAATTAAACTAGAATCACAGCAAGTGATCAATTTAGCATTTAGGTAGAGATCACCCTGTCAGGCTATTTAAACATGTCAAAATAAACCAAAGAACAACTGCCCATGAAAATATGCAATTAAAATTCAACGTTACTTGAAAAGAGAGAGAGAATTCATTTCATGGGTGGCATCATAATCAAGAATTATTATCCCATATGAAAAAAATGTAATACCAACCAATAGATTTACCACTAATGAGCAGAGATATGAAAAAAGCATCTGAAAAATAGAATTCCTGTCCACAGCAGTATAAATACCAACATAAATTCACTGCATGTCTCCAGTGAGGCACTAGACAAAGACAAGTGGCATAGAAATTGTTTAGGATTTGCCCATTGATGGCTTAAGTGTGGAAAATGGAAAATATTGCATCACCATAAATATCAAGCATTCAGAATTAATATTAAGACAATAGGAAGCATATAGGTGTGAGACATTGGTTTTTCAAGTATAGAAAAATCCTTAAACCTAGTTAAATTTTCTTCGTGCAAGAGAATGCACGGTTTAGCTATTGAAAATTTCAACGGAAAAGTTTCATTATACACAACAATGGATTGATCTCTAAACAGAGGGTTAATCGGGTCCAGGGCCGGTTAATGCCAAACGCGTTAATGAAAGTTATAAATAGGAGAATCAATTTAGATGGCCACACTAACGTTTTTCATCCAATGAATGCATATAGTACTTGGGGGACAACCCCCGAAACAGCTATTAAAGCTGGGTGCTGACTGCGGCAATTGCCGGGCGATGGGATCGCACCCCTACGCCAGAAGTTGGATTGAAAGAATCAATCCTCAAAACTCGTGAGAAAAACAGTTTCATAACGTGTCCGCGAGCGAAAATGTCCGCGGCGAAAATTATGGCCAAATTTGTGCCGAAAATTCGGCACAAGCTCTCTCGCGTAAGACTAGAAATACTTGAGAATGAATCAGATCGAGTCTCAAATAACGTATTGCTTTGTTTATGCATGCCTATCATCGAATGCCAAAATTTTGTTTACTATATCATACTGATTTCCCCGCATTTAGAAGAATTTAATTATATTACTCATAAAATTTGTCAAGATCTGCCTTTGTGTTGGTGTCACTCTTTAATGAAGCATGTGAATATCAGGATTCTTCTACGTTCTTGCAATTAGAGCAGATCCTTTAGTAGAGTAGTAGTATTAGTAGTAGTAGAATAGTAGAGTAGATGGTATTATTTAAAAGATGCTTCCCTCTACTCCCGTTGTCCTCTTAGTTTTCTCTCCTGAGTAGAATTGAATACATTGTGGATTAATTATCGAATCTTTCGGATAAGATAGAATAACGAGGAGTTTAAGTATCTGCCTTTGCAAAATTTTATTTGCTATCACTTTATCAAATTGAATCAGAATTATGAGATTGAATTTTTTCTTAAATTATATAATGAGTTATAAATATTAGGTGTAACGCTTCTATTGTCGTATTTTATTTCAGCTGAAAGGAGTTTTAGCCGCCGATTTGTAATATTTTTACCAGATTTATGTGTCTGTCATCTATAGTGTCCATTGTGATGCTCATGACTTACAGGAATTAGTTGGCGATTCATGACTAATGATATTCAATTGATTTACGATATAGTCATTATGCAGAATTTCCCATCACGTTCACAGTCATTGACTAACAGCTCCGTATAAGGCTAATTTTTACATGAAAACATTAAGGAAGACTTTACGCTCAATAAACCTTCACCTCTCATTACCTTCACCATGACCCGCTGCATGAAAATTTTGGTTGACTCCGAATAAATGCGATGTCTTCGTAGATTCTGCTTCCTTCAGAGTCCTCGAGTGGTAAACATTATCATGTAGTTCAGACTTTAAAAACCTTTTTGGCGCCTCAGTTACCCATCCAGGAGGGTACGGAATAGTCTAATCGGCGAAACCATCCAAAGCCTACAGAATGGAATAGGTTTTCGCAATCGGTGACGATGGCCACTGGTGAGCTGGTGGTCAAACTTTTTCCCTCAAGCGATATACAAGACCCGTAATGACGTATAAATTCAGGCTTTTTGATTATTAACATTCGCTTACCCTTGTGCAGGAAAGATAAATCATTAGTTAATGGGTTTAGCAATAATAGACACGGCCGTTTTGGGAGGGAATAAAGCTTAATTTCACACTCATTCTCGTCCGGCTTCGGTGCGGAAGGGTCAGCTGTTGATGAAAGTCACAGCTGCTGCCGTGAGTAAGGGTCCACTCTCGGGCCGTGAAAGGCCGACGGGAGGAGGGGGAGGGTGGAGGAGGAGGGGTGGATGGCAGCGGGTGTCTAATAGAGGAGGAGGGTGGGGGGTTAAAGGGGGGAAGGTGGAGGGCTAATTGTCCCGACTCGGGGGCAAGGCGTGGGGGTGAGGGGCAGCCCTCCTGCGGCCACCGGGGGCGAAGAAGGAGGTCTAAGGGGGTCTGGAACGTGCGGGGCAGGCTGGATGGTGGGAGAACGCCTGCTTGCGGCTCTGGGGACGCGCGCGTATGTATGGTGGTATATTGTGCAGAGAGAGGTGAGTTCGTGTGTGCTGGAATAGAGACGGGGGTGGTGAGCTGCCTCGGCGGGGGTGACCTGTCAGGGTGGTGGTTCTGCAGGGTGGTATGGTCGGGGTACTGGAGCGAGGGCCACACGGTGCCGGTATAAATGGGTGGGGGGAGGTGGAGGCGCGGGGAGTCGTGAGGCGTCTCCTCCAACCTCCCCTCTTCCACTCCCCCCACGCAGTAATTGTGGCTCGGAGTATGGGTTGTTTCGGAAGCGGGAGGGCTGTCCACGCCGCGTGTTGTATGTATACGTACATATGTGTGTGCGTCGTCCGCTTGCTTCGATGCTTCGCGAAGCGCGGTCCCACCCTTCACCCACATCGGTCGCCACTGCCAATGCGGAGAGACTATTCCGGACGAGAAATATATATGTGTATGTATGTATCGAGTGAGAGAGGAGGTAGAAGTCGAATTCTCCCGCCCACCAATCCCCCCCCCCGCTCCTTCATTCACGACTGTCTTCCGCTGGCCACTGGCTGACACCCTTCCCCTCACCTCCTGGGGCGGAGCGACGGATGGCTGTTAACGCTTGAAGCCGACCGCCGGAATAGGCTGTGTTATGACCTTCTCCCGTCCTGCTCGAAGCCTTTGCTTGTCCCAGTCCTTCAGATTTTTGACGGTGGTTGAAGAAATCCTTTTTTGCCGCTTTGCTTTCTAGACGTTACGGCAGGGGATAAAAGATTTGTCGTTTCATTTTTTGAAACAACTTGTTATTGAATCAATATTTAAATTTATGGAGAGTTTTACAAAAAAAGTGCTTGCTGTATAATACCGTAACTCTGCAGTTCTAGATTGCATATATTCTGTAATTATGACAACGTAAATTAGGGTGGACGCTGCTCTACTTAGGTCGATACATTTCATCCCGTATATGAAATGTACGTTACTTCAGATATTAATTCAATAAAAAAGTGCTAATAGTCAATAACTTACAGAAACATTAAATTGTGACTCACATCTTATCATTTGGCATAACAGGATTTTCTAAACTGCCACTTTTTTTATTAAAATAGGTGAAGTTTAAGAAATTAGTTACGAGTTAATATGCTTGTGTTCCTTAAGTAACCATTGATATGCCACTCCAAGCTCTGAGACTGCGGAAAATCGTAGCTTAAGTTATTTCTAGAGCTTATTTGTGAGAATTGGTGTCATTTTTCAAAATGACTCTGAAAAAACCATTGAAAGATATCGCGAAGAAAATGACTCCCGACATTTATTCAGGAAGTACAATGGTAAAATGGTAAATTATTAATTAATTATTTTTGACGTAAATGATGACTTGCTGTAACAATTGACAACGTACCTATATCGTTTCAAAGTTGGATTTGGTTGGCAGTTGGACCCTTGAACTTGGAACAAAGAAATAAAGTTAATGTGTGTTCATGTGCCAACGTCCTTAGTGCCTTTCAATTTCTTTGATATATTTACTGCTGGAACGATAATATGGCCGTCACGAATCAAAATCATCCTTTCTTAATCGACGCATGTGCGAACAAGATTCGCCCTGCCATATTACTCCAATTCGATTAACGAAATACAAAGATAAAGCCCAGCATCTGATTATAAGGTGCTCTGATGTTTCTGCTCCGCCTCAAAGGTAGGCAGCAAACTGCGATTACTGGAGAAATAGCCATCGCAGGGTAGTTAAGGAGTGGTCCATGTTTTAATACCAAGGATGTTTTTAACAAGATCGCGTTTATTTATTTATGTTTACTGTAAAAACACAAAAATACTTAGGTAACATAGAAGCTCGTGTATATTATGAAGTATCAAGGTGCAGTCAAATCTGTTAAAGTAAACCAATTCAGTGTAATTCATAAGAAAACTCATTAGATTATGTATTTCTTAACTCCCGGGATTCCTTGGTATGATAATTTTCAATAAATGATACTTTTTTCGGTGGTTTTTGCCAATGTTCTTCTGTCAAGTTTTCAATAAATTTACTTCTAAATTCTTTGTTTTTAGTTTTGATGTCTTGGCAATAAATTTCTATAAATGGAAAGACATTAGATATTTTTTCACTGCATTTACAATTGGTGTAACTCTTTTCAGTGCATGGGGCTCATCTTCAGCTACCGTTTATTAACTTCTTTTTGAGTGTGGTGAATTATGAGGAAGATAGGCATCCTCCATTGCATATCATGTTGTCGATTTCTGTTAGTGATTACATGCCTAATGCGAGGTTGATTTCGTATTATCATATTCATAGAGTTTATCTGTGGTTGAAATTGAAAACTGATGCATAATAGGTTTTTTGACATTTTTAGCGGCGTGTAAACGGAAAACATGGCAAAAACGTTGATTTCTAGTTGTCATATGCAGTGATAAGCCCTACTCTTTGCTAGTATTGTTTCCGTTTGCATGGTACGGTCTTCAAATATTACCCAGGCACATGTAATATAGGTTGATGAAATCGTATATAAAAAATGGATATCCATTTAAGCAGAAGTTTTCTTTGAGGGTATTATAATATCGTTAACTTTAAGTACATGCTTCCGTTATGAGATTACTTTTCCTCCGGGGAAACGATACTTTGACTATTTCTGCCCTATTATGCGCTATTTTTAAAAGCGCGTGGCTTGAAAAGCATTTCATCAGTCGATTACCGATAAAATCGGCGTTTACGTGGAAAAAGACGTTCTAAAGCCATTTTCTTGAACGTTTTATGTGCCTTCGCGATTGGAAATGAAGTTATACTATAAATATATCTGCGAGATAGCGCTCACATTCGAAACAGATTCCCTCATAGTTCTTTGAGAAGAGGAATTTGATATTCACGAAATGATTTCTCTGGTCACGACATGAACGGCTGACGTGATTTGGAGAAGCCGATTTCTTTTTAAGGTAGTCCCTCGTTCTGTATTGGTCATCATCTTCTAGATATTGGAAGAGGTGGACGGTTTCCCGTGTCATTTATCGTATCTGATGCCATTGACCCGATTCTATGGAATATCCACTTTAATTGAATATTTTCCAAATTCAGTTCCCTTTCTTTTAAAGATTCAAATTTGAAAATAAGGGTATAAATAAAAATGTGGAGTCATTCGTGTGTAAAAAGTTTGGTGTACTGGATTGGCAAGGAATGCACAAAGATTGGGCTCCTTGTTTTCCCCAGAAGTATCAATTGCTTCTAGAATTGTTTTGATGAAATATTGTATGCTAGACCATCAAATGGCTTGTAGCATATCCAACGATCGCCCAATGAGAAAAAAATGAATCATTGCATTGAAACGTGAGATTTATTGGATACATAAATTTACATATAATAGTGGTCCATCGATTGAGCTCAAATTTTATATGCCTCCCGAATTTTATGTATAACGAGACAACAAATATTCCCCAAAAAACCCAACATGTCTCTCACTAGAATTTTCGATGAAAGAACAAGTGGAATGTCCTAATGGTAACATAAGTCTAGAAAATTTACTAAAATTCGAAATTATGTTTGAAAATTGCTAAAGAAAACAACAAAAACATAAATGATTGCATTTCTTTAATGACGATTGATTAACCTTAGTATAAATAGAAAATTTCCCCAACAGTTTCCATATGTAAACGGAAATTGAGAAAATTTTAAAAGTCTGAATCAAAATTAATTGCTTGTACGAAATTTTCTCAAGCAATGTCAGTGTATTTTGCGTAAAATTTAAAAAAATATATATTTTTATGTAACTATATAGCGGATTTCTACTAAAAGCTACGTCGCAAATGACCAATGGAGATGTATGCAAGTTAATTTCCATCCGTGTGCTCTCTTCTGCCATTATGTGAGATCATAATAGGAACCGCGCCATGTATGTTATCGCATTAAAACTGAGTGCGGTCGTTAACAAAACAAATACCTACAGTGTAGCCATCCACCTGAGACAAAATTGTAAATGATGCCCGTGTCCTAGAATCTCCTCGCGCAATATTTTTAACTATGTTACCCCTGGGGTTAGCATCACCTGGTACAGTCTTGGTGCCTAGGATGCTATTATTATGATTAATGTATTTTATTTCTTACGTAGGCTGTGAATTCTCGTTTGAATATTCCATCGCAAGGCATACACAACCCAGAAATAGCTCCGAATTTATCGAGATGGTTTTGTTCTCGTAATATTCTCCGGCCGTCGCATGGTGTCTCGATAAGTGGGACTTATATTTTTGTTGGACAGTCATTTTAAAACTAAAATATCGCTTAATAATCCAGTTTGGAAATTGAATCTCCACATGGAAGTCGTTAAAATCAATAAATAAACTAAATTACCATATCAGAACGCCGCAGCTTCAACGCTTCATTTTTTTAATTCAACCCTTCATTATGGACATTAACGGCAATCAATAATTCAGTAAAAAAACGCAAAAAATGGAAAGTATTGGAAAAATTGTATTAACTGATATTGACTTACGTCCAGACCTAAAATTATCAGCAGAAAATTAAATTTGCATTATTTTACGTCAGCGATGTGATGATGATTTTTTCATCGTATTCTTCTATCATGTTTAGTAGATTAATTTAATAACTTGTTCTCATATCTGACTAGTTCGTTTTGTGGAATCCAAAATAGACTTTTGGACAGTGAATTACCCACGTATAACGCATATCCTTTATGACTCAGTTATAGCGTATAAGTCAAAATTTTACTGATATATTTTCCTTATGGCTTAAAACAGCTGGACTAAACTAAATTTAAAATTTCAATCATAAAATCATTTTTTATTTTAATCTATTGGATTCTCCTTGTGGCTTAATACGAATTTATAAGGATCGCAAATTTTTCAGATGTCTACGTAGCACACTCTTCGGGCAGAGGTTGCTTGGGCTTTTAATATCGAAGTATTTTGGAAAATGTCGGGTCATTGGCAAGTAATTCGATCAAATAATGATAATACTCGGCGTATCTTCTGATTAAGAACTGGTTGATGACCTTAAAATAGATTTCCATTCAATTATACTTCTTATCATAGACCGAAACTTCTAAGGCCACGATTTTCATATTCTAATTATCATGTTTGGGTGCGACCATGTCCATTTCGATATTTATCTCAAAAAGTGTATTCAAATGATACAGAACGTATTAAAGTATTAAATGAAGGCCACGATATAAGTTATTTCGAGCATGTATGCCACATTAACATGAGCTTTAGCGTCTTTTAGCTCACTGGATAATACTCTTAGTTTCGGATCTATCAATTCTTGCTTCGGAATCCGAAAATATGTGTATTCACCTTGGATCAAAATTTCGGCAACATGCATTGGTGATTCATTTATCTTTTTCGGGGATCACTCGCATTTGATGCTTGGGATTTATCCTAATCCCTTGTCTCTGGCAGTGTGTACCACGCCTAAGTAATTCAGCCCTTTTTCTTTAAGCATACGATGTAGTTACTATTTGGTTGATAACGGAACCCAAGTTCCAGGATATCTGGTAGTTTTATTTAAATGTCCATGGTCAAAGTTATAGCCTCATTTATAACTCGTATCTTGCTTTTTATAGAATGGATTTAGATATGGCAGTTAATATTCAATTGGGTTGCTCTATCCTTTTACACCGATAAGAAAAGGAATTGCGATTTGATTTTGAAGTTTGGTCTCCTGGTAGCCAATTCAGCTGATCAATTCAGCAGTCAGGTATTGGAACTGTTTGACTTTTGTTTTTTTTTCCGTGCTTTACTCATGGGTTAGTAAATTTTAGTAATCCTTGACTATCAAGAAACCAAGGAATGAATAATTCATCGAGCTTTTTCTTTGAAGATACGGAAGGCTTCTCAGGGCATTAGGTAAGAATAACAGGATCCGAAGACTTCCATTTGGGAAACACTATGGTGACAGCAGCCCCTTGAAACTCCATATGGTATCCTATGGGAGCCTATGCTCCCTTAAAGGAGTCGCTTCCTTAATTCACCAATAGATTTTCGGGTTGGCGCCACAAATCCTTGGGAGCAAGAGTACGTATAATTTTATGTAAAGAGGGCAGTTATTGTGCATCATGGGGGATCAGAATCAAAGTTTCAAAAAAATCAGGCAACACATTTCCGCGTATTACTTTAAGGAATTGCTATGTCTACGTCTTCCTCCAATGCGTGTCGGAATTTGTTACTCATTGCTAACCAGGTGAAATTGCCGCGACGCTTATCATGGCAAACTGAGGGACGTAGATATTGTAATTGTGTGGTCACACGTCGACGAGAATAGGGTCCTGATAAGTTCCGATAGATCCCGAAAAGCAGTAGATTCCTCACTAGAACTTCGTTCGCAAAGAATATCATCGATTTCGTGAAGCATCTGTGCGTAGAATTTCAGTTACGTATTTTTAAAATCTGTTCCTTTTTAATCAGCCAATCGAATTGAGGTTATAATAATGCTACTAGTCGCATGATAATACGGTTTTTGGATCCAGAATTCCAAGTTCAGATATTTGATATTAGGTTGCTGATTTTTAGAACTATTGCAAAAAACTTTGCCATCATCCTTGGCTAGGCATCCTGCTTACTTCAGCTTTAATGATTTCCCTTGTACTTTAAGAGAAATGTTTTTGGTTGATTTATTGGTTTCATTCGTGCTGTTGATCACAACATTACCCACATGGCTGATAACAACCATGGTATTCATGGCTGAGATAGTTGTACCTATATTTGTCTTGGTAATTATTTAGGTTTTGCTAGGGAAGCTTTAGATTTGTAGTTTTTGGGCCTAAAGAAGCCAATTTCCCGCGAAGGAAGTATTTGTTTTTGCTTCTATACTCAATAAATTTGAGGGAGTGAGTAGTATAGTAATATAGTATAAACAGTGAGTAGTATAATAGTAATACCAACAAATTCGACGTAAAAGAACAAACCCAGTTGAAATATTTTAATCAAATACATAGGTGAGGGATTTCTTTCTTCGGAATAATTCTTTGAAATTTAAAAGACGCAAATTACCAGGTTATGTGAAAGCAAGAGTTAATATTTGTTTCCTCCAAGAGTTTAACCTTGTAGAATTTTGAATGTGCAGTGGATATATTTGGCATTAAAAATACGTGGTTGATGCCAAATTAGGTTAATACTTGTTAAACTTTAAGATATGATTCATTATAAAACTTGTATGCCTACCAGAAAATAATATTTGGAGCAGTTTCAGTTTGAATTATAGATCGCAAGCTAGATCTTATCATGGACCTCTTCCGCACGACCGTGGGCAGTGAAATGGAAGGACGTGAGAGAGAGAGAGGGAACTAGGCACCCGGGTCGCTCCCTTGAGTTCCCGGAATAGCCAAGAGGGTCTCCCTGCTGCTACTAAAGGACCCTATACACAGCCCCTCTCACTTCCCTGCAGCGCAAATGCACGCGTTGGCCGTTCCGCGTCTATGCCAGGGGCCTCTGCTTGCTGCTCTACCAACGTAGGCGCGTCGCTTTCGGCCCCTTGGGTGTGCGGAGAAGGGCAGGGGTGGACTGTGGCCGAGTCTTGAGTAAACGGTGGCGGCGGCCCTGATCGTTGCGGGGCGTCGCGAGCGTCCGCAAGTGCCAGTTTGCAATGCGTTGTCGATTCTTTTCGACGCTGCAGCTCTTGGAGTGTAAACCAACCGCGCCACGCGTTCTCCCCTCCCTCGCCCCCTGGTTGTTTTAAGGCCGACCACCGTCCCATCATGCAACTACACACCCCGGTACACGACCCACACTCTTCTCCCCGCCCCCCTCAGCTAACTCACACCCGAAAAGCCCATTCTGCCGCCCCCCCTTCCACTCCTTACCTATGCTGCACCCTGGAGGCGTCGGGTCGTGAGTTACCGCCCCACCTCACCCCTTCCCCCGCTTTCCGTCATACTTGCCCCAGGGAGGAGTCCACAAACACCGCTCCACCTTGCCCTCTCCCACCCAATTCACCGAATCCGCTCCCGTTCGATTAAATTTCAACCCCCGCAATCCAAATTTGTGCAGGCGGCGGTCGGTGCCTTGAGAGACCGAGACCAGGGACCGTGCGATACATACTCGAAATTTACATTAGCGTCCCTCGACAGAATAAGGTCTCAAGGCAGTTTCGATGTGACAGCATCATTCTAATTTTCAGGTGTATCCACATAATACCCCGCCAGACACCTCAAGGGTGTGAGGTAGGGGCTTAGTTGCCATCAAAATGCACTACACTGCACAAAAAAGTTAGTGTTGCCATCATTATTGGGGCTACGAAAATCTTGGTCGGAAGAAAACATTTTCCTGCCCAGTAATCACCCCTTCAACTTCAAAGGGGTTCCATTCGCACTTAGACCGTTTTGCACGTCTTGCTTAATTGATATTTTGCAATGTGGAAAGTTGAACTAAGTCAATAAAATTTGTCATTATTGTAACGGGAAATTCACCCCCTATTTAATTCACCGTCACAGTCACAAAGTAGCAAACCCTTGTAGTAATTGCAACAGCATTGTTATCATTGTCAATATCATCATGCAAAGAATAATTACCTGAAGCGTCTTCGTGTCCGCACCTCTCATAATTTTGTAACATGTTATGCATGAATTGGTTCACGCATATAAGTCTACTTTTATCTCAATCAATGATGGCCTTAAGTCGTGTGACATTTCATTCAAAATGTACATCCACTTCCTTCGAAATAGTTACGCTCTAATGCATCAAATTCGGGATTGACAGTACGGTAGCTATTTTATTGGTATTCTGCTATGTGCAAATTTACCTCAGCGTATTTATATCTACTGCATGACGCGAAAATTTACGAAGATATTTGTGGTAAGAATGATCTGGTTAATCGTGGACATGTGAAAAATATCTTCAAGAGTGTGAGATTATTTTAGCTACATTTGTGGAATATTATATATTCTGTTATTATTTGTTTTCAAACCAAATGTTTACATCATCTGTTGCCTCTGCCTACAAGCGGTACGCAGTAAGAACAAAATGGCCAATGCTGTGGGGACACTTAAGATGCAGAGGGAGTTGGAAGCCTCCTAGTACACAGTTCTTACCTGGAGCCATTATGTTAAGTTAGGACTTGAAACGGTGTATCGTCTAGAAAACCGAGGATATTACGTTGAAAGTTTCGAAAAATCTCAAGTTTTGAATGGCCCTATTTGCAATTTTGGAAGTTGTGACGTTTCGTCGCTGTCGAGACTCAAAAATTTCAAGGCCATACCGAATAACCGTCTAAGTACCCTATTTTGTATGGCCTCGTAATATCATAGCCTCTACATTGACGCTTTTTTTAAAGTAGCACAGCGTAGAAAATTTCAAATAGGGTCATTCAACAGTTGATACTTGTCGAGGCTCTTTATCTCTCATGTCCACGGCTATCCGTGGTTGGACCGCGTCGAGTCCTTGCTAAATCAGGGGCCTTTATCTTCAAGGATTTATCACTGTCGAACAGAGGAAATCCTTTGATGTGACGTCAGAGCCCCCGACAACTTTCTACTGTTTAACGTCACTCTTTGGACTTCTCTAGGCGGTACGTCCAAATTTCGTCATTGTCGATTCTCAGAAAGTCTCTAATAGAATAACCCCAAAACCTTAGGATGTAGTAGCCGCCGCCCCCACGGTGCCAAGGCCTCCCGCCCCACACATAGTGTTGCCCCCACCCCACCTCCACCCTCCCTCCACCCCCCCTCACTCTCGGGCCACCTTCCTCGCTTCCCCCGCCGGGCGGGACTGACGGTGCATCAACGCGTTTCGGTGTCTGTTTACTCTCTCCCGTGTGCTCTGGTGCACGCTTCCCCCTTCCACCGCTCCTAGCCGGGTGGACACGACCCAGCCCCTCCCCTAGGGGGGAAGGAGGTGCGTCGGTTGAAGGGGGGGAGGGTTAGTTACGAGGAAAATGGACAAGGTGGCGCACGCGAGCACGCATATAATGTCCCCGCGGCACGCCTTTCCACACTCCCGGGCCGCCTCCTCCTATCTTCTCCTCGACACGCGTCCTCCCTCCCTTCCCTCAACATGCTTTGCCTTCCGGGAGGTAAAGCTGCTGGTCTTGTTTGGTCAAGCCGCGTGTTTGGCGGACGCCGTGTGCGCGTCTCAGCGGTTGCAGGGCCCTGTAATAGCGAGCCCCGTTCTCTTAAGGGTAAACGGCGAGGCGTGTGTCGCCCGTGGGTCAGGAATCGCCGTCTCCTTTTAAGCGAACGGCTCACACGAAAGCCTCCCTCAAGGGGACTATCAATCCCTCCCTCCCTCTCTTCAGACTGGCGCGTGCGTCATCCTCGCTCCTGATATAGTACCTGTTCCTCTCCCTTATAGACTCCAATGCTCTTGTACCCCACCTTTCACCCCCCAGGGCGATCTTTATATCTTTCCACCCCTAAAACGGAGGGTTGAAAAAGTTACCAGTCATAATGTTATATCTAAAGCCGACTGCGGCCAACCCTCCTTCCAGTGTTTTTAGCGTCGCCGCCCCCGCCGTGCCCCGTTCACGCAACTATCATACGTGAGATGGTCGCCTGGAATCGTAGTGTGAATGCACGTTCGGGCCATTGTAATCTATAGTTTCTAACGCTGTCTCTTTGCAATGGAAAAGCGCTGGTGTCGCGAGCGGAAACAGGAAATGATGAATTACGATAGAAAAAGAGTCAATCATTTAAGTGAAGCGGATGATGTTACTTTGACTCTTAAGTATGGGAGTTGTTATTTGCAATATAAAACATTTTGAATGCCTCAAAGCCACGCCACGAACGCCACAAGAATGTGATATTCCTTATTTCGTTCGCTTGGTCTTTACTTGGATGTTTCGATGCCCTGGCGAAGTAGGTGAGGATAACACTGAGATTACGCTAGTATTGTGAATGCGTGCCAAGTTGCTATGAGGGTACATAAGTTAGTAGTCTGAACGATACATCGGCAATCTTTCCGGTCCTTCGTTATGTCGCACCTACCTCTTTCATCATTCCTCCATATTTTGTCCCCCCTCGTACGCTGGGTCCGATTGAGGCCGCCAAAAGGAGTGCTTTGAAAGTTTATCCAACAGGATTTTCGTGCAGTAGCTGCTCTATAAAGAATAATTTAATTACTCTTGTAATATTTCAGAAAGGCCGGTTTCCACTTCAAGGATATGCCCTATAAATATAGACAATGCACTGGGTGTACAGAGTACGATCTTGGGCTATACTTGAGAAAAGGAACGGACTGCTAGCGCTGGTACTGTGTTTGAAAAAATGCGTAGATCGAATAAGCGGCAGTAGCCGTTATCCTTCCATATCTCGAGCAAACGTTAAGAGATGATACTTTACCCGCAAAGAAATGTTTATTTGGTCACGGAGGAAGGTCATAAAATTTTCCCACTGAGTAATGACTGACTAATTTTACTGCCTACAAAGAAACATCCATCTCACTTGGCTAAAACATATCAAAATACTTTTAATAAGAGTTCTAGGGATTGAATGATTCATATCGCTATAATATATCTAATAATTCCCTAAGAAGTGGATGGAATGAAACGATAATACTGCATAATCTTTCGGGTTGGGATGTAAGTTCGGAAATAGTTCATGTAGTAAAAATTAGCATTCTTAGAGTAATAGATATATAAATATAGTTAATTCATATTTTTGAAACAGTTGATATGAGTTGAAAAGTTTAATATAGTATTAAAGGTAATGATTTTTTTACTCAATCGTGCGTTCGGCCATAGGATTGTGATACTTGGGAAAATATTTCTCTTCTCATTCCTCCATCATTACAAGCCAGTTGTCTTAATTTTTTTAACGGAATAAGTCCTCTGTGAAATTTTGTCGAATTTTTAATATTTTTTACTTCCCTCTTAACTCTCGTAATCGCAGTTTTATCTAAAAATATAGTTAAGCTCGTCAAATAATTCACTCAATAATCAACGCTGGAAGTCTAGAACAGTTTCAAAGTCTTCCTGGACTTAACATTTGCTTTTGCCTTTAAAGGCTTCCCTTGCAACTACGATAATTGGGATTGGTGATATTCGAATTGCGGTGATGTTTACGGAAGAAGACAGTGTCTAGCGTGAAAACAATTTTCCCTTCTCTTTGCCCTATACAGCTCTGACTTATTACCTACCTTTTTCTCGTTTTAATACATTTCTCAGATCCACAGTAGTAGTTTTGCTTGGTTGGAATTCTCAGTCCCTGTATCATCTTAGTGGTTTTCCTTGCTATTCTATCTCATTATTTCTCTCCTATTTTCATTTTCCTTTTGTTTTCTTCGTCGCCGAAGCTTTGCCCTACGGCCACCTGCTCTCCCTCGTCGTTTTTCTACCTTACGAACGAATGCTTTGTCTTTTGTTTTCTAATGTTTACCTTCCTTCACACTTCTAAACATTGTGTGTGCTACCCGTTTCCCTCATGGTAACCCGATGCTTTGTGTGTTTTCATTTGTTTGACTGAAAAAAGGTTGTATTACGTTTTCGTGTGCCGGTCTTGGCAAGATTGATTTATTTATTGGCTACACCGACGCTGTTTTTTATATCTCGTGTTTGCTTACCTTAGGGTTGAAATCGCACGCAGCGTTCCCATTGCATCGGTGGACATTGTGTTCTTTCATGTTTTTTTTCCAAAACTGTAGGAATTATGGCTAAGAGAGTTTTTGGGAAAGAAAAGGGTATCATGGCAAAGCAGAGTCGACGAAAATAGATAGTAAGACTTCCTGTCAAGTTTATGCATAAAGATTCCTACATATTCCTACATATCTCATTATAAGCAATCGCTGAGTAATGAGGCTTTATTACATGTATTTTCTTTGAAATAGCACGGTTTGGAAAGGCCCTTTTTTCATATTGTTAGCCTCTCGCCTATTGAGTCCCAATAGGAAAATTGGGGAGGTGCTAAATTTGGCAGCTTGAATTCCAAAGTTAAGAGCACTAATGACTTAAGTTTATCTTGGCTGATGGTTGTGCTCCTAACCATAGCTTGAACTATGTACATAGCATATGACACTACTCAGGATCGATGGTTCTCATACAAACATTCAGAACATATTGAGGAATTGTGCCTACGTGCCCTAAATGCCCATCATTTATGGCACACGAAAGGTTGAAAAGGTTTTTAGAGAGACCACGGGAAGCCATACTGCTTTTCAGAGTTTTATTTTGAAACGAAAATCATTCATTCTTTTACTGAGCAGAGTCGTGTCCCTGTGCGAGGAGGAAATGCCAAAGTAGGCATATCTTGTGATGTCATCAAGGATAATTCTGGAAACTTTCTGTAACTCTTCAATCGTAAAAGACCGTACTCAGTGCTTAACAACCCTTCGAAACTCGACAGAACTTAATCCCTCTGTTTCACTCATTCATGGAATTTTCCTCATTATATTTCCTTCAATCATTATTCACTGTTTTCCTTTAGCGTAAGGGTTCCGGGAGCCAAATTAAAATGTGGGCGTTTAAAAATATTATACCTCAAGAGACCTTCCGGAAACCTTTTACAGACGCTTGGAATGATTTGGAAGTGAGGCTTATATTTTCACCTCCTCCCTGTGGCTCTTTTTGATTTCCCCGTTCATCCCAAATCTCATTTGCAATTTCTCTCAAAATGTTCGTGTCTCAGCGTTTGTGTCCCCATACTCCATTCTCCCTCACGAGCGCCGATGCGTGGGGTTGAATATTAATAAACGAGGCCGGCGAGATATTAATGAAGCCACCTCTTTTTTCCTTCTATTCTCTTCCCCCTGAGTTATAACCCGTAGTTAATTAGCGAGCATCCCGCACAGTAAGTAGTAGTTCATTTGGAAATTTTTTTCGCCCATTATGACGTCATTTCTGGACCGCTTTTGTGTTTTCGTCGACCCGGAGCGTTTCTCCCTTTAGTCGAAGTTCCCGTCTCCCGGGGCATATTTTGAAGGAATGATACTGACGCTCCACCGTCTGCTTTCACTGGAAGTCATTGTCTGAGAGGTGATCAGTTTCATTGTTAGTACTGTTCGATCTCATCATTTTTTTAAATAATTCATCTCCAGGTTTCTCTCTCTAGCTCTCAGGATTCTTTTTTGTGAAAAGTAAGGAATGGTGCGCGTGTTCAGAACATCTCGGGATTCTAATGTCGCGTCAGGGCTTTGTGAGCAAGGTATGGGAGGAAGCAGAAATGAACAATCCAGCCGCGGGCTGTTCTCGCCGTTGTGGCAAAAGGTGAGAGACGTGCGGGCTTCCAGCATTCTGGAATCCTATCCCTCTTCGTGTCTCCCCTCTCCGTCCCCCCCCCCACCTGCTCACCCTACCACCCGCCCAAGACCCCTTCCCCGTCTCTCGCTCTCTCTCTCTCTTTCTCTCACTCCTTGGCCCATTAATTAGCTCAGAAATTCGATATTTCGTCTCACCTCCTCTGCTCCTCGGCTCAGCCAGACTCTCGCTCCCCCTGTGAAGACAGGCTTCCCCAAAACCCTCCTCCCTACATCTCCACCCTTCCCTCACCACACCCCTGCCACCCCATTTTGTCCAGCCAGACACACAAATACGCCCCCCTTTTTTTACCTTTCTCTCTCTCCCTATCTCTCTTCATCCACCATCTCCCACCCCTTCACCCCCATCTCCCACCCCTTCACTCCCATCTCCCACACCACCTCCTTCCTTCCTCCCGCGTTAATCACTCGGGCAAAAGTATGGCTTTCCAACGCGGGCCTAATTTGCCCGTGGCCCAAGGATGCGTGCCTCGCCTTCAACTTTTTTTATGATCAACGAGAGCTCCCTCCCCCCTATTTACGGCCGAGTATCAAACCTTGGAAATGCTGCTGACGCCCCCACCTATACTTTCACTTCCCCTTTTGTGAATCCTCCTCTCCCGTCGTCCTCCCGCACACCCTAGGGCTCCACCCCATTGGTAGGTACCTACACCCCTTTTAGCCGAGTCAATCAGAGAGTGCGTTTCCGAAATCATAGCCCTGTCCCCAATTCCTCATGGACATAAAAAAAATGTTCGCAAACCAAAAAAATCTCTAACAACGAGCATTGCATCATCAGCGGAGCTGCGAAGCGTAATACTTGCTTTCCATGAGTAGTGAACGCAATTATTTATTTCTGCTATCGACTCTAAGGTGGTTAGGTTGATAAAATGGAGATAAAGAGATCGCGATCGATAGGATTCCCCTCTGTTAGAATGACTATGAATAGTTGTTAAAAAAACTCCATTTACACTGGTGTGTTACATTCGTCTACGCCTTTTTATTTCCGTTGACAATGGGTGACTCATTTCTTTTTCAACATGGAATAGCTATCCAAGATTCATGATTGCTATAACAATGTGGAAAATATCCCTTGTATTGCTCATGGCCACGGTTTTAAAAAGGTTATGAGGATGTGATGTCATTAATTTGAATAATGCACCATGCTACATCCTTTTTCGTGCCGATTGATTAACTCAATTAGTTATTAACGCTGATGAAACACCTTGGTCTTCAGATTGTGATCAGTATATGGAACATATTTGTAGGGATATCTTCATAACGCTCTGTCCAATCATAGGTCAACCATGACCTAATGAGTATTTAAATCCATTAATTTTCTTTAAAGTTTCCTATTATTAAATAGTGTTTTGATTCTAGACGAGTTCCAAAGCCATTACAGATATCATAAATGCCGTAAAACACGTATGATATTGGAGGTTCTGCACTTATATTCTTCGACTCTTCCCGCAAATTAATGACGCAAACTCCTAATAAGGTCTTTTTGCCCACATGAAGCTTATGATACAAAACAGTTTCAATTATACATTTTACTAATAGTAAATAAAGCCAACCTTTTACTTTAATTTTTTAATTAGCTTGTGTTAACAATAACTATATTGATATAATTTTGAAGCAGAGTTCATTCAACGTTACTGCAATATCTATTATTTAAAAATTTCGGCGCTTTCCTTGAAGATCAAAAATATTTAGCATCATCAAATTATAGCATGCATGTATATTATAATTCAATCTTAAAATAATTTCGGGGATTCGGTGACTTATATTTATGCTAGGACTATAATATTAATTTTCCACTGCATAAGTGTGTATCTTTCATTATAAATACTCCAATTTCAACAAAATGGATATATTATTTCGAGGAATTGTAAGCGTGCCATTGGATTGGGAACCACTGATGTAAAACTTGTTAATTTGAATGAAATATTGTGCGCTCGCTTTGGATTGCAAGAGATGAGTTTAAACCACATTTCTGAGTCCGATTGAGCCGCAAGTTAGCTGTTTCCTGTCTTTCATAGAGAGGTAGAATTGGAAAGAAGTCTTCACAAAATTGAGAAATTAGATGGATTTGGCTCACTATGAGGCCCATAAGATTTGTCATAAGCGTAATTTAAGCGTTAACTTATTGATCCAGAAACGCTGATTTTATTTCATCGTTTCCGTATGAATAATACTTTTTCAACATTCTTACACGATTTTATTTTGTAAGAACCTATGTGTTTAGTATATTTCGGATTGGATTCTATCATGTCATACTTTATCGCCAAGCAATTTCTAAATATACAGAAATTTCCAGTGAAATGTGAAATATCTAAACTAATTTGGTTTATTGATACATGTGAAGGTAGCTTCTGTGATATTGATACGGTTCTACCATGCTGCTTAAGGCTGCATATGCATTCATCAAGTTCTAAATAGACAAGTCACAGGATACAGAATATTAAGGCAACTCTGGGCAACCTAATTGAAATTTAAACTCCATCCAGAAAATTTTCTGTGAGGCATTCACATTGGACATCTGCTCTTGTTGACAACTTTTAATTTTCTTATTATTCATGATAACCACCAATAAAGCTGGCAAATTGACAGAATATTCCCTGCATCTAGAATTAACTCCCTCGTAGCCATTTAATGCCATGCCATGTTATTTTCATAGGGTCTGATATGGTAATATTTAATTGAGGCCGCTTTACATGGTACATTTTATTGTACAAACAAATGTATCATAGAATGTACAAGAAACTGGATAGAATTAGAGCAGGTTCTATTTCCCGTTGAGTCATTCAGACAATCATACAATTTTCCGCTTTACACGGTACAATTTCCCTCATGAAGAAATGTGTACATTCGTTTGTACAATAAAATGTACCGTGTAAAGCGGCCTTTATTGAAAATAGGCTTAGCCGGAAGGAGATGATATTCTAATGCATAACGTATCGTGAATACTCCACAACCCACGGTGGCCTTCTGATTCCCAAATATGTATTTTCCAAGAAGTCGGAATCGTAGGCCTCGTGCGTAACTGCATCTCCAGCGTGGGGATTGAATGGCTTCAAGCGCGTGGCTATAATTCCCATTTTAATCGGACCGTATCTCTAACCCCTCTTCCCCTTCCTTCCTGTCTGCTCCCCGCCGTTTGCCTGGTGCCCACTTTCTCTCTCTCTGATGTGGTGACCCCTCGTCACCGTTACCCCACACCCTAGCCATTCAGTAAATGCCCTCCCCCAATCCCTCCCGCCCCTCCCTCTCTCCATTCCGTCAACCCCCGCACAGGTGAGGGTGCGATTGAGGGTTGGTGGGAGGAGGGATGGAGGAGTGGGGAGCCCAACCGGGAGCCGGGACCCGGATCGGCGGCGGCTTGGACGAGGCGTGTGCGGGCGCAAAAGGCAGTCAGCTGGCGTGACGCCTGAGCGTGCGTCAGCTGTTTCCAAACATCGCCCACCCCTGCCGTCGGCCCGGAGCGCGCGCGAAGCTTGGATGGTTGGAAGGTGGAGTTGGGATGAGAGGTTTGAGAGGACTGGTTTTTTCCGGGGAGAAGGTGGCTAGGAGAGGGGAAATGAAGGCGGAAGGGTTCGCTTTGAGGTAGTTCGAGTGAGATATATTTTTCAAAGATACTTCAATAAATTTGGCCTCATCATAAGGAAAGTGCGCCACTGGCGGGTGACATGTATTTGCATTTGAAGTTCTTCTGCCTATATTTATCATGATATTCACATAAATTTTGGATATTTAGTACCATCAAAAGTTTATCTGCGTCTTTTACATTTAACAAATCTTTCTTTGACAGCCACGAAAAAAGTTATTTCGCCGTATATAGCATTTTCGTGTGGAAAGTTATCCCAAACTTTGCATTTGGCGCCAAATTCCGCAATTACTACAACGCCATGGGAAAATAGCAGTAAGCCTAAATATTACCTTATGTTTTTTTAATAGTTTAACATAACTAGAAAAGCCACAGTTATTATAGTAATTGAGGAATTGGACTAGGAAAATTTTGTCTGTTTCTAGCGGACGCCGTTTTGATGGCGTCATAATTCGAGTCCTATGGGACATTTTTAGGGCTACAGATCACAAAACGATCTAATAGGTCCAAAGATCATGTTTATCAATGGAAACCTTCTTGTCATCGAATGCAAGGTTTTTCCGTGTAGGCCTTAGACTACTCACCTGTTCAAATGCTCCAAAATATGTCTATCCTCGCTGCCATTTGAGGTATTTGCCAAAAGATAACAGCTATTTTCCATGGGAAATGGCACGGATGTACAGTCCTGAGAGGCTTAACTTGAGAAATGGGGAATGTTTAACTCATTGATCTAGGCAATGTGTGTGCATTAACATTACTTAGTGAATGTTTATTAACAATTCAATATTTTAAAAAATGAGTCACTCATCGTAGTACTTCTCGCAGAATCGCATGAAAATCTTCAATTTTGTATAGCGTATTCAGCTCACGGCTTGAAAGAAATTAGTCAAACTAAAGACTCATGCATACATATTTCTTAAATGACTAAGAATTTCAGGCACATAAAACAATACTTCTGCAATCAATATTACAATATTTACCTAATGTTTTTTTACTGTTACCGAAAAAACAAAATATTTACTGTCTAATGAGAAATTTTGTCTGTAAATATTCAATATTAAGCCTTGCTTACATTTTAATGCATTTGTTTGCGTCGTCATCATTAAAAAATAATAGTTGACTCATTTTTTTAGACTCTTTTTGCTGTGTTCAAAATAAAAGTTAACGGTTATTTCTGATGATGGCAATTTTCTGGCTCAAATGAAGATTTGCAAATGCACTGATGAACGTAGGTAAGGCATGTAATTGAACTAGTATTGACCAAATTCCTCAATGAAAAGAAAGTTTTTATGGATTCCTACGTTATCTACAGCAAGAAATGTGGCAAATAAAAGTTAAACTCGAATATGGTCCCAATTATGAATGGTTACAAATTCACTCAAAGCACTTCAAAAGCAGGTAGGATCGTGCGAGGCGCGTGCTGGGTTCAATCCAAGAGGAGGCGCGCGCATATGTGGGCGAGTGTGTAAGTATAGCATGTGATATCTATGGTTTCTTGCTTCCCGAGGGGCCTGGAGTGTTACAGTCGCTTGCTCCCGGAGACAGTGACAGAGGGAAGTTCTGGATGGCCTATTCCCTCCGCGGGGCTTGATAACGAAATTGAAGCAATAACGTCGCCTCTTCCTCGTCTAATTAGGCCGGAGCGGTTCGGGAGGTTAAATACTAGAGATCCACTTGATACGTTCCACGGGGTGGAATAAAACTTCAGGTGAATGGACGAAAAGGAGTAATGGTGGAAGGCAATTATGCCCGAGTTTTAGGAACTATTGAAATGGTTCCACCCATCTCTCTCTCCGCAGAGGTTAGCTGATTTCTGGCCGCGTACACCAGAGTGATAACTTTCCGTGATATTCCGAGGGTAATATCAAAGGGACCCCGGGGAGCGCAAATGACATATTCCACGGAGAGGGATCGTAAAGGAACATGTTGGGTGTGGTTTGGAGGAGTAAATCATTGGAATTGATCACCGTGTCCCGATAAGGTTACGTGCGTAATCATGTGGAGGATGTTTTTCCATTCCTCTTAGATTGCACCCCATTAGCCAAATGTGACGGAAAAGGGCAAATGGAGAGCGAGCAGGAACATGTAGATGTTCCTGCTCGTTCCATTAAGAGGGTATCACAAACACCGAACACCCAAAATGGACATAGAATCGTGTTCTGTTCGTAGAATCGTGTCACGACGAAGAATGTTTCCATTCTAGAGGAATCCTGCTTTCCCAGTGGAACTATCTTAATGGATTCTGGCCCTTATAATTACATATTTATTTTGGAATGATGACAGACAATAAAACTTAGAAATTTGCTTCATTAGCTTTAGTGTTTTTAAAATTCCATATTAATTGCGTTAATTAAATAATAAGAGATATCACCATCCTCACAGAAAAAGCAATTAGGACCTTAAAAACTTGACTTCAGTTTTAAAACCGCGTTACAATGGTGAATTGTTACGTAGAGTGCCTTTTGGTGAACTCTGTGAAGTTGCTTGTATATCTAATTAATCGACAAAGTGCTACGTTTTGCTGTATTACTGAGTACTTTTACCAGAATGTTTTACAATAAGTCATGATGTCAATCTTAATTTTTAGGATATATTTTTGACTATTGAATTAATAATTAAGAGCTTTGGCGCTTTGAATTTATCTTACCCTTCTCCATTTCAGCTCATCGCATGCATATAGTGTTAGAATATATTGTTAATATGAACAAGATAGAGTTGCTTAGGTTGATTTTCACGGGATTGAGCTTAGTAAATTGAATTCAAGTTTCAAACGCTTGTGAATTAATTCTAATTCCTCACTAATGAGGAAGTCAATTCTACCCAGAGTCCATTGAAATATTTCAATTTTATTTTGATGTCATCTTTTATAGTTATATCTGGCCGTTTCCTTTTGATTATTTGTAGTATATTGATAAAGTGACATTTGGCTAGCAGTAAAAATCTTTTCTCTATAGCATGGGAGAATGGGAATTCGTAGAATCCTCCTTCCTATCCATTGTCTCCTCGCCCGAAACTCCGTCGAGTCTCTCGGACATTCTTTGAACGTCCGAAAGCGAGGAAGAAACCAGCAGCCGCCCATCCATTGGAGCTATGCACAATGCATCCATGCCAGTCGGTCAGCGATCATTTTACGCTCCCGATGTGGTGCGGGGGCCCAGGGGGGCGCCGGCAGCCGGCGCGGTGGCGTAGCAGGGGCTAAGACCCTTGATGTGGACGGTGGATGAAGCCACGAGCGCGGGGGCGACTTGGTATCAGAAGGGCTTCGCTACTCCCACCGCCCGCATCCACCCAGCCCTTTGTTTCCTCTTTCCTCGACCGACCACCCGTCGCGCAGCCGTCAGTGGTTCCCTCTTGTGCGTCTGGGCACAACGTACCAGGCAGATCCAAATACGCTCACCAAGCGTCTGTTGGTGTTTCCTGCGCCGGTGTAAACCCATCCGCTAAAGGAAGTCGTTTCAAAAGTTGAGTACGAATGCAGAGTCGTTATTTACGTTAGTCATTTGACGAGTGGGATAATATTGAGATATTTCTAAGGGTTGCATATGGGTAAGTCCTGTTGAAGAAGGAGGTAGAAAAGGTAATACGGAGATCCGTATGTTCTTTTTCAATTCAACAAAGGCATATGGCGTTAAATCATACTCCTGCAATTTCTTCCATTGCATAGCTGAGGCGGCTTTAATGTAATAATTTCATTTATATTGCGCATGAATAATTAAAATTGAAGCCTAAGGAATGAGTTGTGGGCTAGTTTATTAGTTATCGAAATTCCTCAACGAATTTACTTTCTTTTTCTTGAGTTCATTGTGGGAAAGAATAGTCCATTGAATACATTAGTTTAACACCAGACACAATGACCAGTTTTGGGGGTTTTACATAGTTGCACTTTTAATTAGGTTATATGAAAAGGTAATGTCTCATATTTAGTGTAAAATAGTAAATAAATAAGGGTCGCAAAAAAAATGATTACAGGGTGAACGATAGAGATGTGATTTTGAGCTCCGCTCAAAATGACCGAAGCTGGGGTTTTAGAACTAAGCCCATTGTACACGAGGCACGTAATTGCGCAGATTAATGTATGTACGAACGTGTATTTCAAATTACATATAGTAAAGCGGTGAATTGCAAGAGCGCATGTGCGAATCCCTAAACGCGAGATTACGAAATAGCCCCTGCTCTAATTCAATTGTTATTGCGCACCAGATTGTGAAAAAAATCCTGTTTCAAATTATGTAATTTTGTATCCGGTGTAAAACTGAAATTAAAGCAAAATCCTATGCGGTCCTTGGAAACCAATTAATCTCTGCATTGCATTGTGTAGCTAGTTTAACGAATATATGTACACGTTTGGCATACTTCACTCGGATTAATCTTTTCACTAAGTGTAGCTCCCTTGAAAGTGTGTGGCATCAGAGCAGAACACACACAGAGTGTTTTCATCTACGTCTACAAAATGCCGTGCAAGCCACCACTAGGGTGTGTGGCATGTGGTGATTGCACACTAGGCATGCAGCACTCGTCTCAGTTCAAATCACAACCGCGCACGTTCCCCCGAACGCCAGGCGCAGGCCAAAATCAGTCAGGACAATGGTACGCAGTTGGACCAGAAACCAAAAGAGAGATACGTTTTTGGTCTAGGCTGGTCAATTGGACGAATTGTAACTTGAAAGGGTTATAGGTGATAGTGTCCATTTGCGAAGTATAAAGAACTTATTTCACCTCACCTGATTATGGAACCGCCAAGAACTTTTAAACGAACCATAAACACTGCCTCTCTGATCTGCAATTTGATGCGTTACTCCGAAAAAGATATCTGTATCAGCTCCACTTTTATTTTACGCTGCTCGGCTTCGAAGACAAAATTCTTTTTCTTGGTGGTACTTTTGTCACGACGGAGATGATACTAGAGAGTTAAGAGTCGACTAGACTGTGATTTACTAAATTCTAAGTCTGTTGATGAAGAAATAAAATATGCCTATATTGTTGCTTATAGCGTGCCTAAATAAAGAATTTTGGAAAGACATTAAATAAAACCGGGTGTATTGCGATTGGTGCTGCCTCTTTGACTGTAGGTTAGTCTGGGTAGCGGTATAAAATCTTTTTAAAAACGCTCTTGACGCGTGAAATACTGTCATAATGACCTGAAAAAAATTTCAGCGCGGAACTTTAAATAACATATAGTCACCTCTCCGAGGATAGTATTCACCTGAAGCCTTTGCATATTGTAGACTACTATCACTCACTTGTAGTCTAATTTTTGTTTGTTAATTTCTGTCATTTGGAGGGAGACAGAATTTTTCACCACTATTTTCACTCCTTTCAAGCTTGAAAGATTTGCAGAGGAGGGAAATCAGTCCCAGGAAAAACAGTTTATCATCGTTGCGGAAGCTGAAACTGAAAACCATCATCAGTTACTATATTTATTTTCTTGAACCTCCGCGCTCAATTCCGTATAGATATGTAACCACACTGGGTTCTGTTAGCGAGTTGCCTCACGCACTAAAAAAAGAAGGAATTGCTTATACTCACTCGTCTATGTCTGGTATGATATATAAAAAATGATGGGTCGGAGGAGGAAGATACGCGCATGACGTCCCTTGAATCATAGCTCCATATCCATCAACTTGTCTTCTCTCTCTCTTTCATTATAACCTCATATCTTATGCTTTATAACTCATTGTAATGCCGAGGTGATGGCGTAAAAATCATGTTATGCGCATCAAGAGTGAAGCATCATCACGGAAAAATATTGCGTGTTGGACACTATATTTTTATTTTTTTGTTTGTGACCATGACATCATTTTGTGCGGAAGAGAGGGAGAGGACGAGATGGATGGCATGGTTAAAGAGCATGGGGAGAGGTCAGATCGGGAGAAACTCTCCGTGACGTCATTTGCGAGGCACGGAGCGGCGCATGGAACCTTTCTGTGGGGAGGCGAGCGATCGAGCCCGCGCTCTTAAATGCCTTGCTAACGTTCCCTTCATGGCGAACACCTCCTCAGTCACTAAGAGACTCGAGTGAGAGAGATAGAGCCAGAAAGAGGTGGGTTAATGGTCCGCAATGATGTCACGGATTAATGGGCGAGACGACGGAGAGTCCTGGCTCTTAATTTTTTTTCTTTTTTTATCATCTCCGAGCGAACTCTTGAGTATTCACTCGCCAGTTTCAATTCCTTTTCTTCTCTTTTTTCATTATCTCTTACCCGTAGCAAGACTCGAGAAGATGGTATGGGTTGTCCTTTCTACGTGAGGTGGGAATGAGTGTGCATAGCTTCGAGAGGCTAATGCGTGGCTTGAACCATTGCTCCATAAATGTTACGGTAGAGTCCTCATGGAGGCTGGCTTAATCGGAGCGCACTGCAGTTCATGGTATTTAATATGACCCGCATATAGGTGTATTGGGTGAGCATAATGTGTAGCCTGTATCTGTGGTGGTGCATTCTCTGTATCTGTCGAACTCTATCATTTAATGAATGCACTAAATGAGTGGTTCGTAGAATGTGCAGAAAGTAAGTTCCGTTTTCAACTTAATGATTACATCTCATTGCTTCTCTTGACAATGCATAAAACTTGAATGTCTTGCTGTTCTATGCACTGATTTGAGGGATAATTTTCGGCATGCTTATAATTGTTTGTGTATACGATATAAAAACAATAATCGAGTGACTGGAGTGTCCAATGACGCTAATATTTTTTTCCATGTCAGCATAGAAATTGGGAAATTGTGTGGATGAGATATCTTTACATCTTATCGGAATGTTCATTCATCTCTAGCATTGCTGTTTTTTCTTCTTCGATTTCTGTGATAAAATTCAAGGTGAGTCCGGAAGAATCAGTGCAAATTCTTAGGGAGATACGGTATGTGATTATAAGTATTTTTTGAGCTATGAACTGACTTAAACATTATGTCAGAGGCATCATGCATTTACCTTGAAAACTGCAAAAGCATTGGCATACAACAGTGCTATTGAATAAAATCCGATATAAGTTGAATTAAAGATTGTATTTTCTTGTCGAAGCATGCGCTGATTACTTCGTTTTCAAGATGGTTACTGAAATTGTCAATTTTTTCGTTTTTGAAGAGTAGTTTTCATAGAATTGCTTTTCATTTTGAAAGATACTTAATTATGCATTGCAAAAAAATTAAAACATTTTATTTAATTTCTAAATTTTGTTAAATTATTATTGTTTTATTACATTTCTGATGAAAAATGACATTCTGAATGGCACAGTAATATGAGAATTTTCATTGACAGCTCTCTTCCATTGGGACTCTTTTATTCACTTACTGGAGAAGATGATTAATTTAATCAATCTAAGCGTACACCTTTTTTAACATGTACTGAGGCATAAACTCAACCACTGAAACCCAAGGTGTTTGTCAGATATTGTATGATGAGGCAGTTTTTGGACTAAAGGAAGTAAACAATGAAGCAGCCGCGAAGATTTTCAGTCTCGGTGTTTTCTTAACGGATTTCTTTTCAATCTCAGGCGGTGAGATCCATTGTTTAGGAAGCTAATTAAAATAGATAATCATCGTAGATTTACTTAATCATTCGATTGAATTATCCTTGGATAAGCTTTTCTTGAGTTTAGAGATTAAGACAAGAGGAATCAAATGAGACATTTCATTAATGTAATGTCCGAAGGAATTTTCTTGAAGTATATAGAGACAGCGCGTAAAAACGTTTTGTCCAAGAAAATCAATCACTTTAGGTAAATAATTTTACCTTTTTTGGAAATTAAATAAAATTTGATATATTTTTTGCCGACAATATCATGATATATCAAAATAAGCAAGTGGTTTAACTAAATTAATTTATTTTAAATGTAAAAGTTTGACAATTTAAGGTACCAATCTGTCGATAGGAAGCATTGAGCGTGATGCCCGAAGTGTTTGCGATAGTGTATTTGATCAATCTATTTTACACTCCCTATGATTGGCTTCATGGTTGAAATGCAAATCTAAGTATTTTCAAAGAGTAGCCCATCATCTTCTATAGTGCGGCCTTATTTTCAAATTCTTATGCACGCGATTTATAGCTAGGACATCTCCGATCAGGAATCATTTCAAAACGCGCGAAATGAACTTCGAACGGCTGGTCGTGAAAGCGTCCATCCATCACAGTGTTGGGAACGTTGCGTCACCCGATACTCACGTCAAAGTCACACCTTTTGGATTCCTCGCAAGCAGATGGCTGCGTAAATGTTAGAAGTGGGGTGGAAAGCTTTCAACCAACGCGTTGCTTATGATCCATAGAAATATAGCATTTTAGGCATAATCAGTCGAAGAAAAAATTGATACGCATGTCATAGACATAAAGCAGAACTTGAGCCCTAACGGGACATCTTTTTTTTTACCTATAATGACATTTTTAGGAAGTGAGTTTGCTGTGGAGAGAAAAGATTTATAAAATCGCTTTCCCCGAAATGTTTTAGGTGAAAAGAAAAATACCCATTTATGACATCATTTCCAGTTTTGGTATACCGGGAATGGGATGCGTGGTTTTATGACATTTGTGGAAAGAATTGGACAGGGTGGGAATAGAAATCTCCATTTCGCTTGATGGAAAGTGAGTGAGTTTTCAAAATGGAATTGTCAAGTGATGATATGGAGTTCAGTTATGTGGTGAGAAAGAGTTTGCACATTATCCGTAAAATTTATAACGCATATTACATTCTCCTCCTTTGTGAATGAAAGATATTAATGTGTCCACAAATATATTTATTCAGCATATAGTTATAGTTAGGCTTTCTGGTGAAGAAAATTTTGAAAAATTCTTCTAGTGGTAATTCTCACTTCCCGTGTTGAAAAGCAAATCTTAAAATTACATTAAAAGTACAGATAGGCATTCTCTGGTATTTGGCCCTCATTGCCATTTGGATTAGTTAAATAAATATGTCAGTTGTTGAAGTCCCCTGAAGCATAGGCTTTATGCCATGTCTTAAACAAACATTCTGTGCAAAACTCTGACTGTCCTACGATCTAGAATTTGGTATGTCGTAAGGTTATAATAGGATAGCCTAAGATTATCTCGAGGAAACTAGTACTGTTTAGAATTGATGCTCATTGAAGTCGAGCAGGATTAAGGTCTAACAAATGGGGAAGCATGTTTGCTTACGGATAACCGTCCAATTCCGTCATCACTTAAGAGAGAGTTGTAACAAATCATGAGAAAACAAGGGAGGAGAAAATATCGTAAGAACTTACAGTGTACATATAGAGAAAAGCAAAATATACATTTTTAAATTATTAAATGTGTACAAAATTAACTATTTTCTAACGTATAATTCTAGTTTTATTTTACTTGGAAGATATTTTAATATGTGCCCGCCATTAGAAATCAAGAACCTCGTGCCCATAGGTCATATCTTCCATCGTTTACTACGCAATCCTTCCCATCACGCCCTACGGTGCAATTGTGTATTTCCTCTCCTTTATTTATGTTTCACATTCAGCCTCCGCATATCGTGCCGCACTTTTTATTCGTCCTCACGTGGTTTATGGAGTAAATACCGGTAATTGACCTTCATCATGGGCCTGATTTTTAGATGTTGTTGGTGGAGAGTGGGAGTAGGTAATTGTTTTTTTTGGATGTGGGGAAGCAAAGATTCGGTGGACTTGGGATTTGCAATGAGGATCGAAGGGGTCAGGAAGCGACCCTTATGGAAGGAAAGGGCACGAGGGCACGAATGGGCGAATATGATATGGTTTTTCCAGAGTCGGAGACGCAACAAAAGGCCGTAGGTCCTTCCGCCGACTCCCAACTATAGTTTTCTTTTTCCTCTCTCCCGTGAGAGATGGAAAGAGAGGATGGATGGAGGGAGCCCTTGTCGCATCGAATCCTGAAGATCGTTAGCCGGGCTCTTCTGTCCCCCGTGTGTGTGTGTTCCATTCTCTCCCTCCCCCCGTATCCTTCCCCCACCCTTCCCCCACCTCTCCTCTCCTCCTCCCTCCACCCCCCCCACCTTCGAAAGTCAACGTCCTCTGCTTAAGCCCATCCCTCCCTCCGTGTGCCTCTCTCCCCTTTCGCATCCCTTCATTCATCCTTTCTTTCTTTTCTTCTCCTTCGCCGAGCTTCTTTTGTTGCGCTCCATCCATTTCGCTCCACAGATAAGCGAGACGCGATTTCTCCATCGCGGGGGTGGAAAGGGGTAGGGTTGGGTGGTATGGGAGCGATTCTGTGGACAGAGATGTGGAAGGGCAAGAGGGGAGGAAGCTAAGAGAGCAGTACCATCACCGTAAGGATGAGCGATGTTTCGATATATCGTGATCGAGGCGATATTTGTACCTAACAGAATATTGTATGTTCCAAAAATTTCGATGAAAGAAAATTGAGTGGAAATCCTGCATTGAGAATCCTTACCATGGTGCTGTGGTATGTACAAAGGGAAGGGCAGTATTATCACCGTGATGATGAGTAATGTAGCAATATATCGAACCTAAACCAATTATTTGACCTACTCTATGCTTAGGTGAAAGAAAAAATATGGGGCAATGTAGCATCGAGAGTCAACAATCTTCGTTCATTTTAATATGACGATACGTCGAAGACAAACCGATATATTTATCTATCAAAAGGTTCAATGAAAGAAAAATTAGGTGGGACTGTAGCGTCGAGTGTCAATCAGTGTCCTTTATTTTACGACTTACATATAATGACTATATATATCGATTACAGGACTATATGTCAAAGTTTAATAATTACATATACTTACCAAAACATAAATGAAAGAAACGTTAGGAAGCAATGTAGTATTGAGAGTAAATAATAGTCATTGATTGCAACAGAATGATACACTGCGGTCAAATCCATATATCTATCTAGTAAAATCTTTGTTAGTGAAAAAGTAAGAGAGTATGTTGCCTCAAGTGCTAGAAAATTATACCCTGTTAGTGCTAGTTAGTATAATATGACATTACCTATATCGAGGAAGGATATTTACTGACTAAAAGTTTAGGAAAAGGAAACATTTGGAGGAAATGTTGCTTCAAGAGTTTAATAACTGTCGTCTATGATAAAATAACGATGTATTTTAACGCCAAGCCAATATATTTATCTACCAAAATATTTCATGACCGAAAAGTATGGGGAATTTCGCGCAGACTTCTAATAATTGTCGTCTATCATAATATGTCCATTCATTGAGGTCAAAGCAATGTGCATGCCTATCTAAGATTATCTAATCGAAAAAAGAAAGAGGGGAACATAGTATTGAGTGATAATTATTGTCGTCAATCATAATATGACGATGTATCGAAGAGAAACCGGTCAACGCAGGAAATCACTTTACATATCACTTTGACGGTGAAACTTGGCGCAAATCGACATGTTATTTTGTATCGTAAGTTAATGGGATAAAAAAGATATCCATATGGAATGTTTCAATGCATTCCAAGTACTCCTACCACATTTAAGTCCACTGCGCTCCCAGTCAAGGCGACCCACCACCGGGGGCCCCCCTACAACACACTAACTCGCGCGGCGACCTTTAATTATCTCCTCTGGGAGCTTTTTGACGAAATTCCGTGGACGAATGGAAGGGGAGGGGGTGAGCGGAGTTGTGCGCGATGGAAAATGGGGAATTTAATATCATTAAATCTCCGGAATCCTTTCCTCGCGCTAGACGATGGTGACTCCCGTCTTTGCCCTCCACTCTCTGCGGAGACGCGGGAGCTGTTTTTAGAAATTTGGGGAGAAAAAGGCGCAGTTACCCACTTACGAAGGATCCATGTGATGTGCCCCGCCTACTGCCGATTTCGGGAGTTATTATTGGATTGATTCCTTCCCATGGCCTCACTATCGAGCAGTGATGGCGAACCTTTTTTAGCTCAGTTTGTTTGAATTCGTTAAAATAGACTCAGATGCCGAGTCACTTTTAGAAATATCCGTAACTTTATATATTTTTAGCTCTAGAACAAAAATTAATTCGACCTTTTTTGATATTTTTAATAATATTTTTGATATATTTATTTAAAAAGAAATAATTATAATTACATTAGGCAGGTTTCCGCGATTCGTCCGCGTTGACATCTTGAATGGTGGCGACGTTTCGCCTACTCTGCTATAGGCACCCTCAGGCCAAGCCTATTGGAATACTTAATCGCCGCGAAAACCTTCGACTAAGGGATATCCATTACTTTGAAAGTTACTATTTAATATTTAAAATATAATATCCAACCAACCAAAATGACATATCACCGCTTATTGATAGTTTTTAGGTAAGGACCGTCCGAAACCATCCTCGTTACCCTAAATGTCTCGGTTTGTCACCTGTAACACACATTAGGCTCGCCTTCATTGGTCTAGGGGCTGGTTTTCTTTGCCAAACCGCATAATAAAAACTGATAACTCATTTTTAAGTTAAGTTTAAAAATAACGGAGTATCAAAAAAATAATGCTGAAAAGAAGCAATCTTGCTATCAACAGAAAAATAAAAATCTATATTTAAAAAGCAAATTTCACTTATTAGCAAACACGCAGCTGAATATTTTAAAGCTTATGCACTACAAATTTTTGCTTATTTACCTAATGGAAACAATAATGGGTCTCTAGAACGAAAGTGATTGAGTTTAAATTCCATAATCAACCTACCTTATGACTCTGGAAACTTTAGCGTAGTTCTTAATCACCTGCTGATTTAATTGATGTAGTATCCGCTTCGAACTTTCTGCTTGCGGAGTTTAATGCTGTAGAGGAACAACAACGCCCCTAACCCAACGGGGTCCCTAGCGCCCCGTGTGAGCGTAGAAATCAATAGGAAGATATTTATGGCTTGTCCTCGACTATTGCACGGTGGAAAATATTTTAACCCCGTTGGTGACGCTAGAAATCCGCAAATTATTTTAACGCTATTAAATTACTCGGTCTCACACTTCTATAAGGGCGGAAAACTTGAGTTATCGGACAGTACAACATCAATTTTAACGATGGAAAGTTACTGCTTATATGAGAATACTTTGGGCAGTGGATGCAAAAAATATTGCTCAAAAATTAGGCTCTAAGACCATCATGTTCTAAAAAAATCTATTTTATGTTTCGAAGACATTTTTTTCTAGACACGCTGGATACAAAAAAAGTTTTTTTTTCAGATTCAAGTAAAAGTATGGTTATGGTATTTTATTATTTATAATGCGCAGTCCGTCTTCTAACACCTTATTTCATATTGTTTGTAGTCTGTTGACCTTTGCTAGTTTAAAATGCTTGGGTGTAGAATTATGTTGGTTATTTTTAGTATGATTCAGATTTGCAGTTAATGAGTCTCTTATCATACCAATGCCAATTTCTCTGTATTGCTAACATTATGTTAGCTTAATTTCATGTATCTAAGTAGTTGATAAGTGTTGAGGAATATAAAAAAAATTCATCGCCTCTTTGTCGGCCTGGCATTCTCATATGTGGCTCAGTAAACCCCGAATCACTGGATGAGAGCTAATAAAATAGTTTAATTGATAAGATATTTTCATTTTAGCCTAATAGTTTATGTGATATCTGCATGAAATTTATAGGTATACCTATTTTTGGTGTCAGGTGTCTAATTGGCATGGGGAAAAAAGACCTACTCTCATTATTGGTTTTATGGAATATGAATATTGTGCACCTGTTATGTTATTGCGGCAGAACCAAACAGTAAGATTCTACGATATGTCTCCTATTTATTTTCATCCACCGTATTCGACTCGGAGAGTTGGGACATACCTGGATATACGTCTTGTAGAAGAGTATAAATGGTGTTTAAATCGGAATTTTATTGCTCAAATGCTGTTCACAAGTTTGCTAAGCACTACGAAAATTTTGAGATTGAATCTTGGCAGACAGTATAGTAGCAGTGTGCTAATGCAATTTTGAAAGTATTTTCTCAGCTTGTCCAAAATACTTTTCTTTCTTTTGTTATTTTTTCTATTTTATCGGGCATTGAAGTTTTTCTAACATGGTGGAACAATATATGGTTAATGCGCAATTTCGTTATCGTTTGGAGCTTGGTAAGCCTTTCATCACGGGTGTTTAGTGAAATTTAAAATAAGTTTTTTAAATTTAATTTTGCCAAAAGTATTTATATTTCAGCCGAACCTCAAAAATAGTGTGCCTATTGAAAATGGAGACAGAGTTAGTGACTTTGAACTTCATTTTCTTTTCGTTTTAAGTCTCTGTAAAACAATTAATATCAATATCTGCCATTTATTTTCTCTATAATATTGGGTCAATGAAATTTAGAAATTTTGCAGGAGATATTATTATACGAAAATACCCCAGCGATAGAGAATTTTCCGCATAAAAATGAGGATCTGTATGGTATATGGATATTATTTCAAAATAACGTACGTTGTCGTCTCTTGGATCAGCAAAATAATCGAATAAGGAATATTGACCCGCTTTGATGCGGTTTCATAAAATTAGCCTCGTTTGTGCTAAAAGGGACAAAAATGTCATCTGGGTTGATAAGTAACGATTTACTGGGCAAACAATTCACACGTTAGGAGCAAAATTGTTATTTTCCGTTATTTTCTTTTATGGGAGAGGGCGTTGGGAGCGGTGTCTCGACGCGGTCGACAAGTGACAGCCGGAAAGGCGAGTCCGGCGTCCGTTTCGTGCACACGTTGCCATGACTTCGGTAAATAGCGGCCGAGGGCGCATTAATCGACTCGGAGGATTAACCGCCTCATGATGCTCTGCAGTCGGGTCCTCGGAATTAAATTTCAAGCTCACAAATAACCACCAGCCGCGAATTGGAAACAGTTGATCTGCCGATAAATTTTTGGTTTTAATCAATTTATTTTACAGACCTGACAAAATTGAATGAACGGCGAACATTTTTTGGGGAAAGTCGATGGAATATTGGCCTCGGAATATTTGTGATTGTAATATATTTCTCACTGGCGAAGATTTAGTGGATGCCATATCCTGTGTATTTTTCCATAATGCCTCTTTTTGCCGGAATTCGGCGCATAAATCCTGTCGAGCTCATTAATATGCTTAATGATTCGGTCACCGCTCATTACTTTTCCAGTTTTTGGTGCTCAATTCATTGCAGTTCTGGATTGAGTAATGTAGATGAATACTTTTGAATTTAATTTCAGCACGTCATTTTTCTCATTAACTCCCTTTAGATATTACTTGTGTTTGGTAATCTAGTCATTCAGAATTACAGTTTTCTGGCCAAATCAAATGAGCCCCGTAGTCTTCTTATGCTGGCTTTGTCATCTTTTCATATCTTACAGCTCTGTTTCATGCGCGATACAATGTTTAATACGCGCTGCTTTTATTTCTGGAAATTGATTAATTTGTTCTTTTTCTTATTTTGACAATTCATTATCGGAATTACATCCTGCATGGTAACAATATGATGGTATCAATGATAGAATAAATTTAAAAAATAAAAATGAAAAAATATTCCAATTGAAGATAATTGTTAATGATTTCCTTAGTGATAATTTGCTGTATTTAATATATTATTAAACATTATTGTCATATGCTTCCCGTTACAACTACTCATTCCTTTAAACAAGATATTTATGCATCAGAGGCATAGTTGTGACTGTTTATTGACTCCCTCCCGCTGCCCACATATTCTTTCCTGATTCATGCTTTACAATCCTAATTTTGCTGAATTTATGAGGTTATCGTTGCAGCAAAAATATTTTTCATGAATTAAGATTAAGTAGTGATGTGAACAATGTCCTATGGGTTTCATTTAAAATTTCTTCTATCGTCGCCATTAAATCCCTCCTGTTCTTGTTCCACAGTTTGCGATTTGTTTAACTTTTCCATGGTTTATTTTTTTGGAACACTACTCTGGAAGGATAATTTTTGTATATGTGATTAGGAGCGCAATTAATGTGAAAGTACCATTAATTGTTTCATTAATTAGCACTGTCGAATCCTTTTGGAGTTCATTATGCTATTCTCCTAATCTTTCCAAATGAATTGACGTCCGACCCACAATCGACCTCAATTGTGTCCTCGGAGGAATAAATCCGTCGAAACAGGCCAAGGACCGTATTAAGGGCGCAAGAACTCGACTCAATCCTCATTTGTGGCCTTAAGTTTTCCCTCTTCAGCGCCACCACCGGCGGTTGAGGGAGTTTATCGCCCACCCTCAATCTCCATTATACTCCTTCGCTCTGTCCAATCAACGCGCTCCAGTACGTCCGACCGGGGGCCTTCCCAGGATGCACTCTCCGTCTGTCTCGCGGGCCTGCCTCCTTGGCGGCTTCGTCTTGAGTTCAACCGCCCATTTATATCCGTTCCCTGCGTGTGGATTGTTGTGTGACCTCCGCTCTCTTTCTGCGCCAAAAGTCTGACTGAGCCTCTCCACTCGGAGAATCCTGTAGTCTTCTCCTTCTAACGCTAAAACTTTTTGTCTCGTACAGGCTACTATTATCATATCAACCCCACACGCTTTCTCACTAATATCAAAAAATAAATTTTTCCATCACCCCTCTCACCAGAGCATCGGGAAAGGGCAAGTAAAAAGCAAGCAAACGAAATAAGGAATGCCTTACCCCGTCACGTATTGAGGCTCTGGAAATGTTTTCAAGCACATGACACATTTATATGATTATTTATTAAAGTGACATCATATGTATAAAATCATTTCAGGCTTTATTTTGTTAAACTTATGTATCTCCATATTGCAATGAAACAGTTGGTAAAAATTCCACGCTAAAAATTTATTAACACCCGACCATCATTACACAATCGGATTGTATTTATAGCTGAGACTTGTAAGTTTTACTCACCTTGAAAATGGCACTTCGTGTCGAAACCATGGTAACATCATATGGTTAATTTTTATTATTGGCTTCTTTATTATTATCATTTTTCACCATTTCCGGTTTCCACTCGTGACACCACGCCATACCTCTGTTAAGTGACTGTTTTAGGAACTATGGATTACCCTAGTCAAAACGTGCAGTCACACTACGATTTCAGATTACCATCGTATGGACGTACGATAGTTGTGTAAACGGGGCATTCGAGTCGGACGCTCCTCAAGACTAGGCGAGGCTCTCTGGCAAGGAATCACTTCCGTCTCATGTTTTTGTCTTTTCTCTCGCATACTCCTCCCAGAGTTTTCTCTCCGACGCGTGCGATGTCCTTCGGCCGCTGGCCATCGCCGCGACGATTCGCCCCCCCAAAGACGCCTTCCTGCCGACACCGCTGACACTCATTGGACCTCAAGGCGGCCAACTTTGACCACTTTGTAGGCCTTGCTTCATCTTTAAGTTTGTGGGTGGTGAGCGTTAGACACCAACATTATTATGCTGGGTTAATTTCATTCGTTGTCCATTAATTATCAGGTCACTTTGGTGTTAGGATAAAAATTTAGGACCAGCGATATTATTAGAGGATATAAGGATGAGAAAAGTAACCGGAAATATTTTCTATATTGTGCATAAATGCATACAAAAGGCCGATAACCACTGTAGAAACTAGGTTGGGATTCCTCTTACTAATGTTTAGAATCGTAGGTACATCAGGACCAAGAAACGAAATGCATGTTACCTTTGGCATCAAGTAGGCCATAAGGTTCCTTACTTAGGCTGGATTTCTTCCTTCATTAATATATATTTATTTAATATATATAAAGCTACAAAACTGACTAACTGACTCATCAATACTCTTGGGCATGTCTAAACGAGCTAGGTGGGTGAAATTTTCAGGATAGAGTTAGAATCATTGTTGAGTTGTCGAGTTGGGAAAAAATCGAAAAAGTTAAAAAAGTCGATTAGACTTTGATTTATTGCAATCGATAGCTTTACATGGAATAATATGGGAAAAATGATAAATTTTCGTGTGAACCTTTTTTCTTTCGTTCATTAAAATATGAAATAATTGAGCTACAAGATTGATTCTTTCTCAAATATGAGACTGAATGTTTGAAAAATCTTATTCTTGCAATCGATTTTTCCCTTCCTACTATAAAAATGAAATTTTTAAACTTTTATTTCGGGTTTTAGAAATTTTTTCTCTTTCGTTGCTATGGATATATTTCTCAATTGTCGCCGGGCCGAGCGTCGATTCGAGGTTTGGAACTCAGCGAGGCGGGCCAGTTTCAGGGGAGGGTTAGATTTATGTGTCGATATTGTGTAAAAGTTAAAAAAATCGATTAGGCTTCCATATTGCAATTGATAGCTTTACATATATGAGTTAGGTACACTAAGTGCATGTTAATTAGTCTTCTTTATACCATTTTTTGCGCTGCTAAGTACTGCGTATAATATCTCCAACTTTTTCCTAACTTCTACCGTAGCTTTCATATCCAAATTCAACCAACCAAGCTTCATGATATTGTAGTTTTCATAAAAATAACATTCAGTCCATGTAGAAGATTGGAAGTTAAAAATTTATTATGAAAATTAATATATTTAAAATCTCCATTCATATCGAGTTTATGTAGTAGAATTTTTCATGTGAGCTCTTATTAAGTATGCTGTACTGAAATGAAATATCTAACGTAGAAGAGCGTCTTATATGCCGTCAAATGAGGTTATGATGATCTTCCAGTGGTTCCACGTTCGTTTCGGTATACTGATTATAATATTTTATAAAGTCGTTAATAATCGGATGACATACAATATAAGTTTGTACTAGAACTGTCTGGTATCCATACCTCATGGGGCGCGTATTTCATTTTCGAGAATTATACTTATCTTTGCTTGCATGTAGCACGCAGACTTGAGAGCTTTCATTGTTTTTTTCCTTATTTAAAGAGTATCATCATGTAACAATTCCCCCCTGCTTGCAAATTGCAAGCACCCATTTACTCGTATAATACTAAAATAATGGGCTCAATCGTTAACTGCAAAAGATTATCCTTGCTTTAATGCGGCGTGTGTTGAAAATAAATGAAGGAAAAAGGACTTTAAAAATGTTGCGGGAACACGACTTCGGTTTTCACTTAGAGAACTCTATTCATATCTTCAAATTTATGATTTTATCCTGGCACTCATGACACATGCCCTCGCTGCGGTTCCAGAGTCTGAGTTAGATGTACATTAATGGACGTTTCTTTCTTTCCTCTTTAAAAAGGTCTTAACGTCTTCTCTCCCTAGCTCGGAGAAATGCGACTGCTTCCAGCCGTGAACGCTGTTAGACGTTCTAAAGCCCTCTTTTCAGAACCTTTTGTAAAGGTTTCATTGATTATCGCAAAGCTGTCGATATGTTGACATCGCGACCTGAATAGAACGCATCGTAATCCATTTACATCATAGTGTCGGGTTCGCATCGTATTGGATTTCGGTGAAGCATCGCGACGTCAAGTTTACAGCATCTACTCGTTTTCGTCCAGTCTTTTTTGTGCATCGGAACCGTTACAACAGTTCGATAAAATGAGAGAATTAAACTAATGTCCTTGGAGATACCGCAGCAGAAGGAGGTGTGTCACTTGAAATGCCTGATTGGGTTTTTGTTAATGGCTTAGTAAATTGGAAAAATATTACTTTAGTGACGTAGGAGTTAGTAGTTAGTATTTTCACGTACCTGTGTCGTTAGATGAATTAGCGTTGTTTTTCATTTGCTATTTCGTGTTCTTTGTAGAACCTCTGATTCTCTTTGCAGTGAATGATGAGGAAAGCTTGAGTTACATTAAGCATACTAGAATTGACATATTACGATTGCTCAGGGGAGCTTCATAATTTGCACGATGACTATTGTTCAACGTAATTGGAATGATTTCTGCGTCCATATTTCTCATTTTTTGTTTGAACACAGCTGATTATTGTAGTAAATATATATGGAAAAACTCTACATTCGAATGAAAATAGTAAGTTTAAAACAATAAAATGCTAAGCTTCTTAGTAAACTGATAAAAAGTTGAAGATTGTTACGTATCCCATCCCAATAGTAAAGGGTCATTTCCGATTTAATATTTCGCATTTGGTGGTTTTCTGACATAGATCCTCGGAAGTGAATATACGGAAAAAAATTTAATTGATAAAAGTAATGATTTTTAATGAAACTAGAGAATACTAAGCTGCTCATAAGAACGTAAAAAAGCTTCAAGCTTGCCATTTGAACGGGCGTTTGCAGTTCATTGAGTTGAGGGTCATTTCTGATTTAATATTTCGCATTTCGTGGTCGGCCGCCATCGCTCCTCGTAGTGGATATATGGAAAAAGCCGCATCTCTATCTGTCCACTATCAGCTCTTCTGCCTTCTTTTTCTTTTGCCCCGGGAGACAAGCCCCAAACCTCCCCACCGCCAACTCTTCCGTTCGCATGCACTCCGGCCTTTTCGGTCGCCCCGTCACGAGTCGTTCCATCCGGGCGGCCGCGGATGTTATTTCTCGCCGGAGGGCCGCTCTTGCCCCCCGGCGCCACCTCAGGGCGCGACGCTTCGCCACACCAGTTCAATGTCCACTAGCCACGATAATGCGATTTCCTCGGAATTCCCTCCGTCTTTCTGTGAGGGCAATTTTCTCATTTACCAACTGAAATGTATTCGCACGTTTGAAGATTTTTTTGCTCCTCATGCCTCTGCAGAGGCAAGGGAGTTGTAGATACAATACGTTACTTGTTTTATAGTGTTACCGGCGACCGGCGACCGAGTCATTTGAGGTTTTATGCCGGAATTGTTTCACTTCACTGATTGTGAAGAAAAGCAGAAAAAGGTAATGTTCGTAAACGGAAGGGTGACGGCGAAGCCAATGCGTATAAAATCTTTAGTTGGTTAACTCTTATGAAGCAATATTAATGATTTCACTATCTTCTGGTTACTAGCCCGTTCCATAATGATGGATGGTTATGACTCCGAGCTATGAGGGTGAGACGTTGAATCGTTGAAATGCATTTATAAATACTTTTCGTGCGATTTATTTTGACATAAAAAGTTATCGTTTTCAAATTTACAACGCTACCCTTATTTAAATTTCTAACTTCTTATGGTTTTGCATTTGTATATCGCAGCTGTGTATTATTTTTCGCGTGTATACCTTACTAATACATTTTAAAATATTGTTATCCTTAATTACAAGTACAAATGTAACTGAAATCAATTGCTGGAGATGATATTTATTTTATGCGGTAATGAATATGAATGTGTGTAAAGTTCGGGCATGGATGCGTGTCCAGTTCTGTTGGTCCGGTCCCTGGAAAACCTGATGACAGGCTCAGCAGCCTATCGGGATTCCGGGGACATTTCCGGCAAGCAAAAAAAAATATCTTTTGATGAAAACTTAAATTTTCGAGATTAACACCGTTTAGTGAAGAAATATATTTCAGTGAATGCATGAATCTTTTTAGGTAATTTAACTGTTTTTATAAATTGTAAGATATGCCGAGGACGGCTCTGTCCCTGGGTAGTAATGAATGTGATAACTCTCTCCAAATGTGCGAAAATTCACGTACCCTAAAGACATTATGTTCAGCTTAGCGTGTGCTTTTCTTAAATTAATCCAATAATTTAGATTGCAATACGCAAAAACTATTAATTAGGTCCTGCAATGGTAAAATATGTTTTGTGCGGGTTAATTGTCGTGGGCAGTCCAAATAACTCTCATTTATCGGCACCATTTTATCTGTGACGGCGGTCTCATAACCTTGTATTCTATTTGGTCGAACACTAATGCTTTGAGATAACATTGACTCTCTCACCATCGAACTCAGCCCCTATGTGTAATTCAAGGTTGAAAATGTAGATACGTACCCTTGCAATACGTCGTCAAGAGTCCACGGGCAGGGGAGATGAGAACTGTACCCATAGGTTTTATTATCAGATCCAGCGAGGAAATATGGATTTTGGTAGCAATTCCTGAGGTGTGGTTCGAAAGGGAATGGGGAGGAGAAAAAAACGGGGGTATCGGGTGAATGAGATGACTCTCTCCCGCCCGCTGTTAAAGGCGTATCTTCGCAATCGATCCCAGCAATTGTATTAATCCCATTTTTTTCTCCTTCTTTCTCTCCCTCGCTGCTCTCCTACTCTTTCCACCACTCCCCACCCGGTCGTAAATTTCTTGTTTATTGCCTCCTCTCCTCTTCCTTATCGCTTCATCTCTTCGCCTCCTCGAAACCACCCGAAACTCCCTCCCGCTTCTCTCCTCCCCCCCATAACGCTCTCTCACCCCTTTTATCCCTTTCAGGCCTCCTGTTGATTTATCCAACCCGTCCCACCCCCGTCCCACCCACCCGCCTCCTCCTCCCCCTCATTCGCCAATTGCCCCCCTTCCCCCCTCCTCCCCCGCCGACACCATTGGTGGGAGTGGTTGTAGTCCCAGCCCAATTCCATTCTTTCTTTCTTTCTTCCTTTCCTCCTCCTCTCACGCCCTCCTACTCCTTTCCCCATCTCGGCCCCTCTCGCCCCACCCCCTTCTGTCTTGGCTCACGCATACCATCTCCCGCCCAATCCGCAGTATTGGCTCAAATGCAGCAGACCGCCATCCGCCGCGGGTCTACACCGCCCGCCTCGCTCTCGGCCTCCTCTTTTTTTCCCGCCGAGGAGAGAGAAAAAAATGCGCGCAGAAGCTTGTAGGAAAGACTCCCATTTTTTTCTACCGACCCATCTGATTCTCCTTCCAAACACCCCTACTCCCCTCCCCCTTTTTTGCAATCCACTTCAATATCCTTATCCTATCCTCTCCCAATATCCTTCCTTCGCACTCTTCCCTACAACCCTCCACTTCCTCCCTTTAATTCCTTCTCTCACTCGCGCACATTCTCCGTCACTTTTTTCCCTTGTTCCTCCGCCTCCCGTGGATTTTTTCCCTTCCCGCTCACAGCCCTCGTCTCTCCTATGACCTTCCTTTCCCCAGCCCGCCTCCAATTTCATCTTAGCTTCCCCCACTCTATCTTCCTTTCCTCCTCCCCTCCCATCGCCTCCTCTTCCATTTCATTCCTCTTATCTCGCCCTCCGTCTCTTGCCACTACCCCTCCTCCGAAACCTCCCTCTCTTTCCTCTCGCCTCCTTCTACTCCGCCCCCGCTGTTCTCCTAATACTCCCCTTTGTCACACCTAACTCCTATCCCTCCCACTCCCTTTGCCGCAGTCTCCTGCCTTTCGTACCTCCGCCTTGCTTACTATCTGTCATCTTCTCTTGTTCAACCTTTGGTGCTTCCTTAAGTTTACACGCTCTGGGTAGTGCTGCTCTGATGATTTTGGTGCAAATGCTCTGTGCGTTTACCACCTGACTTCTTAATCTTCCTGGCCAATTTTTCCCACATGTATCTTGCTCTCCGTCCAAATTAAAGAAATGCGTTGTCTTCTTTTTTTAAGTTATTTTTGTTCATTGAATTTTTCGGTCATTATCTTTTTATTTCGTCTAATTGTATGCCACATGCATTTTTTTCTTTTCAATACTTACCATGCGTTGGAGCTTATCAATGGTCATATTCCCACGCACTTAAAAACATACCTTGCTCCGTTGTGAAAAATGCTTCTAACGCCAGAGTTGATTTCTATCTCTTAATTTTATCAGATTGGTCTTAAATACAAGTTAAGCGGTAAAAATTCACTCACATAGCGGACTTGGCATCCGTAAAGGCATTTTTTTTAGCAGTACACTAAATTTTCAGAGTGGTCAGAAAATGACTACGTTTTTGTTGGAATGCTGGGGCAAATAATACTCTAGATCCTATATTAATATAAGAATTCTTCCAATAGTTACGCGACCTACTCATTCATACTGCGTTTGTAATTGCACAGTAGTTTTTTCTCTATCCATGTTACGTTTCTCCAATTCATGCTTCATCAACTAAATGACTAGGGAGCTTTAAGACGGCACTCTTTTAAGGTTTCAATTTCTCACGAACAAATTCAACTGTCCTTCCTTCTAGCCTTTTTCTCTAATTCAATTCCTTTTTTCCGTTCGCCAACCTCTTTTCTCTTCTCCCACGGTTCAGTCCTTAAGACTCCATTCTCCATTTCCCTTCCCTCTTCACCCACACCGACACGAATTCGCACACACATGCGAGAGGAAAAAACCATTATACCGCACACCCTCCCGCTCGCTCCTCTCTCGATGATCCCTCCCAACCGCCCCCGCCCACTCCCCCCCCCTCCCTCTCGCCCCCGCCTCACCCACACAGTCCTATCCTCTCCGTCCGAAACCTCAGTCCACATCTGCATGGGATCCTGAGACGGAGTGTTAAAGAGTTTTGAGAGGGTGCAGCCTCTCTCTTCGTCGTGCAGTAAAAAGTTAAAAGAAGTGAAATTATCCCTTTAGAAACACAGTGTGAAAAACTCAGTGTGGTGCATTGAATAAATGTAGATATTGAATGCTGGAATTGTAACAGTATGTTGCGTAACTCGGTAGGAAAATTTGAATTTCAAATGTAAGCCCTCTATTTTAGGACTTGGGGAAGCCTTTATTTAAAATTTTACAATTTTAAAGAGTTCCTACTAAAAAAATTACCATTCTTCGATTTTTTTTAATTCCAATGTCTTTGAGAGCAGCATTATGTATTAAAATGGCAATGTGATTATTAAATTATTGAAGCAGAAGATAACCAATTATCCAGAATGAAAAGATATTGGTTGCCCAATCATTTTATTGAATTTTATTAACTCAAGAAACAATAAAAAATCGATAATGAGGCTACAAGTAACTCAAAATATGTTATTTTTTAATATTTTCATGGATTCAGAAAGTAACAATATAAAAATAATTTATGGGATTTGTGATGATCACACGGTATTGAATTTTGATTGACTTAAGAAAAAGTAAATTACCTGCGACGAAATACAAAGCAGGTGACACATTCAAATTCAAAGGGAGTTCAAATTAAAAATTGGCCAAAACACGTGTTGGGAAAACGAACTTTTTTTCATTTACGTGCGATTACGCTTAAGTAACGCATTGGATTATTTTCCACTTCTGAATGGAAAGCCTATAAAACTATTCTTCATTTATAACTGTAATGAATCGTTGTTTACTCTTTTCCGCATATAATGGAAGAAAAGTGTGGTTATGAAGGACCTACACTTTAAAAGAATTGCTCTAATTATTTTATCTCTATTACAAACTCCTCTTATGACCAATTATATCAACCATATGATTTTTAGGATTTACCTAATTTTATGAAATATTTAGGTATTGCCGGCCAAAATTTCGGAATTCTCCATCAAATTATTCATTGTCATCACTATAATCTTCCTATGAACTTATTTTTAGATATGTTTTAATTATTAATTATAGTTCACTTTATTGAATTATACTAGTATGAAGTTTCATATTATTTATTCAATACGGCGAGGTTTCCGTAATGTAAACAAGTCGTTTCTCGAGTAACCAATCGTGAAGTGACACGAGTAAAACTGGGAGAAAAAGCTCCACTGCCTTCCCACAAAATAGGGCAGAAAAATGAACTATCCGTTTATTTGTGGAAAAAATATGAATCTTTGATAAAATATATCGAAAACACTTTGTTACATTAGACTTCTCAAGCGCGGCTCTTGGAAAGAAATAAGTTTAACCTTGATGGTACCTTATGCTAACTGGGGTTACATTCATTTATTTTTAAACTCTTGGATTATATTTTCTTTAGCATTTGTATTGCGTGGTGTTGATTTCCCAATGAACGCGGGTGGCAAGCCTCCTTCGAAGTGGTAGGCGAGAGCGAGTAGATTCAGATCAGATTGCTCCCGGTATCGGATCTCCTCTCTCAGAGCATAGGAGAGCTGTGCATATTTGCGGATGCAGTGCAGGGGAATGTTTAAAGGGAAAGAACCCCGATATTAATGATGGTGTACTTCTACATGCTACCTAAAGAGCACTGCCAATAGTCATTGAAAACCACTTACCTATTACTGGTGTCTTCACTGTCACTGAGGATACTTCTGTTGCTAAAATCTTTCATTAGCAGCTGATGAACAACTATTCCTAGTAAAACTTTTGCTCTTCAAATTTGCCTCTTTATCATCCCAATATAAAAAATCATTCATTTTTTTGAGTAAATGTCATTCTCACTATTTATCGTTTTCCAGAAGCTGGTCCCTTTTTTTAATTTATATTTTCATATAAGCCCCAATTCATCCATAAGAAAAAGAGAGAATAGTTTGATTACTATAACCCTTCTAGGTTTTTAAGTTTTTATCTAATGACTGCATTCTAACTTCAATGAGAAGTACGTAGCTAAATATTCATATGTATGAGGCATGCCAGAACTTTGTAACGTGTGTTGTGGTAAATGGTTTGATCCAATTACAACAGCTGATGAAGTACATTATATACTATATGACACAACCAATTAGACGTTGTTCACATAATTATGATATTCTAGTTTATCTCTATACCTTAAATCCCACACTTCAGGTATCTATTTATTATTTAATTTTAGCTCCACCCAGCAAAACATTTAAGGACAAACGTCATCACATAAAATTACGATACGATGATAATTATAGATGCATAAATAGACAGTGTGTATGACGCAATACTCAAAGGAAAACTTTCTACATACAAAAGTGTTTTCTCCCCTAGAACATATCTAGACCGTTGCAGTATTTATCCAATGTTTGGCACAATCTCTATTATTTTTACTTGGCACTATATATTTATTTTCGTTAAATGGCTTTAATGACCGCTTTGGTCTATAATGAAACTTTGGTTCCAAAAACTTAATTTTTTATCAATTAGCTAATATTTTAAGTTGACGCATGTGTCCCATCTGCTGATTTTTCAGGGCACCCCTGGCAATAATATCATTCGTAATCACCCTCTCTCTCTCTCCCTACTTCCCACATAGCCATCTTACCTCCACGGTTTCCTCTCTTTTATTTGCAATATTTACTCCATCTCTCGTTTTCCACCCTAAAGAGCTGCCCCTGTTTTCTCTCGCCCCACACCCAAATCAATCCTCGTTATTTTTTTCCTTACACCCATCTACATAATTCTTCAGTGATGCCAACTCATAATTCGATTCATCCACTCACTAGCGTAAAGAAAATATCCTCAAGTTTGTTGATTGTTGTTCGAAATCACTGGTTTTGTCTATGTGAGGAAATGCACGCAATACATATGATGTACATAGTAATTAATTTTCATTTCAACTCACCTGTAGCTAGTCTTAGAAAAGCCTACATAGGTTAGCCAAAGTTGCGACAGCTTTCGGTGTGATGTCGAAGGGATCTGGGTTTGAGTTCCGTTGAAGGAGATTCATTTTATCTCTGTGAAACGCCCCCTTGGAAAACCGTTAAAACTATTATTTGGGGGATTTATCGATGTATGGCATAAATATCGCCATTTTTTTATTTTGGAGGTATTTTGTTCCAATGTTTTCTTGTTTTGTTTCCCCCCGACGCATAATGATACGATTCAACGTGTATTTTCTCGTGTCATATAAAAATCCAAAATAACTTATTTAAAAATATTCGGCTCAATGTGTTAAAAAGAATGCGACTTCCTCACCTTAGTCCTCTCACTGTGTCACAATTATAGACAGAAGTGGAGGAAGTCTTGGATTTTTATTGTAATTAATTCCCAACTGACGAAAATTAGTATAATGTTAGAAGTAACGGTATCGATTTGCTTCAGTTAATTAAACAATTATTTTAAATTTGCTAGTTGTATCATCAAATATACATCATTCCTGGAAATTATTTAGTTTCATGTTGCGGCGGTAATACACTTTTTTCCGTCAAAGGATCATAAAAGTCTCTAGATCTAGCAGCGATGGCGCTAGCTTGGTAACACTGCTTCCACTCTCTCTAACCTGCTCCCTTTCCTCTTCCTCCCTCCATTTACACCCCTCTCTCTCTTTCTATATCTCGGTGTGCGATTTATGCCTTTCATTTCAGGCTTTCCACCACGTTATGTCCCTCGCACTACTCGAATCAAGCTGTTTCATATCCGGGTCGAGAGAATTTAAGTTTTCCCTTTTTTCCCCCTCTCGTCCCCTACTCCGTCCCCATGAATTTCCCCTCCACTATGCCACCCCTTATATTTTTCCAACGCCCTCTATTTTTCCTCTCTTCCTCTCCCGGCCTTGTTGGTCCATTCATCACGGTCGGGGGGAGGATGAATTCGCTTATTTTTCATTTATATTCAGCATATTTTTAATCTCGGGGACTCTCGTGACGTTCGCTCACGTCCTTTGTTAATGTGCAATACCTTTTTGTGCGAGGGTAAATGGGAATTTAGCGCCATTGGCTTTTCAACCTCGTGCAATATATATAGACACGGATCTGAGAATCTCGTTTCGTCGTAGTTTTTTTTGTCGGGGAAAAGAGAGATTCATTCACGCGTAAAATTTCCCGCTGCGTGGAATTTAGTTTCATTTGCTTCAGTGAATCTTCTGCTCCGTAATTTCTACTTCTGCTCCTGCCGATCCTGGATAACATATTTTATATGCATAATACACAGTTTTTTTACAATGAGCATAGAGGGATTTACAACTGTAATATTTCAGTGTTTCATCAACACATTAAGATTTGTGAAATGTTAATAAGTTGTACTCTTTATGTATCTGTGCATACTTTATGAATGCATTACTATCACTGAACATAAAGAGATTAACGCTGTTGTATTTCAGTTTCCATAAAGATTAGTGAAATGGAATGCATAGTAATAATTTTTATATGTATTATGTTAGATTCAGCCTTTACTATGTAGCTGATCATGTACTTCATTTTTTAAATTTATTTTATTTGGTTTAAATTTGAACGGCTCTTTCAAGAAAAGAATGTGAGGGCTCTTTTCACTATAAATTACCCATTATTTTCATTTTAATTTTATGAATAAAGATTTAGAACTCTTCCTGTTTGATTAATGTCATTTAGAAAGTATTTACAGGTTTTAAACTATCGTCCTGAATTCTGCACTACATTTTCCCGCCTTACTTAATTATACTGTAACTCGAATAGGATTATTGTTAGCTAGTATTCGTACAATTTTCAACTTTGTTCAATGTGAAGTGGAAATTCTGAGTTTTTGAATGGAATCTAGGGGAATATTTTCTCTTTACAATTGAAAAAAAATCATAAGCCATCCGTTTCTTGGTCATTTAACATTAAGTTCAGTTAGAGAGTTTAGTCCTTGCGATTAGGGCTTAAAAGTTAATCTGTGAATTAGTTGCCATTTGAACGGCAAGTGAACAAGTAACAGTTATAGGCAGGATCACAGCAGGGCCTAATTATGCACGTACGTTGTGGACACTCGCGTAGAATATAATGAATTGTGTTTCAGAATCCCACTCAATGCACAGCCCTGCTTCGCATTAGTGCTGCCCCAGATCGTGCTGCTCAACCGGAAGGCTCCACTTAAGACTTGGCTTGGAAATGAAACTCAATGTTGGATTCAAATGCGCTCCCGTTCTTCCCTTCACGTGCTCGGATTTCTCAAACACTCATATTTGCAACAAATCATTCGAGGCAACCATCAAACTCAAACCAGACTGTATGAAAAAAATACTAACACGAGTTGAATACAAAGGAATTATTTGGTGGATAACGAGTCCATACTTCTTTCTAACATGTATTTCTGACGTGGTTACGCACGTACAGATAATGATTGTATTTTAAAAAGGATATTATTAGGTAGCGGATTGTGATAAAAAACTAAAATGAATACAAAATAATTAAATAATGTGATTACTTAAATCGTTTTTATTCATAAAAACTGATTTTGTCTTGAAAAGGGTATCTTTAAGGTAGTTTGAGCAAGATGTCATTTTACCTAGAAACCAATGAATTTGGTCTCATTTTAATGAAAAATATTTCACCCTTCTAATGACACTAAATATTACCACATTACTTTTGGAGATATTTACCAAAAATACCAGCCCTTTTACATGGGAAATGGTACGTGTATGCAGTCCAAGAAACTCTTAGAAGTCGTAAAAAAACTAACAGCGTATAGTTTGTATGTTTTTTCAACTATAATTGAATATTAATCATATTGTCACCGTTTCTTGGGTATCACAAAAATCCTTCCGTTTTGAAGGAGTTTCAAACCCAACGCGCGAAAAAATTCAAGTTAAAGACTTATTTGGATATTTTCATTAAATTCTTACAATTTCTGTCATATAAAGATATAGTATTGCACCATTAATAGTGCAATATTTAATTGATGTGCTCTCCAGCTGGTGAAATTAAAACGTATAATTCGAATATGGTCTCTATTATAGTTAGGGAACTATCTCGCTCGGACTGCATTAAAGCGCATTTACCTGGAAATAAAAGAATTCCCTCGAGCTACATGAAAATTTCGAAAATATAAAAGTGCATTGGTTTTATATTGATATCTGGGCGGTGAGAATATTTTACTGCAGAATAGACAGTTGATCCCTACTCAGCCAATCACTTCAGTTTGTTTATTGTTTAATTGCATAGTATATTTTAAGACTGTTGAAGCGCGAATCGTGAGACATTTCCACATTTTGCCAATCCGAAAAGAAGCACTTCACTATTATACATCTATAATGTATCAGAAATATTCATAATTGATGAATCAATGATTCTTCATTTATATAATCACATTTTCATCACAATTAAAGCATTGCTAAGACTTGGATTTGCTGCGCAGATTTCGAAATTAAAGCGAAACTATGAATCCGAGTGTTATTATTTACTGTATTGTATTCAATTGGGTCTCCTCTTATTCTACTCGTCTTTATACTTCCTCATTTATCATTTTATCTGTCCATTTGATCTTCTGAATCCTCATCTGAGACGAATGCTCTGGGGAATGGTCTGTTATGTCAATGGTATTGCCCATTAAGTATATTGAATCTTTTAAAGACGTGAAGGAAGAACAGAATCCTCGCTGATCGAGGTGTTTCAGTTGTGATGGCATCTAAGTAGGCTCCTCGCTATCATGTAGTATTAAAAAGAAGAAATATAACAAGAAATAGCATAAGCATGCAATGGAATGCACGGCAATAATGTATTTAAATGTGATTGGAGAATTGATAGGAATTACAATTCTCTTGTGAAATCATTGCTGGTAGAAAGTCTTACTACGCTGCCAAACTCTGTGTTTCTACCTTAATTCTTTTTTTTAACTCCCATCAAATCGTTCCACCTAATCTCGAATCTTTCGTTTCTCTCTTTTGGACTATCACGTTAAAAATTAATTTTTCATTGTTATCTAAAGTATCCACCACAACTACTGTCTCTACGCAGATACGTAAACATCTTCGGATCTCTTCTTGTCTAAGAGTATTCTTTTTCCGGAATAATTGTTCTGTAGCGAACCGTGTTGGCAAAAGCTTCAAGGCTGTCAGTGTATGAGATGAGCGTTTCCAAGGGGAAAGGAGGAGAGGTGACTGACGTGGGCCCTTCCATTAGGTTGGAGGCGACCGGAATATCGCCCGGGCAACAAACCACGGGGCAGACAAACCCTCGACCGCATTCGAGGATGTTGACATTGCGTGATAACATGGCTAACATTTGGCCGGGAGAGGAAGGGAAGGCCCGGTAGATGGTGTGGGGGAGGAGAGGATGGTGAGTGGGCGGATGGCGGGGACTGGCATTTGGTCGCCGGTGACTCACACGCGTGGCAGCGGCGACGGCAGGGAATCATGACGCGTGCCTTATGCATGCGGAGGTGGGGAGCGGTTTAAGGGCTCGGGACGGGAGACGGGAGAATGGCAGGGTCGGTCGTGCTGCGGCAGTTGTTTAGGGAGTCGAGGGGGAGGGTCATCCCCCCCCCCACACCGCAGGATTCGAAGCGAGGGCGCTTTGAGTGCATCGCTTCCTGAGCTCTCCGCTCCGTCGGCCTCACCCTTGAAAGCAAACCCATCCCCACTCTCGTCCTTCGATTTCCTTCCTCCCCACCGCCGTACAGCGTGTTTCCTGTCGCGCGGAGCAAACTGCTGTCCCAACCTCACCGGCAGCAAACACCTGTGTTACCCACTCATTTTCATATCCTCTCATTCGCCGAAAATTTCCAGGTATATTCATTCATTACATCATTCTGTGGCGGAACTAAATTATTCGTTACATTCTGATTAGAAGGTCATGTGTGGACACATTTCAGCAAAGTTAATGCCAATTGATGTCCGTAACGACGTACATTCATACCCGTCACACTATTCCCGTCCGAGGTAGACAATGTAAATTATTACCGCTATCCTTTGAAAACAGGCTCCATTTTATTCATTTCCTCCATAATGGCCTATCCTTTCGCACTACTTTTGCTTCCTTATATTCATGTGATTCTTCATATAACTATTCCTATTGTTCAGACTCCTAGAGCTCATCCTCTTTTGCGTTACATTTACTACATTAATCCGTAATTTTTACGGTCTTCCTCTTCCTCTCACACTGTTTACGTTGCTATCAAATATGTAACTGTTTAGCTGTTCGACCCTCTTCAATACTCTCAACATGACCAAATGAATGAAGTTCACTACTTTCATACGCGTACTTTACAGGTGATATAATCCTCATTATCAAATCATCCATCAGCATTATTTATTCGTTTTTAAGACTCCGACGTGGAGAAACAAGATTATCCGTCAAAATGAATGAACGTGAGAAACAGGCGTTTGTAAACGTTAAAAAACCTTCGCCTGGATGTTTAGTTGGAGGATTTTTTGCTCATAATCCGAGCTTAAATACCGATTATGCAATTATATAGTAAGTTTGGAGCCTATATTTAGAGAATACAATCACGCTAATGTGGTCTTATAAGTATAGGAAGTCTGAAAAGTAAGGGAGACGCGCGAGATATATACATATATATATACTATACTTTAATTATTGGCTTGTTTTACTCGTAGCAGATGAAATTACCGAGCTATTTGCCTTAAACGATATTATCCGCTCCTTTAAATTGATTCAGAAAAGTGTGAGGATATTATTTTTGAAAAAGGTACAACCGAAACGAAACGTCAAAAGTGTTTCAGTTTTGTTCCCTTTCGGCATCGTACGAAGTTATCCATTTCAGTATAGTGTCGGGATGTGGACGTATGTAATTTTTCATTATACCTTTCACATGTGTACTTAAGTAAGATGTTTGCCAAAGATGGACGGATAGATGCGATAAAGAGACGTGTTAATGCTGGAGGGAAAGTAGTAATTAGCATGAAGAGCATATCAAGGAATAAGTGCCTGTCTAAGGAAGCGAAAATCACCATGTACAAAAGCGTATTTCTCCCCACATTGTTGTATGGTAGTGAAATATGGGTATGTCAGGATAAACATAAGAGTAGACTTAACGCCGTGGGTATCTGAGGAGTGTTTGCGGCAAAAAGTGGATGGATAGGGTCAGGAATGAGTGGTTAATAAATGAATGTGGGGTAGATGCTCCAGTATTGGACATACGAAAGGAGTGTGCTTTGTTGTTTTGGCCATGTTGAGATAATGGTTGAGAGTCGAATGACGGAACAGATATATAAGAGTGAAATGAATGGTGTGAGAGGTAGAGGTAGGCTCAGAAAGTTGCGGTTGAATTTGGTTGAGGAAATTCTTAGTTGGAGGAATATTAGGAGTCCTAAAAACAGGAGGGCGTGTGAATGGGGGTAAATGAAGCAAAAGAAGTTTGCAAGGATAGGTATGTATGAAGGAAATTATTGAAGCAGAGTTATGTGTTCAACTATGTATTTATGAGTGAAACTTTGTGACAGTGCCTACCCCAGAAGGGAACGGCGTGATTGGTATGTATTTATTTACCTTTTTTAAGAGTCATGGATTGTATTTGCAACCATTTGGGCGTCATTTAGTTAATGCGATTACAGAAAAAACGGACCTAAGAGCGGTAATTTTTGGAAAACCATGGACTTTCCAAGCTAGCTGATATTGTATCCGAGTGTGCCCCGACATCCTAAATCTGTTTTCCACTCCTAGAGATTTGCACCCGTGTTACGGACCCGATTTGGAATTCTGGATTTGCCGACTTGGTCCATGAGGAAGGTGTGACGGCTTTGTGTAGTTTTAGGGTTAAGTAGACAGAATATTCATAAGTAGACTAGCATGAACCAGAGCACCTCCATGTATCCCTTTTCTTGCTCTTCTCCACTGTTTCCATTCGTCTCGGGTAAGTGATAGTTAAATCGAAAATATTTCATGACCCGACATTGGCTCGGACAAAAATTGATTATCCGCGGTACTTTAAATCCATTTGCGGCTGTTGTTTTTGCAAAATTTCAGCTTTAAATTCTCATTTTTCCGTGTATCGTTATGAACGGGCTGAAAGCCAATTTGTTACCTAAACTCGGTAAAGTTCCATTCATATTTTTAAATAAATAGATCCAAAGTCGTATTTTAGAAGTGTGCCTTTTTGGCAATAAATCACGTCCAAGCCTATCTTTAATAGTTTACAAACTCAACATAATTTATAAACAGCTATGTATATTATATATAGAACGTATATTTTCATGTACTTATTTATCTTTAAAGGTGGTATTATGCTATGTAATTTGATGTGAATCACGTGTTTCACCTATAACTTTCAAGCTTTACTTTGTGGTAAATTGTGCTTTGAATGTTTTTATGGTAGTTTCTGCAACTCTCTTTTTATTTCCATACTTACTCTGTACGATTGCATTGTGTATGAAGCTTCAGAGTTTAGTTTTATGAAGGTATTAGAATTATATTTATGTGTCAATCCCGGATAAGCGCATTAACTTAACCTCTCTTGAGCTGCATTATAAATTTGTGATTTGAGAGTGTCACCTACGTAGTTTGTCGACTTTTATATGCTCCGTATAGTGGTAGAGGTACCAGTAGAAGAACATTCAGTCATGTGTTCCGACATGTTGTGCCTAAAATAACATGCCGCCATTCCACTATGACTTCGGATCCATAAATTTGTTCGTAACCCTGTTCTCTGATTCCCCTGAGCTCACTGCCATCTGTCAGCGTTAGTTCAGCTGAATAAACCATGTCCCAGTGATATGGGTTTCGTATCTTTTTTTTTCATTGCCAAACACTAACAAACCGTCCTATTCTCATAACCTTATCTCCTACCACCTAACCGAGAAAACAATTTCTCCATTATTGCCGTTGAATCCATCCGGGTGTGTGGGAGATGCCAGGTGGGTTCCTGTGAAGCAGATGTGAATTGCTCAAATCACGCATCCACTGTAAGGGTTGGGAAGTCACAACCTTAAGGAGTCAATATCTCTTAATGAATTGCGATTTTATTTCAGTGTTCTCCGTATTAATAGCAATTGGATGAAAGCATGGGGGTTACCAAGGGGAGTCAGGATGGAATAGCTGACCCCCCCCCTAATCCTGGATGAGACATTTTATATCAAATCTGCTATACGGTGCCAGAGTGAATGATATCCTGGACCCCTGTCAGGAATCCTCATTTATGAGTGGAAGGCCTGCCTTCTCTCCACCACTCCGCTGGAAGTAAATCGTGAATTTGCCCTTAGATGAAATAAGTATATTTATGTTAAAATTATTGATGTTAATTTCCAACCCTAGAACTAACCAAAATGAAATGCATTGTAGGAATAAGCAATGATGTTTTGGAAATTCTTGATTTTGCTGAAAGCTAAATATTTCCGTAGCTTTTCATCTAGTTTCGACTAATAGAAACTTACCCCATATGGCATTATAATGAAACGCCTGTAGGTGTATAGACACAGAGCGGTTGATTGTGGTGAATAAATTTTACAAATTATGTATCTTTCTTCAGTTTTTTAGACATTGTTTCATTTTCATTCAATATTCTCTGGCTCTTTGTTCACGATTGGCCCCTTTTAATCTCCCGTGACGTTGGTGTCTTTTATATCAAGGGGCCTGATACAATGATCGCATACTAAATTTAGGCTTTTTTGGTTATTTTCTACCAGGGAATCTCAATTGCTAAATTTTCACTATTTTGTCTCAGCGTCTGCAATTGACTCAATATTACATGGGGATGGTAATGAAGTTCGGGGAAATGGGGGGTTATGGTGTGGTTTGGTAGTGAATCCCATCTGGTGGTTTTCTTTCGCGATGTGTTTGGCAAATATGGAAATGCATTACGCCTTGTAGAACCATCTTTTGCGATGCAGGCTGTGATCCTACGGAAGCATCTGTTGTACTCTAATGTCAAACTGATAATGGCTCATTAATATAGTTTGAGCGAGATATCATATCACCTAGAATTCTATGAAGGATGAAGTTGGTCTCATTTTTTGTAAAAATATCCATTCTTTCCACAAATACTAAAATAGCAGCCATTACCGCTCTAATTTCGACATATTTGACCAAAATGCAACCGTTATCCATAGGAAATATTGCAAATAGTTTCCACCCTCACTCATCTTGATCTCGTCAAAAATTTAGTCGTGTTTAGCTTATATGTTTTATCCTCCTCGCATATCAACCGACCCACTCGTGCCCACCCTTCATTTCTCTCGACCACCCTTCCCTCCCGGCCTACTTCCCCCCCCCCCCACCAAGCCTCACTACCACCTTGCCGCCACTCCGCCCCTTCGCAGTAATTTGCCCATTCCCGTCCCACGTACCCACTTACAGTCAAAAAGAAATCAATTCCTTACCGCGGAAGTATTTAAGGAATGGCAAACAAACCTTCTGACGAGACGGCATTTTCATCATACGGAGAGTAAAAAACGAGTTAGATGAGAGATTTGCATTGATATATTTATTTAATTACTGTGAATTTTTGTTATATAGGACGATATTTTTTCGCCGTTAACATTACAATATTTTTTCATATTCATTATCACTCATTAAGTTTTAAAATATAATTTGAATTCGGTTGCGATTATGACTGGGAAATATCTCGCTCAAACTGCCTGAAGTGAAAACCGAGGCTGGTAAGATTAATGGAACTGTTTTGTGCATCATACATTCCATGTAGAATTAACTGTTCCTATTTTTTGCGTATTTTCTCGGAACGCCTCCAAAATCAGACAGAGGAAAACGTAAGACTCAACAGTGTGTTACAACTGTCTCCATGTTAGGCTCCTACCCCTCTCTCATACTTCGAGTGTCCCCATTCAGCACCACGCATCCCGGTAGGCACATACTCCCCTCGCCGTTCTTCGCAGAGTCAAAGGCTGCCCCGCATAGGCTCGGTTCGGCAGCGCGAGGCCAGGCAAATGCCACGACTCCATTCCCATTGCCCTCCTCGCATATCAACCGACCCACTCGTGCCCACCCTTCATTTCTCTCGACCACCCTTCCCTCCCGGCCTACTTCCCCCCCCCCCCACCAAGCCTCACTACCACCTTGCCGCCACTCCGCCCCTTCGCAGTAATTTGCCCATTCCCGTCCCACTTACCTCTCTGCACCATGTCGCTCCTCACCTCAGTCCGTGCACGCCGGAGCATTCGGGCCGGTTAAAGCGAGATCAGAGTGTGTACCTCAACGTACCGCCCACCGTCCCGTCAAGGCACGGAGGCAGAGATACAGAGGTGTGCCCTAAGTTGTCGCGGCGCGAAGGGTTCATGACGTGGGTAGGGGCTTTGGTGCTTTAGGCGGTCGCTGGAATACGAGGCGTTGCCGTATCAGAAGCACGCAAATTCCCTCAATGCATTCCTGCATTTGATATCCGATGGAGAGAGAGAGAGAGAGAGAGAGAGAGAGAGAGACCGTGAGCAATGAATGTCGATGCCGGGGAGGAGGAGAGAGAGAGACAGACAGGCCGAGATGGAGGAACGGGTTATATGCATGCCCTCTGCCAATTCGCTTGCTCCATTCCCTTCCACCTACCTGTCGTCCCGACCTCCCTCCTTCCTCCTCCCCCCCCCAGCCAGCTTGCGACTGAATACACGCTCAGGTAGGTGGTATCCACTGCTGCTACCCCCTGCTAGGGGCCCCGCCCCCTCCCCAAACGGCTCTTTGGGAGGGCGTGCTGGTTGACGTGTGTGGCTGGCTGACTGACTGGGGTTTTGGGATCGAGTTCTCCCCCTTCCTCCCGTTCCGGATTGCGCTAATCTCGACTTGCCGCTCTCGGATCGAGTCCACGCCGCCGCGGCAACCTTTCGCCGTCGAGCGGAGGTTCGCGGGAACGGATGGTTTTGGACGGGGGAGGGAAGAAGAGAAACGACGCCGTTGTCTCTCCTAAGATGACAAATGCGAGCAATTAAGTCACTCCTCGATTAATTCGTCGCCTTTGGCAGGCCGCCGCCTCCGCTCCGGGGAGCGGGTGCATTAAAATTCTAGCCTCTTCGTGGGGCGCGTTATATACACACATATGCGCGCCCTCTTCCTTCATTCCTTCCGTTTCACTCTCCCCACATCTCTCGTCGTCTTCTTTTTTTCTCGAGTGCGATGAGCGCGGCTTTAGAGAGTCAATCCTCGATATCCAATTCCTTGGTACGTGCGTGTTTTCTCCCAGAGTCTGTGTCTCCGGGATCCCCCGTTGTATCCTTGGTTTGAATTTCTCTTGTTCGTTGGAATCTTTGACTCTCGTGTCTACTTATCATTAGTATACACACACTCAGTGTTTCGCTCGATATTCACGCTTCCTCGTCATATTCTTCATCGTAACGCTGGGTATTTTAAAGTATTGGTAAACATGGGGCTTAACAATGTTATTTGCGTCAGTTGAAGAGAAATTCGGCATGATAATCTAATTTATTTCCAGCAACGATCACCTACAGCGTAACTTCACCACCAGCTTATTTTATTTTGTGAACTTTGTTTTATCAAGCAACGGTTATCTGTCATTACGAATATTTGAAGAGGAAATTGCCCACCTAGAATTTAAATCATTTATGAGCATATTTCATGAATGGTGAAGAAAATTAATGGTTTACTTTTACTCATTACAAATATTGGACGCCCGGAGAGAGAATATGTTGGAAGCAAAGTTTGATTAGCTTCTATGAATATTAAAGCTCCTTGTTTTGAGCCGCTAATCGAAGAAAAAATACCCGTGTCAGACGAAGAAATTTTTACCATCTCAGAAGTTGGGTTACCAACATTTTAAGAAGGAAGAAAAACTGCGAGCGAATAGCTATCATACACAATTTTCGAGCATGCCTTTACATCGTAGTGTATACTGAACAATATCAGTGATTGAGATATTGAAAGTAATGGAGATATGGTGGCTTTTTATGAATGATGAAGGCCAGGTGTACGGAGGTAATAACTAATGATTATGGCCTACCAAGAGTAGGAGAAAAAATTAGTATACTTAATGAAAACATTAAGATGACGAAAAGTAAAGATTTTTGCATAAGTTTTTGTCCAATTGAAATATGCCACAAAAAGTAACGATTTGGGAGAATTACGGAGAAAGACCGAGAAAGGATTACATAAGACTATCCACGAAGGGCATTAAACGTTATGTGAAAATGATAGGGTTAGCTGGTTTGGGAGTGGAGTGGTGTGTTGGAGTACACCAATCTTCAGTTTGATGTCGGAAACTCAAGAAATAAAATGACTTCGATGTTGGTGCCTTGCCAGTTATTTTTCCTTGACTTAATAATAATGACTAATAATTTAATTTCTGTAATAGTTGATTGAAATGGGCATTTTGTGTTTTATTGTTTTCAAGGCGAGCTCGTTCTAACAGATGCCTGTTAAATTCAGTTTGGACTCTACGTAACAATTCCAAATTACGTTCTCATATTTATTTCGTTCTTTCCCCCTGAAGTTTTATCACCTTTGGGAGAGTTTCACGTTTAAAAGCCGGAAATATCCTGTGCGCTAACGAATCATTGAAGTAATAATTCCGAAAAATTTATTGCAAACACGGCGCTTCATAAATCTACGACGAACCCATTAAAACCTCCTCATTATTAAACGCATTGAAAACGGATTTCCATAAATCGCGCTTTTTCCCCCCACCTGTCAATTAAATGTACACAACATTTTTTGCCAAAGCTCACCCACCTTTCTCGTCCACGTATTCAGTGGGGATGTTGCGAAGAGAGAGGATATCGGGCCGTGAGGAGCCAGGAGGGTTGGCTTCGAGAGGAAGAACCTATATGCGCTAAAAAGAGGAAGTGAGGGGGGAGGAGGGTGGCCGATTATAATTCACCGTTGCGTCGGGGCTTGGGAGTAAAATTTATAGTTTGCCAGAAATCCCCAATCAATTCGTCACCGCCCCTTTCCCCACCGACCACGCTCTGGGAAAAAAGAAAGCCTCGCTCGCAGGAGGCAGAGCAGAGCGGAGTAATACCAAGAGATTAAAGGAAGAGCGAGGCTGAGGGTGTTGGGGGAAAGGGATGAGGAGTAAGGAAGGATGGAGAGAGGGGAAAAAAGAAGAAAGCGCAAAGGCGTACGGGAGCGGAAGAACACCCGAGATTAAGCGGCACGGAGGAGGGGAAGCAAATGGAGCAAGCGTGGGATCACGTTTCTCCTACTCACCAAAAAATCCTCCCTAACTCACCCATCTTACATCCTCTCCCCGACTCTCTGGGCGTGCGGCGTGCCTGAAGTCCGATCCTGAAAGAACGGGAAAGGACTGGGACGGCAAAAGATTAATGAAAACAAAAGGGGAAACGATTTGGATTTGTGTATAATTGTGTTGAGTGGGGAGAAGAAGCGGTTTTAAGAAACCTTAATAGAAGGGTGAGAGTAGTATCTAATGCTCCCGCAAAATTTCCTGGAGCAGTCCTACACGGCAAAGAGGAGGGGCAAAAGAGGAGAGGACTGAAGGGGAAGGATGGAGGGAAAGTGATGGAGGCAACGAGAGACAAAGTGCGGCAGGAGAACTACACTAATTCGCGAAAAAAGCACGGGACACCTAAAGTGAATAAAATATCCTATCGCTATGACTTTACCAGAAACCATGTATCGAAGTTTCATGGTGTGGCGTGTCGAAATCGGACGACAGGTTGGTAGGGATTTCAATCTCTTCAAGCCAATGCATGGGCTGGCAACATTAAGAAATGTCTTCATGAAGAGAAGTTCCGTGGCCCATGTCTCCAACTTGTTCTCTGCGCAGCGCCAGAAACTTTTGCTAGCACGATACACGAATGAACGTGTGTGGCGTACGAGGAAGGGCGGAAGAAAAGGAATGGAGGCTATCGGTGAGAGAGATTGGGGGTGGACGAGGGGGTGTGCGAGTCGAAAGGGGGCCGAGGGATGGAAGAACGGGAGCAATTCCGCAGGCGGCGTGTTTGCCGGCGCCGTCGTGAGGAGGATATCGGTAGTAGGGCGGCCGTAATCCGCGGAGAGAACAGCCGGATCCGAGACCGCAGGTAACGATCGTTAAAAGTAAGGAGAGGATTGGGGCAAAGCGGGCTTGTGTGCATTTTCTGGAGTGAGGTGAGGTGGAGAGGCGCACTGGAGGGAGTAGCCTTTCTGTTCGGAGAGATTTTCGGGTGGGGATGGGGAGTGGGACGTTATATAGGGATCGCCTTGTTGTGAGGTGGAGAAAGAAATAAGGGTAGGGTTTTGGGAGGGATTATAGGGTAGGAAGAGTGAGAGAGAGAGAGAGAGAAAGGAGGAGATATGGAGAAAGTTACGCGGAGAAAGGTACACATATTGCCCCATGTCTGTGTGTTTCTTCCGCTCTCGGTCCACGACCGCCACACCCAAGGACTCGCCTGAGCAGCGCTGGAGAAGCTAGTGATAATTAAGGTGCGCGTTGAAATCGCTAAGCCTTGCATAAAAACAAAAGATATTAAAAAGGTCAATGCAATACCTCCCTCTTAGGATCCTTTCTCGCTCCCCCGTGATGAAAATGTTAGAGAGCATATTCGATTATAAAAATTCAATTGCCTTCGAATGAAAAAGGTGGAAGTTGAAGGAATTTTTTCATAATTCTATGCCAATTGCTAGAAAACATTACCTGGATTAGAATAAATTTAAGAAAACCATTGATTTATGCAGATTTTTATTTCAAATCCTGCTAAAATTAGACGTACCATTTTTCGTGAAAGACTAGGTAGAGCGTTTATCTGGACGTTATATCATTGATTTGAATGGTCTATTTTTCCTTAAATTTTTATTCTGTAAAACACCCTGTTATGACTTTCTTTCGTGTTTTCCAAATGAATTTTCCAAGTTGCGCGATTTTTTTTGAGATTTGGATAAACACCACAATATACCCTCAGGTTCAAAATTTGCACTTAACTACAACATAAAGGTTTGAGAACGGTTCCAGCTCAACTAAAATTCTATGAATTATCGATCCCTCCTAAGCTTTTCTCATCACGATTTATGCATTATGTACGCCTTGTTATCATTCTTTTTCTGAATACGCTTTTCTCTAATCAGCCAAATCCATGTCCTTTTCCTCTTTCTTCCATTATTTCGAACTATTCTCCTCCCATCACCCTTTTTTAATACGTTTTCTAAGCTACTCTTAAAGCCAACGAATATTATCCTAGGCTTTACTACTACTAAAGTTTACTAGGTTATTTGCGATAAATTTACAAACTTATAGGCAGGGCATAGAAAGTTATTTTTACTCTGCTAGTTGAGAACTCATTTCAATTTATTAATTGGCAACTTTTCAACCTTTGGTAATAGCAATAAGTTTTCCAATCTAAGGCTCGACTTTTAAATTCTTTGTCGATTTCAGCGACCAGAAAGTAAAGCCAGTGCACTGATATGGAGGAATGTTTCTGAGAAGGCAGAAGAGGGGACGCATGAGGGGACAGCATGGCCTCCTACCCCGAGTGGATTGAAAGTAAGAGAAACGAGTAAATTCGAAGGCATTCCCTGCTCGCACTACGGTTGGACCGGAAAATTCTGGATGGATTCAGGCGGAGAAGGTGATTCTCAAATAGACTGGCCGAATGGAAGTGGAGGCACAGGGGGCCTTAGAGGAGCACTAAGCAAAGAGTTAGAGGTGAACGGAGTCTTACGGGAGCCCGAACCTATTGAGTGTATTTCTTGTAAGCGGAGAGAGAGAGAGGATCCATTTGGGAGGAGCGGAGTGTATAAAAAAAAGGGTTATGGTCGGGCGTGCCTGCGTGAGTGCTGCTTTTCGTGCGCTCCTTAATGCGTTGGCAAAGGGAACGCTCGTGGAGCTGCCAGCCTAATGCGTGCGTGCGTTATCTCGGTGGTCGTCGTCTGAGAAGGTAGGGTTGAGGCATTTGTAGATGCCACGGTACCCACTGGAGACCCTCAAAATTGCCGTCGTACACTCGATCACTTTCGCTTGGCGGCCGAATCAATTGAGGATAGCAAAACTTAGTGATGATTTGTAAATTTATTAACTTTGTAACATTCCACAATGGATGTTATCAAATCGACCTAGGTTTCGACTCAAGTCAATATCAAGGTTAACTTGAGTCGAAACCTAGGTCGGAATGATAATAACCATTGTGGAATATTACTATGTGAATTTACTTAAAAATAATCGCAATATTGTTCCACCAATGGAAAACTGAGAACTTATTTTATATTCGTAAAACTTAGTGACACTGGCCAGCGGAAAGTTTGAGGTCTCCAAGTTAGAATCGCGTATAGTTGTGCAGGTTGGAATTAACCCGGTCGTAGGTGACCCAGTGAAAGTAAACCCGGATATTTGTTCGATAACTGCCCATGCTAACCAGAATTTAATTGATAGTAATGGATAGACGCGTAGATTTTCGATATTGATTTTTCTGAGGTAATATTCGATTCATGACCCATGATTTGATGCAATGCATCGATTAAACATGTAAGGGCAATATTAAATATGTAATGGCTCCTCGTATTCCCCGGAAACTTCTGTCTTTGGCCTATGAGCTACCTAGCTATCTTACATTTAATCATTGCTGTAATTCCATTGGGAATCCAGCACAATCCGAGATTTTATCGTTTTTGGGTGAGCAACACATTTCACCAGCCTGCAAGGTAAACTAACGAAGGTCCTGATTGAAATCGCAACAATTTACTGTTTCCGGTGAAATACAGTGAAATGAAATTGCGATGTCATATTTTTGGTTGAAATAGCGCTGAATGTCCGAAGGGGAAACGCAAATGTATTGATTTATCCCTATTATTTAGAAAATTGTTGCCTCCTACTGATAGTATAGGTTTTTGCAGCTGTTGACCGATGACGTGAATTTCAAGTTTTGCTGCGTTGCGATTGTATTCGGATGACCTTTTCTCCCGCATTGTAGCAAGCAGTCTTCAGGACCCCACAATTCCCTCTTGAAGATGCTCTCTGCAACGCAACAGAAACGATGAAGATGCAGGAAACCTCAGAACCCGCACCAAGCATCAATTCTTTCATCAAGATTGTACCCCATGAAAAACTAAGATCACCTACCAAAATGTAATGCACGTTTGCTCTCGCTCGGATGGGTATGGATGTGACACGCGCTGAAGCATCAATGAGTCAGGCCATAGTGTAGCAAGTTTTCTCGAGTACTCTGCCAGGATAAAGGCGTCCCAGAAGCTGTAGCTCATATAAATTTCCTGGCGCAGACCTACGCTAAAAGGAGGGAAGGTAATAGTGGAGAGATTGAAGGGAAAAGACGGAGGAGAAGTGAGAGAGGCAACGAAAAAGACGAAGGAATACAGGAAAGCAGGAGAATCAAACTACTTCGCGAAAAAATAACGAGGTATTCATTTGCAGAGCAAATAGTTAAAATCACCCATCTCTATGACTATATCAGGAAACCGTCTAGAAGTATTACTCTGAATCGAGTTGAAGCAGAGCAGGAGGTAATGGTAGACCATTTCATTCTTCGAAATATTGTTATAGCAGCATTTCAAGAGGTTTTCTGTGTGACCAATCTTGCTAAAATAACGTTTCCTTCGCATTTCACAGAATTTTTTTCCCATAGCCCATGTCGTAAACTTGTCCACTGCGAAGCGCCAGGAACTTCTGCTAGAGCTCTACTTCCGTGGAATCGGTCAGTGAGGAATAGACGCGTAAAACCGCCGACCGAGTATAGCAGAGAACGAAGCCCGTAATGTAGGGCTCTCGCCCCGGGCATCGTTGGAGCTCTCTCTCAGCAGAGAAATGGTCTCTCTGAGAAACCGTCGGTGGACTCTGTGAACGCAAACAAGGACGTTCCTCCAGAGGAGCCTTGGGGGAGGCTCTGGTCGGGGGCGCGGGGGTCAAAGGGCACCTTGGGTCATCGGTAGCGTGTTTAAGGGGGTAGAGCTACGGTGAAAGGCACAAGGGAAGACGATTGCCCGTCATGCCCTTCACCCCTCGAGGGCTTCCTCCCTGCTCATCATCACTTTCCCTCCGTCCTCGCACGTCTACCTTCCCCTCCTACTTTTGCGGTGTCCGCTAAGGGTTGTCTCGGGTCCCAACCTCTCTAGGTTTGACCCCGAGGGCTCCTGTGGATTCTTGACCGCCCGAGTCAGGGCTTCGAAGTTAAGTGGCGAATCTCCGCTCCTCCACTCCGGCGGCCTGTTTATGCGAGACGTTCAAATTTCCTCTTTTTTTGCCTCTGGCCGTGTTTCCGGCTCTTTGTTGTGACCGGTACGAGTCCGGTAATTATGCCACTCGCCTCAGGTGGTGGAAGATGGTAGTAATGACGTTATCAACGTCTCTTACCGCCTGTATTTTTGTATAAAATTGGCATGGTGATGTTATCATTTATTTCTTACTCTTCATTTTTATAAAGGTAGCTTCTAATACACTATCTTCGTGATTACTCGGTTAAAATCTTTATTATACTTCGTGTTGAAATATGAACGCCGTGTAATTCCACTCTTAAGCTGTTGTAATCGACTCGGATTCTAGAATAATATGCCTTTTTCAAGGGAACGAGTTTTAGCTGGTTTGAAGCAAGAAGAATACTCTGTAATATCTTAACGTTTGCTTAGCGAAAACCATTGGCGTAATTTTGAACTACGATTTTTACATGTTGTGAACAACTCGCTAGAAAATTCCAAATAGTGAATTTCTCCGATAATTAAAACTCAGTAAACTCCCTACGCTCATTCTTCATTCATCTCTAATCAATTTTCCACTGGTCTGAAACTTGACCGTAGGTCTACTATGCTCACACTCTCCTCCATTAGTTTTACACTAACACCTCATGGTCATTTTACTCACCCTTTTCCCACATTCAGTAACTGTTATTTCTAACACCTCTGCATAAAAAAAAGGAAAAAAGGCATACCTCCTGGTACAATGTGAGAGCAAACCACTCAAAGCTTGTCACCTCGAAAATGACATAGTAGGCCGAAACCTGGGACGGTCGTGGCAACTGACTGTGGGCTAATAGGAAGTTACTGATTTTTATATTAAGAATTGTAGTTCAATGAGTCGTCCTTTTGTTTCCCATTGGGTTGATTGCTGGAACAATTTAAATATGTTGATATATATTTGGAGAATAAGTGCAACTATCGTTAAATCAGATCTCCGACTCGTAAGCCGTAATTGAAATTTACTGAGCCATCTGATATATGATAATTCTTCAGCGATCGTCGAGAGTAAGCAACTATGACTCCGTATGATTTCATGAGAATTAAGTTGCTAGAACAGTTTACCGAATACGGTTAACCGGAGATCAACATTAACTGCGCGGTTAGTAAAATTTAGATAGGGGCTAAAAGATCGTGATAGTATAGAATGATAAAAACATCTACTCTTTCAATGAGAGTTTACCGTTGCTATTTCATCACATAATTTAAATTTCAGATATGAATGCCCTAAATTGTTAGACAACATAAATCTCGGTGGCAATCTATGGTTCCGATAAAAAACTAATAGTACACGTACAATGTCTTCATTATCTTGAAAAACCTCTCTAGTCTAATCTAGGAGATAATTTTCTTGCCAAAATTATGCTCTATTATTGATTTCTTTATAGTTTGCAGCTTTCCTCAATTAATGTGTATTCATTAACACGCAGAAACGTCCTGATAAGTGAAATGTCACTCAGACGGGATTCGAGCCTACGACTTTAGGGTCGAAAGGCGATGATTTTTCTCGTTGCCATTATCGAAGAAAAGTCAAGTGATTTTATGACTAGTTTTGCCTGATAATTATATTAAAAAAACGTTAAACTTAATTTTTAAAATCTCGATGAGATGGTTCATTTGAGAAATCAGATTAATTCCTCAATCCATGTTGCTGGAGAACGGAATGTGACATTGAAGACTTTATAAGTTATGTGACCTTGCGACGCGTGCCGACCTAGAGGAAAAAAATCAAATTCTCGGTACTCCTGGAAATCGATCGGTGAGCCGACGTCATAGTGGAGGCCTGGGGGTGGAGGAGGTTAATCCACGATTCCCATCCTTTAATTGTGCTTCCGCATCACTCGGAGGGAAGTGAACGGAATTATGAGAGCGGCCTCTTTTTCCGCTAATCGCCCGTTTTTCTCTTCCTCTATCTGGCGCTCCGGCGGAAAAAATGTAAATCACTACTCGCAAGAGAGTAGTAAATCCTAGCGTCGCGGAGTTGAGTCGGCTCGGCATTATTTCCATTCGACCGAAGCGCTAAAAACCTCTCCGTATCCTAATCTACGCCTCTTTGAGAGATTTGTTGGAAGGAGTTTGCTCGACCGTTTTCCATTTATTCCGTTTTTTTTCTTATTTCCCCGGACCACGTATTTTAACCTTTTTTAAGTTTAGCTTTGAAGGAAGAAAGGACAGCGAGAGAGGGGGAGAAGAGATACAGGGGGATGGAGAGTTGGGTAAAAATTCCTTTCCAATTCAGAGAGAAAATCTTCTCGTTAACATGTGTACATTGTGGCGAGAAGCCTTGCACGGAGACAATTCGGAATCCTAACCCTCACTTGCCCTCCTCCCTGTTTCCCTTGGTCTCCCCGTCCCTTTTGGTCACCTCTCTGTCTACCCCTTGCTACCTCAAACCCACCCCCCAGCTTCCCGCTCCTCCGTGGGTGGTTTCTGCTCTTTTATCACAGGCCTTCTATCCCCCTCCCCCTCACTCTGTGCTCGGTTTCCTCTTTTTTCCACCAGAAGGCGCACAATGCCTCCCGACCGCCTCCAACAACGCCGAGGCTGCCATCCCCTTGGCCACCTCAAGCATGTCCCCACCTCCTCCCGCACAGCCTCCTGGGTGAGAAAAAAAGAAATCTTGACCGCAAATTTCCCCGCCGTCCTCACAGTACTTTTCCGTTTCCTCCAACTCACTCCCCGCCATGAGGAGATCACGGCTGGGTCGAGGCGATTGTGCCACAGGCACATATCGAAGCCAATACAATATTTTTATGCGTTGAGCGAGTCAAGATTAAGGTAACTGGAGCGACCATCGTGAGATCGTGTGCCATTGAGTTTATGTACATGCAAGTTATTTTTAAGTTAGCCGAAAAAAAAGTTTTTGGACCCTAATCCATTGACATGCATCTGTTAATGCGTTGGAAAACATCACACAGGGAGGATTCATGGAGGTGATAGAAAAAGCAAATTTTATTTTTTTATTTAATGAGTGCATACTATGACTAGAGTTTTCGGCGCGGTGTTTTAGATCTTAAAATACATATGTTATCAATATTTAACGTGACGTGACATTTTAGAGTTTCTTATCCACTCATGCAGTTATAAGAAATACATTATTTTGTGATAGATGGATATGTGTATTTAAATTATCGAATCATTACGAAATAATATTTTCTCTGCCACAAGATAGTCATGGTACATGCCATGTGCCTTTAAATAGCATTGGATTGTCAAAAAAAAACAAATTTTGAAAATTTTTCCGTTAAATTTTTAGATATCCTTAATGAGAATACTCATACTACGTTTCACCCAAACATTTACAGTGTATATACATTGTACGCAAACAAAAATCACTCCGACCACCGTAATGGTCTGTGACTCAAGTGATTTATTGAATGACGATGACGTCCAAATTGATGTGGCATTAACGCTTATCATAACTTTTCCCCGGAAACCTTATTGTAGGACATGTTTTAAAATATAGGAACTTCTAAATTTGGGTAACACACAATTTTAGAAGGGCACATCACCTGGTATGTGTGTGGCAGCAGGGTGACTCTTCGCCATTATCACCCCAAAAACCCCGTTTTCTAAAATTTAAATAATTTACTTATATTAAGGCACTTGAAAACTCTGTGAATATCTAATAGTCAGTCTGTGAAACTTCACCAGCCTGCTCTATATTATATCCAATCTATGTTATAATGACTGTTAGAATTAAAGCATTTTGTAAATACATGAATGGACCGAATTACAATAGTTAGACGGGAAGCAAGCGGGACGCGCTATCCGTAATGTGAAGCTAATAAAGAAACAAGGAAGTGGTTATCAGATACCAACACCCGGTGTGTCTTTTGTGACTGTTTGTACCTGTGGCATTGAGGTGTGAAATATGTTGTACAATATGACTTCCATTTTACTTTGCTAAATTTTTAGGAACATTAATTTGTAAAAAAATCTTTCGTTCGAAGATAGTTCTGCCGTTATATCAATGAAGTTACAATATTTTATATAATTATATTTGGTGGCGATTTCGCTGTTAAATTATTATTACTAATTATTCCTGATGGATTATCTTGGAAAAAATTTTATAAAATATTAACGATACGCAAATTTAATATTTTCCAGTATTGTCGTTGGGTCGATTTTTTTATCAACGCCTGAATACAAAGGTGCTTGTACTTAGATTATTCTAATTATTATAAGGTATCCTGAAATTGATCAAATTGACGTGGGGGATCGGGTTGGTGTGGTGGCTAGAGTATTTGCTAGCCACACGGGCCAGGGTTCAGGTCACTGCATAGGAGGATGTTTTTTTTAGAGGAAACCTGATCCCTACTTGTGTGTCTTGTGGATGGCACTTCAAGTACAGTACTCCGTCTGTCGGATGAGACGTTAGACCGCGGTCCCCTTGGCGTCTTTCGTTAAGAGCAGGCTCATGTCGACGCCAGATTTCTCTCCAACTATCTTCCCTTGCCTGTCTCCTATGGGGCAAATGATCTTAGCTGTCGGTGGCCTTCCCACAATCCAATCAAAATGACGTAATAATATGTACATGCTGGGTTTTAGCTAAGGGGTCTAGCATTGAAAAAGGAAGGGTTCAATGGCTACAGTCAACCAGTTATAGCATTGAACGAGCAATCAGTGAATGCTTCCTATATTATTTTTGATGATTATGGTACGGATAACAATTATTTTTTTCCTTTTTCGTGTTCATTTGAATAGTTCCGAGATTTTGCTCTTAGAGCACAATTAGAAAAAAGGTCTCGTTATCTGATAGCTTACCACATATGGGCCACATGTACAGTATTACGCAAAAAGATTGAAAATTATGTAAGTTATTTTATTCTATCAGACAATTGCGCACCTTGACATCTACGCGTATGTATATCGCGGATTCATCGATAACGTTTTGGTGGTATCGAGGGTCGATTTAATAAATCGAGTAGCGCATCGAGCCTCAGCTGCACTACCCTCGTGCCTCCTCCTCTACCTCCCCACCAACATTCAAGATCGGGAGAGGAGTAGAAAAAAGAAGAACCACGGTCACCCTAACCATCCCGGCCGCAACTTTTCCCACTCCCGCTTCGTCCCCCCCCCCGCCCGCCCTACCTCCAGTGCCTCTTTCCGCCATCCACTCCCCTCCCCTCTCGTACGTCCACCTCTATATCTCTCCCAACACGGACTCACGCTCTCACACGCGCGTGCTTACAGACCCACTCACCCTCCGGCGCGAGACTTTACCGTCGACCATCGTCCATTTCTTTTCCGATTTACAAAACTGCTCGCCTCTCAATGCCCCATTTTTCCTTCCCGCAAAGGCCTCTACCCTCCTCCCGCTTCCTTTCCCTTACCTTACCGGACTTCTCTTCCTCTCCTCGTCTTTTTCCCTACCTCGCAAACTGTAATCTTCTCCTCCACTTCCTCCCGAAAATTTTTTTCACCTCCTCCCGCGTCTCCATGTTTTCTTAGTCCACTCATTCTCCTCTTCTCCTTGTACTCCCTTCCCTCTACCACACACTCTGCCCACATTCCTTTCCATGGTCCCTCCTATATCTCTCTTTCCGCTCCCTCACTACTTTTTCCCCTCTTCTTTCCTCCCTTTGAAAAGACTTTGCTTCTTCCCCCGTTTAATGTGGACCATATTTTCCGCCCCCTCTTTCACTTCTTCTAGGGCTTTTACTAAGATTTGCTGTCAAATCGTTTCACTCTCTCCCTCCTCGAAATACTTCACCCGAACATCTTCCAATATTCTTACTTTCCGGTCCGTCTTTCTTCTCTCGTTTCTTTTTCATGCTCTGCCATCTGGTACCTGGTGCCTGGACTTGGTGGAATATAGAGGTGGGTCGTTCACGAACGAACGGGTCCGAAGGAACGAGTCCTCATATTGAACGGATGGACCGAGAACCGACTTCTCCGGAACGAGCGATCCTTTCGTTCCGTCCGGTCTTTTCGTTCCGACTGGTCCTTTAGTTCCATTTGGTCTCACGTTCCTTTCGGTAACTCATTCCTTTTGGTCCATAGCCCCTTTCGGTCAACGGACGGAAAAGGAGTTTAGGCCTTTTTCCTAAAAATTAATTTTAAATATGTCAATGTACGTTTTGAGTTTTCACATAGATCCTGAAGTTAAAAATAAAAAAACGGCGAAATTTAAAAAGGTTAAAAAAGTTCAGAATTAAAATTTGGTGATTTATTTGTATGCAAACACTTATTTTAGTAACTTTCAGGAATTAGCAAAGCTTTGTAAATTTTTCGTGGAATATTTATTGGTATGTCCAATAAATATTCTACGTAAAACTTACAAAGCTTTTGTTAATTCCTGAATATTATGGAAAAGTTTTACCAAGTGAGTGCTGAAACAATTAAACTTTATTTAGTTCCCATAACTAAAGAAAACTAGTCAATATTTTATATCGATAATTTTTTTGTAAACGCAGGGTCTAAAGTTTTTGATTTTTTGAAAAAAGTCATTATTTTGATATAAAGTAATGCCCTGGTAATTGCGTGACCGATAACGTAACGAATAGTTAAATTAGTGTCATCCTCTTTGTTGAATTATATATATCGACGAGATATCGTGCCATCTTGTCGTGACTTTAGATCCGCCGCCCCGCCCAGTGCCCCGCCCGCCGAGGCCGATCTGGCTGTTCAAACTTTTTCAAATAAATGTATTCGTTGAAAATTAACCAAACTAATACAGATTATAAAAACGTCTTTTTACAACATAGTAACACGTTTTGAGACAGTAATATCACTTTGTGGAGCAGAAGGATAGGGGGTCAGGTGGGAGGGAAAACCCCTAAAATTCTTATGTGTTAGCTTGCAGACTGATAAGTAATAATTTGTTATCTTTATAGTTGCGCCAGTCGGCTCGATTCATACAGCCACACTCGCAGCGTAGGCCAATTTAATCAACTGGAAAACTTTGTGCACGCCTTTCCAGAGTCAAACAAATCATGGCTTTAATAGCAAGTATTATTATAATTTTTGGATTCCATATTGAAAATCTATTCCACATCAATTGAGAAATATTTATCATACGTTTGTGAGCTAAATTTGCTTGCTGTTTGTATTACTTTTTTCTTTTTTATCATGTTTTTAAATTACTTTCTTATCTTAAGATTAAGATAAAGTTCAAGGAGTTTATTTATTTAAACATTTCCTCGTTTTTCTCACTGGTTCCTGGGTTTTCGGAAATACACACATGTTATAGAATGCCTCTCGTCCTATATCACGAGTGCAAACAATTATTTTTGTAAGTTTTTTAGAGTAACCAAGAACCGAATGTTTTGGTATAGTCCTTTAAAGGACTACACCTCCTCCTAGATAGGAAACAGCAATGAAAGCAATCTGGCTACTGTTCACTCAAGTCGCACACGGCATTTATTTTTCAGTTTCAGTATTTCCTATTTGGCTTAGGTTTGGCAATATGCGATTCCATCTTATTTTTCATTTTTTCCCAATATCACCATGATATTTTTTTCTTTTATACTTTGTTTAACTTCGGACCTTCACTTCAGGAATTAATGCCTTATGGTTCATAAATAAACCATTTGATTTGTTTTTTTAAGTTGGTAATATGATTTTTATTATCATTTATTCAGTACTGTAGAACGCGATTATTAGAGCAAACAAATTTTTTCTAGTTTCTTATTATATTTTTTATAAATGCTCAGTACGTATTGAAATAAATGATAATTATAACAAAGAAACAGCGAACAAGTAAAAAGGAACGGGTCCCAAAAAGGACCAGTCCACAGTAAACGAATTCCCAAAAATTAGCCCAAACAACAGTGTTACACACCTGCTCAATTTAATGAGCTTTCTTCATTCGGGACTCATGCCCTACTATCGTCCCATTTACACGCAGCTTTCCTTTTGGAATTTCAATAAAGTCTCTTTCACAGCTTTTTCTGTCTTATTTATTACCGTATAGAGAGAGGATGGACTTGAGGTAGCGAAAGAGATTGTCGTGATTTGAGTATACCCAACGAAAGAAGGTCGTCAATCTGCTGAGGAGGACTCGTGCATCGGGGGAGCATAGCAAAGAACGAATCGACTCGTTGTCTGATGTGGCAGGTGTGTGAGAGAGTTTCAGATGTTTTTGTAGTCTGAAGGGTTTGTTCACCGTTTGAATTTTTTTCTTCGGAGTTCATGATAGCCCTAGGTGGCGCTACTACGCATATATGCTGTGGATTGAGTTGTCAACTCTTCCATACTCTCCAGTAGACTCTCAGAATCGGAGAATGGTTTCTCGCATCTCCCCAGTTCTGATTTGTGGAACCTGCGTCGTATTTTAGTCATATGCTTTTTAGAATAATGTCTATACGTCAGTTGCAACCAATATAAAAAAATGTAAATATGTCTCAGCATTCTGTGACGTAAATAATTGCCTCGTGTTGGAAAGAGATTCAACATTTGTTAGGCTAGCTCTTGTTACAGTTGGTCATGTATGATCAAATTTAAAAATATGTTCCTCTCATTTTTTGAGAAAACTTAAACAGCGTAATTAAAATCATGATAAGACTTCGTCTCCAGTAGTCTCCCAGTGTTTTATTCCTCAGACGGAATTCTCAAACATCTCATAGATTGGCAACCCAATATAAAGCAGTGAGGGTCCTCAGCGTATGGTGGGTGGTAGGATACCAGACATGAAAATGGGAGGAAGAAAAGCGCGTTATCATAGTTACAGTGTCTCGCAATGTTTTGGTCATGACCCCTAATGGTGCGAATAAAGAAGAACTTATTGAGCACAGAAAAAACATTCTTTTTGACAATTTGCAATCCTCTCAATATTCATTTTTAAGGAATTTAAGCATAGTGTGCAGCTTCGTAAGGTATAACTATATTTTGTCAAAATTGATCGTAAGTTTTATTTTTTGAAAGTAGTATTTTACACTCGGCCAAATTGTATTTATCGCTCTTGAACTTATTGATTGAATATGGAATCAGACATCTATCAGATAATTCAACAATCGTAGAGGTTCAAATAGATATTGAATGGAAGGTCACCCCACACAATACCGCGTAATGGGCGTGCAAATTAATTCCTGCTGAGCCCTGATCATAGGAGAAGCCGCATCGCATGCAATTATGGAGCTCATTTATCAAAGGGTCTGGCGCTTGATGGCTCAATATAGGTAATATGTTCAGCTAGCTGAAATATCCTGAAGCCGTGCAGTTCAGGGAATGCATAGAGAATAAATTTGTGTTTCCCTCCTCCAGTCGGTGACCAGTTTCTGAACACTGTATTACTGTGAATTGTTTTACTATTTCAACCAAGAAATTTGAAGTAATAAAATTGAATTTCAATCGTATATGAAGTATTTTTGGACGCTATAAATGCTGCTACATTATTGGCATATTTTTATCACCACGAAGGGGCTGTTTACAAAGACATGGAAGCTGGCTTGTACCGTTGAGTCCCTCAGACGGAGAAAGCTCTTCAAATCATTTAAAATTAGAGAGCGGATATTACATGCTCTAAGTCGATTGAGTGAAAATTAAACATAAAAGTTAAAGTTGATCTTTTGGCATTTATTATTTCAGAGAGTTTTATCTTCATATCATGCCTTTTCTTTGAAATGTAATATTAAAATGTAACTGGCGGTATGGATGTTTTTACACCTGACACTAATTGAGCACTTTAAACGTGTGTTTTTGGATCTTTCCGGTGGCAAGAGATTTGAACGGTAGCTAAGCTAAGATTTTAAATTGTTAAAGCTTCCTGTTGGGAACTTACGACATCCTTAGGTCCACGAGTTTGCATATACTAGGTGTGCAGATAACGTTGCAATCAAAACAGATTATCATGATACATGGACAATTTTTGGTTCCCAATTAGTATTATAAATTATTTTACCCGAGTAAGGAGTATGTGTACTAAATAGTGTAACTCTTTTCAATTATATTCCTTCGGATGTTGTTTGAAGTAATTTTCAAGAAGGTAAACTTCAGTAGGTATTACCTATACACGGAAGACGAAGGACGGAAAAGAAGCCGGGAATCTTTCCATATTAGATTCCAATATCAACAGTGTTACTCAAATATAAACATGTGCCCGAAGTAACTCGGGATTACCTTTTTATTCTAACCTCCAGAAAATTTATCGAGTATCATTTTTATTAATGTTTTAGTCATGTGATGTAATTTTAAACCCATTTCGCAACATTCTCCTGTACCGCATTAATAATAATTTGCTCACATAATTGATTCCTTTATCGGTCAGCTAGTGTATGAAGCCAGAAACTGATGAGAACTCACTCAGAAGTATTGCTAAAATTGGAAACAGTTATGATCTCGGGCTTTGCGAGGTGATCTGTAATTATCCCTGAATATTTTAAACGAGGAGCGACAGATGGGATAATATTTTCAATTGCACTTATGCTAATATTTCACATATTACAGCGTTTAACTCATATTCTATCAAATGGTACACATTTATTGAGCTCATAAAATATTTTCTGATTTCTTCCAACTTCGTGCAATATTCACAGTAAATGCTGAACCAGTGGAAAACTCTTGAAAAAAAAATTTATCAGTCTATTATCCTACAGAAATAATGCTTTTTTTATTATAGGAAACATTTATAAATTTCATTTTCTGATGTAAAAAAATAGTTTTCTCTCTTTATTTAGCAAAAAAGGATGATTTAATGTTAATGCCTATTTAAGAGCTTCTCGAATAAAACATACACTTCTGCAATGACTACATAAAAAACTGCTGTCAATCCTCAAAAACAAGATTATTTAGGCCATTTTTAATAAAAAGTGTGCTTGTCAGAGGAACTTCATGCCATTTGGGTTTCTCCTGGGTCTTCTGAAGTCAGACATTGTGGAAGGGCGTTGATAAATATATGTATATTTTGTGAAAGATATTCAACACCAATTTTTGCCCTTTTATGCTTGATATACCTTAGGGTATTTAGCGCATGGAATTCAAACTATCATATTTAATCTCTAACATTTATATCTTAAGATCCCAAATTTTAGAGAGCCCAAATTTTAGCACAGGGAAACTCACTCAGTACAGCTTCCAATTTGACACGACTGGAAATGCTTGTATTATAATTTTAACTTGGATTTCGATGCAAAAGTCTTATACAGAATGCACGGGAAAATCTTGCCGTTATATTCAAGATTTGAAATTATATTGCATTTGACTTAAAAACAATCAAAATGTTGTCAATATATTGCAACACATGCCTTGAAACTCCTGTATACTATTTTGAGGGTGTCGAAGACCATGGCATTTACAAAATCCACGTGGAAATCACGCAGTTGTAATTTGGGTATCATTTAGTATTGGATTTGACTTGATAAGTTTAAATTTAGTCGTTATGTATTACATTTTATAATATCAGATTGCATGAATGAAGAATTGGTAGAAATAGATTTTTTCTTAACTTGCGAAGATCGTGGATTTTCATAATGGCATTTCCAAAATCAATTGTCAGATAAATGGAGGGGGAGGGAGAGAAGTAGTTAGAGCAGTGTAATCCAAACTTCTTATAGCCACTGCTCTAGTGATGGGTCGTTCATGATTGATTCGTTCAAAATGATCGAATCACCAAGTGACTCAAATGACTCAAGATTGATTACGAGAAACCAAGTCGATCTCAATCATTCCCATTTCCGCTTTAGTCTGGTGGATGCGTTTAAGCAAGTCCATCATCAACCATTCCTACTTCCGCTGGTGGCTATATGTGTACTTACCAGCAAGAATATTAGAATTACTTGCTAAGATTGCATAAAACCGGATTACAATTGCGTCTTTCAACGCCCAGTCGTCACAGATGTCATTCAGGCAGGGAAGTTCAGCTTAAAAGAATGATTTTCGTACCATTCGAAGGTACTCTGATATTGATTTAGAAATTAAACACGATAGTTGATATAATTTATCCTAGAACTGATTCATCAAGTCCAGTTTACGAATGTTATGAGATGGCATTTGTGTATTACATGACTGTATTAAAATGAAAGATATTAGGTACTTATTCATAATGCTCATTGTCCTCTGGGGTTGTGAATAAATGTACATGGCTCTGTTTGACCCTGATTTTATTTTTCTGGTTGAATGAAAGTATAATACTCTGTCACTTATATAACAGAAAGGAATTCAAAACTTTATATATCACTTAAAAGGTGAAAGAAAAAATACTCAAGGTTATACTTTAGCAGGAGTGGGTTAACAGTGAACAATGGCAATTTTAACCTCAAGCAATAGTAAAGAAAAAGATAGCTCGGGAATAATTCATGCTCAATCCATAAATAAGAATTCCTAACTGTATTTTATATCAACATAAATCAACGGCACCTTGGGAATAATATGTTCCTTCTTTAAATAAATGACGTTGATTATGAGGGGAATGAAGTACAGACAAAATTTTTAAAGGCATTAGGATAATGGTCTATCTCTTCGTGTGATTATTCCTCAAAGATAACCATTTGTAATTCTGCTCTGGAAAACAACTATAATTCACATTCTGAAATAATCCATTTTCATTTTACCAGTTTTCGTTTACCTCAGAAAATTCTTTCGATTTTATAATTTAAAAAATATCTATTGCAAACGATTGGTCGTTTCCTTTGAGTCCAGTCGTTCATTTCAATCTCAATCACTCAGTTCACTTAAGTTGATCATTTCGATGACGAAATGATCGACTCAGATGATGGAATCATCCAAGTGACTTGAATCATAAAGATTAATTCCTTGAAAAGAACGACTTTGCCCATCTCTACACTGCTCCCTTTTTCCACCAACCATTACCCAGCACCCCCAACCATAATCTAAGCATAAGTAAGGTCATGGAATATATGAACAAAGCAAGTTTTTAATAAAAATAAAGGTAAAACAATTGCGATGAAACTATTGTTTATTTCAAATCCAACTGAGAGATGGTTTACTCATCTCCGAACATGTATATTTGGGATGGGCCCAGGCTCCACCGCCTCCTTGCAGCCCCCTAAAATGAAAGCACCGCCCTCCAGAGGGCGGTAGCGCCCTTTTAAGGGAACCACTGGGTTAGAGGATGACTGGTGGATGGGATGGAATGTTAAAGCCAAGATTCATCCAGAAACACGGGAGACAAATTGTGAGGGCACCGCGGAACGCAGATGGTCCTCTCGACGCTGCTACGCTCGCGCGGTGTGTGGTGGAGGGAAGGGATTGGAATCGGGGGGTGTTTCAGGAAGTCTGAGAGAAAGAGAGGGGGCAGGGGGTCGAAACGGCGTGGGAGGGAGAGGAGGCGTGGGGGTGGGCGAGGAGAGGGAATCAGCTGCCGCCCTCGGCCAGCAAAAAGAGAGAGGATAAAAATGTGTTGGAGGAAAAAAAGAGTCCAAAAAGGAAATGTCGCATCGTCGCATTCGCTAATTAATGCTCCTTCTCTCGAAAAGAGTGGAAGATTATACCAAAGGGCCAATGCGATGGTGACCTTGAGTCCTCCCGGCCGTGATGGTATTTACGCCCGCCCCTGCTTGACTCGAAGAGCGGGAAGACCTCGGCCTGTATCATTTTTGTCCCTGATGAGCCGAGTTGCGCTCTGGGATGCTGAAGGGAAGAACTCGTAAATACGGCAGACAGCATCGTCGTGCGAGCGTACGCTATATGATGTATGAAGTCTATTTCAATTGAGATGGATGGAGAGGGTGCTTTTTATGGCGTCCAATGGTTGAAGCTGAGATGTGGCCGTTGCTGGTCTGCCGTATTTGTTCCCCGGATTCACCCTAGCGTTTACGGGCTGACGACTAATTTTTCCATCTTTGCGATGTTTTCCATCGATAACTCTCTTTTAATCAACATATATTTACTTTTTGATAGTTGTGTTTTTACATAGTTTTTATTAATGTAATTATTAATATCCCGTATCCATAGCCCCTAAACTATAAAAAAATCGAATAAAATCTGTCTTGAATTCTCAACGGAAGACAAATATTTTTGCTTTATAACTGATAACTCGTCCACTCCATGCTATTCAAAGGTAAGCAAGGAAAGAACAAGGGAAGCAATATGTTGAATATTTCGGTTTTTGGGTAGCAGTTTGATGGCATCACGCTTTCTCTAGTCTATCTCAAGGATTCCTTCCAACACATCTACTCCTCTTCCCCCTCCCACACCTCCGCTTCTTCCCACGCTGCTCCCCTACTCCTCTCGCCGAACTTCACTCCCTACCCTCCTCCAATTTCGTCACATTGATCATCTTATGGAAACCACTGTTTCAAAGTCAGTGTTTCGCAGTGCGTCCGTTTTGGGGGCGCACGGAGCTCTTGTCGAATTTATCTCGTCAGCCACCGGGCATATTTTTCTTTACTGCCGAGGATGTTGACAGGGGAGTAAAGGGATGGCGGGAGAAATGTAATAAAGAAGCATAAAGAAGGAATTCCTGGATTTATGGTTCATATAATTTTTTTGCAGGCATAAAGGATGCCCTCTCTGGAATTTGTCTATTTTTTGGGGAAAAAAGTCCATAAAATGAGGAAACAAAGGAGCTTTAAGGCGAGAAGCGGGTGGAGGTTTCTTTTATTTCAGGTCAGACTCCGTGAACAGAATAAATAATTGATAAAGTATTTTCAAATATTTCTCTCGGAAGTCAGTCCTTATATCGGAGGTAAAAGAAGTGTTCGCTGCGGAATAACTTTTACGGTGTATTTTTGTCGTTGCAATGGCCAGCGCCCTCATCGGTCCCCATCTGAACGCATCGCTCAGTCTCCTCTGCAAGTACCGCAGTCACCGTTTTCAATGCACATGGCATATTGGCGACGATGGTAATTTGATTTAACAACGGTGACGGAACGTGACATATCTTCGGTGCGAGTGCAGCGGGAAAACGTAACCGCGCTCAAACAAATTTCCGGGACAAATCGCACGCATCAATGAACGGCCGAAACTACTCCGCATTTAACCGGAACGCGTGATGTCATTAATGGCTGCAACATATCTCGCCTGTTTAACGTCCGGTGGATTTTATAATTCTCCGGTGTCGATTAATTACCTTTCAAAAAGTAGCGTATTGGCATTTATCTTTTCAAAGAAAATCACCAGCAGAAGGTATTCTTTAAAACTTCCAAATTTCGGAATGAATTATGCGTGGACCAAAGTTGAAATGGGTGATTAAATCTCTTCATTGTGGACATACCCCTGCTAAGCGTGAGTGTGTGGGGAAAGTTGCTTAGTTTTATTTTTAATAATTATCATCCATTTTGGGTCCATTTAAAGGAAAGGTACCGGTATATTTTTCATGTTTTTTTATTCTACTCCAAAGTGCAAAAAGTGTAATCTGTTAGAAAATTACTGAAAACAACATGAAAAACTCAGAATTTAAGCCATGCCTGGGCTAAAGACTACTTAACCTCGCAATAATAATCTTACGATATAAGTAATTTTCATCTCCTACTCGTTTTTTCTATGTCTGTACAAGTACATGCTATTACTTTGGGCTGAACTCGTAATTCGAGGTTCGTCTCAAAACTTAGGGACATAGAACCTTTTGTGGTTTGTTAACGTTTTAAATTCTTTCTTGCTGTCCACAAACCTTCCAATTTACGGGTGGTATCAGCAATTTTGAGTGTGTAAAAAATTCAATTCTGAAATTTTTAAATATTCCGGGAAAGTATTCATTGAGCCAAGGATTATAAAATGGTGGAATGCCTGCACTCAGAATCATTTTGCGAATGACTATAGGACTTGACTCTAGAAACCACAGTGCGAATCGTTGAGCATTTGAGAACAATCTGCTAAGCGAAGTAGAGCATTTCCTGATGGACAGGAAATGACGCAGTCCATGGATGGCTGCCGATGATTCGTTTCCAGTCCGTAATTACGTGGCGTCATTATACTGCTTCTCCTGGAACGAAGCTACCATGGGGATAGCAATAGCAATTACGCCCATCGAGTCAGCAGTTCTTATTTTTGATACCAGTTTTGATACCATGTCAAGAATGACTGAAGTAATTTAAGGAAGGGAGAACTTCCCGAAGGTTTAATGTCTATCTCGGTAACATAATTTAAGATGGTCCTTGAAACTATTCGCAGTATGTATATAACTATTTTTTCCAAAAGTCATGTTTGTTCCTAATATCTTTCTCAATGGGAAGTTGTTAGACATTTTTGGGAGTAAGATAAGAGTTCGGAAAGTTAAATTTATTATTTTATTTTATTTTTTGCGAAATAAATGTAATATAAAATTATATTTCGAAGAGGCAACGTTGTTTGCTTAGGTGTCTCCATGAGATCCCTCATTCTACCATGGACAATATTTGGATCATAAAGTGTTTTTAGTTTGAACTATTACGCTATATTATTTAAAAAATATTGCTTAATGTTTCTCCTCATGACCTTTGCATTTTAAATTTTTCATTCACTTGGAATAATTGTTCCTTCTGAATACATTTAACGCGCAGAGGTGTTTTCAAAATGTATTGTACTCCATTGAAGGGAGTAAAGATAAACGCACTCGATTAAGCTAAAACTCTGGAAGTGGGTGCTGATTATAGTGAATGTTAGTACTCATAAACTCATGAATCTCCATTTTAAAGGATGCCACGTTAATTTACTGAAAGACTTATGAATTAGGTTAAGAAATATGAATATCCCGAAAATATTTTATACACCGTTCATTTGTGCCAAATAAATATTGATATAGTTATAGCAATGTTTATCTTGATTTTCAACACATAAGTATGAGGATCATATTATTCTTTAAAGTTTGAATGGATTTTAAGTTACGTGGCTCAGTGAATTAACTTTTATGTATAAATATTCCCAAACATTATAAGCAACGTATTTGACATGTTCTTGGCTTATCACATGATCAAATTCGTTTGAACACCTAAATATTCAATGACTGGGTGGGATTTGACGCTCATATGTAAACTAAGTCACATCTTCTCTTGCGTCGGATAATGTGAAGCTGAACATGTTAATGGGAACTAGAAACCGGCAGTTTGCGGAGAGCTAGATGGGATATAATGGGAGAATCGCAAACATTTCGCTGTCGCGAAAGCAAAAATGAGGGACGGGTGGAGTTGATGTTGGACGACTTGCGGCACGCCAAGAAAGAATTCCAATTTTCTGAAAGAGTGGTGGAAGAGGCAAAAAAAAAGACATCACAGTCCGTGGGACGTCACTCGGAGGAGGAGAGGGAATGAGAGATGGGAGTAGGTGGGAGGGGCGAGGGGGGAAGGGGGGGCTAGTTCGGTGGCTTGTATGTTGAGGCCGCGGGGAGCGCCCTGCCGGACAGCCGAGTCGTCTGCTCCGGATGCCTGCGAATTCTTCCATTGGAAGTTTGAGTTGTAACTTTAATATTGTTTCTTGCTCTCAATTTGCTTTCGTCACTTTTTTTTTAAATCTGCATCAATCAAAACTTTGTATTGCGCTGTGAATGCTAACCCAGCAAATGCCGGGTGGTTTTTTAATTAGGGAGTTCCTTCACCAAATCCCTCAGTTTTTTGTAGCCAAGAGAGGAATCGAGAAAGGAGGAGAATGGGAAAACTATTCCGAGAACTAATTCTTATCCGAGAACCAATTCATATACAAGGAGGAATTTGATGAACAAGCATAAAAGTCAATTATAAATTTTGAGAAACAAGTTTTGGATCTGATTTCGGTACCTGAGTTAGTGTTCTCTACCACATATGCTGAAGTAGCAAAATTTTCCGTTGCATGTCAAATGCGTCCTGGTTAAGAAATCAGATTTATATGAGCTAGCGTTCTTCTGTCGATGCATTCTAGCTTCATTATAGCTTTCATTTACATGTTTTAGGTGTGGAAAATATAATTAAGTTTCATTGTATATCCAACACACATAGGTATAACTAAAGAAAGTGTTTGAACTAGATTTTGAGAATTAAAACGGGAGCACTATTGACGCAAAAATGGTGCCAATTTTGCTCACTTCTTTTACTACTATGCAAGGGTTTGGAATATATTCATTTCAAAGTTCATTCTGGCTTGTTCGCTGCCTCAAAAATCGCTCACATGCCAAAATCCACGTTTTATGTGCTCCATTCCTTTTAAGTTTTTCATTGCATAATGTTTCATAATTTTCTATAGCATGTTTTCGTTTTAGGTAAATTTGTTATTTCGAATAAAGTGGACACCGAGCGATGACTGTCCGGAAAGTTTCACGAGTATTAGAATATTAATCACCCTCCAAATTGTTAAAAGTTTTAAATTCCTGCACGAGAAGTATTTAGCTATTCCCTTAGCACGAAAATGAATGTTTAAAATCGTTATTTTTGCCGTATTGCAATATTTTTTTTGCTGATTAGCTTAATATTCCTTTGCGCTAGTGGTTTGGCATTTACACATCATCTTATCTAAAACTAAATGAAAAAAATCTAGGAAAAATATTTATTGTTGGCGTAAACATGGAAGTATAATGCTTCATGCCATTTTTCATGTTCCTAAGAATGCTGGGATGTTTGTGGAATGGATGTAATGTGTGTATATATATATATATATATATATATATATATATATATATATATATATATATGACGAAAGGTTGGTGCATGAGGCATTATTTCAGGAATTTACGGTATTTCCGTTTTCTGAGTTACACGCTTGTTATTTAGAATACGCTAATGAAAACAATGGAACTAACCTTGAAATTTCAAATGGCAGCTTCAATAGTAAATAGTTCCAAATGATTTCATATTTATCTTGCCCTGTGGCCTTCAAAATCTGTTTTTTTTGTTCCTCGTTTCTCGAACGAAATTTTATGAATTTTTTGGACCACCTGTGGAATGCTGTCAAAATTATAGCCATTTGTTTGACCTCATGTCTTGGCTAATTTGTGCTGAGGCATTGTGAACGGATATTTGCATCCATCGAATAATCCTGGACGGAGTTATTGCATGTGAAATTTTGACATTTTTTTGAAGAATTAATTTTATTGCCGATTTTGCTGCAACTTGTCTGCTGTGGTTACCACTGACTAAATATGGTTTGTTTATGTATACAGATATTGAATAATTAGTACTAGTTAGTTAATTGTCATTTGTTTAGAGACAAAACCTATGGAGATATCATGTATCAAATTATCCAGTATTTCACTGGCATCTTGCACATGGTCGTAACATGGGGTCACATACGCAGCTCTCCATCCATAAATATTCCCCCTTTGACCTAATATTTTACAAAATTCTGCTTGAGATGTGTGGAACCAGCACGTTGAACTTAATCAAATTCCGAAATGGTCGAATGGAGCACTTATCAAAAAGTTGACCCCTTGGCATGGAAGGAGCCAGCTTTCTCTCGATCTCTCTCCCTGTGTCACTTAATGTTAATTTTAGACATCTTCCACCGGGTGCATCTCAAATTCATGCGCTCGAAAATACCCCAATCCGTCTTCACTGTGTTGGCCCTTCATTCCAGGCCTTCCCCGACATGAATTGCGCGCATACGTTTAGCCGTCGCCAGGGGAGGAACACTCGGAGGTTCACTTATGCCGACCGGTAGAAAAGCGACGACCCTCAAGGCGATATCCACCTTCACCGCCCGAACCATTCCTCACGAGCGCGCGTGCGCATGCCAGGTGCTGACCCTTGCTCGCTCGCCCGCCCGTTCGCCACCCCTGCATGTGTCGGGCGGCCGTTCTCGGGCTTCCGCTCCGCTTCCGCCAAAACCCGCTACCTCCCGCCTGCCGAACTCATCCACCCATTTCCGTGGGAGAGGCTGAATCGGGGACGAGGGAAAGGTTTGCTGTTCGGCACTCAAGGTTTAGGGTAAATGCCAACCCGTGTCACAGTGAATATACATTAGAACAAACCTTGGGAAGCGCGTTCCCCACGCATCTTGAGAGAAAAATTGGTCTTTAAGTACCGACCACCCAAAAATATTACCCTCCAAGCCGCGTTTGGGGGCGTTGAAACAGCAATCGCGTTAAGGTGTGAAAGAGAAGGTTATAGGTAGGTAAAAAGGTGAAGTATATTCTGGGAGTCTTTTGAGCGGAGCTCGGTCTTTTACTATTAATATTGCCCTATTGAAGAGTAGTTTTGAAATAAACTTCCACTCATTTTATTGGTTCACCCAGACCATTATCAACACCTTCATCTTATTATCAAGGGAAAATACTAGGGGTAGCTTAGTTGGCTAAAAAAACTCATACCGGATGCGAAAAATCAAGTTTAGAGTTCTCATCGTACTCTACATGAAGGTAGTAAAAGCAGTTACGATGCATTTTGTAAAGTGTCATTTACGTCGTCAGCAAGTAAATAGGTTTGGAACTTGCGTAATAGATTTAGTCATAATTATCTTTGACGGTCTGGCAGTGATTACTATACCAGTTGTTGTGTAAGGTCATTTACACAAATGAATTGCGAAAGCGTTTAACTTACGTTGGCGATTTTAGTTGCCCGCGTTCTTACTCGGTTTTTGAGGCCACTGCATATCGACCCCAAATATTGACAGCGTATTCCTAGAGGATTTAAGCAAGGAAGGAGTTGCAGATGTCCCTAACTTTATCGCTTCACTGCCTAGCACTCTTTTTAGCTACGTCTACACCTACATAAAACCCCGCAAGCCACCGCATGGGCATGTGGCAGGGGGTGTTAGATCACCAGCCGTGTAAAGGTGTAAGATTTTTGGAGATTAAATGGTGACAAGAATTATAGGAGTGTATTTAGTGAGCTTATTTTTTATAGTGGTCGCTTATTGTTCGCGAAAAAAACTAGTTTTTATATCTGTTCGGCAGTGTATCTCTCTTATTTTATTGCATTTGTCAGACCTAGAGATGTAGTGAGGAGTCATGACAAAATTCTCTGTGTCGCTGTGAAAAATATCAGTTCTGAATATATCAAGCAACCTAAGCCAAGCATGTAGCCTACGAGTCTCTAGAGGCTCCCACCTTAATCCCTCTAAAAGTTGTGAAACACTATATGTAAAGTCGTAGCAGTTTTTAACGAAGCGCGATGCTTTCCTTTGCATTTTATTTACTTTTTTTTGGTTAAATCTATTTGACCAGGGTCCCCAATGCTCGCGGTGTAATTCGAGGTGTGCCTAACCAGAGCGAAGTAGCAGAAGTCTCTCTGTGACTTTTTCATCCGAGGACCTTCCTATTATAGGTTTAACAAACCCTAGTTTCTTTAATGCTGCGCCACATATGTTTTGTATGTGTAATACCCACGATATATCAGATGTTATAGTAATGCCAAGATATTTTGCTGTATCTGAAGATTTTATGTTTACCCCACTTTTATGTGCTAATTCAAATTTAGGTTTATCTTATGCTCAACGTGAACCGGTACAGTGGATGGAGGTCGACGTCCCGCGTGTCACCTTCATTGTCGCTCGCCTCTCCCATACACTACCCGCCTCCGTACTTGCCAGGGCCCCGGATGCCGGATCGTCGTCGTCGGATAGGAAGAAGGGGTCAACTTCGGGGAGAAGGACACGGAGACGATGGGGGAGGTGGAAGGCGAGTGCTACTAGCCCTCCATCTCCCCATCTACTCCTGCGTGTGAGGGCCTCCCCTCCTCTCTCCCTCTGCGAAGGGGACCCTCCCTAACGGGCAGGGCCGGACGCTCTTACCGGCACTTCCGTCAGAAGCGCGCGGAGGTTCCTCCCTCCATTCCCCATCGTAACATCTCCCATTGTGAGAGAACCGAAATGACTTATTTGCATGACTGTGCTGTCTGTGTCGACCGAGCGACGGGGGAAATACAGCCGCGATGACAATGGGCAAATGATGAGAGTGGAGGGATTAGTGAGTGTGTGTGTGTGTATTCGCCGGTGGTATAGCGAAGGGAAAGGGGTAGGGGCTGTGTGGAGGAGAGAGTTTGGCAAAAAGGGAAGGGGGGATTGGAGGTGGGAGGACCGCGAGATCACGTGATCCTGGAACGGAGTGGGATGTCACGGTTTCGGATTAGTCTGGAGTTCGAGGGAGAGAATAAGAGAGGGAGTTAGCGGTTGTGGTGCCTGGAGGAGCCGGAGAAAATCACGAGATGGGAGCTCCTTAACGTTAGAAAGAAAATTCCCTCCCCCATTCCCCTTGGCGTCTTGCAATTAGCTCGCTCTCGACCCGGAGTGCCTAAATAAAAGGAAAGAAGTATAAGAATGGGTGGAAAGCAGTTGAAACGTGCGCTCAAATTGGTTGGAAAATGGAATGAAAAAAAGCCGTGAGTATGAGACAAACGTTCATGGTGTTACGTATGGCATTAAGTAAATGAGGCAGTGAGATTTGACGAGGGATTGGAATGCGGAAAAAGTGATCATTTGTCAAAAGGTGTCTCAAGTTTTAACTGCTCGTCGACGGAGAGAGAATGTTCTCATGGAGCAAAATGAAAACCGGTGCGATACGGGATAAAACGGCCAGCAGTGGGAGAAAAATCTCACCGAAAGAAATAAACTCCCGTGAGCTTGTACGATAATCTGAATCCGGTGCTGGCTAGTCCGGTTTAATGCCCTTAAAAAAAAGGTGAAGCGCACGGGAGAGGATTTCGTGGAAAGCCTCCTACTTCCCAGTTATTAATTGCCGGGATTGCAGGAGATCCTGGGTTCATTTAAAATAATTACAAAAAAAATATTCCTCAAGTCCGGTGGAATTCGGAATCGCGCCCGGACGCAAGACCTATGCAGGGCAGTGAGTTATGCCGGATTTTCAGTCCTGGTTTAACCTTGTGTCTCGGCGGTTAATTCCACGGTGCGCTAGAAACCTCTTAGGCAAACTAACGACGTCAAAGGTGGGCCGATTAGGATGAAAGGGCGTAGGGCAGGATAATAGGAGTTTTGGGTACAGGATATGGTCATGCTATTGTGTGGCAGAGAGGGGAAAATGAGGTGGAGGGGGGAGGGTCGGGAGGGAGGGAGGCATATATGGCGGTCAGTAATTAGTCCGGAATGGGCGATGGCCGGCGATGGGAATAATGGTCCGATGGAATTGGAATGGCGTTGCATTGGAATGGGGGAGGTGCGCAACAAAGAATGGAATTGTAGCCAAAAGTTCGTTGTCCCGGAAACGAGGGAGAGGGGAAGGGGAAGGGGGAGGAAGGGTGAAATGAAGGGAATTCTCTGTTTGTGTGTGTGCGTGTTGTGTTCCGAAAGGGCGCACCTTGCCTCCCATGTCCCTGCTGTGGGAACGCATTGAAAAATGTATTGAGCACGGAAATTGCCCAAGTCGGTCACCGCAAGATTCCAGAAACGAAGAGAAGTGCGCACAAACGTGTCAACTCTGCGAATGTTAATGTTCTTGACCATGTAAATGAGAGCGATAAAATGAACTGATTGTAAACCACACGAGTATGTTTTACTAGCAATGATTTCGTTTGTAATATTCACAGTGGTTTACTTGAATATGATCGGTTTCATCGGATGACATCCTCAAATGAGGAAAAGATGTACAAAGGTGGCAGCTCTGCTAATGCTTAAGTACCTGCCTACATATATATGAGCGTAAAAAGTTTAATGATCGTAAATCATAGTCATTTGGTCAGTATTTCACGATCTGGATTTTCCTTTCTGAATCAATTGTAACTTTTAACCAATTATTAGCAAACGATCGGTTTTATCGCATTGGTAGCATCTATAGTTGAGGATGGCACATGGGAATGTTACTTTGTTATGACTAGTCGTTTGCAAATAAAAACATTGTGAAAATGTTAAAAGTTATTTTTAATTCCGTCATAATTTATTCTTGCGTAGTAATTCCTGATAATATCGAGGTCACCAAAGAATTTTCTTGTCTTTTGTGAAAGCACCACAGGAAATAAATCACTACCACTTCCTTTGCAGAACTAGTCATCGTGATATTTCGATAAGTATATTTGAGCACAAAATTTTGCCCTGCATGGCTAAAAAACTCCATGGAAAAGTTTAAATTGAAAATTAACTCTTAATTTGACTACTTTGGATTCTGACTTTTCACACGATATTGTAACTCTCCATTTTTGTGACCTGAAAGTCCTAGTTGCCGACATAAATTGCTTGTTTTCTTTAATGCATGGTTTATGAGGCTTGTCTGTACTAATATTAGAATGATTTGAAAATATAGCCAGACAACTCAATACAACAATTGTCTTCATGTATATTTGGTTACTTGATGACGCAGCAGGACACCGAGTGACATAAATCAAAGGAAAAATCTTTTATTTCGGGGAGATGATACTAGGAGTTAGCATGTATTGCTACCATTGACCCTTAAAATATATTGCTGTGGAAATTCCTGGCCAAATAAAACTCATAAGCGCGGAATAATAAATAACGAAAGATTTCGTAGTGAAATGCAATGAAGAATAATGAATCAGTATAAAAAACACAATATATATGGCATTGGCTCAACGTGGCTTTCGTCTTGCAGAGTTTATTAGAGATGCCTTCGGTATGTTTTTTTTCCCAAGCTCCTGATAGCCGATTTTCTATTCATTAGATCGACTCACGTTAAAGAGATGACATTGTACAAGAGTGCCTACGGAGCTCATTTTTTATAGTAGCATGCGAAGCTCCTTAGCCTGGATACGAGACAAATTTAAGGAGAATGACATGCCTCATTGTCAATTCTTTTCCAGCCTTTTTTCAGAGAAAATTTTACGTCTGGGTCCCATTTTTAGATTCACACAAAAGTCCCCTAGTGAAAAGATCCTTAACAAGGGGTATAATACCGCTCCTACGCGAGAGCGACGAGATCCAAAATAAAGCATGAGGAAGGTGAGAAGGGACAAGTAAACGACGACGGATAATATGAGTACGACGGGAAAGCTTGACAGGAGCCAAGTCAGTGAGGAACCGTGGCGTTGGGGGGGGGGAGGGGGAGGTTCGGGGGGGAGATGAGAAGAATTGGTTAGGGAGGGAGGAAAGAGAGGACAAAGGTCTTCCGTCGAATCGTCGTCTTCCCTCGGCCTTAATGAAGGCAGGGTGATGGGCGCGGAGGAAGAGTGGCGGTAATAGGCAGCGGAAAGGCGGGGAGGAAGCGGTGGTAGGTAGCGGTCTTTCTTATCGCAGTTAGTGGGACTATTTTTCCGAACGCTTGTTCATTTTCTTCCCTTCGCACCGCTACCCAGAGGGCTTGATTCAGACTCGAGATGTGGGATTATGTGGGGGAGGGGAGAAGGATGGTGGTGTGAGTAAAATATGCGGCCTCATATTGGAGCCGGCAAGTATGGCGTGACCGGCATATTAAAAGGATTGCGGGTTTTGAGCGTGTTTTGTCTCTCTATGTCACTCCTTTCATATTATCTTCTTCTTTTTAAAATGCAGGATACAGGACATTGTCGCATTGGGCGAAAACCTCGTTAATCATTTGACGTCGGATTGTAATGGTCTGAAACTCCGACTGCGCCGATTTTGCGATTAAAATTTTCACGTAATTGACCTCTTACCCTCGAGGAGGCGTTTATATTTGTTTACTTGGAGGTAGTGATAGATGCGATCAAAATTCTGTGCAATGCCCTCCGAAAGAGGAATGATACGGTTGGTAATTAAAATGTAATCTGATAACTGCGCCAGAATATGTGCGACCGTCTAAATTGCAGGGAGTTGAATTACTACGGGTGTAATTTAACTCATTGAAATTTATTTTTATCGCCCGCGGAAAAATTTAAAGGCCGTTAAGAGGCTGTTAATCCTTTGACTCACCGGAGGAGCGCGGCCCACTACATTGTGATTAATGCTTCTTTTTTTAAGCGGGTGGATAATTCTTTAGATTTTTGCATCATGTTGTCCATAGTGCCGTAATGATATTTAGTGCCGAGATATTTTGCTCTTTGGTATAATTAAATCCCAAATCACACCTAAGTTATCAGATTGCTTTTATCTTGACCTGCTGCGGCATTTAGAGTTTTTGAATTCTTAAATTCGGATAGGAAATAATTTTTAATCATGGCTCCATTGACGAATTTTTATTGTGTACGATCCGTCCCCAATGGAAGTGAATTTCATTTTAGTTAGCTCTTCAAAATGCGTTTTCCTCAAAAGATAATATTTCTTAGATAGGCCTTTTCTAATTAAATGAAACATTTTCCTGTCCTTCCATTGATAGCTAAATTCATGGTGGACGTAATAGGAGTTTTGTGTCACTATTTATCAGGGGAATCGGTTTCAAGTTGCTCGGGCTCCAGTGTGCCGAGTGCTCTGGGCTGTGTTGAAATGTTATATTCCCCAATTAATCCCTCCACAGTGGTGCTTAACGCTATTTGTGGTAAAAGTTTGATGCCTGTTTGATTATGCTTTGATGCCTTGGCGACAAAATGTAATGTTAATTCTAAATCATTCGTAGAAAAATGAAGTAAGGTCCTTCAGGCTAGTATCCGTTGTAGTTTAAAACTTATTCTGCTATATCAATAGAAAAGAATAAATATAGAATGAAAGTTAAAAAATAAATATATTTTATCACGGAAACTGGTTTATTATAATCGTGAAAGACTCTGCTCTATGTATAGGAAGGTGGATAGTTGAGAGTTACGAAGATGATGAGTGATATCAATGTGAGTCCTTCATGTTTGAACTTAATTCCTAGAAATTATTTACAGCCCATTTTCAGTAAAATTCCAAGAAGTATATAAATTTAACTTTAGAATAGATGGAATTCTCCGAGATGGAGTCACATCTTAATTTTCGTCCAATGACCTTAGGCATTTCTCCAAAAAAGAGGAAAAATGAATTAACTTTCTTCTCATTACCGGGAGTAGGGCTTGATATGCTCAGTGTATAAGTCATGTCTTCATGTCGACAGTTGTTCATAGTTTAAATGAGCTTTCTTATTGGTTCATGCCGAGTACTAATTTGGCATCTCAGGTAGTGTGACAGAGTTTTTGTATACCTCGTTTCGTTGCTGGAAACGTTATACTTTTTTACTGTTCTCTGGGAGTTCAATCAGGACTTTCCTTATTGAGCAGTCCCGAAATGAATAACCTTTACTTCCCATTATGACTGCTCTGGAGGAAATCCTTGTGCTCATCTCCCAATCGCAGAGGAATGAGTTGAGAATCCGATTGGTTTCGGCATGCCATGTGTGTGTGCCACCCCTTCTCTCTCTCCCTGCCGTGTTCCCTCCCCTTCCCTCCCATCGGCCCGCCCTTTTCCTCCCGCTCCCCGTCATCGGGGACCGCTCGCCAAAGGCTATCAAGAGCCGGGAGAGCCGTTGATGAAGACCCTTTGATTAATACGTACGGACTCGCATTATGAGAAATAATTAAAAGTCGTATTTCAGGCCGACTCCTACACTACTCTCCCCTCTCCCTTCGCCCCAATCTATACGAGTTCAATCGCCTCCCTCTCTCCTGAAACTACCTCGCCTCGTCTCTCGCCGTGTTTCCCCTTCCTTGCGCGCTCGCTTGCGGTGCACTTCCTGCTTGTCCGTCCACTTCCTCTCTGCCCGCTCTCTCTCTCTGCGCCGGTTCGTCCTACATGGGGGGGAGTGGTAAGGGGCGGTGATCCAGGGGCGGCTGGCCAAGCGAAGGAGAGAATAGAGAGTCAGGGAGGAAGTAGTGAGAGCGAGGCTGGCAGGTCGTCGCCATTTGCATATTTCAGTCCGCGCATTAGACAATTTCCAGGAGCCATTATCTGGGACTCGCCCCATGGCCACATGCGTTTGTATGTGGGAGTTGTAGTGTTATGTGTCCTCAACATCCTCCCCCTCCACACCCATCCTCTCTTTATCTCATGCACTGGGTCGCGACCAGCTTGTCCAACTCTTCTCTCACCCAAAGCACTTTTATCCTCCTCTCCCCCGGGTTGATTTTATAAACACACTCCAGTTGAGCTCGGAAACAAAATAGGACCATTCATAAGGGACATGGATACCGGTGGACGGCTAGTAATTTGAACCCTTATTACCATAAACAACCTCAGACAACCCAAACCCTTCAGAAATATTTCCGAGGAAAATAGGAGCATCATTTTTTATCCAAATTTCGTTCGTTCTCATTTATAAATAACAGTTCATTCTCTCTTTGATAGTATAGTTTCTTTTTCTTTACTGTGTTAGACGGTTCATGTGTAACATAAAAAATTTGAAAAACTAAGTGCAAAAGATGGGCTTCAAAGTATGTCTTGGGAGTCATGAAAATCACTATAAAATACGGAAATGTGTGAGACCATTGACTCAGAAGGCGTGAACAAGAACGCGACGAAGAAGGGAAGGCGATGAATTCGGATCAGTTTTCCGTCTCTGAAAGTAAAAAAACTCTCCGATAAATCGAAAAGCTTGTTTGCTAAAGGCGTATTTTTTCTTGCAGGCACGGTTGCCCATATCTAATCCAGTTTGGTGCCCTTTCCGAGTACTTCTACAATTGATTGATTGTTATATATTGATGCCTTCCCGTGGGAGAAGAAAGCCACCTCAGGTTTACGAATGTAACAGCACTCTCATGGTGAAGCACCTAAAGATTGGAGTGATAAAAATATTGGTTCAAATTGGAAAGAGATTAAATAAATTGCTTTGACGACAGCAATTTTTAATATGGCGACTTTGGTTCTCGTAGATTCATGCTTGTGACCTGCTTGTGTCCAATTCTTCCTTCACCCCATCTTTCTTCCACTATCCCCTGGGTTACAAACACGATCTGGTTGAACACGGAAACAAAAAAAGGTCTTTTCATGAGAGGTATCGATTACGGCGAACAAATAGTAATTTACCTCCTCCCCTCCACGCCCCTTCGCTCGAATTAATTGGAAAATTTAACTTTAATGACCGACCTTCTCTCTCTTCCACCCAAACATTTTCAACACGACGTCATCGTTCTGGAAATCAATGTTTGTCAAGGAAAATTTCTATTAATACTTCATGAGGTGGGCATAAACATTGGCGTGCTTGGTGAATGCCGATCGACGTCCCCATGGAACCGGGGCATTTTTTGGGGAAGCCGATACTTCATGGTTTGAATTTCCCCATAATTAATCACCATGTTAATATTTTCCCCTGAAAATTGAAAACTCTCGACAATGGTGCATTTTTTATTGTTTATGTAACAAGGTGCGCCGGTGAAAGTATGGGTTTCATTATAATAATTACTGCCCCGTGTCAATCAATTATGAAAATATTTTCATCGAACCGTGAATTTTTTCCCGTCGAGCTAAATCTAATTTTGGAATTGATTTTTCGTTTACGATAAAATCTCTCGCGCGCCAGTGAATCTATATTTAAATATATGCTTAGACCTATGTTTACTGTTAATCACTACTTCACAGTTAATTGCATAATAGATAGGTCTATCAAATTAATAGCCTCGCTTTGTTACTAGCGTCCGTCTGTATTCAGAGTGACCTAAATCTCCATAAATATAGTGTATACCTCCTGCGTATATCAATGATTTTTTAAAGTAAGTGTGCATTGTGAAGTAGTGTGCTTCCACTCTTGGGCAATTGTGAGGCTATGAATCATTCATCATTAATCAACTCATGTGGAGTTTTAGTCGAGTACTTTTTTACTCATTCAGACCTGTAAGAAGAGTGATACCGCAAGAGACACGTGGAACAGTCAGTGTTAAGTAAAAAGTATTTAGGCCGTTTGAAGTACCAAAAAGGCAGTACTGAATGATTTAATCTCTTTTATGAAAGACAAAACTTCAGTGTCATTAACTGAACCAAACCAAACCATTAACAAACATTAACGAACCAAAATGTTTGTTTCAGAAAACAAAAAGCTGCAGCTTACAAATTAAATTTCAAACATTACTCATGATGGCTTAAGGTTGCAATATGATGGTCGTTGCATTTCAAGGATTTTGCATGCAAGCCTTTAACGTATTTAAACCGTTATAGTACCTTCAGTGCTATGACATATTGGTGTCATTTCACCGTAGTTCGCTAGAGATGCGACTTTGTGGAGGGAGTTATATTCACAATTAGCATAGTGATCATTATTGTTGTCCTTATAGGTTTCAGTTTTCCTCCAGCTTCCGTAAATTAAATTTTTCTCGTTGTTCCTGTGGCCCATCCATTTTCCACGTGGACGAATGAGCTTTATTTGTTGCTAAACATTTCCCGCTTCCTCCAACTTTCGTCTGGTGGAGTATTGGAGTGGAGTTTTTATGGCAAAGATCGTTTGATATCTCGATCGTGTCCTTCCTTTTATATCGATTGAGCGACGTATTTATGGATTTCAGCAATCATGTTTCTTAGTTACGGTGTAACTACTCTTGCCTTCACCAGAAGAGGAGAATAAAGTTGTATATGAGAAAATATGCTAAGATTCTCTTAATATTGTAATGTATGGATTTTTCATGTAGACTCTGTATAGTTTGATGCTGCGACATTATATTTTGGTCTTTTTATTATTATTATATATTGTTCTTTTATTAATTTAAAGGAGTGGCTATTTTCATGATTTCTTCTATGATTTTTTTTGGATGGTTGACAGTGGACAGGAAAGGGGATTCTTGACATGGTGGAGGTCAAGTTGAGATGTGCTACTGACTCCTATGAGAAAACTACGTAAAATAGCGAAGATCAGGAAGAAATTGCTGTATAGAGGATTGCATATTACAATTAAAGCTCTCATGTCACTACTTTAGCATTCATTTGATGGTTAAAAGAATCAGGGCCAAGATTAGACGATTAACAGCATTTTTGATTGAAATTAATTGTGTTTTATGTAGGCCGAATTAAAAAATGAAGTATACGACTCGGTAAATGACGCTCGGTTGGTAGAGTACATATTGAGTCACCCCTTCTCTCTTCCAGAGCGTGTTTTTCGTCCGACAACTGTTTCTCCCGACAAGAAATTGAAATCTTTTCTGGCCTCCGGCGGATTGTGCCCCACTCTCCTTCTCCCCCGTCCGTCTGCCATTTCAACGTCGAGTCACAGTGAGGAGGCCGCGTGCTCGTAGCGCGTATCTGTCCGTCTCAGCATGCAAACCCGTCGTCGCACGATCCCTCCAGATGACGTCTCGTTGATTTTTTGACTCACCTCGAAATTTTGCCAACATAAACTCCCTCCCTCCCTGCCCCCCCTTTCCCTCTTCCCTCGACCCAAACCTGCTCCACCCCCCCACCCCATTAAAGTACAAACACTGCGTGACGGACCTGAGGGTTCGAGTTTCCGAGAAAAGCAGGGGAGAACGACATTAAATGGCAGGTTCCCTCATGCGAGCCCGCTATTGTCACCGCTCAGGGTCGCCTACCAACCCGGCCCAGCGTCAACATGGCATCGAACCAAAACGTCTGCGATTCGGTTTACGGTCCGATCCCATCGAGAGACAAAAAAATAAGGCTACTGTCACGCGGTTACTGTGCCCACACACATATCTTAACGTCCGAAATCTGAGTGGGAAATGGTTTATTTTTAACGGTGGGAAAAGTAAACAAGTCTTCACGGGCGTGTGACGTGCTCGTCATGGCGACATGGTTTGTCGTAAACATTATTTTGTACGATTCGGGTCGGATGAGATCCCTTTTGTCAGTCAACAAGGGTAGAATCAAATTCACTTTTTATCTCCCTACCAATGTCCTCCGTATCCTGATAACTCTTCGTCGGTTTTATCGGCGGTAATCCCAGTTTCATTTTATTATCTCCTGTTTTCCACTCGTTTTTTTTTAATCTTCTATCTCCGCTAATCCACGGGGCTCCCATCTCATCCCGCGTCGCATCACATTTCGGCGACGATTTTCCACTACTTCCGTATTTCCCGTTGCCAAAGAGGATGTAAAAAAAATTGTGTCGAAGTTTGTCCCGCATTTGTTTCCGTGATACCAAGCGGATACAAGCGCATTGTGACTCCCTTTTATGTCATGCAATCCATTACGGTGATGCCCTCTAGTTTGCGTTTGTGTGTGTGTGTCTCCTTCACACTAACTCATTCACACTCGCGGTTCGCCCGCCCATCCTCGCATGCTTTCCTTCGAATAGGAGCTCCACCTACTGGACATGTTTTCCGATGTGCCGTAATTAAAAAAAAAGTGAGCTGAAAAAAACTGAAATGTCAAACTTTCTTCGTTAAATCCTTTTGCGATAAGGTTCGATGACTTCAGTAAACCTCTTGGCCGTCTGAAAGTATTGTTGTCACCTCTTTTTAGTCATGAATTTCGATTCTAGTTAGAGTGTGGGGATGAGGTGTGATATTCCGTATAGTTTAATTTTCCTAAGTGGAGAGCTTTCGCCTGCTCTCGGTCACATTTTTCATTTTCATTTTCGCTTCGCGGCATGCACGCCGTGGTATTGATGTGTCGTCTCCACACTCCAAACTCCCGTGTTTGCTCCCAACATTGGCTGACTTTTTCCATCGATACACGTATCTTTCCATGTATTTTTATTCTTAAAAATCATCGATAATTTACGCGATTTCCATGAGTGGGGACTTAACGTGGGTACATTTCAGCAATTTTTAATAAGAAAATTCGAATTTATTATTCATTTTCTATCCAAATATACTCCCCTTTGAGGAATTTTTTCCCTTTTCAGACCAATGATCATCCCAAGCAACAAGAGAATAAGAGAATTCTTCATTCTCATAGTCATCTCCTCGTCGAAGAAACATGTTTTTGATACATTTTCATTCTTAGGAGACTGATGAGGATATCGATATCTTGGATTGCCACCCAAAAATTCTACGTATTTCAACCTTTTTTCATGTTTTGGTAGTTTATGGTACTGAAACATGGGTATGTAAGGATAGATATAAGAGTAGACTAAACGCTGTGGGGATGAGTTATCTGAGGAGTGTTTGCGGAATAAGAAGGATGGATAGGGTCAGGAATGAGTGGATAATAAATGAATGTGGGTTAGATGCTCCAGTAATGGACATACATGAAAGGAATGTGCTTCACTGTTTTGGCCATGTTGAGAGAATGGATAAGAGTCGAATAATGAAACAGATATATAAGAGTGAAGTGAATGGTGCGAGAGGGAGAGGTAGGCCGAGAAAGTTGTGGTTGAATGTGGTTGAGAAAATTCTTAGTAGGAGGACTATTAGGAGTCTTACAAACAGGAGAGTGTGTATGAAGCAGTGAATGGGGGTAAATGAAACAAAAGAAGTTTGAAAGGATAGGTCAGTGTGGAGGCAATTATTGAAGCAGATTTAGGTGCACAAATATGTAATTATGAGTGAAACTTTGTGACTCTGCCTACCCTGTAAGGGATCGGCGTGATTGGTATGTATGTATGTAATACGTTTTCCACTTTCGTATTTTCATCATATTCTTCTTGATTTTTTCTTAGCTGTAATAATTTAGCATATGCGGTGTATTGCAAATATGAAAATGATGTAGTCCGTCTAGGTATTCCATCTCTGTCCATCGAGAGGCCTAACCGGGGCTAATATTACGGCGCACCGTTTTAGTGAGGGAAGTTATGGGGTGGTGTGGCAAATGCATATTCAAATGTGTGCAGAAGGAGTAATATAACCTCTCTGGGAACACAGGAGACATAATCCTTTCCGCGTAGATGAAAATAGGACGCTGATGTGAAGGAGTTAAGTACTTACTTCTGGGTAGGTAATCAGATTTCTCGGGAAGTTGAGGGAGGAAGGAGGCAGATGGGGCGACTGGCGGATGGGGAGGAGTTGGAGGGGTGTGGACCTCTCCACCGGTGTTCGCTCGCTGAAGTGCGCAAAGAGGGCGCCAGTGGGAGATCTCTTCTCCCCTCCCTCCCTTTGGTCTACCCCCCCACCCTTGGTGCCTCCCGCCCTCGCGACACGAGCGCCCTCGTCCACCCGACGGCGACAAATGGCTCTTGTGCGAGCGACGCGGGAGGAGGATCACTGACCTCCAATTTTCCAAGGAGGACTTCAAGAAGTGTGGGGTTGGGAGGAGGTGAAGAAAAATGTAACTCCGACTCGGCGGGAGCAGCTGCCTCTGATTATTTTTTTTATTTTCGTCCTGAGCGGAGCGAGGAGGAGGAAGTTCGGTATTTTATACTTTTTTTGGCAAAATTTTTTATCACACGGAGAATTAAGGTCATTGAAATGCATTCATTTCGTGTTAATTTAGTTCCGCGTCAATTTTCGTCTGCTCTGCAAGCAGGAAATGTCTTAAAGCATTTAAATGTAATGTGATATATGTGGTCTTACCTAGTGATCCGTTTAAACATTTAGCCACCGCTGATTTTCGAGAAGGTATGTTTTAGTACTGTTCCCGTTGAATTTAATCAGAAAAAGATTAGAATAGGTATCGAAACGAGGTAATTTATTTTTACCCCCAAGATTACTCCCATTGTTTCGTTTACTAGAACGGCTGACTTTCATGCTCACCAGCGCAAGTCCTTGGAATTCGTTTATATTTCAAGCAATATACTACGCCCTCCAGGGCACTATCATTATCTCTTAAAATGGCCTACTTGACCTTATACGCCAGCCATGCGTCACTAATGCGCTCGAAAAGCTGCTTAAAAGCTCCTTCGGGAGATCGTTTTCTTGAAAGTGTGTATTAAGTTGCTCGTGAATTTCGTTACTCATAAATTAATTTCAAAACGTTAAAACGTGTTAAACGCCAGCGGATAATCACCTGGTATAAGGATACTTAAAAAATACGGCACGATATTGACAGTTCTGTAACTGAATGACCGAAAAATTAAGTACAAATAATGCTGAAAGAAAAGTAGTCTCGTATTGTTACATTTATGTACGCACGTAAATAAAAGTAAGCATTCTTAGTTTTAGAAAATATAACATACATAGTTGTATTTTATTGATCATGGCCTTTGTGATATTAGTCAGAGTGGATTTGGTTGGAATTAGTTTTTGGTCTCGATTAAAAAACGATTATATTCGGTATTGGTAATTTATAAGCATTTGATGTTGATATCGTATAAACTAATTTTCCTTGGAATGACCAAACTAAATTTAAATCTTAAATTTAAATAATTATAGGTAAAATTGGTAAGTGCGGAATTTGTAATGTGAATTTGGATCTTCAAATGAGATTATGACTCAAAAAGTTCAGTGGTTGATAATATGATTGCACTCACAAACCAATGCAACGAGAGTAACAGGCTTTTTGAAATTTTTATATGTCCAGTAGCACTAATTTTATGCTTTTTCATCCCTTAAATCCCTTATTTACTTATATCCCTTTATCCTTTATGTTTAAATCCCTTGTTTTATATTTTCTATATCATTGTTTACAGTAAAATCCAGGTAAATATACATGAGAGTAGTTTTAACGATATATCTAAGTGGTACGAACGAAAATCATCCAAGTTTATACTTTGTTATTATGAAAGTTTCACGCAAAAAGATGCGATAGATCTGCGGAAAGTACTTGTCGTACACTGATTTTCACAATATCTTCATGTTTAGAAGGTGCTCGTAATCGTATCCATGCATTTCCATTTCATTGATTGTTTTAGGTGTTGCCTTTTCAAAAAGTTCATTATATTTCTGACGAAACTTTGACCTTTAGATTACAGGTATTCACATGCAAGGTGCTCTGAATATTTGCGAACGAATTGAATGTATTACATTCGGCCAAAATACTAGAAAATAGATAATAGAAGTGAAGTTATAATTAACTATCCTGCCGCGGGAATATTGACCTTTTTAATGTTGTAATTTATTCTCAACACGGCTGTATCATTGCTGCAACTTGCTTCTACAGTGTATTCATTGAAATTTGATGTACAGACCACAAAATAAATCAACATGAGATAAATTGAATTGCGGAAACATAAAAAAATTGTTAAAACCTACTCCTTTTTCCAGAGTGATTTTTCTAAATATCTAGGTATTTTTCAAATTAGATAATGAAGATAACTCGTATTAATTGAGATTATTGAGAATTAGTTCAGCTTAGGGTAACATTATGTTAAATTTTGAGTTATTTGTGCCACATGAAAAAACTTAGCTCGCTATTCGAGGTTCTGCCTTATTTTTTATCATTTGGTCTATATTGACTTCGAAGCTCCTGATCTCTATTAATACAGCAGACCAGTTTCATGCACTTTTCCATTATTAGATCAGGAATTTTCTGAAAATATGAATCTTAAATATTAACTAATTATCTTTAATGGTCATGCCTAACATCACCAGGCGGTGACTTACAAACCTAAATTTGCTTTGGGAAATAATATTATGGTGTCAATTTAGCTACTTTCCACGTATGCTTACTTTATGAAACGCTGCAAAATCATGTGTGTAAAAATTTTGTTCATTACCCGATGTGACTGAATCAAGTTGAGGCGTGTGGCTATTCAATCTTACTAATATATAAAAATCTAGGGGTGTCTGTCTGTCTGTCTATTACTCAATCACTCATAAACCACTGGATTGATATTACTCAATCACTCATAAACCACTGAAACAAAAATTGGCAGAAAGATATTTGATATATCTGGTTCACGCATAGGCTATAGAACAAGGGCCTTTGGGCCCTAGAAGGCCCTCAAGTGGGCCTTTTCATCGCCAAAAATTGGCTCTGGAAGATAATTCTTGCTTGTATTAGAGACACGTAAAATATACTTATACTGAATACATCCATGGGGTCGTAAGTCATGCTGGGGCCCCAGAGGGCCCAAGGTTCCAAAAGATAGCCTTTTTAAAAGCCTCATAAGTATTGGACCAGTGAACCGATTTTAGTGAAAATTTCACACGTGGGATTAGTAAAGCTTTTTTAAGGAAATTAAGACTATTGGGACTGTAAGAAAGGCCCCTCGGCCCCAAGGTCAGGATATTGGGCCGTCTGGTGTCTTATGTGTTTGAAAAACTCAAGTATAAACATTTTGGTTCAAGTGCAGAGGTTTCTCTTTGTGCATATTTTAATTAGTTATATTGAAGGTAGAAGGCTATAGTTTTCGCCATTAGATGAATAAAAGATTGAAGTCTCTTATTTTTTCATTTAATTTTCTTACACGAATACAATTTCCCTAGAAATCGCGTTACTTCTGTCAAGAATAGGATATTTCCTTGGTAACCGTGGAATTAGCATTAGCTTTGAAAGGGAAATGGGGCCTTTACAATGGCGGCTGGCTTTTATATTTAGAGATATGTATTACAGTGGAAATCTAGGCCGTATACTGAAATGTTGCTGATTACGATATTTTCAGGGATATTTTTGCCTAAAATTGGCAAAATTCATTTCAAGTGGACTAATTTGAGTTGGACCCATGTAAAGCAGGAGAATGCCACGATGTTATATTAATGTGGAAAGCCTCTGGAAAGCAAATGGTCTGTAGTATAGTTTCCATATGTTACTGCAAAAGAATGTCGAAACTTGGTAAACATAATGTAATGCGGATTTCATCTGCTGTAAATAAAACGGCATCTGCGGCAAATAAAACTAAAATTAAGCTTAGTAAAACAGGAGAATGCCACGATGTTATATTAATTCGACTAGCCTCTGGAATGCAAATGGCATGTAGTTTAATTTCTACATGTTTCTGCAAAAGAATGTTGAAACTCGGTAATCATAATATAATGCGGTTTTCATCTGCTGAGTTAAAAATACAACTAGAATTATAGCTGATTTGCCTAGAAAAAAATAAACCTCATGTACCACTCAAACCTACAACCTATATGCCCTGTCTTTCTTTCATCCCCCGTTGAATTTCAACGGGTACCTTTGCTAGTATTTTTTAAATTTTCAGTAAATTTGGTAGTATGTGTATTTTTAGTAGCTTGTCTCCATTTATTGCTAAGAACACTCTTTCTTATTATGCTCCATTGCTTATCGAGCTATTTACGCTCTGTTTCAATTCTTATTTTTTTGCGTATCGTGAGATGTATGTATATGAAATATGTTAAAATTAATGTCCAATAAATGGGCGATGTCCGTACTATTTTCAAGAAAAGTTCGTTCAAGTTTACTGCAACAATATAGTTATTCTTAAAAGTGATTTCCTCATACATCTTTAGAATCTCTGGCACCTTGGAAATCAAAAATTGTATCTTCTCTGGAGTGCAGCTTCAGAGAAACAGTTTATTTCTATTCCGTCAGATGTCATTGCTGAGCACGATTTGTTGGTTGAAAATGGTTGAGAGTTGGATATGGTTGGATACGATCCCCTGTAAAATGGTATGATGTGATTAATGAAAGTATATTGATTCTGTGTATCTCTTTTTTCAGGTAAGCAAATCGATCTCGGCTCAGGAGCTGGCTATCAAGCAGCCATGAACAACGTTTGTGAGGAGGCAGTGCCCCATCTCATTCGGTCGCAAACATTGGTGAGAAGTATAAAACTACTTTAGTTAATGTCGTGAACGTGTCCCATTGCGACGATTAGTAACAACCTCTTGCTGGGCAAGTGCTGTGTTTGAGATGTGATTGGGGTTATTGATGGAAGCCAGAATGTGTAGTTGTTAAAGGATTCTTCAACGCCATCTGCCATGTGTCCGCTGTTGAGTATTTAAATGAAGAAATACCGCGCGCTTTAACGTCGTTGCGTTAAACTAACTACAGTTTGTCATAATTGGCTTGCTCTTGGGCTACTGCTAATTAGAACGTGAAATATTACTACTAAGAACTTGGCCTAATACCCTCGGGTAGTCATCAGGTCGTTTTTGTCCCCTAGGGGTTGTGTTTGAAACCGCTCCCAATGATTTCGAGCGCAATCTAAGGAGTCATATCGTGCTGTCTAGATGGGCTTGTGATTTTGATGTTTACAAACTTCTCGTAATAATCTCATGCAAACCTTTCGATTGAGCATTGCTCGCGGTATTGTTTATGGAGTTGATTATCTAAATTATAGACACAGGAAAACGATAAATTAGACCCTCAAGTTAACCATCCGAGAAGTTGAAACTTACGGAAATATTGAACCCATCGATGAATTTCCACGTGATTCTTTAGTTATTAGCTCGAAATTGTTCCGAGCGATCTCGAACACAACCTTCTAAGAAAGGAATCGCTTCGAGCCTCACCTCTATATGCGCATATTATCCAGAAAAAACGGAAGTACTTTTTTTGCATTTTATAGTTGCTACCCCGATATAGACAACATTATCATAATTCACAACTATTATAAAGGATGGATATCGTATGAAAAGTGTGGCGAGACCACTTGCTTGAGGAGGAATGATAGCGGCTTAAAGTGTGTCTTATGGTACAGTGCTCAGCGATGAAACATAAAGGTCACAGCAAAAGAGAGAGCAGAATCGATAGTTAGGTGAGAGGCTCAAGAAATATCAGAAAGGACGACGATAGTAGCGACGCCTTTGGAGGGCTGTTTCCAGAATAGACCGAAATGGTGGCAATTCTGGGTACTAGTTGATAATAAATAAACGAGCATTTGACATTTTCCTTGGCATTTCTCCCGAAGTAGGCCTTCACTCTGACTCATCCACATTTACAGCATATCACCTTGTGAGTCCATGTAAGGTAAAAGAAAATGGAGGAAATTATAACATTTTTCCGTGAAATCGAACGGCAGCTGAATGGTATCCAGGAAAAGGAGTTTAAGAAATCATGCGAAAAATCGCTATTCACTTACAGAGTAATTCAGTACTTCTGAAAATATTTTTTTATTTATGAAACGCGCGGAATGAACTTACTTTTATCTTGGATGGGAAAAAGATGATTTGGAATGTGGCTCAAATTTTGGATCATAATCGCTACTTTATAATTAATTTCGTGTAACAATTTCTGAATATTAATATCTTATAATTGAGTTTTGGAACCCATTAACTTGACAGGAAAACTGAATGGAATATTAAACGACTACCGAGAATCCAAACCCTTCAGAAGTATTTCTGAGAAATTTGGGAGCATCATTTTGTTTCGAGACTTTACTCATTCTCTTTCATTGATAATGCACGGTTTAACCTCACCTTGATTCCATAACTTTGTATTAAAAGTGCGTTGGTAACAATGTCAAAACGATTGTGACCATTGTGATATTAACTTTAGAAATAAATGCGCGCAACAGATGGAAAAAAAGAGTGACATTAAATGGAATAACTAACAAGGAAGGTCACTTCATAAATATCGACTAATCATAAATGTACCCATTGAAAGTAGATGAGACTAAGGATTTTTGAAAGAAAAGGGAAGGCAATGCATTGAAATCAGTTATTTGTCTCTAAAAGTAGGAAAAACCCACCGATAAATCGAAAAGCTTGGTTGTCACTGACGTGTTCCTACTTGCGGGGGCGGTAGTCTATATCTAATCCAGTCTGGTACCCTTTCCGAGTATTTCTTCATTTGTTTGATTTTTATATATTGACGCCTCTTCTTGGAAGGAAAAAAATGCCTTTCCAAGGTTACAAATTAAACAGGGCTTTCGTGGTGTGGCACCTCTCGACTATTTCCTAAAAACTCTGATTCGTATGTGAAAGGTTTTATGAATGCTTTAACGACGCAGATTTTCAGAGAGGCGATGAGTGATTTAAAAAATTGATGTTTTTCGCAATTTTTTAGTATTTTACGTTGCTCTTATCGTTCATTATAAAGCGATATAAAACCAACCAGATCAATTGCAATTTTTTTCATAGTAATTGGTGCTACAAGAGTCATCTACAGGGTATTTTCTAGGCTGTCATCAAGTACTCTTGACTGTCCGTGATCAGGCCCTGCGGCTAAAATTGGCTGTAGGAAACAATCATAAGAAAGAGTGAGAAAACGCAACGTCCATCCATCCATCTTAATGCTATTAAAATGGATCATTCCCATTGAGATCAATCTGATTGATCAATCTATGTAGCTTTATGCATACGTACATTTAAAAATATGAAATATTACAGGAAAAAATTAATTTAAAGGGTTATGACCCTCCTTGCTGTCGAAGAGATGTTTAAATGATACACCTCTAGCTATGCATCAGTGTTCAATTATCAAATCCGAATTTTTACTTTTTGATTTTATCCGTCTCGTGTCTTTGACTTACATCTCATTTACAAGGAGCTCATTCCATTTTACCTAGTTTAATGAGATTGCTACCCATTTGTCAATAATTCATGTGCATTTTTAAGCGATTTCTTCGAAAACACAACCGTCTTTAGCTTTCGTGGTACGCTAGGTATTAATTATTTCAGCGGTATGCGATGCAGATAAGTGGCAAAAAGGTACTTCCAAACGAAATAGGCGTTCTTAGTGCTCTTGTCCGTATGATTTCATAACAGCGCATTCGTGCGATTAAATTTTTATCTTACTATGAGTAAAAATTCATTATATTATTCGAAGAAAATTTTCTGATTTCACTCTGTCTTACATGCTTAAGTAAACTTTTATTTGATTTTTTCCCTTAACTGCGTATGGGATCTGAAGCTATATATACTACCATTCATAGCTTTCTCAAAGTTCTTGTCATAGACATGCGCGGAAAGGATGGAAGATAGAAGTGCAGGAGGTGAAAGGGAAAGACGGAGGGGAAGAAAGAGAGGCAGCGAGGCGAATTGATGGAGGGAAACCAAACTAAAGGATACAATCACATTCACAAGAATTTGCATGGGTGTTAGATGAAAATCACTCATCAATCACTCATCACTCACTTTTGCCGGGGCCCTATCTCGAGTCCTCATGGTGACACCGGTTGAAATCGTATGGCCTGTTAGTGGTGAATCATAACAATCTTCGAAGCGCTTGTGTTGGCCGCAATTAGAAATGTTGTCAGGCTGAGGCTCCATAGGAAAGGCTACGCCAGAGGGCTCGCCTCCGCCGCCCTCCGCGGGAAAAACCGTGGGCGTGACGGGCCGATAAAAATCGACGCGGCCGGATATATGGCGGCGAATCGAATGGGTGTATAAATTGAACGAATCCCGTGACGCTCTTCCTCGGTTGGGGGATCGAGCTCCCTAATTACCTCCCTCCTCGGCAAACACAGCCGCTCCCGGTAGGAGGCAGAGTAATAGGAATTCGAGATGAATGAGTTAGTGTAGCGGGTGGTGGACTAGCCACAGCCTTCTTCTTTACGGTTCCCCATTACACGCAGCTGCCACGTTTCTAACAATAAGATGGTGGCGTCATCCTCATCTCTATCCATAATACACTCTCTTCAAACTGCAATCCTGTTTGAATTACGCCCCTCGCCTTTTTAAATAATTTCCCCTCTACCATCAATAGCTCCTGCGAAAAAATTGCGGATTTTCACTGCGGAAAAATCATTTTCCTTCACCGGAAATCGAACCAGGATCCCTGTATGTCACGCTGAGTGTTTTTATCAGGTAATCTACCAAGAAGTCCTGCACTTCCGGCTACACAATGTAACCGATTCGTTACTTTTAATTTCCGGTGTTTTGTACTTCTGATTCCAATAATATGGCTCTGGTCTCAGGGTCACTAACTTGAGCTCTTCTGAAAACTTAAATCTAGCATCTTTGAAGTGCCTTTTATAATCTGAGATGATAACAGATTGGGAAAAGCGGCAAGTTTTACTGTAATACTGCCTTAAAATTGTAGATTGTAATATGGGCTTTTATGGATATTGCCCTGGTTATAGCAGAATAACTTCAATTTGAACGAAAAAGCATATATCAGCTTTTGATTCAAGCTGTTTATTAGAAGCTAAAAGTCCTGGGAAATTGAATAAAAATGAAATACAGAAATATTATCGACTATATTTTAACTTCATTATTGAATTATTGCCGAAATTGAAGTCAGAATTTGGTAGTTCTATGCGAATGGCGTTGCAAACGGCTTCTGTGGTGTGACGATTGTGATCATTAACAATATACATTAGGTGAAAAGTACGTATATTTTGTTCGTCCATTTTGATTTTCAATTGGCAACACATTTCATTGAAGGTAGTTGGGTTTAGTATTGGTTTGACTCACATGGTTAGGCCAGAGCCGCATCAAAACCCAAAGAAATACACAGGCAGGACGTATTTGTAGCTCAATGCCAGTTGTACACAAACGTTAAGTGTCGCGATGACTGCGGAGAGGTAACTCAACCGTGTCGCTGTTTCTCTGTTGCACCGTGACGATAGTTCGTCGTGGTCGCACCCTACGACACTTTCTCCGGAATAAACTTCGAGATTGGGAGAAGAGAGGACTCCCTGGAGTCCCATGAATATGAAAGGCAATGGAGAGGGATGTCTTCTAATGGCTCATATCGTGTACAGAAACCTCGCAAAAAGAGAGAGAAAGAAAAAATCTACGCGTTTCCCTGAAAAACTTTATTCTAATACTGTTGGTTTGAGGTGCTTCATGTAGCTGGACCCCTTTTCATCTCATCGATAAATTGCACGCTGTGTTGTCTTTGTTGGGAACATGGGTATTCACGGGCATAACCAGCGGAACACGGCCGTCAAGTGTCGCTCGTGAACATCATTCCATTTAAAAGAAGGGAGACCAGGGCCGTGTTCCAATCCAAGTACAGCGCTGAGGCCGTACCATGGGCCAGTTTTGTTTAGGCTGTACTAACGAATTGGAACGGACAGCTAGCGCTCAGGCGAGGATGCAGTCGCCACCGGAGTAAAAAGAAAAACACATCAGTAAGCGTTATCGGCGATTGTATTCAAGCAAACTGAAATTATCAAAGTACTATTTCACACAAAATTAAAGAATTTATCAAATAAATTCAAATACGGTGTCTTCTCCCACACCGCTATAGCATGATACGATAAGCCAATGAAAAAAAAAGAATTTCTCACCACTAATCGAATATGAGTTATAGTTTTTGCGCTAACTTGCTAACATGAGACATGCAAATAATCTTTCAAAGCGATGGTAACTTAAGAGTGCCTGAAATTTAATTATAAAACTTGAATAAATCCACATAAAGGCGATTGTAGTATATTTCAAAATTAACTGAAATGTTTTTTGCAACTTTGCTATGAATTCATACTATATTAAGTATCTTATGTCTTTCTGGGTTCATTCCAGATTATTATTGCTCAAATTCATCGTGCCTGAATGAAAAAATCAGTGGATATTTAAAAAAATGAAAGTATCTTTTAACAACAAATTATGCCCATCTGTGAAAGTGCTTTTTCCTTAATTTCCACAAAGCTATAAATTACTCTCCTCTTACTCAGTACGGCCGTAAATAAGCTTTGCCTTGCCTCGTACTAGTCCTACCAGTTGTTTAGTATACGTCATTTTGTCCCTAAAGTTGCAAACATGACGTCAGTGCCTGAATGTGGAAATTTTTAGCGAGACTAGTAAGTCTCAAAGTGGATTGGAACACGGCCCTAGTCACGATGGGGGCTAGTTTGGCCCAGTGGCTGCTGAAGTGTTGTGGCGACATCGCGACGACTTCGCTGTGTCGTTGCCGTCGATGTGCATCTAACAATGAGAGCGTGTGCTCCGCTAAACCTGTCTGCAGGCCGCCGAGGAGTCATCGCGTCACATTTCGATCGTGAACACCCAGCCTTAATTTTGTAGGCACTCGGAGCGTCATCGAAATATTCTAGATCAAGCCCTGGTCAAGTCGAAGTGTACTTGCGCGTGACTCCGTTAAGGAAATACCGTGGATGGTCCAAATATCCTCAACATTTTTCGAAATCCAGTGGACTTTTTCCATCAGAAACTTGTCGGAATGTGAGTCGTGTCATGAAAATATTTTCCTTAGAAACGTGTCGGAATATGTGCGTCGTATACGTGCCGTGTCATAGCCCTCCATGTATTTAAAATGTATTGTTCTCGCTGGTCATATTTTTTCCATTACTCTACTTTCAGCTTCATCAATGCTTATGAATATTTTTCGTTTATTTCCACTCCTGTCTATTCATTCCTATTTTCTCCTAAGTAATCACCTCTTACACATTGGTAAACAATGAAACCCACATTTCTCTTTTTCTTCTTGTGTAACACTCATGACGTGTGAGTGCAGTAAGCAAGTGAAAAGATCCTCAAAAAAACGTTACAAATAAAGTGTTGAACGCTCACTTCTTTAAGAATTCGAGCGTAGCGTTCCCGGAGACCCTTACTCAGTGGTGAAGAGCCAAGTCATTCTCTTCAAAATTTTCTCACTCCATCTGTGGAAGTGTTTTCGAAAAAATGCTCCAGATTCCTTTTTAATCGCTCATTTTTTGCATCCCTATTGTTTTTAGCATTAATTTTGTCCTGTGTGATATTTATTTTGTACCCAGCGATAATATTTTAACCGCAATACCAGTGTCAATGACGCAAAACCAATTATAATTATGCCTGCAAACTAAATTATAGACACAAATAAAGTATCCAATAGGAATAAATAAATTATAATATATTTGCATTGGTTGTTTGTATACCCTCAACTCAATTTACTCATGGTTTTTTATACGAGATATAGGCGTTGAATTCTACGAATAGTGGCTCTCATCAAATAAAAATGTTATCCTCCTAAAGACACTGAAATATATTCCGCTAACTGCACTACTTATTGAGATATTTTTTAAGAATTGAAACCGTTTTCAAAGAGATATGGCGTACACCATAGAGACTATTATTTAAAAAATGGGTGTTACCTACGTCGTAATATTGTCGGAAATTATAAATGAGGTGAATTTTGCAAGTTTTCTTGGTCAAAATGGAAATGTGTTCGCTAAGTTCCACAGATATTGAGTTGGAGCACGTTTTCTTAAATATTTTCAAAAGTATATCAATTACTCACCACTGTGATTTTTACTGAGTCACCCTAAAGCCCTCTATTGTAATGTGTTTTCACCGCAAAACATGAAAAAACAGTCAAGTCATAGACGTATACAGATATTTTTATTCGATTTCTGAGAATTTCAGCCCATAAATATGTATATTTTCTCCATCAATATTACAATATTTTTTTCATGCTTCTTGGAGCTGATGTAATTCAAAGATGAAATTCGAACGTGCTCTCCATTATGACTGAGGAAAAAGCCATGTTTCCTCATTTTGGCCTCGATATTTTAGGGTTATTTCTTGAAACCCTAACTTTAAAATCATTTTTCTTGCAATATTTTGGTAGTATGTACAGCTGTCATGGATAGAGGTGGTTTTGAGGGGTTTTAGGTCTCAATATCGTTCCATTAAAAATAATGACATGTAGTTTTGATACTTTATCCTTCCTTTTTGTTCGCTTATGTTGCATTCCTCCCTGGACCTTCTCCTCCTCCCCTCACTTCAATCCCACCGTACTTTTTTTCTATCTCGGTCAACCCCCGTTCGACTCTTAAATCCCCTCTCCCCCCGCCCTTCTCCATCCTTTCCCCTCGAACCAAACCCTCCTCCCATCTCGTTAACCGACATTTTTACGGACGCGGCGTCACGGCCGTAAAATTACTGCCTCCGCAGTGGTGGCCGTGGTGGAGGGGGGGCGGGGCTTGGGGGTTGGCGGGGGACAGGGAGGGGAGAGAAGGCCGTGGGGGCGGAAGGGAACGTGGGGAGGGGAAGCCGGGACGTGGGAGGAGAGAGCTCTCTCCGGTGTTGTTGGAGGTGGCTTTGAGAAGGAAAGGACGGCGGGGGAAGCTTGGGAGGGTAAGAAGAAAGTAAATGAGGGAGTAAATAAGACTGGGACATGTGCTCAGACTTATCCTGAAATAATGGGTTCGCGTAGCCAATCCTAGAGCACACCTTGCTGTGCTCTTAATCCTAATGTTACGTCAGAAAGGAAATTGAGAGAATTTATCATTTGGGAGTTTCGAATGGAGCTGCTAAGTTGTTAATATTGGGTGCTTGGTTATAAAATGGTACTATGCCTTCCGTTTAGACATAATTCTGCCACATTTCGGTTTAAGATATAGGAGTTTCTATGGTTGTGGAAACTCCATTTTTTAGCGTTTGAGTGGCTTTTTCAGGTGTCAATATTTGGCTGAAATTTTATTTCAGACTGCTTTTACGGTTGCTTCACTTCTATTATTCGATTCATGTCTTCAATAAACGTTTATGGAAAAGTTAAAGTTGACAGTTATTCTTATTAGGTCATATAGTGAAATAATTTAGCATTAAATAGCCTATTGCAATTATCCTTCACTATTGAATCAGATAAAGCATTTTATCTACCAATTGATTGGTCGAAAACAGGACTAGGTATGTTTACTCTCATCGGGTTTCTCTTTCGAGCACGAAACACGTAAGGAGATGTCCGGTTAACGATATATTGGTACGCGGTTTGGTGACTGAGCGCGAGGTTTTTTTTCAAAGCATATCTTCTGCAGACCCTTTGTTATATACCTTGCAATCTACTGCATTGTGGCCCGCAGTTTGCTCATCTTACTCATATTACGGGTGTGTTTAACTGTCTTAGAACAGATGTTTACCTGTGATTGCAGGAGACTGCCTCCGGGTATTTGAAAAGGGGAAATAATAGGTATAGTTATTTAATCTGCCAAACCCAAAAAATTCGATTTCTGTAGATGATTCTTCGGAGAAGGAGATTTTTAAACTCAACCACCTCCTGATTTATACTCCTATAAATACTTTTTATGGAAATTCAATAGGTCCAGTCAGATGGATAATACATTACTACTGAATTACAATAACTGAATTAATGCGATAATTAAATAGTTTTATCGCATGATAAATATTTTCGTTTTCAGTAAATCTTCTGTATACCTTTCCTACCATTAAAAATTAATAGATACTTAGAGTCCCACATATTATAAATCATCCGCAGGAAAATGTTGTTTTCTATTTGCATACCTGCAAATAACTATGAAGTGGTGGTAAGGTTATTTCTACATATTGGCACTGTTTACTCGCTTGAGTGTAGAACTAAACCGTTATCCTATCATTTCATTCGTTTATTCCGGAAGATTTCTGCTGATTTTTGAAGGAAAAACTTATAATAATTCTCAGTATACGTTGAATTAGATGTCCTTATAGGTGTCCTCGAAAATCAGTTATTTTCTGAGGTGCTGCAAAATTGGTGGACTTACGTTGATAAATTGTTCTCTTAACATTGTTCTTCAAAGGGTCTGTTTTAGTTGTGAAGTAAAAGGCTTTAAGACCCCAGATATTTACGCCCCTAATCGCTATTTTATGAGTAATATGGCTTTATATTTTAAATGACTTGGGTAACGATTTTCGTCCTCTTCCACTCGGCATCTGTCGAACTCCTTGCATCCCTTGAAATGGGTAGTAAAGTGTGAGACCATCATTTGCGGTTTATAGTTGGATCTTAAATCAAAGACAAAATTGCTTAGTGATTGCGGTCGTCCGTTCAGCTTGGCAATACTTGTCGCGGTTCAATAAAATTCGCCTTTTTAAGAAGTAATTGTTGGTTTTATAACATCATAAAGTATCGTTTGTATTTGTCTGATATAAAAAAAAACATTTTAAAGTCTAGCATGGGATTAGCGTAGATTGGACCACACGTAGTATGCCTAAATTTTATGCTCAAAGTTATTTGGCGCAATTGGTTCTTTAAACTATTAAGTTTTTCTTGTTTAAGTTGCATGAGTTATTTGTAGTTTTTCCACTTGGTCAAAGAAAAGTAAGTGGTGTTTCTTGAACTATAGGGCATGAGGTGGCACTGTATTATTAATTATAAAAGTTGTAGAAATATGAATGTGCTTGCCCGCGCCATAACCTGTAACACGGATATACGAATCTACATTTATTATTTTTTTTAAGGAAAAGATCGCACGAGTTTTAAAGGTCATTCATTTTTTTATTCGTGTAGTTCAATGAACTCTTTTGTGCTCTCTTTATAAATTCGTTTTGTAATTTTCATGTCTATAAGGGATAAGGGAAAATTTTAATTTTTCATTGGACTATAATTCCTTCATTACCTTTTCTGCTTAGCTTTAACTATGCACATTTTGTCAAATTTCCAATCTGTTCATATTTGCTTGTTGAAACGCATATCGTGTCCACTATGACACTGTTGTCTAAGTAATTATACGATCACTGTTCATAAAAATGTGGAAATGTTTGTGAGGAATCACAATATTTGATCTCTGTATATAAACTCGGTGTAATATTATTTTTATACCAGAATGTACCTATTACCCCGCTAATCTCCGGCTGACCTTGCAAATTAACGCGCCACCTCACGAAATTTAATACCTATGGCCACAAATTAATCAAAGTTATACCCGTGGGACGTAAATGTGAAATTTTATCATCATATGCCATAATTATACCGAAAACCAGAGCTGATATATCTGATGAAATACATGGTTGGAGTAATGGAGGTCAGCTCCCGCTGCCAGAGGAGTCGTTTCCCCATTATGGCGCTGTCATTTAATTTTATATTTCCGAAATGGGATTTTTATCTTTCAATTCCATGGCATGTATCCCTCCCTTATATTTACCCTCTTGGCCTCCCTATTGATTCACGCTGGGCCTCTAAAGTGGGGCAAAAGTTAACGCTTGCGTCACATTCTTAATTATTGCCTTGGACTCAGAGCGAACATGTTGTAGAATGCTGGGTAATTCGTTTCCGCGACTCATTGAGTGTTCTATCTGAAAAGAACAGAAATCTCTTCTCCCCTTCGTATAAAAGTTTTCACTCAAAATTACTCTTCTCGTAGTTCTTCTTTAAGTCGTTTATTGTCCAGGGGTTTTAATCTCAACCAAAAGGTGTACATTACTTCTCAAGCTACACCGATATTTTTTTCCTATTTTTATGTAGGTACTTGATCACTTCTATGTCGGTAAAGATTACATTGAAAGTAGTATTTTTATCTTTAACTCATTGAAAAAGATAGAACGATCATATCTGGTAGAAGTTCCGGTTGTGAATAAAAATGTGTATCATGTTGATGAACAACTTGCAGGTATTAGAATATTTCGTTATTTTTCTTTCTTTTTCATTCCATTATTGCGTAGATCATTTTTGTTATGAAGGAAAAATTATTAATTTATTTACACAAGTTTGAGAAATTAATTATTTTTGGCCAGTAATGGTGCTCTTATATAAAATGCGTACATTTCATGAAAGCATGTACGCGCTAAGGGAAGTGTTCATGAGCAAATATACGCTAAAATAATTTACCAGAGTTTCGTAATATTTTCGTATGATTCTGTGTTTATTTCATCTGATGTATCGAAATCAAACTTTATAATTTTAAATTTCCCAGACGGGTACCCTCTTACTAACCGGTGGAGCTTCTAGAGTTGGAACCATGCTATGAAAACAAAACTTCCCATCGATTAAAGAGTATTTCTCCTTGTTTGGACTGCCTTTGACGCTAAACATCGCGTGTATCGCAGGTTTCAGCTTTAGAAGAGTTTCATTGCTTTCATTCGAGTAGTTTGTGTATATTCTGTTGCAGTGGTAGTTGTTTCATGGATGCATCAAATAATATTTACCCATGGATGCATACATGGACGCTCACCCATCCAATATTATTTTATAGCACTGAAATGGATTCTGTCATTTATTTTTCTTTGATGAATGGCAAATTCATAAGCTTGAGAAGAAAAGGTGAGCCAGAAAACGCCATGTTTACTCCCTTAACCTCTGTGAGTCCTAGCAAACTCTACCTCCAAACTTGACCCTTTTTCTTTAAAATTGGGAAATGTAAATACCGCAGCAAAGGATCAGTTTGTGCTCTGTGATGCGAGGATATGTAATGTGCTCTCTGAAAGTCTTGCTCACACTCTGATGTCCATTCTCTGCCAATGCCTAAAGGAAGGAGGTCAGTAAATAACCACATCCACCCCCAGCGTTTGTGGTGTCGGTTAGGCAATAATAGAGCCAATGGAACTTGAGCCGTTGTTTGCTCCTAGGATACGCTACTATGCTCTACACCACAGAAAAAGAAACAAGACCCCTTTTGGGATTAGTAATATCCTAAAGGATAAGAGAATTAATCCTTGGTATGTTATATTCCCTTGATTTTTATTTATTGAATTAATCCATTTTATTAACTAACGCTGTGTCACTGCATTTTTATCAACTGACCCGTTTCTTTCGTACCTTTATATTCAATGCTCTGTTACACAAGATTCTGTTGTTTTGAAAGAAAGAGGTGTACCAAAATGGATGTTTTCAGAAGATTTTGCAGAAATGGCGAAGGGCATTCCTTTTCACGTCAGGTTTTTCCACTAATCAGTAAAATGTGGGTGTAAAAAAACGTAATTTTGTAACGTTACTGTATTGAAATGTTTGTAGCGTAGGAAAATGTTCCCTGGAGATATGAAGTGAACATGAAAGGAATAGATAAAACTTAATACTTTTTAAAAGCAATATTCTAAACATTTATCCCTTGATTCCCTTTGACACTTTCTCTTCTTCGAATGCCTTTGGATTCCGACCGTAGTCTCTTTTCAACATCTGTCAATTGTCAGCCCTTATGTTTATAGTCCAACTTCCTTGGTATTGCTTTTCAATCCCTTTAATATCCTGATGGGAGCACTCGCCATATTCTTCCATAAAATCACCGAGATTATCAGGAGTGTTATTTAGACGAGCATTTAGAAAGTGAGCGTTGGCACTCATGTTAAAACCTAGCATATTAGTGGATTCTAACCTCTTCATGACTAAAATGTGCGTCCGCAACCTCCGCACTCCCCAAAAGATTTGGAACACATTTTTGCTGGAGTCCATGATCTTAGTTTGCACTACCTCACGTTTTCGCGAAGCTGGGCTTGCTGGTTTGGCTTTCCTAAATGGCACTGAGGTTTGTCCGCCTATAATCAATTTTTTTAGACCGGAAATAATGCCAGGTTTATATTTTCTGGCATCACCGATGGAAACTTAACACCAAGATACTAAAAGCATGAACTTTTCCTGCCTAAAACTGCCACAAAATGCTTCACTACGCCAAGTTTTATGCGTTAAGGTGGCAACAGCATGTTAGAAGGATAAACCAGTGGGAGTGTTTTTCCTTGGCAGTTGTGAATGAATATACTTCGGCCCGACCACTGCTTCCGAGCCCGACTTTCAGTCCTCGCCCTGGGATTTACAAAAAAGCGAGGTAATCTGGTGTTGCCAGCTAATCGGCCGAGAAAAATTTCAATTATTTTCAAAATCGTCACGCAAAGATTACTCATAAAACTTTAACTACAAACTTCCCCGTAGACGTATAAGATTTTTGTGTCTTTTAAAGTAACAGAATATGTTACTGACATGGTTGGATAAATCGTCGGATTGTGGAATAAAATACCTTTAAAACTTATTTGCTGGTATCTATGAAAGACATCCACTGTCATGCATTTGAATCAATTTTGAAGTATTTCAATACATCCAGAATGTTTCCACAATTTATCAATCAACCTTTCTCCGTAAAAATCGGAATCAATTTAGCTTATTGTTTTCTGTCCGGAGAGAATCTTGCATTGGAACGCAATCGTTTTTAATAAAGTCGTCCTAAAACGTCTGCTCGTATTTAGATAAATTCAGATCACAAACCAACTCATTTAGTTCATGCTAGGTAAATGGCACTTGAGGTTTGTCCTCCGTGCTGTCCGGTTGGTATATCTTATCACTTGTTTCACCTTGTGTTGGTTTGTACAGAAAGCTTGAGATTGGGTGGCGATGGTATTGGACTCATTAAGGGGTGCTAGTCTTATGGTAGATGATACTGGGATGCACAATGGTATGCTTACTGGTACTGTTACGTCCCACGATATTCACTGTGTAGAAGTAGTATTCATCACTGTGACTATTCGGCTCAAGCCATACCATGGTCACTCCGAACGGCTTTCATTTCATTTGTCCCCTTTACAGTTCCTCAACCACTCCACTCGCGTACGGCTTACTTTTTGAAGAACTCACGCTTTGTCCTGATCTGCTAGTTTTATCCCGTAATATTGAAATAAAGCATTTTTTGCTAAAAGCGCAGTCTTTCTCCTCTATTTTTCTGTTGTATAACAGCCACATGTCTGAATGATTAACACAACCACGTGAAGCGGTTGCTCACGCCACAAAAAATCAACCGAACGGTCGCCTATACAAATCAATTCACTTTGGTCCTGTCCCTTCTTTTCTGTGACTAGTGTAACACGTTTCGTCCGGAATGACACCACATGTGACCACCGTTTATAGAAAGAAGGGGGCTGTGATGAAAGATATGACTAGTTCTTCTCATTGTCATAGTAGTGAGACGGGATAAACTTCTCTCATGTTCCGCATTGGTGATTGCGGAAAATTATGACGTAAAGCACTCATCTTTATTTTCGTTTTCAGCTATTTAATTATATTTATTTCCTACTTACACATTTATTTCCCGCTCCCAGGGAATATTTTCACAAGTTGTAGATGTTGCCATATGTTTATGTCATTGAAAATATAATGTCCTTTTTGTGCTTGACGTGCTTGAGAATTTTGAATGCCACATTAGGAATATGTAGAAAAAGTGTTTTTTTTTAATTTTTCAAATCTGTTTTTTCTTCTTTTGACTTTTGTTAATGTCTTCACTTGTAAAATAAAGAAAAAGTTGCAAAATTGCAGATTTTGCTATTCAAGTCGTTTTTTATGGAGTTTAGTCACTTTTTCTGCGTAAAAGCACAGTGAAATGCATCCAAAGTAAATTTAAACCGGGCGAAACTGAATGAAAGCTGCCTCTCAGATTTTGAATACATACTTGATTGGGAACAAATTTCTCCAGTGCCCCACGAGAGTTCAATTTTCCTAATTTTACTCGAATTCCTTACAGCGCGTGATATTTTTGTCAAGGGAGGAATAATTTTTTAAGGATTTCGTACGAGATCGAAAACAGCAAGTAGCATGGGCTGCACCCTCCTCCGCTTCCTCCCTACTGAAATCCCGGGGTCGCGAGAGATCGAGAGTGCTCCTCCGGCGATGGGAATCATTTCTCGAGAGGGTCAGGGCGTAAACCTCGAGACGGCCTCGCTGTTTTCTTTATGAGCCTCTTAGAAAAGAAGGAATGCCATCTGGGACGAATGGACCAGGTCAGGCAAAAATTCGTGCGATATGGGATGGAATGACCGCTCCTTCCCTCCTCTTGCTCTACCTCCCCCCCCAAAACTACCTCTCCTGTCTTACTATGACCGGAACAACCGCGCAAGCCAACCTTCCAACCCCTCTACCCCTTCCTTATCCAAAAGAGGGAGGGGTTAGTGGGAGGGAGGACTACCAATAGCCTGGAGGAGAGGACCCACTCGCATCGGCATTGCGGTCTCCTCCCCCCCTCTCACTCTTCAAGAGTTTCCATCTCGGTCGCCATGGCAACCAGCAGCATCCCTCCCTTCCCCTATCTCTTCTTTCGGCAGATATACCTTTCTTGTAATCGCCATAATCCCGGCGACCTCTGTCCGACCCTTCCATTGGACCGATATCGCAGTTGTTTAACCATTTGTCAAGTTATCGCCCCTGGCGAAACCATTGTGGCCTCCTTCCTCTATTTCTTCTCCCTCTTTATAATTCTTTCTCCTTTCTCCCCTTCCACCCGCACCGACATTTCCTATCTCTCTCTCGCTCCCTCTCTCTCACTTATTCGCTCCTGTCTCTCTCTATCCCTGCGTCCTTCCCTCCTGTGTTAAATGAGTGGAGCTTTCAGTTTCATCCCGATAAAGCCCCCTCCTGCCTTTGCCTCAGGACCGCGTTCCTTCAATCGAGCTAGCCCTGTCTTCGGTCCATTTTACGACCGGTATCAGTGAGCGGTTGTGATATTGGGTTCCGACGCCCCTCCTTTAACCAAATCGCCGACAGAATCATCAGTAGGACCTGAATAAGTGGCAAAAAAGGGTCGGCACTTAAAACGAATGTATCCATCGGTTATGGATACAAAAACACCGGGAACTTCTAATGCACATGCTCTGCAAGGTAGCTTATCCGTGCAACTTGATTAGTTTTTATTATATTTTCGGGCATGATTTTGAGGCTAACTACTAGTGGAAACAACCATTTATAAAGCGCTCGACAAGCATGGAGTGCATATAAATTTCAAAGAGAAAAAATCAGTCTGAGAAAATGTTTTGTTTGTCGCATTTCTACGAGTTTCCTTGCCCTATTTGCAGCACACATGTTTCTTCACATTCATTGAGTACTTTTAATAAATCAAGTATTAGCCTGGTTGTGCATTTGTGTCAATCATAATGGGGCATTCAATACTGAAACCTGACCTCAATATAACACCGTCAGTGGTTGCAGGCCTCTTTTGGAATCATTACTAACACCTCCGTGCGTTGTATTTCCGGGGATTTTGGTTTTTAATAACTTTTCCTCTGCAACCCTTATGGTGACATTACTTTACTGCCGCAACTGCCTTAACTTAACAATAATATCATGCAAAGAAGGCGCCATTGCTGTATTCAACTTTGCGAAATGATGATTCGTTACATTGTTAAAAATCGAGAATTCGACAATTCTGGATAGAAATCTAAACTGCAGTATCCTTATCTTTTAAATATTTTCTACTCTACTTATGTACCAACTATTTTTATATTAATTGACTGGAGGAGTTCTTTTAAGAAATATTAATTGCTGCGAAAATAAATTATATGGAAACAATTCCTTCGTCTCTGAAATTACAGTATTTGGGATCTTCGCTCAATCATTTGAGTAAAATGGAGACGTCAGTCGCAGTTAATATTTCTTTTAACATTGACAAATTACTTTTTATTTTCTCTAGTTTTGTTATTTTCTCTAGAGTCTTGTCTCGATACGTATATAGTTAGCGGAGTATGGCGTTTTTACTTTTTTATCTGAGCGCAAAAATATCTACAAGGCCAGAGGAGATACCCTTTGCCTATTGATTTATTTTTCGTTTCCTGAAACGGCCGTAGCGTCCCCGCGCGACAGTAAAACCATTTTATATGGTCCCAGTTTCAAAAGCGCGGATTTCGTTTTTGGGAATTGATGAAAATTTTTTTTTTCTGTTTCACGTCGTCTGCAACACGTGTATCGTTCCAGCGCGATGAAATCCCATCAAGTATCACCGTACTCACCGGATACACTGCTTTCCGTCGCGGCATCGATTTTCTCGACGAGATCAACGAAAGGGAATTCTCTATTTCGCTCCGGTCAGTGTTTTTCGCCCATTGTGTGACGGTTTCCTCGCCTCCTGTCGTCCACACAATGCGCGCACGTGTAGCGTGTTCACCGCTTTACTTTAAAGAGTGCAAGGTGATGTTTACTGAGCTTGATATGACGCGTCTCCGACAAAACTTTGAAAATAATGTCGTGAAAAGTTAAGTTCATTGGATTTTGATCCCTGGTTAGGAGTTAACGTATGCTCTCCTTTAAGGTAAATATCCTCATTCTTTTTGAAATTATGCCGCTGTGAAGGTAAGCAAAATATTGATTACGCTCAACAAACAAATTAAACCAATTGTGCATAGTTAGAACATAGCTGTGGATCGTGCCATGATAAAATGTTATTATTTCTTCTCCTCTGTGACTTAATTTTATGACTGAGCATAATTGGCTCCTCATGTGATGTAAATTATTATTGAAAACTTTCTGGATAGTTTTGGTGTTGCTACGCTTATGACGAACGGAATAACTATGATAGCTTGATATGAAAATATGATATAGAAAATCATGAAAAAATTTTAAATGGTAGTAATAGCGTGAATACTAACTTTACTTAATCGACGAATCTAGATTTGACGTATATCTTGACACAAATCTGGTTATGTAGTACTTGATAATTGAAAAAAAAGAACATGTGTTTTTATCACTTATCTAAGTTTTTAATATTGTCACCTTAAAGGTCCAGTTATGTTTATTATTCAAATATTGAAATTTATTTATTTATTTACATACATTAACTCTTATAGGTCTGTTAATGGCATGGACTCACAGAGGTTCCCCAATTTTCGCCGACGTTTCGATATGTCGGCAGAAATGGAGAACTTGACCCGGTGGAAATCCCGAATAATCTTCAGCAACATAATTCGCCGGGAAAACTTTCAATCATTCTTCATAGACTCACAAAGTCTCAATTGCGTTTCTTATAAGATGAAGTGGCCTTATAAGTCTCTACTCCCTAAAATGTTTAATGGATGTATGAGTTGAAATTTTTTTGGGAAAGCTGATCTCATCGAATATGGGAAGAGTTATGGCTACCACAGCCGCCTGATTGGCATAAAACACCTACGTATGAATGACTGACGTTGTTTTACTATCTGTCGCTTCTCTTATTTTATGTACGAGGCACACGTATCAAACCTTTCGGGAAAAATCCTTCTCTAATGGGAAGTTCACAATAGAAGGAAAGCTTAATGCATAAGTACGGTGGATATAATTCTGCTATTTGGAGATAGAACTATCCTATTGACAAATGCAACTACACGGGTAGGACAAAAAAATTATTTATGAAATGGCTTATCTTTTATCTTGTTCACCACGAAGTCCATCGTGCTCCCTCAGGAAATATTGCAGTGTTGAGGAGCACTATTGGGTGAATCACAATGATCTCTTAAGGATGAGGGCGTCGTGTATAAGTGTAGGAGGTGACCATAGGTTATCCAAACCTATGATTGGTTGACTGCAGCCCTTCACGTTTTCCTATGTAATACTAGTTCCTTTACTTTCTGGTAGTACTTCTTGTATACTTTTTATTTGGTGTGTAAATTTACCCGACAGCCTTCCTTTTGACACTTTTTCCTCAATATTCTTTCAGTTATATCATTCACAAACACATAGTACCTCAGAGTATGTCCAATCCATCTGGCTGTTGTTTTCTGTATGCTGTTCCGTAAGGCTCTTACCTCTTCTGTTCTTCTGTAAACTTCATTTCTTATTTTGCCCGTCCATATGTTCCTTACTTTCATTTCTAGCTCCTGATTTTGAAATACTGTGGTCTCTTCTGGCTTCTTTTTGCATTGATTCATGCTTCCCATCCATAGAGGTCCACGCTACACAAGCATATATTATCGTCCTGTTTTAAACAGAGTGATTGCATTTTCACCATGAGCCCTTTCTTAGCATGAGCTCTTCTTCGCTCGATCTCCTTTGTACTTCTACCATCCCATGTGACGGTACTTCCGAGGTAGGTGAAGAAATCAATTTACTCTAATTTCTCTCCTCTTACAGTGACTTCTACTTCCAGTTTCTCTTTTCCCCGTACTAGGATTTTAGTATTCTTCTCATTTACTCTCCTATTGTTTTGTTGGAGAACTTAGACAGTTGCGTTTAGAGATCTTTGAAGAGCATCGCAATTTTATACAATGACTGTGATCTCGTCGTCGTGGCTGGTCATGTTTATATTTCACCACTTTGAAGATCTTTGATCTTTGAAGAGCATCGCAATTTTCCACAATGACTGTGATATCGTCCGCGTGGTTGTTTATGCTTATATTTCACCACTGTTCTTGATTCTGTTCAATAAAATTTCATGTGCCTCTCTTATATCCTCCTCTAAGTACATGTTGACCAGTGATGGTGAGACTATATGTGCGATGGATATTCTTATTTTTTAAGGGTATCAAAACCATACGTTTGATCAGTGCTATTGAATAGGTATAATCTGGAAGGCATTTGTTGCAGCCACGCGGTTTCCTGTTTCTTTTTTTCGAACTACGGCTTCTATCTCCCACCCGCACACAACTCGGGGAGGGCGATATGTCCAGCGTCGTCCGATTTCCGTCATTCCCTCACCCCCTCCTCTTCCTCTTTTCAAAAGTCCTCCTGTCGCACCTAGAGCCTCTCTTTCTCTCTCCATAGAAGAGAGAGAGGGAGACTGACTGAATGGAGGAGAGAGATGGATTGTTGGAAGGGAGGAGGAGGGATGGGAGCGCAGGTGGCATCTCGTGGCAGTCTTGTCACACAACGCCGCCGAAGTCTTGGTGCGCGCTGTCACACTTCCTCTTTCTTCCTCCGCTGCTTCCCCCGCCTTCCTCCGCCTTCTCCCTACTCCAACCACCCCCCCCCACCTTCTCCGCCCACTTCACTTTTGAGCCTCCGCCGACAGCTTGTTTTTTTTCTTCTCTCTTTTTCACACCCGAAAAAAAACATCCTCACCCTTCCCTTTTTACCGGCCGACACCCTTCCTCTTGCTTCCCTTCCGTACCCGTTTTTAGGCGGCTGGTGCGGTGTTTTTGGGCTTTTGAGTGCACATTTTAATAACTTTTCAAGATATCCGAAAATAATTATTTATACGGTTAAATAACCATACATGTAGCAATATAAATGATGGAAGATATATAATTTGAAATTTTCGTCTTAATAGAAACGCAGTCATGACTTGGATTTCCGCTACACAACATGTCAACACAAATGATATATGAATTATATTTAGCAAATTTCACCGAAATTTAAATATTGTTACAAATATGTTTCACCGCGTGGAACGGATAATAAAATCAAAAAGCTTTTGTAAATACGTGATTTGTACTCGGCAATGTGCCTTAGGTAACCACCTAAGGTGGCTTACCTTACAAAAAGCTTACTAAAATTCTTACATATTTGCTTCGAAGCTTTGTGTTAAAACTGACATGACGGGTTTAATGCCAATAAACCAAATCGGTATGGTATAGACCAAATTCTTTTACTATTATCTATAGATATCAATATATAAAACCCCCTTGCAAAGTTTCACACAATCGTGTACACTAACAAAATTTTTCCTACCACCATAATCGTTTTTTTAAATAATTTTTTTATCTTTCTTGCACGACTCGACAGTGAAAACTTGTTCTCCTCTCGTTATTCCTTCCACATTCCCCTCTCCTCCCTTGCTTCCACCTTACTTCTGTTCCTCTCGTCAACTGCTGGTTCCCATTTTGAGGGCGCTCATTCTCGCCTTTACCTGCTTTTTTCATTTCCCGTCGCCGGCACCCACCGCGTCAAAATCTGCTTCTTATTATTCCGAAGGAGTCGCCCTCTCGACGCAAATTCCGCTTCTTTCGAAGGTGAAAAGTTACCAATGGAGTAAGTGGCCCTACTTCGCGTTGGTGTGCGAAGGGAGAGTTAGTACACTTGTTTTTCGGGTGTGCGAGAACAAAGTAGGGATTTTATTTTAGGAAGCCACTCAAGGAGTGAGTAGAACATTAGTTTTTCGCCTCCCAAGCTGCCCCGCAAGGATTTCCACTGTGTATATTTTCCTTCGCAAGAACCCTTGAATTATTAATTATATAGTAACGGATATTTAATCTCCCATTTCCTGTCTTGAAATAATAAGTGCTTAAATTATACCGTCCACTTACTTGCGCAATCTTCGTACTACACGTGTTTCTACTGTAGCGTAGGCATCATTTGGTTAGAATCAATGGCGCCTAATAATGGGTGTGTGAATGCCGAAACACATTTTACACAAAGTTGTTTAAATAAAGGGAACAGTAAGATTTTAATATTTTTTATTATTAAATGTTGTTCCACCATATCTCGCCTGGCGATGTGCGACCTATCTTAAACTTAGTTTCTCCCTGTGATACTTGGGAGATACATACCCTCGGGCAGCAGTTTAGAAAGGAATGTTTTCCACGTCATATTGTGAGAGCTGTTTAAATGACATGTACATTAATATGAGTGATTACATGGGCAGATGTGCTGAGTTGAAAACTGGAAATCCTGAGGGTTATTGTTTATCATGTAAATGGACTATTTTCAGCTTTGCTTCGTAGAATATTTTTTTAGTTCAGATCGCTTAGTATAAGCATGAATTCTCGCGTTTTTTTTTATTTTGACAATAACATTTGAATAAGCGTGTCTAAGCTCATCTATATCACCGGCAGGAATTTCCAAATCAGAACTCCTGGGAACATTTTACATATTTACTGTTCGGCTTTTAAATTTGATTTTATTGCAACTGTGATACAATATCTCGTAAAAATGTTTAAGTAGAGTCAATAAAGTTTTAATGCCGCAGATGCAAGTTTAAGTATGCTACTTGTTTAGGAGATTTATTAAAATACTTATTTAATGCTTTTTATTCCCTAGTCGTTTCAACAGATGAGGTTAAAATGATCCAGTGTTTTATTTCGTGATTTATTTTGACATTTCGAAATGAGAGTCAAAGACGTGAGACCAATTCTATAATTTTGCGACGAATATTCGCTTTATATTTTCTCTTTTTATCACGTTGTTGATTAAATCACCCCAAGTTGGGTCACTATATTCAGTGCCTTCCTTGATGTCTCATATGCTCCTCTTGAGATTCAAGCAGTTAATCCTAAGGGGTAAATTTATAATACATATCTCTTACCCTTAAGTATTTTATCTAATTTAACTCAATGAAAATATTTCAGTGAACAATACCGCAAGAAAGTTTTGAGCCTTCCGTTAACTTAGATCAGCAATAACTAGACGTGAACTTTTAAGGCTTTACCCAATGAGGTTTATAGAGAGGGCGCTTACTTTGGTGTAAAGTGTTTGAAGCTATATCGTGGAAGTTGTCGGTCCGCTGTCTTTGTTTCCCCCGTATTTATTAGCGCTTACGTGTTGACGTACTAAGTATGTAATTTTAAGATGTTTTATATCAATAACTCAGGTAAAATTAGCCTGCATTTACTGCTTGAAAATTTATCCTTCACAAATATTTATTTAAATTATCATCCGTTTTCCCAGAAAAAATATTACTTATAAGTTGAATTTGTTACTCTTTGTAACTTATTAATTTTTCAAGAGTTACCTTCCGTAAATTTTCAACTTAAGGTGAATATTTATTCTTGCTTTTTATCCACTGAGGCGTCGATTCGTCCATGCTATCCAAAGTCAAGGAAAGAAAGAACAGGGAAAAGCAATGGGGTGGATATTTCGGTTTTCAGGTCATAGTTTCATCACTTTGTACCCCTTCTTTTAATCTCATTGGTCTTACCTAATGTTGAATCTCTTATCAATTAAAGGCAACATACGGGGGATGGCAACGGGACTGCGGTGGCGAGCAATATCGATGGAAGTAAAGGGTGTTCACTTAAACGCGCGAACCGAGTGTGCTGCACGCCCCGTGACTTGGAAACGGTTATGAGTCTCGTTCATTAGCAATTTCGAAAGATTTTCGTCATATTGCCGGCTCCTCGTTATTTCCTGCCTCGACCCTGCTGTACAATTACTACCCAACCCTGCGACGCGGGGACTGACATCAGTGACACGATCAATCAGGACGATGCGCCGAGCCAAGCTCATAAGCAGAGCTGGTCGAGGTCTGGCGACTCCTCAAGCCCTCATCTCACACTCCAGATTTCATCCCTTTATCCTTCCTAAAATGGAGTGTGGAGATGACGCCTTTCGTCATGTACAGCTCTAGTTATTCTCGTGTTCTCATTTTCAATTAAATTTCAACACTGCAGTTGGCAACTACGAAACCCATCACAGCCCCTGACCCATTATTGAATCAACGCGGTGTGCCAAAGTTTGGAGATCAGCGAATTGAGGTCCTCTAACTGAGATAAGTGACAATGTTGATGTTGATACAATCTTCCGGTGCAATCCATAATAAGTCACTTATCAGCATCGCATTACTCGTTTCCTTTATGATTCACCTTGAGTAAATATCGATGAAAATTATCTGATTTAAGTATTGACTCATTTCACCTGAAAGGAAGGCTCTGGAAATTTACCAAAGCTTCATGAATTTTTATTGATCATAGTGACTATGTTATTTTTTACAATTTTGTATAAACATAAAAATTTTTCACGTTATGATGAAGAAATTCTTTAAAGGCATTGTAGATTCAAACGAACCGCAGCTCGTTTGTGTCGGCTACTATTATCGTAATAAATATGGTGATACTAATATCTTTCATTTTTCTTGCCGTTATGTCTCGAAAAACTGTTAATTGAAAATTATGCTGCTAAATTGTCGCATTTTTTCAAAGGAATCAGGATTTCTGATTGTCATAAAAAATGTATTTTGCAGGTTTTAATAGTGCTTCGCTTGATTTTTTTTTTGCATTGCAGCTGGTCCATGTCAGTATCAAAAGGAAGAGAGACGTGACAAGATTTGATTTTTAAGCCTGTTCTGTATGGCTTGTAAAGAAAAAAGCCGGCATGTTAACTTTTTAGAGAAGCTTCATATCGATAGTTATGTTTTGTTACTCTTTTGTAGCCATTTAGTATTCGTTGTCTATTGGGTTTTTTAATTTCTTACTTTATTTTCAATTTTTTGGAAAATAGCATGCCGCACCAAAATTTAAAGACGAATGTTGAGCATACTGAGTTCTGGGCCAAAACTGACGGCCTTGCATTGCTTGGTCTGCCCAGGGAGCCACTATCTAAAAGTGCAATTGCTCATAATTACAAACAATTTTTTTCCAACCTGATATTTTTCATAATGACGTGATGTGATTGCAAGGCAAATTTACATGGACAAAATTTCTCTTTTCGTGATCTCTACCATTTCCCGGTTCTTACTTGTTATTTTTAGACTCCTATTAATTAAGAATCTATTATTATGAGACTCCTAAGAATTGAAAAATAATCGTTAGAATCGAAACTTACTGATGTAATTGGCCGTTGGAAATATTATCTCATTTCTTTTAAATGAATGGTGCCACCAAATTGATCAGTGTTAAAGTACAAAGTAGTTTTATATGGGACAGCGGCAATTTTGGCTTAAAATTATTCAGATATACCCGGTCAGTGTTAATCAAAGCCAATTTGACTTTAATTTGAGCAAAATCGTAAGGAGTTAGGTTGCATGACTTGCATTTTCCCTTGTGTTCATTTAACTCCAGAAATTAGTGGAAGAAAAGCCATTCGAATACGTTTTTACTCTTAATTTTATTTTGTCCATCCCTCTCATCGAAATTAGCCCAAGCAATTTCAATTAGCTCTCGTCATATCTCCTGGAGTCATTCTGTCACGATTTCCTCCAATGAGAGGGGGCCGACCGTTTAGAATTAATGAATTCCCCGTTCGTCTCTTATTCGATTTCATCATTCTCATGAAACAAGAGGAAATGGTGTGGTCTGCGGAGCGGGAGGTTTTAGGGAGGGAAGGATGGGATGTGCGGTGAGAAAGGGTTTGAGAAAGGAAAGGGGAGAGGTGAGGCTACTACAACTCTTAAACTCATCCCATCTCCCCGCACCCATCAATTTCCCCACGCTACGTCGCCGGACTTCCTGCTGGCATTTTATTTTTCATGTTTTCTGTTATTAAGTGGTTTACTCAAGAGTTCATTTTAAAAATTTTACGTCTTCTCAAAACTTATTGGTAGAGCGTAAAATCTAGATATGAATGTAGTTGCGACGATGGTTTCTGCAAAACTTTGATTGTCCACAAGTTGAAAGGACGCTGCGGAAAACAAGGAAACAGAGTCATACAAAATATATTGCTCTTATAAAAAATATTATAATGTTACAAAATGCTTGTTGTGATTGTTTCTTTAAAATTTGATCTTAAATTGTTCTAAATAGTTACCAAAAATTTAATTTTCATTATTATACATCATGCAATTCTAACTTAGAATTTGTAAGAACCGTCTAAATTGCTTCAGCTTAGTTGTCATTTTTCTCATGATTTTCTTAATAATAGTTAAAAGTTAATGCTGTAAACCTATTGAAATTTTTATACTAAAAAATTGGCTGTTGTGTCGCCATATTACTCTCATAATGTATGAATGTTGCTATGCTTGTGAAATATAGTGAAGTTACATAAATACTGTAGAGTCATCGTTGATTTGAAAACCATAATTATCCAAGAAAACATATTTCAATAAAATTATATTTGAAAATACTATGCGTAGGTGTTTTGTGATTTAGAATTGCTGATAATTTAATAAAACCGAGAGGGCGATCCTGTTGGCAAACGTGAGAACAAATTATTAGATATTCCGCCGACTGCATGGGTAGGTGCAAACTTTTTCTCCCGGCGTTATCTCCTTTCATCGGAAGTAAGACAACCTGGAGAGTGAAGAGTTATTGCCGGGTTAAGACACGAGAGCTCGATCAATATTTTATCGTAAGCCCTGAGCAGTGACGTGAGTCATAATAGAGAGAAGTACATGAAAGTGAGTCCAGAAGAGTGGGGAACTGAAAAACAAGGAACGTATTATTGGAATGTGTTCTCTAGAATGCATTTGTATCTAGATCATGAGAATATTTCTTTTATTACTTAGCCTGATTTTTTCGAAGGATAGATGGAGAACGTTTTGGGCTGCGCTGGCGGAGAGTGAGGGAAATGGACTCCATACTTTCGTATTTTATAAACCGTCGTGAGAAATGAAATCTGGGAGAAGTGTGAAAAAATTTTGTCCTCGTATATATGTAGGTATATCATCGCTGCATATGTGTTTTCATGCATTGGCGTATGCTCTTGTACCAGTTGTGTCACCTTTAGTGAAGCATTTGTTCTCATTCCCTCTGAGGGTGCACGATATGAATGTACATTGAAGTCGTGGCTGTGGCGATTTTCTCCTGTTGTCGTACGAGGAAAGCCATTGTCTTCACTGGGACCGCGCAAGGTGATATGAATTTATCGTGGTTTGCAGTTACATTGTCTCAGTTGTCATTGTGACGAGGAGTACTGGTCAGTGAACTGGAGGCAAGATTTATTTTGTTATCGGTTTTTTACTGCTTTTCCTCAGCGCAAGGAAGGGTTGCCGAAAAAATCTCACATTCTGGTAAAATTTGTTATTTATTCCCAACAATTAAAACAGGAAAAATATGTCATATGGCAATTTTAAGTCTAAAATATCGTCTAAAATCATTACTTAAAGAATTTCTTTACTTACCGTGAATTTTTGATACACAATGATAAAACATTACAGTAAATCACATGCAGATTTATATTAGTGAGTGCTAATGAGAATTTTGATATTTGGTGTCATAAGATGCTTGTGATCCTTATACCTGTCCTAACTTGTTATTTGTAAGTTCTTTCGGCAAAATGTGTCGTATCGTAGAATTTAGTGGAGTTTCATACACTGCGATATTGGGTTTTCTTTCTTTAAATTTAAGCTTTCATAATTTACCAGTTCGTAATTTTAAATAGCAAATCCAATTGTGACTTATTGATTGAAATGGCTTAGGTCCATGATGGCACTTAATTGGTTATTGTTGTATTTTCCCCTCTTGTTCAGATACATACGGAAATGAGTAATGGAAACCTTACCAAGTCAAAAGTCCAAATGTATAAAAGTTGAGGGATTAACGTGAAAATGACGGAATATTAAAGCTGAAATTTCTTGGGGGTTCTTTTGCATGTATTATATAAAAAATTGATAGTCGTTTGTGAAGGTTCAGTAATACAAAAAAAACCTTTATCTAACTAGCAAAAAATATCTCTTAGGTAAAGTGTAATGAAAATGCCATGCGTCTAATAAACGGCGCCAGTAAAGTCTGAAGAGATTTATTGTTGATCAGCTTTAGAAGCTACAAACATTATTATTAAGCTCTAGTTGATTTATAATCTAGCTTTTCGGTTTGGTTTTTTGCTGGAATGAATTAACTTCCTTTTGTTCGGCACATTTTAGTGTCGTCATAAGTTGAAGCTTACGAAAGCCTGTAACACAGTTCCGTTTTTTAATGATTATTTATGATGAGTATGCCTAGCTTGTATTAGCATGCTTGTTTTTAGTACGCTAAACCATAGCAGACTTGTTTACCATTTTGTTTAGACGTTTTTCTTTACTTGGAAAATGCAAATGGAAGTCCTTTAACTTCCAAGTAAATTTATATGGATTTCCCTATTTCATGACATATATCTCGCCTTAAATACCTATTAGCAACTGCGTTGGCTGAAAGGGCTTACGCAAAGTTTGTGAAATATCTGTGAGTCGGTGTTCCCCAGATGAAAATCCTAGGTAAATCCATTCTCATCCTGATGGGAAAAATGGACCTCTTCTCCTTGGGATGCAAATGTAATTTCATTCCAACTCGGCTTTCCTAATGTGCATACTTTGTCTTCATGCAATTATCTGACTTATTCATGAAAAAGAAGTACATCTCTGGTTTTTCTTCCTCTCTCGAAGCCAGATAATAATAGGTTCTGCTATTTAAAAAATGTAGAATCCATTGTGATCCGAAGAAGGTTCATTTGTCTTTACCTATCCGTTTTGTCCGGTTTTTTATCAGAGTTTTCTTACTAAGCATATTATCTCGTCCCATTCTATTTGTGCACTTTACATTAACTATGAAAATGATTTTTTTGCTTCTCTTATTGGCTTTAAATCATTCAACTGCTCTCTTACTGCCAACTACTCTACATCTCTTCGCGTCTTACTCCGACCAGCCTAACTCTATGAGATTCTCTTCATAGTAATGTTTTCTTCCATTCGACCAAACTACGTAAACTAGATTTACGATGTTTTCTTTCCGTTCCATGGCAGTGCTGCAATTGCGATAAAATTTCTTGTATTTAGTAGTTACATTTGAATCACGTAATGATAATTATTGGTTAAATTGTACGTATTGGGAAAAAATAAAGACCTTTGTGTTGTTTTGTTTCATCAGTGCTCTACTGTCTGAAAACAGCGTAATGTTTTAATTTTATTTTTGATTTCTGAAGTTTTTAAAGAGTGACTTTTGAAGTGATTTCTTATATTGAGGAAAGGCTTAAGTGTGACAATGAAAATACAAGATGGTCACCCTGAAATCTGATTCATATGCAATTGCATGGTTTGTGATTACAGTAATCGTTAAGCCACGATAAGAGTCCATGAATACTGGAAATAATCGCAAATAATCTACCAGAATGTCAGCAATGGTCAACTTTCTTTCTCTATTTTATGCTGCAATGTATTTCTTTAAATCGGAGATTAGCTTCACAGAATGTCTTTCGTAATTATCTAAAATTTTTAAATTTACCTATGAAGTGTCCCAAAGGATTAATTGCAAGAAAACTCTACACTCATGTTTCATTGCATTATGTTACAAGAAATTTAAAGGAAAGAACCAGATCAGTGAGAAGGTTGGCATTCCAAAAAATAGCAGAACCATAGCGCTAATTTATTGAATCCTTTGAAGATAGGCCAATTAGAAAAGTTATCATAATTTAGAGCTAGGTATATAACATGATATTTTAGACGTAGGGTAGGTATTTGTGAGAAATGTGGAGCATATTTGTGAAAATTTTGGAAAACTCTCAGCGGTAGAAGATAATTAACTCTACACGACGACAAAATGTACGCTTTCACTACAAAACACGTTGGGACCTATAATGGACAAATGGTGATCGTGACATACAATTGCGAAAATAAAAACACCAAAAAACAAATGTAAATAAGAATTTACTTGCGGATCTAGGTCTGTGATAATGCAATGCACTCCTTCTCTTATGAATATAATAATTTGTATAGAATGATGAAAGAATGCTTTTGAGGATATTCGGATTTTTAAGATGACTCATAAATCTGATTATGACCTTAATTTAGGCTAGTTGTTTCATAATGTACTTTTTCTGTCATTTTTAGCCTATCCTTCGGTTGCAAGGTCTACTAGCATGAATAAAAGTCCGTTTTTAGTCGGATAAGGGATATTTAAACTAAATTCGTAGTATGATTGTATTAATACTGAGTGATTGTGGAAATAAACAAGCGAAATGCCTTAGATGGGACGAATCATTATGAATATAGATGTCATTTCATACGGTTCACTTTGTTTTATCCTTAAAAGTTGCTGTTGATAGATTTACCGCCTCAAATAGTAGTGTCATAGTGGGGGCATAGCCTCGGTGGTGGTGATCCGTGGGTCACGGGCACGAGTTTATTTTTTTATTTTATTTACCTTCACTGTCCTGAATACAGTACAATAGACCAATTTACGTCAGGTGGATAACAGTAACAACGGACGAGACACAAACACCCATGTCCTGGGTAGATAATATTCTACCCAGGTGGGACTCGAACCCGCGACCCTCGGGTTAGCAGGAGGAGGACTTTATCCCGCTGCCACCGGGGCCGACGAGTTCCACCTATTTGGATATTTCATCTCTTAGGGCATCCGGGTGTTTGTTTTTGTCCATTAAAACTTGAATATATGGAAGACCTTGAGATGATTTGTGGGATTGAGGAGAACATATAAAATTTGAAAGGTAGCCAGATGTGCTCTAGAGACAGTTACTCTTTGAGGGAGTACTATGAAAGTCCACTCCCCCCTTCGCCCCCGAAAGATCCACTTTTGAATTACTTTTATAGAATCGGAGTGGAGCCTCATATTCTAGGCAGTAATTTCAAAAGAGTTGCTTGCGAAGAAATTTCAGTTTTGATATGTACGGGTTACCCTAGTAGAGAACGGAATACAGGGTTTCTTCTCACTGTAAGTTTGAGCTCATATTTTGCAGGAATTATGTGCCATATGGTGGTTGTTTTGCAAAGGTGTAACGTATAAAAAAAGGTCGTTGATTTAATAAATAAGGCTATTGGTTAATAAAAGGAATAAAAGTGAAATGCATTTATGAGCTTTTCATCACGTGTGGCACAGTGCGGAACAACATAAAAGTACTTGTTTTCTCGAGTATTCTCAGTTATTTTTCATCGATGTTGTACATGTTATAAGTAACAGTTATTAGCAATATTTGCTATAATATGTCAAAGAAGTGACATAGTTCATTAGTTTTTGTTACTTAAGGGAAATATAATAAAAAACCAAGTCATTAAAAAACATTATCATAGTCTTTAATGGACCAAAGCATCAGACTTTATGGTTTTCCTTATTTTTACTTCTGAGTTAAAATGACCATTCTTCCTCCTGGTGTTTTGACACCATATTACGGTGAAGGATAATCTCTAGTGGCCAATGATCATTTGTAGTTTCTAATAAAATACCTTGCTAATTTTTTTGCTAATATCGTCAAGTTGGTCATTTTTGAATATTTTATGGTCACGGTAGCTAATTCCTAATCAATAGGTAAACCTACCTTTCTTTTAGGACTATGTATCCGAAAGTATTTCTCCCATGATATTTCCGTCTAATCGTATGCTTATTGGCAATGTAGTTTTTTACTTCTATTGTCTGAAGCTTGATCCTAGTTATCGCTCAAGACAAAAGCAATCACAATTAAACAAGCAAGTTTTATTTTTGGATATATAATTTTGTTTCAACTCCGGACTCTTCATTATCGTTTTTTTCATCCTAAAATATTTATGCATCATATTTTTTGTCAATGTACGCTGAATATCGTTTTGAACGTGCAATACAAAAGTTATCGAAAAAAATATTTCCTCACTCTTCAATGTTACTCTATTTAATATTTTGGCTCCCTTTGTCAATATGTATATGTTTTTTCTATTTAAGTGCATTCATATAGCACTGTATAATCTTTCATTGGCGGTGCATAAAGATAAAGTTCAATATTAGAATTGGAAAACTATATTTTTAAGGCATAGCAGGTACGTTAGAACAGAAAAAAGTCTATATGCAATACATAGCGAAACGATAAAACTAGGCCAAGCGGCCATTGCCCTCGGAGAAAGAGAACGCTTCTAATATTGCTATTTTTTTTAGATTAATGCTGTGTCTTATACTGTTATGCTTCTGGCAAATTGAAATTTGAACGATTTATTATCTTGTTTCTGTTGGTATACCTATGCTGACTATAACATTTATGGATGAGAATTTTTGGTACAATCTCGTCTAAAGCCATCTTCCAATGCCTGATGGAGGTTTTAAAGACTAAGAAACAGTATGTCGTGTCTCGCATGTAAATTTTTGTAGCCTACATGTTTGTATTTTGCTTGAAGTAATGATTCAATAGAAGTTTATTTCAAAACACACCCCATGATAAATGAGTTAATATTATCCTACTTTTTATAGTTTATCGATGAGTAAGTGTATATCAACCATATTTCATTATTATTTTAGTCAATGTTGAGATCCTTAAACCAACAATGTAGTTTTCAATTGTTTTTTGTCCATTTCATCGTAAACATGGTTAGAAAATGCTTATTTTTATACTGAAATTCAAAATTGCTGGAATTACGTTCGGAAATCCCCTAATATTTCATGTTGGCGCCTTCTTAACTCCAGTATCCATAGAGTTAGAAATTGTTTTCTCATTTTATTTAAATATTCTCTTAGAAAAGCTCCCTAGGTTAGACGTATTAGTAATGATGATTTACCATCTATTTAGCAGTTTCAATAGAAATGAGCATCCGGCGTAAGCGTCTTGAATGCCCGAAGCACCTTATCGGTTAATCGAGATTGCGCGAAAAATTATCCTGGAACGGAAGAATGTGGGCTGGTGAGGCAAGAGGGAGCCTGTGCCGAAGGAAAATATTGCCTTCCAATTGTAAATAAATTATATTCAAGGCCCCTATTCCTTTTCCACTCGCATGACAAGTCTTTCTCTTTCCAACCGCTGCCTAAGTCCACTGTCTCAAGTGATGCATTTTCTTTGTTGTGATATTCATTTATTTTTTTCTGAATGTTTGACACATCTCAACTCATGGACCCTCAATTTTGTAATTCAGAGACACGTTCGATATGTAAAAATATCACCTGTGGAAAATTAGGTTTTACCATTACTTTTTCAACTTTTCTGTTTACAAGCTTCATTTACAGATTTCAATAAATATTAGAAACATTCAGTGGAATGTGTGGGCTAATTGATAATATAATCCTGTTATTTGGCCTGTGTTATTCATGAATACGTTTGCGCCTTTACATAAATATAATAATAATACTTCTTGCAGCTATGTTTGCGACTGCCAGATAAGTGGTACGAAGTTTTGCAGTCAAAGAGTGAATGGAATCATTTCTTTAAGACCATCTTTTCCTTAAAATAATTGTGTATCTCGCCATCATTATGCAGAATATCCATACACTTTCATTATTTTCCGAGCTAAATATGTATTTAGAATGATATATCTTTTCCGTTGCTACCTGCGGCGCTGGAGAGAAGTATGTTAAGAAAGATTCAAGTTCATTTCCACAAATATTCAATCATTTTGGATGTGATTAACTGAGAGCATTTTTAAAGAAGTTCCTGGAAACTGTCTTGCCCCGGGGCGAGGAATTTATGCCTCCTCATTCTTGTTCCCCTTTCATCGATCCCTTTCCAGCCGTGACCCTTCCCTCCACCCCACACAACGCCCCCACGCCCCCTGCCTCCACTCCATCCTTTCGGCCCCCCACGACTACCCCTCTCTACCACCGGCTACGAATACGGAAAAAAGTATCGATACATTTCTCATCGATGTATTTATTTCGGTCCCAAGTACTTACGTACTCGATACTTTCGATAATTACCTCGAAAGAGTTCTCATAGAATGTATCGGAACCTTCGGTACCGAATAGAGCAGATCGCAGATTCACCATACTATTCGAAGGAAAAGCCCAGCTTATTACCAAATGTGAAAAATAATCTTTTCATTTTCATCTTTTCTATAGTTGTGGCCTGGGTTTCAGTGCAATGCTTTACCAAAGGCTTATGCGCAACTTTTGCTGAAGTACGCGTTTTTTTACCATTTCCCTTGCCAGCCCATTTTTCTTTTTATTATCTTATCCCAAAACTTTCACCAACGATAATAAATATTTGATGATAAATGAACTTTATTCTCAGAAGCGAATGTCACATTTTTACCTGCTTACGTATCGTGTTTGCATTGTAGTCAAGCAATGCTAAGTATCATAAACTGCCGGTCGGAAATATAGATTGTTAATGAACATAGAAATCGTAGGTAACCATCAGTGAGTAAACTAATGTATTATTTTTTTATTCAGATGAAAAATATTTGTCCGGTAATAATGTAGATTTAATTCGATGGTGACTTAGATTTATGTGTTGATACGATACAAATATCGAGATCTTTGTTTCAAAATTTATGTTTTATCGTTAAATTTCATTCGATTCTCATTGTGACCACGCTATCGGTACTTTTGTTACAGTCCCATTTCCCTACCCTCAGCACCCATCGTCATCACCCTTTTCCCTCCATTGGCTGCCGCTGTTATCTTGCATCCTCTAACTCGCATCAGCGCCCTATACCGACTCACCTCACCAACCCCTTGACGGCAATATTAAGGTAAGTAAGGTTGAGGTAGGAGATGAATGCTCAGGGACAACGAGAGTAACGTATAGTGTTCCTCAAGGAAGCGTCCTTGGACCATTATTGTTTTTTGTTTACCTAAATGATCTCCCGGAAAAATTCTAACAAAAGGCTTTTTGCGGATGACTGCATTATTTATCGGAAGATTGAAATTCAGATTGATCATGAAGATGAAGGACGACATGGACAAATTGATGGATTGGGTATACAGAAATGGGATGAATATGAATGTAAATATATGGAAATATGTGAACTTCAGCAATAGAAAAAAAACCGGAAATAGAAATTACGAATTCTCCGGTAATTTAATTTCGAAATCGGATAGCTGTAAATACTTAGGAGTCTATTTAACTAAGAAATTAGGATGGGGTTTAAACGTGGAACACGTTGTTAAAAAAGCTTTCAAAATGCTACATTGGGTAATGCGAAACCTCAAAGGGAGCAGCACGACCACTAAGGAGAAGGCCTATAAAACCCTAGTTCGACCAACTTTAGAGTACGCATCTCTTGTATAGGACCCATACAAGAAAGAAGAGGTGATGAACTTGGAAAAGGTGCAAAGGAAAGCGGCTAGGTATGTGCTAGGGAGGCACAATAAAACAGAGAGCGTAACAGAAATGCTTAAGAGCACTGAGATGAGAGAGTTTACCGGTGAGGAGGAAAAAGAAAAGGCTATGGGGGATGCAAAAAATAGTGAGTGAGGAAAGAGAATGGCATGAATTTGCAAATTACATAATAAGGCCAAACTTTGTGGAAAGAAAGGATCACCAGTTTAAGATAAAGTGCAAATCACAAAGGACAATTGTAAAACAGTACTCCTTCTTGCACAGAACCATACGGGACTGGAACGACCTACTATCAAAAATATTTGAGCCCTTCCCAAAAATATTATGTATTTTTAAAAATAGGTTAAAGAAGTGGAAGGTTTCAAGGTTTATTCTTTCAATCGGCTGTTTTTAATGTTACCACCAGGCCAATGACCTACTTGTAACTGTTTAATTGTAATAATAAAATATAGGCAATGCTTGTCGCGGTGGTTGTCGGCTGGATTTAGTGGAAGAACAAACTGTGATCGTGGCAGCGGGATTTAATGCGCGGTTATTAGTCATGCACCCAGCGAGTATTTTGGCTGTTTTGACAGAAAATATACCTTTGCTCTCTTTCATCAATGTTGCCTTCTACAAAATTTCCGGTAAACAATCACAAATCAGGTGCAAATTAAGTTAATTATATGCATAATAAACGAACAGTTTGCAAACAGAATTTTTGATTAAAATATTTAGTTTATTATTCATAACGCACTGCTTTGCTTTTCTTTGGCCAAATTTATTAAATCATTTATGCATTTTTGGGCTTTAATTAATAAAAGACAAATTTTCAATGTACACCCCGGTGTAAAATATTTATCGTGTTTCGGATATAAATAGTATTCTTCCAAATGTTTGTCTCTGTCACAAATAATTCTCGTGAACTATTGATAAAAGCTATGTTTTAGTCAAGTGATGAAACCGTGGAGAACGATGTTAGTTTTATGGATTATAAAGCCAATTTGGACTGCAAAACTGTTTAATTCAATGAAATGATCCTGAAAGCATAACGATGGTATTTTTCGTGCTTAATAAATTACCATAGAGTATCTTGCGGCATGCTATCCCATGTCTATCAGAATAATTGACCGTGCCCTTTAACGACATATAATAACAATAATAAAACGACATGTTAGAGACTAATTTACTCCCGTGCATTTCTCCCCCAGGAAAAAAATATGCCGCCAATTTCCCAGTCTGATAAGCTGCAGCCCGCGGTTTTTTCCTCCTCCCTTCCTTGTCAGAAGACTAACTCAGTTTTCCATCTCTCATCTCGCCTCCCATCCAAGTATTTTGAAGAGGCCGTTTACCGTTAGATGTGATCTCTTTTTGGTTATTTCCCTTATTTTCTACCAACCATCCAAGTAAGTGGCAGAACCACCTTCCCAAAGCATAGAGATTTAATTCTTGGAGTTTTCAGTTCCGTGAACAGATAATTCCGGGAGGTAAATTGAATTGAACGTTAAATACTACTAATTATATTCCAATGTGATTATGAGAAGTATCTAAATGTTTGATCTTTGTTTCTTGAGTAAGCACTCAAGTAAACAGGGAATTCTCATGTGATAATCCACCTACGACATGTGACTGTCAAGGTTACTGCTAAATAACTTGCAAACTTCCGAATATTCTCTGTTATGAATAGTTACTTTAGTAGTACATTTATTTTAGTAATTGAAGATTTCAACAAGATTTGTGTAATTTTTTATAATACAAATCATACACATCCAATTATAATAACACATGAAACTATTTTTAAAAGATTGGTTCACTGTGTACTACAGCTCGGAAATATTGGAGCTTAAGTTTATACTGGTGATCAAATAACATATTAATTAGCAGATATCATCTTATGTATTAATACGGAGTAAGTAACTGATGAACATAGGTGTAAGGAAATGCAAAATATGATGGTGGAAAAAAGTCTCCATTATTTCAAACTAAAGGTTGTCTGAATTGGGATGTCGAAAGATTTTGAGATTGTTTTGTGAGACATTTCTAGACATGGCAGAGGCCAAATTTTCATATCATTTTAAAATATTAGCTGCTTATAGAAAATTAGTTTAAGACTTATGTAAATGGCACAAGAACACATTTTTTTATACGTAACCAAATTACGGTCATGTTCTTGAGGTGGGCAATAATTATATTAATGAAAGAAGTATACGAATTTGTACTTTCCACGTTATCTTTACAGTCTATGTTTGAGAGCACTCGCATTTTTTTGAAATATGCCCTTGGAGAGTATATCGTTATCATATATTGTAAACTAGATTCTATTTTTCATCAAATATCATAGAAAGTGGTTCCACATCCAGCCGAATACATGGTAACATTGGAAAGGTTGTGTATTTATCTCTGTCTGCAATAATGTGGTGTTCATAGAATTTTGAGCTTATCTTGCTCAAATTTACATAATAATCCTCGTCCATTGGTCGGAGTCTTCGCTAGAATCCTAGGGATCAATTTGTCCATTGATATTTTATTTTATTTATTAGTCCATCCTGTATTAGAGCACAGTCGAAATATACGAAATTGGCATAGAAATAAATTATAAGTGAACAATCTTATCATGATCGCATGATCCAAACAAACGCCACCATAACGGATTCTTCGGTAACGTGATTCCCTTCCCCGAACAGCATTGGATGTATTTAAAAACCAAGTGCATTTTCTCAACTGCGCAAATTCATTTGCAAGCTTTCACAAAATATGTGAATGAGATATAAGTTGGTATAACAAGAATTATGTAATTGACGCAAAAAACTGTTGACCTGTTGAAAACATGACCAAACTATAGTCGTGTATTTGTAGTGAGCAATATTTTTTAATGAGGAAACATACGAAGTAGAATTTGTAAATTCGTGAAAGGCTAAAACTAAATGTCTAAAGGATACCGGAAAAGAACTGATTTTAAAATATTTCTCCTACTCTTCACCCCTATATCCTTTAGGCCTAGGCAATCGCCCCTCACCCTCCACTCGCGTTTGAGGCGTGGCTTACCCCTTTTTGGCCGCGTTACACGGAAGTGCGCCCTGACTGAAGGGAAGCTTGCCTCTGGAAGTCCGTCGTGGGCGGTTCTCAAGACGGAAGAGGTGGGTGGGTGGGCGGGAGGAGAGATTGGGGGGGGAGGCGATGTTTTGGTGGCAAGTTGCATATTCATCAGCTTTGGAGGTCGGGCGCGCCGGCGAGCATAAGTATACGTTTCAGCGAAGCTCTGGCGCGGGTGCAGGATTACATTAAACAAGAAAACATGTAACCAACCATACGAAAGCAGTGAAGAGGACTGAAGCATATGTAAGGAATACGCGATCGTCCATATTTTGTTGATAATTTACACCGTTTATAAACTTGAGCCGAGAGATAAGGCTAATTGATTGGAGTGTATTGTAGGACCAAACGTTTTTACTCTTCGTGCGTTCGTCGCCCGATTGCTGTATAGAAAATGATGCTGACTTTTTCTCTGATATTAAAACCAGTGTTTACTCTCATTCTTTCTCATATATTAATAATACCCATCAAGGCTTTCATAGATATCACCCTCAGGTATGCATTCTTATAAATGTGATTTCATTTAAAAATCTTATTTATTGGTTTTGAGCTTTTATTTAAACACTGTTATTGTCGTGCGGTGTTACCCCTTCAGCAATTGTTATTATCAAAAGTTATTACCAGTAGTTTAAAAATATATTGTAGTATTCATCGGCGAGAAATTACTGCGGTATCTCTATAAAGTGAGCCAAATGTTAGTTTATTAGAGTAAATTAAATAAAACTCGGCGTCAAGGCTTAACACAGCCGCGCCAAGACTTGGTGGTACCTGCTATTAATGTTGGAGTTCAGTAGCTAAGAATTTTACGTGGATGAAGGGGTGGAGGAACGAAATAATTCATTCTGCACCCTCTCTAGGAGCCTTTAGCCATCTTTTCCCAACAATCTTGTCTGTTTTTTCTATTCTAAGCGTCATACTCTTCACAATCGACGGCTCTATTTTTGCAACCCCCTATACTTAAATGGTAGACAGAAAAAACAATTTACTTCTTAAAAAGTAAAATACGCTTATCTATGTAATGAAAATCTCTCTGAATATACCTATACTAACCTTTATTTTGGCGGAAACTATACTAACCTTAGAATGTCAAACAACTACTCGACCCGGCATTCCATGCTTAAGTATCATCTTCAGGAGATTTGCAGACGTACAAAAGCCCCCTTATATGAATATATCGTGAAGGGAGGAAAAATGGTTTTGAGAGAATCAGACATTCATTTAGGATATAAACTTGGGAGTTTATAGCGCTATTTAAATTTCTATCTAATTTAAAGCATTGAACTCAGTTACTCATTGGAAAATTGAAACATATTTGAGTTAAAATCACTCTGGTGGTCAAAATTTAAAGGATTTTGCACGAAAGTGCTCTTCGCGTCGTAATTGTTTTCTAAGCACCCATGTGTTCCTATGTACTGATGACAAAACTTCTTGCCGTCTGTCCTTCATGCACTCTGCCAAAATCATCTAAACGTCAATATGTATAATTAACTCATTGCGTTCACGGTGTGTTTTCAATATACCAAAATATTTTAGAGTATATTAGGATGATTTAGTACATTACCAAAATAGCTTATTGGACACTGTTTTACAGTCTTTATCTCAACTTCCAACAGAATAAAGTTATTTCACAAACGTTTTCTCCTTCTTTTTGTTAGTTAATTTATCGAATGTCTCTCATGAATAACCGTTGGCTTTCAATGAATGGATATCTATCGTGTCATTAGAGTACTAGTTAACTACAGTTTACGCCAGCAATTCAAACACCCCATCCTCAGTGGCTTGATGATATATCAGAATTTGAGGTATTCACCATCATTAGCCGAAGGCGTCATTAAATCTGCGGAAGGAGTGGACGTTTATTCCCAGCACCTCCAGCGGGTCGGCTGATATTTTAGGTGTGAGAAGGTTGAACTAGGGCGGAAATGTTTGAATGCTAAGGTTTGAGAAAGGTGGATCCCCGCTTCCCTTTGAGCCTGAGGGCATTTGCATCCGTGGAGTATTCTTGGGGTGATGGGGTCGGCGGTGGGCTAGGAGCTTGGTCACGTGACCGTGTAACCACTTCTTTACACCACACCCCACTCATTCTCTCTCTCCCATCTTCCTATAATTATAAGTGATCTTGAATGCTATTCTGTATGGCCACGGACTTACTGAACCTCAGTAGTGACAACATGTTAACATCAGAGCCACAAACATCTCAAAAAGGGTAATTCAAAATTTGTTTGGGGCTTTGACGTCATACCCTATGATTTTTCTTTCCAATTACTTCCTTACTGCCAGAAAACTGTAAATTTGGTGTGGCCCTTGCCGTGAAAGTGTTTAAGCTGGGCGTTATTACGTATCGTCTCATCACTATGGAAACATTTGTGCGTGCCACGTTGATAAAACCTAGAGATATCCTCCCCACTCTTCCCGGCCCTTGTTTAGCTCTTGGTTAAACGGGGTTGCCGAAATGTAAACGCATCTAATTTTATTATTCTGAGATCGGTACGTGGAATAAGAACGGTTTTGGGCGAGCGTGGCTAAGTAGGATATACGAACATGTCTAAGTTCAATTTTGATCTTATTTTTTCCGAAGTCTTACTCTGTTGGTACTCCGAATAATCAATGAAATCAATGAATTATAAATATGATTTGACATTTTAATACTAATTGAATACAGTGATTAGATGGCTAGAAAGGCATTAATACAAATTAGCTTTTCAACACAACATTACTTTTAACATAACATTTTATCAGTTATAGACTTTGAGCCAACTATACTTACACCAATTTGTAAGCGGCTCTTCTGAGTGTACTTAATTCAATGTACAGCATTACCCTTTATGATTATTCTATCAAACATACGCCGTAACTTTGAAAGGATATTTTGGAAGAATTATTTTCCAAATTTATTGACTAATTTTCGTTAATTAAGTCAAATGCACATTGTTACTGATTTTTGCTCATTTATTTAAATACACACTGTTTTGAAAATATTCATACAGCAGAATAGTCAGAATATGTCTTTAAAAGCAATCATATTTTTTCAATGTATAGGCAAAATATTTATATTTTTTCTATTGTTTCGACTGGTGTTCGTAGAAATTCACCAAATTATATTTTCATTTTACATGCGGCATGTCAAATGCCATCCTTGCTTTTAAATTAGGATAAGCTTCTCGGATACCAATGTGTATATTTCTTTAAATGTAAGTTTCGCTATCTCCCATAAATTCAACTTCCTCCATGAATTTGATATTCTTTTGCCTTCAAAAACTTTTTCATAAAAATGGGAGTTTTAGAAAAGCTAATGATTTTTAATTCATCGCGATGATGGTTGGTAAAAATCTACTAAACCTTTTTTAAAAACAAATGGATAAATGTAAACAAAGAAAATTTTCAAAATTAAATAAAAGAGGAGCCTGTCGATATTTTGCGTTGAAGTCTTCTCATTCTCTGGCGGAGCCGAACTGGAAAACCTGCGCCGAGCGCAGATTCAGCAAGTGGAGGAAATCTGCGCCACTGTGGTTGTCTGAGTTTATTTGAGCCAGATTTCAAGTATTATCGAAATCAAGACAAAACGAGTTCCAAAATTTCGAAGGAATATATCAGTAAGCTTGGAATTTCTATCGTTAGCGATGCAGAAGTAACCACGAAAGAATACTACCAGCTACATCAACAAGTTTTCTTAATTTGCGTCGCGATTAAGGATCCCTGTTTAAAACGTGTTCACACACTAGCCCATTTTTTTGTGGGCATTATCCGGAGCGATTTCTTCACGATATGAATCGCTTTACAATAATGCTGTTATTATTTTTGAAAATGTGCTTGTTTTACAAATGTATTTTATAATATGATTGTACCAAAGATGGTCCATTTTTATTTTATAGTAGTTTTTGTTTCGTAACTCTTTGAATTGGGACACGTGCTTGAACATGGACGTATTCTATTCTCGTGAGTGAAAACTGATATCGCTATGAATAGCGGAGGTCATGTTTTAGTTGCGTGTACTTCCGTAACTTGTCCGACGTCGTTACACAAGAACTCATATTTTGAGGAGCAGGGTTTTATTCTCAATGAAACGAGCAAGAAATAAATATTTAAATTGAAGCCTATTTTATAAAGGACATTTTATACTCTTTCTGAGAATAGTAAATTATTGAAGTCAGACGGTGCAGTCAGAGTACAGTGAGGTTAAATTAGTATCGAAACGCTATTCAGGTGTTGGTTTATCAAATGACCACACTGGGATACCTTGTCAATTTAAAATTGAAAGTTTTTCGGTATAAACTTTTCATTGATAATTTTTGCACAGTGATATAAACTTGTACAATAAACAACCGATTAAATTTGAGTTTCAAAAGATTTTTATCAGCAGTTAGCTTCTCATAAAACTTTTCATTTAACCTTAAAACAATATGGATGAAGGTACTTTTATTTTATTCTTTTGTGCGATGAATATAACAAGTGTAGGTATTGATAATAATAACCGTTCATGCAATTAAAATTATTTTTTCATAAACCATTCAACCTTTCAGTAGTTATTTGACACATAATCCAATTTTTCCGCAGTGCCTTTTGCGGGCCAGCTTTCGAAAACACCCTGTTCCATTGGTGGCGACCAGGTTAACAAGGAAATAATCCAATGTTATGAAAGGAAATATAAATTACTCAAATTAGAATAGGGGTAGCAATTACTTGTCCTGTTTAACTTTTGTCGTATTGTGAGATTTTTTCAGGTGAATTCAATTCAATAGCTCCCCTTGCTTTGATGTGTAATATTTCCCATATCTACTAAATTTATCCGTTCTATATTCAAAGCATTACTTATATATTTATTCGATGATTGGTATGGGCGTATAACATTGCTCTCAGAAATGTTTTTGAAATGTTGACAGTGGGTTTGAAATTGCATAAATTCCATGCCACGTCGCATCTCTGATGGTATTACAGTCTCCGGCATGTTTATTGCGCTTGAGAGGAAATCGTCGAGATGGAGCGATGGGAAGAATATACGAGCCCGAAGTGATGTTTTCACCTGGAGCGCGTTCTTCAAGATCACCAAGCAATGGAGAAAGATCCATCCACTCGATATCTTTTGAATAGCCGGCGTGAGATGAGATTCCCTAATCCAGAAAAGCTCTCACTCTATGTCGAAGGGTCATTTTGAAGTGAGGGAGCGGAGTGGTACCGAATCAATTTGGAGATAGAAAATGTATTCCCCTTCATTCTTAACTTTATTTGGGCTGGGTGGAAATCCCAATGAAAATCTTTAGTTAGATTTACGATGAAATTTTTCGAGAGAAACTCCCAGATAAAGTTAGTTAAGATGAAAATAACTAAGGAAACATATACTTTTATGAAATGAATAATTTTCTTTATTGCTATTGGCAGATCATATTGACTTGTTAATTGTAAGTGAAATCAGCACCTTGCACTTCCTTTAATGTGAAAAATATACACCACTAGATTAATATTTTTTTCTGCATTTCTGGAAAACTAGTACCTTATAACTTATTTTTTAAATAGTTCTGCCTCCTAAGAAACTCTCTGAAAAAAGTATTTTGAATCTAATAAGTAATGGAAGGTATGTTGAAAAGTTACTAGTAGGTCACTTTTTAGACGTTTTTTACGAGGAAAAAGACATTCAACACCATTGAAAAGTGAACTTCTTACAGGGCCTCACATTTAAAGAAGTTTTGCATTATTTATCATTTTTCTATGGAATTGAACGTTTTCCCTTAAGTTTTCCAAATCCTACTTTAGTTCCTTCAAGCGGAAAAACTAAGGACTACCGGAGTAATTGGAAATGAATATCTGACAAAAGAGACCTGAGTAAAAGAAGATTTGTCGGCTTTTTGCCTCGTTTTCATAGTTCTGTTACAGTTTATGGTTGTAATTTTAATATCCTTATGGTATATCTATAGATAGTTGATGAGAATATAATCAAAAAGCTCATGTTATTTTACGGAAACTTTTAGGAAAAGATAAAATGGAGTTACTTGTTTATAGAATTATGATTGTTTTATATTAATAGTTTGGAAGTGATGCAATTTTCTCTTGCTTGTTAACTTATTTTTAGGCTTAAATAAATTTTTCTTTCCACCGTTTTACTAAACCAATCTCATTTTAGGGGAAGTGAGGTCTTAGTGAAGAGGATGGCGCGATTAGATTGTCTCTTGTCTAAGAAATGGAACTATTTCATGTCCTAAGTATTTATTTTTCTTGCTTACTTACAATCTTCAATTTGGCAATAACAGTGGAAAAACACTATTTTTGCGTGTTAGTGCGCTGAGTATTATGTTTAAACCAATTATGCTCCTAGTTTCTGAGTTTATTGAGAAAAAGTGTCTATTTGCAATAGTATGTTTGCAAGGAATAATAATTTTTATTATATCAAACATTTGTGTATTAAATTGCTGATAATTGTCGATTTTGGATACAAGAGAAAAAAGTTTGTTATGCAGTTCTCAATACTCTTAGCGAGATATTGGAACTATACGATCCCTATCTCTCCATAAGATTTCATTCTTTAGCCTGTTAAATATTTTTTTGCTTCTGAGTCTGCTCTTTATTCTTAGTATTTCATGGTTTCTCTTTTTTTATAATATGCTGGCCTCTTTTTATGATACCTACGAGTTTGCAATCCTCTCGACGTTTAATCTTTTCAACTTCTATCTCTATGTTGGCTTCTCACCTTGAAATATTTCGGAGTGCATTAATGAAGTGACCTGAAAAAAGATGGGACTCATTTTACGCTCATATTTATTTTTCTGTTCCTAGCTACTATGCGCAAACCTTCACTTCGGTGCGAAAACACCCATCGAGTTTCCACATGCCCCCAGACGCGTAAATATCGAATCCCCCGGAAGTGACCTCAGTCAGGGCCGTGCGGGAGGAAGTTGCGGATGCGACCTGGTGAGCCCCGCTGACGGCGGTGCGGCTCAAAAGCGCTAAGCCTCCCATCTTCTCCCGTCCAGTTACCCGCACTCCCGTCGCCCGCGAGCTCACACACATACAGACATGCATAGATATATATATATCCACTCAGCAAGTCGAGGGTACATCTCAGCGCGCCTACATATTCCCGTCCTTCCTATCCGGAGTCTTCCGGCTTCCTGCGTCTCCACTGAAATCCACCCGGAGGCCGCTTTTCCGGGCGCGGGAGAGCCTCCATCCCGGACAGGGGGGCGTTCGGCGACGATCTGGGACGATTTAAAGCTGCGGCAGCGGGTGCAATCTCCACGCGGCACAAGTTTGTCCCGCGCCCTCTCTCCCTCTCTCACCCTCTTCCCGACCCAAGCCAGCCAACCTACCCACCCCTTGTTCCACCCGCTCCTGTCTTCCTACCGTCCTACCCACTCCGTCCCGTTCAATTCCATTCTCCAACCTCCGAACGGGCTTACTTAAATCGCCTCTGCCGCTCGTCCTCCACCCCCCGCGTCCGTATAGGTGGTGATTCTTTAGCCCTCTCTTCTTCTAAGAATGGAAGAGGCCCTCCAAACGGTATGAGGGAACGCAGAGAGTATCTTGATTTAAGAATAGAATTAGTTTAGTTCTGAGTGGCTACATAGTGATCCACATTTAGTTGACAGTTTGGGCTTCATGTAGAACACATTATCAATTTACTCTCTGTGTGCTCACCTCAAGGTTAACCTACATAAAGCAACACATAGCTCAATTTGAATAGATTAATACATGGAATGTCATTTGCACATTGAAAGACTCCTACTTATTTTCTACTGCTATAGGAAACAACTTACTTCTGGTCTTACGGAGAAAACGAATTAAAAAAGAAAATTAATCTCCATAAGACCCAACACTGTCAGCTGTGTGTAGGACGGGCTATAGAAATAATAATTTTGGGAGTAAAAATGATCTTTAAACCTTTCACTCAGTAGATCATTGTAAAATCATTTCTGACCTTATTAGACTTGAGCTTATTTGAGATAGAGTGTCCTCAAAGGGTCGAGTGAAATGAAAATAGAACTTGGCCATTTAAGGTAACTTATGTATTTGAAAGGCCATTGTACAAGAGGAACTTAAGTGTACAATCTGAGGTAAGTGTGGATGGGTATTGTGCATTACGCCGTGTAAAATGGTGGAATAATTGAATACTTGCGCAAGTTCATAATAGACGGATGAGAAAGTACTCTCTGCTCTAACTTTGTGCCCGCATTCTCGCAAAATGCATTCTTCAAATTTTACAATCAAGTGAAAAAACGACCTTAACAGAAGATAGCGAATGCGCTTGTTCACGCATTCCTCGCGCTAATGCAAGACGTTTGCATTGGCTGTATCGCAAGTATTGTTATCGGTAGGGGAATACTCATCAAATATTAATTTACAATATGACCTTCCAGGTGGATTAACATAGTAGCTGAAAATATGATAGGAAACCTTACGCTCGAAGTCCCACACATAACGGAATTAAACGTAAAAAACTCCAGCTTGCTTGCTCTGTGTGACACAGTTTGTTTTCTTCTTTATTACTTTGCTCTAACTCGCCATGTTTACGAAATCTGACGGAAATCTGCGAATGACAAATATATGGGTGGTCATGAATTTACGCTCACAATCTGGATGATAGGTTATATTTCTGACGCTTATCCGGGTCAAATTGTTTTTCTTCCAAAATTATTGTGCAGTATTTTATTAAATTTGCCCGAACTTTATTCAAATTCTTACTGGTACTATTATTTAATTACATTTATAAAATAAAAAAAACAATGCCCACGATACTACCGGCTTGAACAAAAAGTTCCATTATTTTTAGTTCTCTGCGATGTTGAGGTTCACTGAAATATATCGCTATACCATTGAGCACATTGAGACGACAATTCTAGCCTCTCGGTTCTTATGAATGCTAAGAAAGTATGTTTAGATAATTTTTCCAAAGATTTTTTCATAGTCCTGCTCGATTAGTTGGATTAATTTTTGGTACCTATTAACGACCGCGGGATACCGCATTGATTTCAATGAGCTCACAAAGACTCTTCTCCAACTAACTCTACTCAAACTAACGCCTCTAGTATCTACTCATTCTCGCTCACCATTTATGTACCATCTCTCCGACTAGGCGTTCGCGGCTTCCCGAATTTTCCCCCGTCCCGGAATTTTCCCCCGTCAACCTCCCCCTCATATTGCACAGCCATCCATTCCGAGGGGGAGAGGTTAAAAAAAATGAACTGCTCAGCGCGTGCCCGCACTCGCGTCGTGTGCCCAACCAACCCTTTGCCTTCCTGAGAGGGAGAGAGTCCACTTCTTCGTTAATCTTCGTCCGAGCACCCTTCTCCTTTACCCGTCCACCTCCTCCCCCGACATCCTTGGAGAATCTCCCAAGATATACCTTCCCCATCCCCTGCGCCGACAAACTCTTCCACCTTCACCCTCTTGACTCCTGGAATCCCACGCAGCGGCGGCCGTAACTCAGGGAGACCAACCACCTCCTCGGTGCACTCACTCCTGCGTCGTCTTCTTTGCCTTCCGAGCCAGCAGCCTCCCTCCACCTCATCCTCTCCTCTTCCTGAGGCTCTAACTCCCTTAAAACCTCCAACCTCACGACCCCTCCGCCCTCCTCGCCCTTCTCTCACTCCAACTTACAACTTCCACCAATCCCGACACCCCTTCTCTTACGCATCTTCTGCCTTTCCAACCTGCCTGCTACAACCTTACTTATTGACCTCCGTCAGCAAAAAAGGCATGTAATGTGGGTTGAGTATCACATATTTTCCCAGCATTTAGCCTCATTATAAATATGACTATCTAGATACGAGGAAAAATATAAGCCGCTTACATCATAGTTTTCGAAATATTTTGAAATACAAATAAATAAAATGGAAGAAATATTTCAAAATAGATAGACTTAATTCAAAGATGAGAAGTATCAAATCTATTCATCTTTTCAGAAATTTAAAAAAGAGTAGTGTCAAAGTTTTCTCAACTACTCATTTTTTTAAATCAATCCATTTTTGCCGCAGTGATTTTTACAGAATCGCGCATTTCTAGCGTATGGGATGAAACACGTGCGTCAAGTTAAATTTTCTCTTAATGCATTCATATTTAGTTAATCATTGAAGATTGCCGCAATTTAGAGCAATACTTTTGTGTCGTGAGAATTAAAATATTTACTTCACTCTTTTTACTGTTTCTTTAGTTTAAAAGTAAAACTTGGATATGGTATGTGTATAGTTTTGCTGATTTAGGCAAAAACTTATCAGTTGATGTCTTGTTAACTTCTTTTAATCCTTCATCAACAGTACAAAAGCAATATCACTCACTTATCTGTTTACTGAGTAATCATAAAAGAAACATTTGCCATATGGCAACCAGCACCAATAGCTTCTGTATCTAACGTCTCCCTTTTTATTATTTTTCAATTTAATTAACCAGTCTCTTACTCATAACCACCCACCTCTCCTTTTTTTCAATCTAATTAAATTGGCTCCAGATACCTAGAATTTCTTCTTAGCATAGTTCCATCTTCTCTTCTTACCCAATAGCTTTGGGGGGTATCAGCTTGGCTGACCAACTCACATTTATCCCTTTCTCATCTACTCCATCTTTTTGGCTGCCGTAAGAAATATGAAAAATTCCTTTTTAAAACTTTTCCATACCGAACCTGAAAGGTCATGCATGGGTTCTGGACCTGTAACCGACTGTGCCATGTTTAGTTTTGCTGATTTAAGCAAAGATTTATCAGTTGGTGTCTTGTTTATTTCTTTCAATCCTTCATCAACAGTGCAAAAGCAATGTCACTCACTAGTCTATGATTTAACACTTTCCCGGCGAATAACATTTGTGTAAATTTCTCGGGCTCGCCACCGGGTAAGATATTCATAGGCAGCCGACGTTTCGGGTTCCGACTCGTTACCCATTCTCAAGGCTACTCACTAGTCTGTTTACTGAGTAACCGTAAAATAAACATCTGCTACATGGCAACCAACACCAATAACTTATATATCTAACAGTCTGTATTATGTGGGGAAAAGTCTCGCTCAAACCACGCTATCCGTCCTCCGGCGCCATAACCCATATCAAACACTCCTGCCCTCCCATTCCTCCGCCCAACCTTCCCTCTCTCTCACTTTCTCTCTCTCTCTCCCTCTCTCTCCCTCTGCCCCTCTCTCTACCCCTCTTTGCTCCTCGGATTCCAACTCGTACTTTCAAACTTAAGGCTCACGACACTACCTCCCCCACCCCTTCCTTACTCTCCCTCTCTGCCTGCCCACACTCCCCTCTGCCCTTTTTTTCAGTTGGACCCATTCGAAGGCCTCTCATGTAAAAGTATGTGGGGGTTGTAACGCGTGGAGAACGAGTTAAGGAGAAGGTAAAATGACAATTACAGTTATTAAAGTGACTCAAAATGGTTTGAGATTACGGAGAGTGTTTTTCTCCTTTCTCCATCTCTTCAAGCTCACCATAAACTTTTAATGCCTCAAGACCTTTAAAAATACACAATTACTCTGTATCAAGGACGTAAAAAGTATTGGAAAACTTACGTGATGGTTAAGATCCATTGGCGTTGTGGCCAATTATTATTATTCTTTGCCTATACGCTTATTAAGCGATAACAGTAAATTGCCGTAAAATTGGCTCGAGAGACTGGCAAAGGATCCCGATAGAGGTATTTATGCGATCGACTTTCATGCGTCTGCATGTTAACGATATTCTTTCTCATACGCTTAATGCCCCGTCGCTGATTAAGTGAAACGACTACTCACCTGCGAAATTCACTTTAAAATTGTTAAGCAATATCATTTAACAACACGTTCGAATAATCAATTAAGCCTGAGCTTTACAGATTGTTCAAAATGCGGAACACTGGAAAGTATTTTTAGTAGGCAATAAACGTGAATTAGTTCCATAACAAGAAAGGAAAATTTGGTTTTAGCATTTTAAGATTGATGTCATAAAATGGTTATGATTAACTATTCTTCTGTAGTAAAGTCTAGGACAGATTTGTAACACATCTTATTACATATGTACATTTACATAAATGAAAAATATTTTTTGTGAAAATATGAAATTTTAAGAATGTGTGCAACCCTATGCTTTAAAGGTACGTGAAGATCGGTGAAGACCGCCAGGTAGCCTGTAGAAAGCCTTCATCGCTCTCGCCGAATTTCCGGCGAAGACTTGCGCGGCGAGGTAGAGAGGAAAAAAGTTGTGGTGAGGAGGGTGAGGGGAATGAAATGATGGAAAAACAGGGAGGTAAGGATATAGTCTGGGGCAGGTGAACTGATCTACTTCCCGAGAATGACACGAGGCACACACATGCTAGGCTGGTAGGCAAGTGGTTATAATCACCCATCGCTATGACAATACCTAGGACCCGATCTTCATATACCGCGGTGAAATGAGTCGAAATGGGATGGTTTCAAAATTCAGTCATCACTTTTCTCGAGTCATTTATTTTGGAAGCAATTAGTGAGTGATTAATGACTGGCCATCTACAATGAAGAACCCTTCTCCTCCGTTCTGCGTCATGTTGAAAGTTCCGCGGCCCATGTCCCATGAATCGCCTATTGCGCAGCGCCAGGAACTTGTGCAAGTACCGTGTACCGAATTCATACTCGGGCATAATGCATCACATCCCAGCTTCCATCCCTCACTGGCATCCATCCCAGACATTTTACCCTCTCGGGAAAGTTGAATAAACGAACCCTTTTTGCCCCTTCTAACCCACCCCGTTACATTTCCTGACTTTTTTTCGCGTTATGATGGGAGAGGGAAGGGAGTATGTAGTTTCTCCCTTGCGAATGCCATCTCAAAGGGTAAGGATATGGGGTTTGAATGGGGTAAAGAGCACGGGTCGACGCCTGCCGGCCACTTCCTCCGCCTTCCGTAACCATTTGCTTAATAATTTTTCGTGGGATGAATTTTTTATATCCCCTCACTCTTTCCATCCCTCAAATGCAGTTTGCCCCTTTTCTTCTCTTCTCTCCCTCTCTCCTTGCTTCTTTCACCTTCTATTCCTCATTTGAAGCCTCGTGCCTCATCAACGTCCATTTCGTGAGGAAAGCGTGCGGTGAAAAATAAACGGAGTGAATGCCACGTGGAATCTGCCGTGCCACGGTTCGGAAGGGTCCTTCTCGCGCGCGCGCTACTCCAAAGGCAGGAATGTGAACAACTACCCTCCCGATGGTCATTAGGCAGTCATTGAACCGCGCTGCTTTTATGTTGACTCTCCGAAAATTCGTGATAAGAGCTCCAAGGGATCGTTATCTCTCCAATTAAGGGTACGTACGTATTTCATTATTTGACATCTTCCTTCGCCGTCTTACTGGTGATTACGTCTTTTTACGGTTACCGGAATTTCTATTTCTCGTTCGTATTATTCCTTTGCCTGTGTAATTTTATTCTCGTATTTCTCATAATTTCGAAGCGTAACACTTTCACTCACTTCGTCGCTGAATTTCAATGGAACTTGACTATCTTATTATACATACTGGAGTCTCTGATCAGTGGAGAGCTGTGCGTGAATCGCAAATGTTCGTCAAACTTATATTTAATTCTATTTTATGAAATAGTTTAATGCAATGGGATTTCTTGCGTAATAATCGATAAATACATTACTAAGATGCATTTTTCAAACTTTGTTGATGGCAAAAAATCCCCATAAACCCACGGAAGGTAATGAATTGCATTAATCAACCTGCTCGAAGAAACACTTGCTTATGCTTTAAAATAAATAGTCATAAAATGGAAAATAAATCTATAAAATGGAAAATAAATCTTTATGGAATGATGTCAACGTCCTTAATCAATCCGCCGTAAAACAACATCTAAATAAAAATGCTGAAGTATTTTTGCTATGTTCTCAATGATGTTTCATTAATATAGACGAAATAAAAGGCATCGTGTACATATACATGATTCGGTAGTTAGGTGCAAAGAATCAGATGTACGCCCATGAATGGCAACCGAGCTCCACTAAACGTTCTCGACTGACAAATGGCGCGGGAGTATGTATATTTCAGCATTTATGTATCACGAGGGAATTTGCATGGTTATTACGTAAACCCCTCCAACCTCACCTGCAATTTTTCACACAATCCTTGACATTTAGATGTTATATATTGATTACTATGTCTGCATATGCTATATTCTTTAAAAAACCTTAAATTTCCATTCATTTATTTATTCTATTCAATACTTTTTGGCTTATTAGCCATAGTGGTAGTCTGTTTCTGTAGCTATTCAACGAGTAGTCCATAATGGGAAACAATTGATTCACTCTCGTCTAATGTGGCTGTCATGGCGGAAATTGTATTGTGACTTTATTCATTGAGCTTCGCGCGTCCAGTATCAACGCCATCGCTCCAAACTCTTCACGTAAAAAAAATAATACTTTCATTCGCATAAGGAATACAATGTCGTCTCATCAGCGGACGCTAACCTTGCGGAAGATAAGAGCCCCGTGACCTCTCTAAAGACCCTCCAGTTACTTGCAGTCGCGTGAAAAAAAGGAAGGATGTGCAGCTTTCATTAATTTTTCTTTATTTTTTTTCGTCTCTCACGCGTCTGCTCGGGCGCTCACTGCGAGAGGAAATGACTTCGGTGAAATGGACGATTTCACGGTTAATTTAATTCCTCTATGCTCCTCACCATCCAACTTCGCGTCTGACGTTACTTTACAGCGCAAAGGAGCGGGTGGGTCTTTTAGCTCAGGGGAACCTAAGGACTAGATTCTCCCGTGCAATTTCGAGTAGTATCTGGATGAATGGTGACTTCCGACGCGTCATGGACAAAATACCTTTCTCATAAGTGTGGTTCATTATAAAACTTACACTAAGGCATGTATTTAAAATAATTGCCAATTTGGGAAGTATGACCAATTGTGGTTGTGAATGGTAGCGAGTACTTTAGAAATTTCGAATTGATTAAGCTAAGCAATTATATTTGAAATAATATTTTCGCTAGGTCATTGCTCCATGAACGGAATGGAAACTGCTAACCATATATTAGCTTTACATTGAATGCACAAAGCATTACAGAATGAGAAAAGTGGATAGCAGTGCAATTGAAACTAACGTAGATACCTTAATTTTGCTCGGAGTCTTTAATACGGAGTTAATTAAAGTTGGTGAAAGGGGAATTTCATTGAAAATACTGGCCTCTGATGAAGAGAATATAAGATAATATATATGAAGATGATGGATGATATATTGCTTAAGGTAACGTCAAAAAAATGGAGACATAAATTTATGCACTTCTGCATTTAGATGAAATGGCACGAAAAATAAATTGTGAGAATTTGAGAAAAAAGGGAGTTGTAAGGCACCAAATCAGAGTACATCAAGGAACAAACAGTTTTTTTACCAATAGCAGTTATGGATAAAAGTTACAATAATAGTTTCCATTGGCTGAAAATGAATGAAACGCAATATTTGTGTATGCTGTATTTTACTTGCGTAAAGCTGGCTCTATGTCTAAAAACATAATTACCGTTCTCTTCAGTGTTTATTAGCAAAGATTATGGTTGGCATTGTTACTGTAATAAAGTAAATAACGTCCATACTTGTGCAGATATTTTCCAACCAATGTACATGTAGGAAAGTTAAAGGAAGATAAATTTGACTGAACTCAGCTCTCGTACTTGCGCTATTTCTTGAATATTATTCACATCGCTTGACGTATTTTCTGAAGAAGTATGTTCGCTGAAAAAGCCATTCAAGAAGGTGGCGCATTTTTCGGTATTGAGGCTTTTTTGACGTATATTTCGGTTTAATTTCGATATTAATAAATAAAAGAAATTGCATTGTTGGAAACAGTTCTTGTCGGTTTTATAAGGAATCGGGCTTAACTTTACGAAGTGAATTGTACCCGAAAATCCAAAACTCGTTAATAATGGTTGTCCAAGTCGGTTTCTGTGTCTCCAGTTACTACCCTTCGATGTATTTGTCCTCAGCTCGCCCGAACTTAGTTCCAGTTTTCGGACCACCTTCTCTCTTTCTCTCTCTCTCTCGCCTTCTCCCTACCTCTCTCTCCCTCTCTCCCCCTCCCTCTCTCTCAGTCTCTGCCAAACTAATGACAAAGCCTTGCGGCTGCTTGCAACTCCAACTAGTTCACTGCACTCAGCTCATTTCCCGTTCCCCATTCAGCAAACCAATTTTCACTTACCTGCTTTGTTGCATTCAAAGGTTTTTAATTCTTGTTTTGTAGTACTTTTGTATGTCGTGTTCAATTCGGCGACCATAAAATTAAATAATTACAAATTCGTATATATATGGTTGTTTATATTTTATTGGAAAATGTTTGCTCTTCAGTTCTCATCTTTTCATTGTGTAAACTTCGGAATTTAGTTGTATTGATTCAGTCTTTTCATTCGTTCAAACCATTATATATGTATCATATTCTTTACATGTAATATCTGGGTCCGGAAGTTGAAAAGAAAAGTGAATTAAGATTCCTCGTCTGCCTTGATAATCAAAGACGGTTTAGTGCATCTCGAACTCATTAAAAGGTTTGATTCCCTTGAATTCATTCATTGAGTTTGATGTTTTGTCACCGATTTACTAGTACAATAGTCCTTGCCATGTAGTAGCCCTCTCGTGTCTCATCACATGTTTAAACCGTGCACCTGACTCCTCTTTTAAAAATAATTTTTAGATAAAATATTTCTTAAAAGCTCAGAGTTAAAATTTTCATGTACATTTCATAATTACTGCTCTTACTACCGTTGCTTCTATTCTCAAAAAATGCACTTTTCTTGCCAAGCGGTATTCATGTACCGTAAGTTAAACAAATAATCCCCCGATGGTCCGCTATAAACAGAGAAAATATTAATGTTCGAGTGTGACCCAGTATCAACAGTTGAAATATAATATTTTTCAAAATGCACCTGGTGCAGATAATATAAGTATTATTAAAGTTTATAAGCATACAGCAACTTAGAGGAAACTGAATGGAGGCCAGTTTCCCCGGTCTTAGAGCAGTAAATATTTAGCCTGGACTGGAAGAAGGTGTCAAGTGTGTGTATACAACTTTACGTAGGTAAGTTAATTTAGGTATTTAAAGAATTTATTGGCATTTATTTTGATGATAAGCTTATACATTTAGGACCAAAGTAAAAATCGTCAATTTAACTAACTATCATATCTCGATACTTCTCCATTCTGAATTATCGCTTATGTTTCCTTGAATCTATTTCAAACTGTATCAAATTTTAATCCTTCCGAGAGCTAAATCAACTATATTGCGCGGGATTCCGGCAGAATTGCTTAAACTGTGTTATAGAAAGTAGCTACAGTTTATTTTTTGTGACGTAAGACAAATCTTCCAGGAGGCAATATTGGCCGTCATTCCACATCCCACTCCTTAACTCGGTTCTCTTTTTTTATCCTTTTACCATCTCCATGTTCCTCCGCTCCTTCATCCAATATCCCACGTCTTCTCCGAGTTTCTTTCCCGTCCACGTTATTACATTATCCCTCGGCCCTTGTCCTCTCCAACTAAATCATCCTCCATCTCTCTCCCGCCGCACAATCTTTCTCCTCGCCGTCCCTCCTCCTTATCTCCACCCGACCACTCATCCTCCACTTTCTTCGGAGGAGGAAACCTTTTTCGCGTTATAAAATCCAGTGGCTGAAGTGAGAGATAGAGGGAGAAGGAGAGAGGGGAGTAAGGGAAGACTTCTTGATCCTTTCTTTTCTACCGCTGACCATTGGTTGGATTTATAAGGGAGGAGGAGGGATTCGGAGAACTGGACGGGGTGTGGTGTGTGGGTGAGGTGAGCGGTTTTTGAGGGAGGGCGCTGTTGGGGGGCGAGGGGGAACAGAGGGGGTTAGGCCTGGGAGGAGAAGCCTGGAGCCTACCTCCAACCCCCAACTAACACCGAAAATAAGTCGCCTCGCCCACTTTATTCCTTGGGTTTTAAGCACTTTGCGTTCCTGGGCGGCCTTAGCGGGGAAACTAATTGGAACGGTACCTTCCCCATGGAACTTACTCGATTTCCCCATGTCACTGACCGATGTAACTCTCCCCGGCTCGAAACTTCCACCCCACATAAGTCTTCCCACCTTCTGAGCCCAGCCCGCTCGAGTCTTCGTCCGTACCCCCTGCCACACGCCACCCACCCCTTCCCTCCCCCTCCTTCTCCTCTGGAATCCTCACTTCTCCATCACTCACCTCTCCTCTTCCCCCCTCTCTCTCTGTGCTGTCTCCCCTCTTCACCGTTCTGGATCCCTTCCCTTACCTCTCCTGTTCTTCCTTAGACTTAGCCCCCTTTAAACCTCCCATAGTCTCACATCGTCCGCCTATTGCCCCGAGATGTTCGAATTTGTGAACCGTTTAGCGTAGCTATATGTTGAGTATACTTTCTTAAACTTTTTTAACCGTATTTCGAAAGGTACTATGTATTCTGTCTCATAGATATATAAATTGTAATTCTAAAAGAAAAACTTTGCTTGAGATTTTTGAATATCATAACTCTTAACTTGGCTTTTACCTTGACTTACTTTGCCTTATACTTTAACTTGGCTTGGGTACCTTTTGTTTTACCGCAAAACTTCGGAAAATCTGCTATGCGTATGAAAAGATAGAGTTATCACAGAATTAGGGAATTGAGTTGTTGAGGCTGCATTTGGCTTCTCACCTCTAGGCCTGGGGTTTGAATCTCGGCAGGTCCTGATATTTTTCATTAGAAGCGAGATTCCTAATAGTGCACTTGATTGTGAGCACTTGTTGCTCAGTACGTCAAACGGCGTCTTTCGTTATCAAAAGGCTTTTTGTGGGATCAGATTTCCCCTCCCTGATCCAATTTCCCAATTGTTTCTTACCCCCTTACCAGTTTATGCCACTGTCCTTATTGGCACTAATTACCTCAGTTGTTGGTCGCCTACTTTTTCAACCTATTATGTGATCTGCGATATGCAGTTTTACATCGCATGTAAACATGATATTTAATTCTGTACCATATCCGTTATAGAATGAAGGTGCACGATTGCTCGGTGCAAATGTATTTATTCAGTTATCACACTGATCATGGTGACGATCTCAATGCATTGAGTCTTAACAGTGGTATCCAAAAAGAGCACATTTCTTATCGATCGACCGTTAATCACCATGGTATATGCATGAAAATCTCTATAATTATCATTTCACATTCGCGAATCATAAGTTTGTGATGTCTTGGATAAAAATGATTTGTCGATTAGTTGTTCTATAATGTTCCATAATCAATTTTTTGCTAATCTCCACATTTATACTCTTTTCTTAAATAGTGTCATTTGTACGATGGTCTAAGATCTCTTAATTTTATCTTTTATCGATTCGTCCAAAAAACCTTGGAATTTTCATAATTTTCTCATGGAAAGAATTAGTAATTGAATTATCACTGGGCTATAGTGGTCTCGCGTAATTACGAATTCAGACCTGGTATTTTAGGGATGAATTATTGTGGTAATTCAACGGGTAAACCGTCTCACTTTTATTACTCTGCCGCCTTCCAAGTGCTGTCATCCAAATACCTAAAATAGATGCTGCCTTTTCAATTGAATTCACCCAAAAGAGCACCACTCATATTATTACGTATGTGTACTGGACACATTTTATGTGTGTACTACCGTCTGTTTACAGTGATAATTCCTCCAGTTTTAGACAACTGATACTTATTCTCATTTCACAATTGGAATGCGTAATGATAGATTTACACTCGAAATTTTAATAAACCTTTTATATTGTGCGCAAAAATTTTAAAATGTGAATTTTTAAGTATTTCCGGCATTTTTTATCTACCTCAGAGTCAATTATTAGCGGATGTAACATTTACACATAATATAAAAGTCCTTTTTCTCTGCTAAAAATGTTGCATGCGTATAAACTACTGGAAAATATGTTTTTGTGAATTATACTGAACTTAATTGAGCGAAGTAATTTCGGTGTAAAATTGGAGGTAAGTTTCAAATTCGCCTTTTTCTCTTCGAATGCTAAGAAACGTGAAGTTGCAGACCATGACGCTGAGGTAAGTAAGAAATATGTTATGTGTCACAGTCAAAGGGGAGATAAGAGAACAGGAGACGTGGCCAGACATTTATTAATCCCTCTTGCGATTCAAAGGCAACGGAAATGAAACCTTCACGAGAAATTCAGAATATCCGACTCTTGATGTCGCACTTTATCAGCGGCATTCCATTCTGTAATTCAATATTTATTTGTATTTTGAGTACAATGTTCTTTCCTTAATACTTCCATTGAATTCGGTATTTAGTCAGTGTACCGGAGCAGATGACCCCTCACATTTTAGCTGTATCATTTTAAATCACTTACATTTCTTCTTTGACGGGTGCAACCTGGCAACCTTTTGGATCTCTTTACTACTTTTCTGTCACCTCTCAACTCCTACGCTTTCAAGCCCCCATTTTTTCACCTCCAAAACCGCCTCCGAAACATTTTACTAAATCCTTGGCGTGATCTACTGCAAGGAAATCGGATTGTTTCTGCATTTGCATTGGTAAATGTTTATCTTAAACAAGAAGGCGCTTCCATTTTATCGCATATTCTTATTTTGAAAAGGAGATATTGAAAAATTGAATATCGTTAAAGAATCGTCATGTGTGTCATAAATGAAAATTCGGGTAACATTAGCGATAGAATATCAATCTTTATTTGCTTTCCACTGTTACTCTGAAGGATCACGGGTTTTTCTTATGATTCATCCTTTGTGAAAAACTCATTCAATATTCTTAATATGAATGCGTCATCTGTAGATTGTCACTCATATGAAATTTCAGGTAGTCATTTATATGAATCACACATGTAAAATGTGGCGTTTGCGCAATTTGAGTTGCATTCGCTGTGAATAAAAGACCGCTCTGATTTGCCGCGTTTAGTCATGGTAATAAAAAATATGGGATCTCCATTCTAATAAGCTAAAATGTATATAAAATGTTTATAAAAACCTTGCAGGTTCTCATAAACACTTTATGAGAACCTGGAACCTTTGTGAAAAACCTTCCAGAAGTGGAGTTTAACCCGAATCAAGAGTCCACTGATTGTTCTTAATTCTAATGCAGAGTTTAAGCTACCATACAAAATCACTTGTTTTTTATTTTTACTCTCAGATATTTCATTAATTTCCTCGAAAGTTCTATTTGCTTAAATCATTACTTCTCAGAGCTCAATACTCTTATTTTCTCTGCATAATAATTCAGTGATACAATTTTAGTCTTTTCAAAGGAAAATATAGATATAAGTTGAAGGTTTTGAATTTACGGTTCGAGATTCAATGCAGTTTCTATAGCTTATGGATTTTATGCCAAAATTGGCTTTGCAAGATTTTGGCATCAGATTTTGACTAACATATGTCTATTTCTGTGAAATGTTTGAAAAATGAAATGAGTTCTTGTCATGTTGGATCCTCATTACATTCTCTAATGCACTTTATAAATTTTTAATGCCTTTTTAATTCATTGGCGTGTTGGAAATAGCTCTGAATTCCCTTAATACACCGATAATCTTAATTATATTAAAGTAAAAATTTCAAATTCAGTGACGGTAACGGTTTGCATTCAATAAACTACCAACTAAAATCATATGAAAATATTATTGTATTGTCAGTGTCTTCTTCATTAACTTTGGCTTTCGCCAACGAACATACTTTCGTACACAGCTCGCAATTCGCTTTGAAATTTGGCAATTTCAAAGAATTTTTCTATTGCCGTTCGACCTAGAAAGTTGAATCCCTATAAGTAGCCTTTTCCATAACGCCCCGTCCTTAAAAAACTTTATACTTAGCTAGTTTTATATTCATGCCTCGCTTCATACGCTTTAACCTATCCGTAAGACTCTTAATATTCCTCCTCTTTGGAGTCTTTTCTAACAATTTCACCCATGGCTTAAGCTATATTATTTTACATACACCTATTTTACACCTATAAGCTACCTTATTCTCTAACCACATTCACTCTAATTCTATACATTTTTTCTTAATTTAACTCTCTTCATTTCTCTCAAAAAACTGTTCTCTGGCGAATCCAACGAAGCTCACTTATTTCATACAAGTCAATTACTGGCTTCCAATCGACATTCTTTCAACAACCACTCATTCCTAAGCCTATCCATCTTACTTTTCTCGCAATCTCTTGTCAGATACCCCATTCCTACTGCATTTATTCGACTCTAATGATTATTCTGACATGTTCAGGCGCAGCAGCCATATAGTAATGTTGGGAGAAAGACATTTTTGTAACCTTTCGGTTTTCACTGCCTTGTCGTAGTCGTGAGGATTATATCATTATTTAAGTCAGAAGGTTTTCCTAGAATCATGTATGTTGAGTAGTTTGCTCAAATGCGTTATAATAACGTTTGTATCGGCGTCTATCTGACAGTTAAAAATAGTAATTTAAGAATTTTCCGTCCGAAAGAAAGCACATTGCTACGCTTTATATCTTTTTGCAACCTGTAGTACTTACGGGGACGAAATTTCGTTCCTTACTCTCCGAAGGCAACGCGTTTTTTTCTGTGCTCCTTTTCATCTAATATTTCTCCATTTTTTGCCAAAAAGGGAAACTCGAATGCAGTCTTTGCACGAATCTCTCCATCTTCATCTCTCTTTAGCGCTTTCTTCCTGGACACTTTCTCCCCTGTACTATTCAATTCAGGCATTGCCCTTACCGACGGGGAAAGGCAACGAATGATATCCGGTTTTTCCTCCACCCTCTTTTAGGAAAATCTAAATGGTTTTTGGGGCGAGCCAAAAAAAGGAAGATGTATATCCTTTCAGTCAGCCCTCGCCGTGAGGGATTAGCAAAGAGGTGGCAACAACACTATTCATCAGCGTTCATAAATTCGATTCGCCCGTTCACGGCGAATCTTGTCAAAAGGATAACAGATGGCATCGCATTAGTCATTACGACGGACGCGAATGATTTGGTTTTTCTTCCCTTCAGTCGCTGGAAAAGGCGTGTAAGATATTATACACTAGCTGTTACTGTGCTGGTTTAGCGACTGGAAACTGAAACTTGGCTCTTTCTCCAAGGGAGAGGTAAAATCTGCATAAAAAGTCGAGATTTAACTATATATCTCACTGGATATAATATTTCAGCTTTACTTCGATCTTATGGCAAATAACATTGAGCATTCGATTTTGTCTGTACGAGTAGAATGTTGGAAAATACCAGCTGAAATTGCTCGAAGACTTTGTTGGTGACTTTTTGACGCTAACCAATAGGATTTTTTGTTAAAATGGGTGGAGTTTCATTTGATGTGTATCATGTGATTGTTAGTGTTATCTTGCCTACCTCACCTGAGTGCGAATGGAATGGAGGTGGTGGAATTATTGAGTTGCACTTTCGTATGAACTATGTGAGGTATATACTACAGTATTCACCTCGTAATTTGCAAAGAAACCAACACTAATGAGGTTCATGTTCTCAACTATTTTATGCGACCATGGTCTGTCCTCAGTTGTGAAAATACCTATAGAACTCGCTGTAGCGTTCTCTCCGCGCTCCTTGCCCGGAAGCAATAAAGAAAGCCTCTGTATCAATGTAAAATGAATTTATGGAGCTTGTAAGTTATCAATCGATTGATGAATAGTTCATTACTTTAAAAATTCGGATTATTGGACGCCATTGTATCTCATGGTGTCGTGTGCCACTCTGTTGGTGACTACCAATATGAAATGATGCGCGGATGCTGTTTCGATAGCGGGATTGTGGGTTTATGGTACAAGTCTCTAATCTTTAAGAAATCATTGGGGACAGCTAATTCCTTCACATCCAAGTGCAAGATTTAAGAATTTAACTTACTGGACATAATCTTTCTGTTTTAGTTTTACTTCACCCACATAGCGAATAACAATGAACATTTGTATTTAGCCCAACTAGCGGAATTTTGGCAATGCCCTCTTAAGTTGGTCAAAGACTTTTTTGTAAATCCCTGTTACTGATCCATAAATTTTGCAAAATGTCCTGAGTTAATTTATCAGAGCTATGCTAACTTACGAAGAAGAGGGATAAGACTCAATTCTTTCTTTTGAAATACAAATGGTATCATTGTAAAGTACTAAAATTATTGATTGACATAGACAAACTCTCTCATCTCTAAAATATATCTCATCATATTATCATTCCTTTCATATCACTTGTTCTGCCACGTTCTGTAAAATTTGACTCAGTAATAATCTATATTTTGATACTGATGTAGTGCACTCATGATTTTGTGTGAAATTTTTCGCTAGCAAGACTGTGATATCTGTTTAGTAAGGGTATATTACATAATAAACTAATATCGGCTCAAGGTTACGGATGATGTTTGTACTCAATCTGAAGTGTCTGGAGTCCACGATCATTACGACGCTGACGATACTCTCATCCATAGCAAAATCTTCAATGTTCATTCGTTGACGTACTAATGATTTTGGTCTTGGAACTATAGTCAAGTGTTAGACTGTGGAAAAATGTAGTTATTCGTTGGATATAGACGAGTAGGGATAGAAAAGGCTTTTCAGTAGTTGGAACTAGGTGCGTCTAGTCATTATCGAATATAACTGTAAAGGAGGCCCCATCGCTATTGGAAGAGTACCCTCATAAGAACTTCCCACCTCAAAACCCATCCCTTATACTGCCCATCCGAATTATACGAAATGGTGGGATGGAATGTGAAAAAAAATGTTGTCGAAAGATCGAGAAGCTCATTTGCTGTCATTTTTATTTGCTGGAGACAAGCCATGCTCGTGTGCTCTTTGCCCAGCATCTCAGGCGGAAATATATCTCTCCCAGCCCCGCACTCCTTTTATATGCCTTTGCTGCTGCTGCTGCTACTGCTGCTGTGCTCTCCCATCTGTCCCTCTCGTTTCCACGAGTGAGAGAAAAAGACGATACTTCTTGAAAGGAAAAATCCAAATGGGCAGGCAACTCCGCTGCGGACCCACCAAGCCTGCCATTATGCCCCGCCACTCACTCCTTTCTCTCTCGCTCCTCTTGCCCCATTCGAACACATTTTCCCGCCATGCCTCATTCGAACATTTTTTCCCGCCATGCCCCATTCAACCCTCGGAGTCCCACACCCTCCCTCCCGCTCCCTCGCCACTCTAAGCCTCATTCGTAGGCCCGCAGCATTTTCCTCCCTCCCTCTCATCATTTCACCTCATCCATCCCTCCCTTTTCCTTTCCTTCCATCCCCTTAGTATGTTCCAACCCTCCCCATCCAAAAAACACGCCCTCTTCCTCTCCTTCGCTCCCTCTCTTCCTTCCTTCCTTCCCTCCCAGTCGTTTTCGTCTTCCGCCCAACCATCTTTCTCCCCTGTACTCACCACCGCATGCTGCTGCGGACTCTCGAAACTTCTCCCCTCCTCCAGTGTCCTATCCTCTTTTACTTCTTCTCTCTACTCCATCCTATCCCCACAATCCGTTAGTTTCTCATCCCAGTTATAGCGCCATACGTGGTACATGCTGCATTTACCAAACAGCGATTTAACTTGTTGAGCAGGAAGTGTAACTGTATGAGGGGCATGTTCATCAATTTTTTAGGTGTGTATCTTCAATTGTTCGACATGGCCTATATCAGTCCGCTCTAATTGGGCTGAGGATACGAATTTTTGGTATTTTTTATTTATATTATTTTCTGAAGGAAATTTCTTTTTTCCGTTATGTAAGTCTGTAATGGTCATTTTTGCATGTTCCAATTGAGAATCGTCTTATTGGAGGGAAAAGCCAGCTATAATAATTGATATGATTTTCCACCATAATCCTTCCATAGACATCCAAGGTCATTTCAATTATATTTTTTACATATTCAGTCCGTACGCTGTCAAATTGTGTCTGCACAGTCTGATTGTCTGCAGGAAGGGGTAGAGAAAGAGGCGTAATACTTTTGTTTCACCCTGTTTTGTGCTTCGTGTGTACCTACCCCGTCCTTTTTTTAGGCCTAATACGTGCCACAATAAGGTATACAAAAAGTGTAGCGAGCGTTTAAAATATTTCACAATGTTCTCTTTTTTCCTTACTTTTTTATCGCTCGCCGTTATTATGAGGAATTCGTGCCGGAGGCGTGGCGAGCAGTGCCGCTTTCACGCCGCCATCTCTGGGACTTCCGGTGCTACGGCACGGGGCCAGCCCGGAACTGTTCCCCGTTATTAATTTGAGGGGTTAAGGGGGGGCTCATACATTTGCGTTTTATTCCAGTGAAATGCGTTCTACATGACCTCATTAAGAGGAGTTACTATGAAATGCAAAAAGAACGAACAGTTCAAAAAATAATTTCTTGTCTCCTATCCTATCTAATGTTAACTGGATACAGCTTTAATCAAAATTATCCTTTGCTTATTTAATATTTTTGAGGCTTTGGTTGATTACTAATCCGTTTATGAGATATTTATAAAATGAAGGTGCTAGGAAATATAATTTTTTTACAAATATATTAAAGTATTAATTAATTATGCCCTGGACATGGGTGTTTGTGTCTCGTCCGTTGTTACTGTTATCCACCCGGCGTAAATTGGCACATTGTGCTGTATTCGGGATAATGAAGATAAATAAAAAAAAATAAATAAATCATAGCCTTACTTTAATGCCTATTTACTTGAACCAGCGTATAATTTTGCCTTATTATTTACCAATTGAATCAATGGCATTTTCTTAAAATATAACATTATGACTGTTCAGAGGTGATCCGATGACAGTAATTATATTACAATGAGTCAGTACTGATTATTGGATGCTACAATATATGTAAGGTCAAGGTGAATGATGAAATTATCTGACCTCTTTCACAGTTGTACTCTATTAATTCTAATACTCTTCCTTTTAACCCAGAGTATACATCGCGCAGTGATAATTGGATAATAATTTAGGTTAATACTCATCTCTTCCATAAAGTACTCGGTGCACTCATCCATATGGATCCAAAACAATAGTATATTTTTTCAACGAATAGTATTTCTGATGATTGTATTTTACGCTTATGCTTTTAGAGAAGTCATGTTTGAATCGTAATCTCAAGAAATAGTCCCCACTTTCCTGGAACGAATTCATTGGGTTTTTATTTGGTTATGCACCAGAAGAGGGATATACAGTTTTGGCAATTTGGTTATTGGCTATTTCAACTTTAAGCTTTATCTCATCAATTCTCGAACTTTAGGTACTAAAATTCATGTTTCTATCGAGATATTGAAGAAAATATCCAAAGTAGTTAGAGAGAATGAGGTTAAAATTTACTTCTGAAATTGGATGTAATTTAAATATTTGATACACAATCTACTATTCCCAAAGTAGCTATGAAAATAAATAGTAGTAATTTATTTTGTTTAATGTACCACCGTTGTTTAAAAATGAAATGCTTCATTGATTTTGAAGCCGTGCAGTTAAAATATGCATCGCAAATATTCTTTTAAAAAAATATATTTTCGGAACAGTTTCAGTCCTTGACTTTAATGACTTGTGTTTACTTTAGAGTAAATGGACCGAGGTGTATATCAAGCGTGCACCGCTCGGAGTTTCTTAGGAGCATAATTTTCAATTACTCGTCCGCAATCGATGAAACTCTAATTGAAAACGTTCCACGCGCTCTTGGATTGCACTCCGGTGCTCAAACGCTGAAGAAGTGTCGTAATAAAAGCAGGGATTTTATGAAAAGCTCGTCCCCATGCGGAGGAGCAGCGCAAAAGGTCTGGAAAGGCACGGGGTTGGACGAAGAGCGAGAGAAGGCGATTTCTTGCTCGGAGGGAGGGAATTGAGCGTGTGAAAGGAAACGGGCAAGGGAGAGGAATTCGATCGGTAGGAAGCGTAAAATAAGAAAGGGGGCATCTTATTCCTGCTCCCGAGTTTCATTTTACGAGTCCTTAACTCAGATTTATTTAAGGGTCCCCCGGCTGGTCCAGCCTTTCGGCCTGAGGTTCAATCACTCCAAGGAATGTGGCCTGGGAAGGGAGGATATATCCATCCATATCCCCTCCCTTTCTCCCCTAGACCCATCCGTGTTGCCAAATCCAACCCCACTCTGACCCTCCCTCCCAAGCACCCTCTCGAATCCCAGGCTCCACCCCCAATAGTGGACTCCAATGAGGCGGAGCAACTTTGCCCTCTCACCCTACCTTCGACAATTCACCCATCCCCTGCCCCTTGCCACCCCTTAAGGTGATCCCGGTGTAAGATGACCAGTCATTTCATTCATATTCTGTCTCCTGAGAGACAAACTAGTCTGTTATTTCATATAGATCGTCATGTAGTCCGTCCGTCAAATTTCACTGAGTTCGTCCAAGATAATCGAGAAGTTGAAATATTCTGATTCCGCTAAAAAAATTAATGATATTTAGCACTTTTTTACGATCTAGTGATTTAAAATAAGACTACTACTATGAATGTCATGATTTGCTTCCCCGAACTGCATTGAACGTGTAAAGTATTTGGCTGCATTTCTATCGTCTATGCTGTAATTGTGAGCGTTACTATATACGACCCAATCATACCATTATTGTTTTCTCTCAAATTTAAACAGGTATCACTCATTGTTGAGTATAAGAATAGATTAAACGTGCGTAAAAATAGCACAAATTTAAAATAATCCAAATCTTTTTGCTAATAACTATTTTTGGAGCGCATGTAATCAGAGAATGGAATGGTAAAAAATTATGAATGCGTTTCCATTTTGTATTAAAGTGGTTGCCTCAGTAACTTCTGCTATTGAAGTTGTAATGCCTTATAAATAAAGTTGTATTCAGCTCTTATGGCTGGAAAAATGGTTCTTTAATATTCCATTCATCGACCAATAGACGTTCTTTGTAACTTGATTTAATTTTGCATCAGCTTAGTCATGCAGTCAGTTAGAAGCTGGATTATTTTAGAGAGCAAACGAAGAAATGAAATTCATTTGGTTTTTTTTGATACTCGCAATTAGTCACATTGTAACCTCATCAGATCTGAGCAATAGCATTACTAAAGCGTCGGCCCACGATACTGTGGGTTGCCTTGGTGAGGACCATGGGAAGGCTCGGGGTAATGAGTACATTACATAGTGTTGATGTTGGCCTGCATGTAGTCTTTGTGTTCCAGTAGTTATACAACATCCTAGGGGAAAAATCTTCCCCAAATCCTGCTCTGCACTATTAACTACCTGAGCTTTAAAAACTGCAAGTATTTCGGGTCAGTGGGTGTTGAGTGGTAGGTGCTGAGTTGGTGGTTGAGTTAATTTATGCTACTTCGTTCGCAACAATGGGCTTTAAAGTGCAAGTGAGCTATCTCGGCCTCAAACTTTCTGATCATCGGCCCAATAAGATTTTCTTAACATTTCATCAACCCTTTAATGGCCCTATTAGATTTTCTTAACAATTTATCAACCCATTGACTGTAACTTAACTGCCTTGAAATTGAACTAGAAAAAAGAAATGAGACTTACATGATATTTAGATTATATTTTAGTGTGCATGATTTATCAAAGACCCAATTTTATGCTATATTTTGAACAATTTTTGTTCCAATCTCCTTATAATTAAAACTATTTGTGATAGTTTTTACATTAGCCAAACCATCTCATTTACTGTTACACGGCCCATCGAAATGTAATATATAATTAAAAATATATATTTAGTTAAAATATAAGTGGCACTTATATATACTTGTTTCCATCAGCCCCATATATTCCCCCATTATAATTATCGCGTAAATTATGGACCCCCGGGAATGTCTCATCGACACTTGGGTGCCTATATTGATCTGTCTGGGGACCCCTGGACTATTTTATGAATAATAATGCCAAGGATTTAAAAAAAAACCCTCCAGCAACTTTGATAACCAACTGAACAATTTGAAACAAGTCACCTCCAGGCACAGGTCGAACTGGTTTATCTTACCTGTGAAAGAAGTGCTAATAAATTGTATTCAGCCGATAAAAAGTTATCAAACTGAGAGAGCAAAATTATGTCCCCGTTCATCTTCAATATTATTTGTAGAAAATATTTCTAATGCTTCAATGCCGACGGTAATAATTAAACTGTTATTAATTGATTAATCCTATTGTTCTATGTCATCAATGTTCCACGTAGATTGGAAATTGGATGAAAACAAAGGCCCGGCTGGCCGTGTCAGGGACAGACCCTTAGATTTAACGGGAACACATCTATATTTACGGGTTATATAATGGTTTCGTCGAGGTGGTTGCTCCGTCAAAATATGACATTTTTCGAAGCCGTCGCACTTGTTTTTCCGAGGATGTTATGATATCGGCAACGGTTATTTGGTGACCTTTCCGATCCGAATTTAAAAATAGATTCGTCTGACTCATTGGATTTTGAAAGCTCGAGCGAAAGCGATGAGCATTATATCGGTGTACAGGTGCAAAATTACACGGTCTGTACATTTAGACTGTGTCTTTGATCTTACCGTGAAACGATCGATGTAAGTTTTTTCAAGCTAACCTCCATTATTGTTGATGCAATTAGACGCCTTTCACAGAAGACACATTTTCTTACATACCCAGTGGGCTTTTTTGTTCTTATTTTAATTGTCATTTGAAATTTTTCCCGGGAGTTCACATTGTATTTTTGACTCTTCGCTAATTATTAATGTACAAATTCCTATTTTTGGCTCAACTAGACAGGTGTAGACGAAATACTATGTTGTACATCAAAGCGATTTCGCGAAATATGCATGCATGGAACCTCTGCGTGGAAATATTGGTCTGCCAGTAAAATGGCCGCATATCGCCGTGGGTCACGACCCATGCATAGTGCACGAGCCGTATCTAATCAAGATCATTCTCGCGTTGCAGGCTTGTTCCCAACAGAGTATGACCACATTCAATTCAGCCTTGAATTGCATTTGTCGCCATAGCACTGAATGAAGCACTCGGTAGATGCTACATTACTCCTCTCGTCGTTTCGCCACTTTTAGGCTGATTTTGAAGATCTATTATTCAGTAACCTAAAGGTTAGAGTAAGTTAAAATATCAGTCAGAAAATACCCGATGAAATTTTGCGAGTAGAGACCCTTATTAATTTATAATTGTTTCTTAAGTCCTACCCTTTTCATCGCGTCGATAAAATCAAGTTTCCTTCTTCCCATCACCGCTTGCACAACACCCTTCCCTCTTTCTCGTGAGGGACCACCTACTTCCCCCAACCACTTTTTTCAACCAACTACTTTGCCTTCTCCGAATGTCATGTAGAAGTTTCATTGCTCACCATCAATACGTCCACTTTCTAAATACCGAACATCCCTCGATGTTTCATCATGTCACTCAGCTTGACCCAACATCTGTTGTGTATTTCTGTGCTTTCTTATCCTTTGTCACTTGAGTCTAGTCCGTTTCCTTCTCTCCTCGATCGGTCCTCTCTCTCCATCCACTATCCCTTCATGCTTTCGGATTCCATCACCCGGGTTATGTTACTCATTCGCGACGACCGTATTCGCTCCACAGTTCACCCCCACGGCCCACGTGTCATCCCCCTGGATACATATGCATACACGCTTGCCTCCCGGCAAGGGAGACGAGAGGATACCCTAGAACTCGGCAAAGGGTCTCCTCTCCCCGTCACCCCTGAAGACCTCCAGGGTCTTAAAATCTCGAGAATGTGATTCGAAGGCTGGGGGCGAAGGGAATGATTCATTTCAGATCATTTCACGTGGGAGGGGAGGTTTGATTCATGGAATTGGGACGGAAGTGTGTTAAGGCGATTGAATGAAAATTCAAGGGGCTAGTCCTCTCCGAAATCCGTTCAATGTATCTTGCTACATTCGGTATTTGTTCTCTCGGAAATCCATCAATCTGTTAGTCTTAATTCGATCTATACATCAGCCTAGCTTTGTAAATCACTCTTGGTATCTTCCGTTAACATTTTTGAATTGGTCATGCCAGACAGTGGGATCAAGAATCCTTTGCAATCTTCTGAGAAAAACTGACGTCATAACGTGTAATTCATATTAAAGAGGGATTACAGCAGAAATGTTTATTTGAATGACTAGATATCGAGCAGATACCTTATAATGGACCATCTGTAACATATATTTCAATAATGGAGTATGTTGTTGAGGAATATTGGATTCATATGGTGCATTATTCTTATTTATTATTTTTATCCTCTCTGATCACAAATCTGCAAGACAATTTCTTTCTTCCGATTATTTTAGCAAGTAGGTTAAAGATAACTACGATTTAAAAAATCTATTCGTCCGGCTCTACTTAGTAGGGATGATGGGGACTAGTGGGATACACTGTTGTCTCTTCAGTTTTCTATTTGAAACTATTACTGTTTTCAATATAACAACTGTACTGTAGTGTATTGAAACACTATTCCCCTACAAGAAACAGCAACGTTAGGTAAACAGTCATCATATGTGTAATTTAAAAAAATTTCTAAAAAAATACACCTGTACCGATATGCCCCCCTATGCGAGGCGAGTTGGTAAGCAGGGTACGTTCATACACGTACCTAAAAGCTGTTAAGATCAATAGAGAAAGCTTCTCCCATGGCATAAATTATCCTATTTCTCAAAATATTGTGAAACCATTGAAAATTGGCCACCATTTTCATCAATCTTACTCTTTGTTCAACAAATTAACAATTGTTTTACTTAAATGCATCATTTTTGGACGTCTTTGTTTTCCATTTCATTCATCAGTTGCAATTTACTCCTGGTTTTGAATTCTTATAAGGCTCCAGGTATGCTCGGTTTTTTCTCTTTGACAACCTAGATTTTTTCTCCATAAGCGATATTTTTAGTATTGTTTGTCATGATCGATCAATTTTGACTCTCACCTATTCCTTGATCATTTTTTTTGTACTTACTAGTCCCGACACCACGTTTTACATCTAACTTGACCTCCAGTTGTCCATTATTAAGTTACAATAAATGTGCACATATCAAATTGTAAGCAAATAGGAGCTCTTCGAAAATGCACTACAATGAATACCTTAGTTAAGTTAGTTAATTCTCGGCTGAAAAGGATGTGAGTTAGAAAAATATTACTAACTGGCTCAAAAACACAGTGTGACCTTATTCCAAAACGGAGGCAAGTAGGCGACTGGCAGTGTTTAAAGTGAAGTGGATGGTGGGTGCCAGGCACAGTTTAAGTCTCCACGCGCTCGTTTTCTTTGTTGCTTAGTTATCCTTGCTGTACGAACATGCCACCGTACTCAACTAGTCCCGGTGTACTCTACTTTGAATTTTTTTTGCGTTCATTCCGAGCCCTTGGGAGTTCAGAGGTTATTGCAGCAAAAATTGTATAAACATTTGTTTATACAATCCAATCATGTGACCATAAACAGATATGAAGTTATCATTGAAGATCCTGATGTATTTATAAAAACTCCGGAGCTTTAGTATATGTTGTACACATCACCTTCACCACCAGTGATCGAGGTCACCAGTGATCAACAATATGAAAATTGATTGTCAAAAAAATACGTTGAATAAAAAAATATTTAAAAAATTGAATTAAAAATTTTATTTAAATTTTGGATTATGGATTAATTTAATGTAAGCTCATTTATGAATTAATTTTAAAGTAAGTGATAAGTATGGAACTTCTGTCATAAATGCCTCGTGCTTCATGAAGTCGTTCGGTTGTTATTTAATTGATCACTACTCTTTGCGACTGGGAAATTATGCATATTACGTACCTTACGGAATTGATCAATCATCTCATGCCATCAAATTCTGATGAAATGCACATTTTACAAACGTTTCAATGCAGATGCCATTATAAACAATTGTCTCTCTTTCATGGCTAACTCATATCATTATTATGAAGAGAATTTGTTTTCGTGATAGGTATTTTGCGTTAATGATGTAATACAGCATATAAACAAGTATAGATTCACATCAATTGTAAAATGATTCGATTTAATTTAAAGCGTATGAAGCATTGTGAAGACATTAACGAGTAGATGTATATCCTATTAGGGGCAAATTATTATTATTCCCCGCGCAGGAAAATAGGTCAAATGCAAACTTTGGAACACGGACTATTGGTTTACGGGTAACTAACAATAAAAATTAGTGAAGAGCTTCTGTAAACCTACCTTAAAAATTTGATGGAACAGTAATGAGAATATTTAATATACCATATTTAGTTTAATGTCTTAATTTTTTAAAATAAAAACCAATTTACTTGAAAATTGTCGAAATGTGGTCAATAAATTATACCGGTGTACTTTTGTTCGCGTTGGCTCATGACTACGTTCAAATTAATAGAGTATTGCTTTTCATACGGGAATGTTAGTCTTAGTGCAATTGCTACGGTATTGATTGAATCACAAATTCTGGTACGATGGAACTCTTTTCTCGGTTTCTTGAGGTTTCCTAAATATACCCTCTAGCTGGCAAATACAAGAGGACTACATTCTTAATTTAACTTGGCATGTGAAATCACCCGAAGATAACACCGGGATCCAGAGGACGGATGCCAAATGCTTTGCCACCCACCTCGCCTTATAAATAACATTTTATGTAAAGAAGAAACATGGAAATACATAGAGAATTGATAAAAAATTAGCTACTTTGATATCCTTAATGTTAAATGAAATTTATAAGCGATGTATCTATTTTTTCTTAACGTAATAATTGATTCGGAGGTAAAAAAATTCGATTCTTCTGCTTGGTGAAATCTTGTCATCAATATTAACTAAAGAAAATCTATGACTTTCCTCCGTTTATAACAAACTTTGTAAACTTGTAATCCAAAAGTTATCATTCATCGGTGGAGACTCTTTTTTTAAATTTGAAACGTCCAACTATCAAGTGTATGTTGCACTTTGAAAATCAAAAAATTATAGTCGTAACATCACGGTAACTAATTGCTATGTTTTGAGGTGGATTAGGTTTGGTGGAAATTCTGTCAATGGATCACCGGACTACTTGGCTGAGAGATTATTCAGCGATAGGCGTCGACTTTTGGGCGGCGCTTAATTTCCTTATCGGCACAAATTCCGTAGCATGTTTCAGTTATATCGACTTGCCATGACTATGAACAAGAGATATTTAAAATGGCTATCAGCGTGCCAAAATTTTAGGAGGAGAACAGTAAATTAGTAAAATAAATTAATAGAAGTTTTATCTCGCTATAAAATAACAGGTGATGGCATAAAATAGGGATAGAATGTTGTCTTAACATTCTGGCTATTAAATTTAAAACAAAAATTTAGCGTGTAGTTCTAAAAATGTGAAAAATTTCTTTCAAATTCAGATGAACTAGTATTCGTTGATTTATAAATTTTCAGAGTTTAACGCTGGATGCTAGTGTTATTTCATCGCCAACTTCCCTATAATTGAATATGAAAAAAGAAATAATATTCGGAGGGGGATTATGATCTATTAACATGATATTTTTCCCAGGAAAATGTTCTCCTGAAATAGAATTGGTAATTAATACAGAAGTGGTATAGTAATAGTAAAACTAGTTTTAATAATGAGAGATTGAAACCATTTAATCCTCTCTAACATCAAGCTTCTTGTCAATGAATCGATGGCATGTTATGAGAATTTAGGGTAACTTTTTTGGGGGTTGGCAGTAATATAGCTTAACATTCATAAAGTGACATTCATTTTAAATTCGATACAATAACACTGAAAATATGAAAAGGATATGTAAATGGAAATGAACCACTATACCAACGTATAAACCAAGGCCTTACCCCAGCTTCTTTAAGGTGGAAGGAGCAATTTTGATTCTGTACAGGTTGGCGTTAAACTTAAAACATGTTTTTAAAATGTTTATTGGTACATTTTTAATAGCATTATCTATTAATCAAAATGGAATAAAAATTAGCGTACCAATGTGGTTATATTGGCGATTCATTACTATTTTAACACGTAGCCTTATGGTTCACTAAATATCTTTCGCGACAAAATGATTATTTATCTACATATTTTCTTCTAAACGTGAAAAAATACATTTATGATTACTATAAACCATGTAATTTTATATAAAAGATTCATAAAGATTACTATAAATGATGTTATTTTTTATCAAGGATTCACGCAGAGTCCAATATTTTAGATTTTTAATAGCGTGCCGATAGTTCCAGTGCTCTCAATTCATGTTTTTTTAAGAAAATAAGGCAATAATATTATTCACGTACCGTTTCCATTACTGCATCTGAGGTGAGTTCAAACGTGTAAACAGATTCACTTGTAGGAATCGTTGTCTTAGAATTTTTTCCGTCTTACTTAAAAATGAATTATTAAAAAGGGCGGTCTATGACCCACTAATACCGGTCCAGCAAACTAAAATAATATTTATTTGTTTAAGAGCCAATGGATGTCGTAATGACGGCCTTGCTGCAAAGCTTTCGACGCCGGTGGTCTATCGTGTCTCCCTAACTCTTTCCTCAGCGACACTCGCCCCCTTCCACTCTTCCCAGTCCACTCACGGAACTTCGTCGTCATGGTTCCCTCTGAGCTACACAGCGCGGGCGGGCGGGGAAGGAGGCGAGCGGGTTGGACGGGCGGGATAACGGGTGAATAGGCGCAGTGGCAGCCGCTCTGTTACGCGCCATCCATCCTCATTGCGTCGCCTTGTTTGTCTCCCCACTTCATTCTCATTCGACGCCAGGCTCCTTCCATTCCTCTCCCCTACGTATACATATATAAACATAAAGCCCCCCTGACCCTCTTAATCCCCTCCAACCCTTCGAAAATATAAATATGTGCCGTGAAAGTTTAACATTCTCCCTCCAGTTTATAGCTTCATTGACTGCACATGTCATAAACACGCCTCGTATAAATTTGGATGAGTGGAGAGGTGGATCCCTGTCTATTATCAGGATAATGAGTTGGGTTTGTCCGAATAAAATCGCGGTCGCGTCGTGTAGTTCATGACTCTCCGAATCAACTCGCATGTCGCTTAGTTTCGGTCCCGTGCTAGACGGGTTTTTGCTCTCCTCGCGAATCAATATTTTTTTGGGAAGAGGGGATGGAGGAAATGGGTACAAATTACATCACATAGACCTGGTTAACGGAATTTGGATTAATAGTTGCGCTCATAACAACATATCAGTTCGTCTCATTTGGCGTGGACATACATGACCCGGAACAAAAGTTTCATGAGCTATTAAAATTGAATTTCGACGGCGGGTCGAGCATTTTGAAATCGAGATGGGTTGTTCAGAGCTGTTTTTCTGATTAGGCGTAACTCATGACTCGTAATTAGCATGCCGTCTGAAAATCTCGCATTTAAATGCACTCCTGCTGTGAATTTCGAGGGACATATTATGGAGTTGCAAATTGAGTTCCCTAAGTTAGTCTATTTTTTTCAACCCATTCCCTCAACTTTGTTCCATTTTCGATACACTCGCCAAACTAGCATCAATCAATTTTGGCGTATCCCATGTATTTTACATGTATCCCCAGCATCCCACTTCATAGCAATTTATAATTTATAATATTATTTTGCTTATAAGGAAATGTTTATCATTTTAAAAGCAAGATAAGAGCATAACTACTTAAACTAAAAACATATTTCATTAATAATGTAGGTTTGGTTTGAAAAATAATTTTAGGGTTGACTTAACCTAAGAAACCTTTTTTGATTATGTATATCTTTGTGGAAGAGGTAAATTCTCCATGTTGATAAAATGATAAAGGGAGGTTCGCCTGCCTCGAAAATCGATGGTCAACGAAGAAACATAAAGTTTTGCCTAGAGTACATGCTAAATTTCTGTGTCCAAAGCTTGTGACCAGAGGTAATGTTTGATTCAGAGAAGCAATCCAGAAACATTTAAGAGCAAAAATAGATGCATAATTATCTTCATGCATGTAGTACCAATTTGATATCTGTCTGATTTACAAGTCGATGTTAAATTGTCAGTAAAGAGGCGTCCTACTCTGTCAAGCTTTATCAATAAGCGTAATTAGTGTGATTATATTGGCCCTACTCAAAGATTTCTGAAATGCAGAGTGAACAGAAGATTAATCATATCTAATTTTTGTTTCAATTGGCTTTCAGCATTTCACGATAGGCTCAATTTCAAGGAAACTGACAAAAAATTCCAAAAACACTGTCGTTGGGGTTGATTTAGAAAAGATATCGTCTGCAGGTTAAAGTTTTGTCTAAAAAATACGGAGTATGACGTTCGTGCCTAATCCACCCGTTATATCGCTGACTTCGACTTCACTCAAATATGCGTCTATAGTGCAAAAAAAGTGTGCTTGTCGACGACAATTTATCAACAATTGCTTTGGGAAGTTAGTTGGAGTTACTTACAAAAAGTACCTTGGATAATTTCGCTGGAAATACAATGTCTGGTTTCGGTGTTGTGGCCAACCATAAGGCACCAGTGGTCTAGGGAATGACGATCCTTTCTCAAAGCGGAGCATCGCAAATTATTCATTCATGTTTTCGAGGTGCCCTTGCTGAAGTGGAATGCGATTTCTTTTCTTGTGGACCGCTTTCCTTGTATTTGTGGTTATTAGATTTGTGCACATTTTTTAACTATTTGTTTACAGCTACACAAACCATGCATGTCACATAAAGAGTGTGGAGTAGAGGGTGACTTATCACCGACATACACTACACTGTATCTCAATAAAGTTATTGAAGCTACCGCTATTGGTTCATTAAAAGAAAAATACAATTAATTTTTAGGGGATAGCATTTCATGTACATGTATTTAAAATTAGGCACGGTACCAAAGTTGGTGAAACTATTTGTATAAATGTATTTTGCAACTGAAAAAATAGATAGTGATACAAGAGTTATGCCAAACAAATTCAAGACCTGCTCATAGTATTAGGCAGTAATTAAAGAAATAAGAATTAGGGAGAAATTTAACAAACTAGCTACACTAACCATCTAGCTGACTTTAGTATTTGGGTGTAACGAACGAAGGACCCAGATATGGTACTTTTTTTGCGGCGCTATAAACACGACCGCAGAACGTTCGGCAAAACCCTCCGGGGAAAAAGCTTCTTCCTCCTCCCACGCGAAAGATATGAGCGAGAAGAAAAGAGACCTGAGGAATGAGTTGGAAGAAGAGTGGAGACGGTCCACCAAACCCATGTAATCTAGGCGATGGTTAATCTTTGTGGCAGGGGGAGGACGGCTGTTTTCGAAAGGGTGGTGGGTGGATGGGTGGGCTTGCAATGCAAGGGTGCGGCAAGGGGAAGGGTGGGCTTTGTGGAGAGAGAGAGAGAGGGAGTGATGTGGCGACCCATTTCTCGTCAGAGGAGGTGGCCAGTGTGTGGTTCGGGACGAAGAGGGTAGGGGGGAGAAGGCGGAGGATGAAATGGTGTCGAGAGGCGAGAGGGGGAGGGTGCTGGTGGTGAGATCATCGCATTGTTGGGCGGCTTGGGAGTCGTGGGCGGGAGAGTCGAGGAGATCGGCCCAAGAGAGGGAGGGACGTGACTTGTTGTTGGCCGGGAGACGGGCGCATGGGGGTGTTGGGTGGGTGGGAAAGGAATGGGGGGATAGGAGGAGGAGGGGGAGGAGAAGAAGGAGATTACGCTGTCGAGGAAAATGCCAGAGAGGAGGGAAGAAAGGAAAAAAAATGGCAGGAGAAGGAAGGCGTGCGCGACGTGAGGAAATTAACATGATTTACTTCCAAACGACATTTTAAAAGCATATGGTGTTCTTTCCTGATATCTCCTTTCGTTATCACATTTCGGGTGCGAAAATAAGGATTAGATAAGGTGATGAATCTGTCCAGCGTTGTTTGAATATATATACCTCAATAGTGCTTTTCCAAATTCCCTCAACTTAAGCTTGGCACTGTCAGGCTTGCTCGGTTCAAGTATGTATTTATTCATATATGTGATCAAAACAAATTTATTCCGATTGTATGCTAATCGATAATTATCCTTAATTATTATTAGCTATTCCTTTATTTTTTACCACCGCCAAATATTATAGTTAGTTTAATCATTTTTTACGCATTGATGTATTAGTTTCCATTTCTAAAATCAATATATGCATAGTTTGTTTTTAGATAAGCAGCATGTTACTTATTTTACAAGGAGGCATGTTCTGATATGGGTATTGTAAGTGTTGCCTCGATCTGAAATGGTGTTTGATTCAAATAGGGTTGTGTATGAGATATTGCTTAAAAACTTGCAAACGATCAATATCTTAAAAAAAACGTATGCCGGTGTACATACATTGAATATAGCCCCGGAGAGGTGAGCAATATACGTTGATTTTCACATACTTGATCACCGTGGAAACGTGCCAATTTAACCTAAGATGTCATAAACAAACTTTAATGCATATCTACTCAAAAGAGAATTTAATACAAAGAAGAAGGAATTTACGTGAAGGATTAAAGTCTCTCGGGTGACCTATGCTAATATTTTTTTCGATGTTTCAGAAACATTTGCCAACCCCACAGCCATTCCTATTATCACCTTCTTTTGGGGATAGAAGTAGTGGAGTAGAGTTTTTATGTGTTCAAACCACCAACTCAACAGCGCATTGTCCAAAAGCCATAGTCGGAAGGAATAGAGAATATTAATTATCGAGCCGAGACTGGGGGTTAACAAACACCATCGCATCACAAAATTAGCTTCCACGTCCGGGGGTAGAGAGCTGAATAATTGTCATTTTTTCAACCCAGCAAGGTCCGTGGTCCTATCTTTTGGCGTGGTCCAAAAATGGTACACGAACATGAACGTGATCGGACTAAAAGAGCATGTAACTACATCGTAGAAACAAAAATTATATCAATGTTGGACTTATTATTTTCCATTTATGCAATCAATACATGCATAGTTTGTTTTTAGATAAGCAGTATGTTACTTAAAAACGGTCTTCTAATTTCCTGGCGTTTTATTTTAGAAAGGTGCTTGTTGTATAATGAGTATTTTCTTTCGGGCTTTTATGTATTTTATGACTTCAGACTTTCCGGGCAAATGTGATAATTGTAAATATTTCTTTCTTTTCACTGTGTAAGTTTTTTCATTTCGATCCAGGATCATCTATTTTTGGATTCCAGGATCTCTGATGGAATTGGCGAATCGCCTATTGAAACATTGAAAGCAAAGTAGAACCTTGACCGGCGGAGAAACCGAGAGGTTTTCGATCATAGATCATCAAACTTACCGTTAATTGGCTCAAGTGCTACATTGAAATGGTCTGGCTGTGATAGTTCAGTCGTTTTTGTATTCACGCTGTAAAAACCAATATTAATAAAGGCAGAGCCAAGCCTAGAAATCACCTGGTCCGTCCCTAAGCTTCAAAATTTGAGTATTTATACGTAGGGCCAAGCATGTTCCGCTCAGTTCCCCTCCCAGACATTTCTTTTAAAGCGATTTTATTTAATTATTACTCAAAATAATCTCCATTTATAGACTAAAATGTGAAACAAAGGTGGAAAAATATGGCACTCTCATGTAAAATTACCTTGATTTCCGAAACTTGACGACAGTAAAGTGGAAACTGAGACAGCTAAACACTTCGATTAGGGATGAGTTGTAAACAACGGCTAGGGTTGTTTTTATTAATGCTTGGCCAGGAAGAAGCTTCACGGGTGTTCAAGTATGTAATCATATGAGAAGAGTGATTTAAGACGAAGGAGGTATATCAAGGGAGTAGTAGGAAGGAAGGAGGGAATTTGGTCGGGGTATGACACGCTTGGAGTCCCGGCGCAGAGGCTGAGATGCCTATTTTGAAAGCAATCGGCGAGGAAGCTGTGTTTTTGGATTTAGATTGGTATCTTCCCGGAAATTGCTGTTTTTCATCTACGTGGAGGTATACAATAGTGAACGCGCGCGTTATCCGGGCAATTTAGGTAATACTTTTTGAATCACTGCATGTCGATCATGGCAACGTCACGCTCTGTAAGATTCACGACTTTTATGGAAGAAGTTTTCCCAGATGCGGAGCAGGGTTAGGCGTTACATAGCCAACGCGAGTGTTTGGTTGAGACTTCGAACATGGCTTTATTTATTAGGTGCCATGACCGATAAAACTTCTTCCATATCGTCCACCCTTCGGTCTTTTTTCATGGGTTTTACTGTTTTAAACATTCTCGAGGGACATCCGGATATGTTCAAAAAGAGAAAGAGCTTCGTTTCCACACATTTTTTATCACTAAATATCTTATAATAAAAATTGTTGTCTAAAATTTGAAAATATGGCGGAAATTTGACTGCATTACCACTGATATTAAGATACAATAGAAGATGAAAAGAATTACTTTTCTGAAGAAGACTTGTTGTATAATGTACCCTAAGTCGAAGATATATTCCAATTACTACTTTGAAATAAAAATTTTAGGCAATTCGTAGGATAAGAAAGGAATATTTGGCGTGTTGTCGAATTTGAGACCAAAAACTGTGCAATGTCGTGAGCATTCCTAGTAGATGACTACGTTGGTATAAGGCTGATGACTTATTTTCTGGGATATCATTCCCGGTAGTCAATTTTTTGGAGACAACGATTTCGCCAGAATGACGGTCATTCACCCGAAGTTAGGGATGGAGAGCTTACCTAAAGACGTCACAAAGAGCATAATTGGGTCCCATTGCTTCCTTGCTCGCATTTTACTAATAATTTACGTAAAGTGCCCCTACCTTCATTAGAGAAATTTCCGCCGAGGTGTTACTTAAACCCGCGACCACTAAGGCAGGGTCCCATGGAGGTCGCGGGTTCGGGTGGCCAGCAGACGAAACCGTTACCATGCCTTCACCAACATAGTAATGTAGGACATTAGGTGAGTTCAAATTAAAACCATTGCATGGAGATAAATGCTATTTCCTATCAAATTAATGATGCTCTTGACGGGAATTTTTTGTTACTTTCTTGGCGAAAAAGTCATGTAAAGAAGTGAGCCACTCCGAATGAACCAGACACATAGGTGAGCAAAAACCTACTTTAGATCGATATAGAAGCTTCAAAAACCTGACGCTGGAAAGGGAATTTTTAGATAAAGTGAGTGGACAGAATGATAAACGAGAACCCAATGCAGAAGGGGGAGAGTTGTGGAGAAAAGATTATTCACCGGAGCTGTAGAGGAAAAGATGGACTGGAAACTCTTTGATGCACAATAGTTTTGCTGGGAGTTCTTGGATTTAAAAAGACAGAATTTCTCTCGATGAAGTTGGTGATAAAAATGCTTATCCCAGGCACAATGCGATGTAAAGAAAAAGGTTTCTCATTCGCATCTTAGAAAGTTTAATGCTCATGAGGGAGAATGAAGACTTATTCTCAGCTGGAATAAGAATTGAATACCGTTCAGGATGTACAACTTACTATTTGATTTTGAAAAGATGATTTTCGTTCAATTACAAGCCAATTTTCTGGTAAATGTTTTTACCTGTTTTCCCATCAGAGCCGTTTTCAAAGCTGGTATGAATTTTAAAGTATCATTTCATAGTTGGCTTTTGACGGCGGGAACGTGGTGTTTTCGTATGCTGAGCATACTCATTCAATGCCAATTTCGTCCAAGTGCCAAGAACATGATCAGTGATGCTTATTAGTGGCTAAAAGCTTTTTGTCAGTTTGAAAGAAAATCATACAATATACTTATACTCCTGAGAATAATAGTTTCTTTATATAATTCACATGCCGAAAAATGATTCTACTTGTATTGAAATATAATAATTCCAGTTTTCTCTGTATCATTTATTACATCAAGTGCATCTTCTCACAAAATAATTTACGATGAAACCGCAATCCTAAACTGGACACCGGAAGCATACATATAAAATCTTGACAGCTGAGACTTACTCTGTAGTAAGCTATACAAAACATTTGATTCCTGATCCATGTTTAAGCCGAACCATGCCGTTTTACTTAAAAATTTTCAGTGTTACTTGAAATAAGTTATCAATGCATGAATATTTTATAATTCATAATAATTATTATTTCTTCTAGATAATAATGTGCCATTATGGACTCTACTTTCAAAAATTCTTAGACAAATACTTGGTGTTTGGGAAAGTGAATGGGATGTTCTTTTGATTTCATTCCAATTTTAATAGTCTTACAAATTGCTTTACCAGAAAGGAAAATTTATTTAATATTTATCTTACGTAATCATTCGTCAAATCATGTATCCATGGCAACTTTTCCAGCAATCATTACTCTTTGTTAATAAAAGAATATAGATATTAATTATTTTATTAGACTAAGCTCCCTCTAATAATACCGAAATAACTTAGTATTACAATTAACACCTTCTCAACGTTATGCATACAGAATTTGAATATATTCAATGTACTAGTGCTGCATCGTTAACAACTCTGGAAAATGGTTGGTTGAATATTCCCCAGTATATCTAGAACTCATGTTGGATGAACATAAGTTAGTGACGAACTGGAGCTGCTATTAATCATTCATTGTTGTCTTTTCGGTCTTCGATGTGGTTCGTTGAGGGATTCTGCACTAGTCTCTATAGTTTCTGATTTTAACACTCCGCAGTTCGACGCTTTTTGAAGCTACTGAACGTCTGCACAACAAACAAATTTCTATTTTTGCCGTGAATTAAATTTTTCTGTCGAGAAGAACTGTTTATACGAGCCCCAGCCGTGAGTTATATGTAGGATGGGTGATTTCGTCCGATTCTCCAATTCGCCCGGGACGTTTACATTACGGCCGCTCCCTGGGAGTGCTGGAATCCATCCGCGTGTGGAGTGGAATGGGGAAGCATTAGCATTGCCTCCCTCTGCGGGAAACGGGAGGAGTCTGTCACCGCACTGGCCGTATTTGAATGTCTACTTAGAGATGGAAGAGATTTTCTGCGCCAGTGTGGGAGGATGGGGGGAGAGAGGAGAGGTAAGCAGCCGGCCGCTCTGAAAGAGACTCCTCCGGGAGTAGGTCTGGCGGATGAGAAGGAGGGAGAGTACGAGGGAGGGAAGGAAGAGGGACGCATAGAGGCGTCTGGGAGGCAGCAGGAAGTGAGGAAGGGAAAAGGGAGTGAATTGGACTAAGGGGTGGATTTGAGGGGATTCGGATCTCTTCGTGAACGCGAGGGGGATGAGACCTGGGAATGGCGAGGAGTGACTTTGAAAGTTCCTCGGTGCACTCTTCTCCCGCTGAGTAGGAGGAGGAAAAGCGTCGACTAAAGACTGCTTTTAAGCGGTTTTTAAAAACTCCCGGGGCGGTCGTTTGGAGAGAGAGAGAGAGAGAGAGAGAGAGACAGGGAATTCCCTAGCCGTGCGTTTCCAACCCGATCCCCTCGTCCGCTTCCCGACAACCCTTTCACGCCTCTATCTCTGGAGGAGATAGACATGGCCGGACGGAGAGAGGGAAGAGGAAGGACGAGAGAGGCAGCCCAACTCTGTCCAGGCCGACGCCCTATGGATAGATATCCCTCCTCGGGAGCGGCCTGGGATTTCCTACCTCCCCCCCCCGCCCCGGGAGAGAGAGAGAGGCTTCAGAGGCAGAAGAGATGAAAGGAGTTGAGAGACTCACTACCGTCTTCCTCGAACGCTCTCTACGCGTATATCGTCGCCATCCCCGTTTGCGAATACGGAATCCTCCCGAGCGTCGCGTCGCCACTGTCGTCGACGCTGGGTCGCTCAAGGAAAATAGTTTACTGGAGGAGGAGCGGGTGAAGTGCTCGCATATTTCGTCCGCCTTCGCCAGGGAGTGAGGGAGAGAGACGGTCGCAAATGGTGGACATTTTTCGGCGGATGCACCACCAGCATGCCCCCCTTCCCCATCTCCCCCTCCCGTGAAGACGGACGAGCATCCCTCGGTATTCTATTTTATTTTTTTTAAAGAGCGTCCCGTGGTCCTCTCCTTGGCTCTTGCCTTTTGAATTTGCATCTGGATCCGAGCCCGATTCTGGAGCTAATCGAACGCTGGGTTCAGCATCTGTTGAGTCGAAGGCCGAGGATTCAGATTGAGAGGTGAAGCTTGGAGAAGTAGAACGACTTTTATCATAAAGGTCCGTGATCGGATTCAAGTGCGTTGGTAGAGGCGAGGTAGATCATGAGGCAATTATCTTTCCCCAGTGACGCCAAAGAATAGGCAGGAGATTTCATCAGTATCTGGAGTCAGTAATCGGGTCCTAGATATCGTATGTGGGACGATCAACCAGTACAGCGGAATAAGTGAGTGGACATTGCTATAGTTTTTCTAAGGGAAATCATCGGGATAACTGTATGTGATATCCTAGGATAATGGCATGCTTAGTGTATGGTGATATAAAAATATAAGGGCAAATATCTGCTTTAGGATAGAAGGCTATCATGAATCTTAAGTCAATTATCATACTGCGAGAGAGGAATTTTTGATGCGTTGTTGTAGTGAATGCTACATGATAATGTATCCCATCCACCAATCGCAAACTTAGCCAAGTTTCACGGTGAGATTTTAAATCGAAGAGGTATACGGAAAGAAGAAAGAACTGGGTTTAACCTTCACTTTTGGCTTGAAATTTTAGTCCAAGATAATCTTAACGCATGACTTTTCCTCTTATACGCTTTGAAAAACCACTATTACGTTGGCCAAAAAGTTCAATGGTCAACTCTTTGCCTAACGGCGAGATTTTAAGATTTTTTTCAGTTCGATAAGGAGAAATATACGACCGAGTGTTCTCTCTTTTGCAATGTATAACGTAGCGAAACGCGGAAGGATTCATGACCGTCGATAACCGACCGCACTTATTTCTTAAACTTTTAAGGCAGTGCCCTATTTTACATCTTTTTGCTTAACAAAATGATTAACTTTTTGATGCCTAATATTTTTCACATGATTTTTCATGTATTCGCGAGGAAATTGACTAAATATTTTTCGCGATTTTGACCACCAATGGAGCCAATACGACTCCATAGTTGGAAGTTAACAAGCTAAAGATAATTTTTACAGAATTTACAACTCCCTCTGCCCAAGGTGCCAACGTTCACTGAACAAGATGCCTTTGATAAGAGTACGATTACTCTATTTAATTCTTGTGTTCGTTTTGTTTTCCTCTCATATTAGATTTTTTTACCTTCTCTGGAGTTATTTGATTGTAATGTTACAATTATAATTAAAGTGCAGACCTTTAAGTTGGTGACATTGTTATCAAAGATAAAGAAAACAGCGTATTTTGAATTGGTTTAACCGCTAGTCGAGATGATCATGGGTGAGAAGATTTGAAACGAGGTCCTGAAATTCTGTCCAGTTTAATTATTACTATAATGTTAGCTAGTTTACTGAAAATACAATGATCGTTTATTATTCTATTAATCTTTTGCGTGTCATTTCCTTCTGTAAAATGAGGATAAATATACTAATTGTTTTGTATCTCGTGAGTTTTAATAAAAAGATTATTATTGATCAATTTTATTTCGTTTGTTTACCGTCAACTGTCAATTGTACCCGGAATTTAACCCAGAGACTATATAATATCCTCAATAGCTACTGTTTCTGATAAATAACTACATGCATTCACAAGTAACCCTAGGGTGCATCTTAAAGTTTACGGCTGGTAACTAGTTGATTCATTTCAATTGCACGGCCACTACTGTGAATTATATCCATCTGTAGTGTGTACCATCCAAAGTTATTCAGCGAAAAATACGCCATTTCAAAGTTAAAAGGCAAAAATTTACGTATTAGAATATTTATTTTTATGTTCGTTTAATGAAGTAATGTTTACCTATAAATATTTAGTATTTCGATGAGATGCGTCTGATTAAAGCATAAATATTTTAGGTACTGGATTAAATTTATTTTATGTCTTCAATATGAGAGAGCGTATTTTATTATCATTTTAAAGTTAAGGTTTCCTTTTTTCTCTGAAATGCTCGTAATTTTCGTTATGATTTCGTGTTGAACGTTTAATTAATATTTTTCTTTGATGTGAAGCGTACTTAACTGCTTAATCATGCCTAGCGTATTTTTTTCATTGTACATGATTCCGTTCCCTAAGGTATAAAGCTATTTTAGATTTTGAGTGAGGGTAACTAATAAAACCTCCGCGGTTTATCATCCAAAGCTCGTGCTTAGCATATTATTACTTTCCTTTTGAACCTCATTATCAAAGCGCCTCGCCACCCTTCCGAGTTTCCGTCCATACTCCATTGTTTTTACCACTTTTCGTGCTCGAGATTTATGTAGGTACATGCACATTAACTACCGTAAATACTTTACTTTTCATGACCTCTCGGTTTTAATTCTTGACTAACAAACAATATTTTTAATGCTCTTTAATCTCCCTCTAGCTCGTTAAAACAGTGCTGTATTCAATGGAGTTTGCTCGTTGTGCATTCTACAAAGATGATTTTTCTGCAAAATCTCGTAAATATTTCGTCGGGACTGTGTATTAGGAGATAAAACGTCTTTCATATCATTTTTAGTGTCTTCTTTACATTTGAAGCCGAGCCAAGGTACTTTTGTTGCATTTTAGGCATTGCTCCATATTTATATTCAACCCTAATGGCACCAAAGTTGATTCAAATACGGATGCTCACCAACGAATGGGTGATATTCTAATCCATAAACGGAATATTACTACTCTAAATGAAAATATATTCTAATGTTGTAATCACACATTCCCTGTGCCTTTTAATTAATTCTTCCCAAGCGTGCATTCCTGATATTTTTTGTTTTTCGAATTTAGCTCAGTGGTCTCTAGTTATGTAATTTTCGCTTTGTTTTTTAGTCTAGCATGGAATTTGAATTCCTGAAAACAAAGCGAGTGATACATACGAATTCTATCGTGGAAAAAGTGATCACCAAAAGATGCTACTGTTTAAATTGATTGCTATAGTGACTGGCTTAATTTACGTTGAGACTGTGTTGAGTTCATGCACTTGGCAATGGTACGAGAATCAAGCAAGGCATTAACACTGTTATTTGAGAAACTTTAGGAGTAAATTTGTGATTCCATATTTGTTTTAAAGTTACAAACATTAATGCAATTGGCATTTCGTTTAGGGTACCTATGTTCAGGATATGCCCTGGTATAGCCTAATCATTCGATTTGTCGGAGAAAAGCTTTTTGGCGACGGAGGATAAATAGATATTCTCTACCCTACCTTACACGATATCTAAATTACAATCTCTGCCCTAGCTTTGGTGTTGCTTAATTCTTATGCATTAGTTTAGTTTAGATTAAGTCTATTATTACAATGATAAACTCTAGTGCCTATTAAATGAATTTCTGTTATCTGAAAAGTGTGATATTTTCACTTTGATACAAATGCAATACGGACCGTGCGCCTATGTGATGAATATTACAAGGCCAACTGTCAAGTTTAAGAAATGAACGTAATTTATTTTACCATGTTGGGCAGATAATTTTTAATAAATTTGTAGCTCCGAGCATATTCAGTATTGCCATGCGTCTTACTATACTACCAAGTTCTTTGTAAATATACAAAGAGCAAACCATTGAAATTAAACCATAACATGAAATTTAAGGCTGTGTTAGTTTAATAGAAGGAATACATTTCAAGAAGATGGATGTGCAAATATTTTATGGTATGTATTTTGAAACCTTTAGTATCAGTAAAGCTTGTGAAAGCTATTCACATGGCAGCTAAAGAAGCTATGGGAATGAAAGTGAAATATACGAAGAATCACCAAAGCTGGTGGAATGAAGAGTTAGAAAGTTTAAAACAAGCTAAACATGAGCTTTAAAAGAAATGGATTCACTCAAATGGGACTGAAGATAGTATGCGGTATAAGGAAGCCCAGGCAAAATTTAGAAGACAGGTATTGCGAAATAAAAATAAAAAGTGGGACAAAGTATGTAAAAGAATAGATAGCTATATAGGAGGGAAACAATCAAGGGAGGCGTAGAAGGTAATAAAAAACCTACGAAAACAGAAGAGAAATGGACATTTTCTAAGCATTATACCAGCAGACAGTTTAAGTAGCTTCTACCAAGATTTGCTCCAAGAAAATTGACCAAAATACAAGGAAATAATAAGAAATACCTATCAAACTCACGAAGAAAAATTAGAAATCTCCCGGGAAGACGTACTGTAGGCAATCAGAAAAATAAAGACTGTACTGGAAAATATTTGCATTGAGTTGGTGAAAGAACCATCAAAAAACTACTGTATCTACTAATGACGTTAATAAATAAATATTTAAGCGGAGAAAATCCCCCAAATGACTGGAAAAAATCATGAATAGTGTCAATTCATAAGAAAGGCCCAAAAGACCAGCCTAAGAACTATAGGGGAATAGCAATCACCGGTACATTAAGCAGAATATACGGTAAAATATTGACGCAGCTCATTGATGAAGAGTATAGGCAATTTGAAAGTGAAGAACAATCCTGATTTAGGGCAGGACGCTCAACAATAGATAACGCTTTTTGCTTGACGCAAATAATTGAAAAAAGGAGAGCTACTGACCGAGAAGTGCATTTCATATTCATTGATATCACAAAAGCTTATGACAGCGTCCCTTTGAAAAACATATGGGAGGTACTTGAGATAACAAACATAAATAAATCTATCATAAGGGCAATACAGAAACTTTATGCAGAATGTACAGCTCAAGTGAAAGTGGGAAACAATCTAGGAAAACCATTTAAAACAAATAAAGGGCTAAGACAAGGATGCTGATTATCACCTAGCCTATTCAGAATATATCTCGACGGTGCCCTTAAACAATGGAAAAGACAATGTGCAAATATGGGCTTGCCTGTAGGAAACAAGATCATATACACACTACATTATGATAGAGATGATATTAACTTTATGTTTAGAAAGCTAAAAGAAGCGGATAGTGCATGGGGATTGGATATCAACATGCAAAAAACTAAGCATATGTGTATTGGAGGACATTGTGATAGAGGAGACATTGTGCTAGAGGATAGCAATGAAATAGTAGAGGCCTGTGATTCATATGAATATTTAGGCATAAAAATACACAGCAGTGGAAGGAGCACAGAAGCGATTAAAGATAGGGTTAATAAAGGTAGAGCAACAAGTAATATGTTAAATTAATTACTATAGAGCAAAGATATATCAAATCGAAATAAAAGATACATATACAACACATTATTAAAAGGCATACTTATATATGGAAGTGAAATATGGCAAATGAATGTGAGTGATGGAAAGAAACTTGTAGCTACAGAAATGGACCTCCTCAGGAGGGCAGCCAGAAAATCCAGGCTTGATAGAGTAAGAAATGAGAGAATTCGAGAAATTATGAAAATAACAACAACCGATCTGGACAAAATCAAGTTAAAACAACTGCTGTGGTATGGACATGTTCAGAGGATGCTCAAAGAATGACTGAAGCACCATCATGGAGTGGAAACCGTACGAAAGGAGAAAGAGAGGAAGACCACCTAACTCATGGAGAAACGGAATAGCCAAAGCCATGGGGGAGAGATAGACACTATATTTAGTGTCAGTAGAAGATTTAAAAGGATGATTATATGAATTTGATGGACAGTAAGGGCGCGTTATGAATGGTTATCACTATTGATTCGATCTACACCATAACAGGGTCATTTTTGTTGGCAAAAAGTTGCTAAATATTTTAAGATGAATTTTTGATGGAATATTACTCTATTGCACCTACAATTTTACATTTACCGCCATGTTGGATGGAGAAGTACACTCATGGACATTTGAAATAGATCGTCATTAAAAATCAGTAGCTTTTATTGTTTTTCTCTATGTTACTGAAAGCAGGTTTTAGCGTACTTAGTATGATATTTATCATAGCAAGTTACTTTGAACTCGATCAATTAACAGAAAAATACCCAGTAAGAACTATTAGTTTAAAGGTTATGGGTAATATTTTGAAGTTACATTGACCAGCCCTGATTCACGTTTTAAAGGTGTTGCATCAACAAACTTAGCTACAGTTGAAGAAGCATGGGAAACGATTTTCCCTTCGCAAATTTCTCAAAAAGCAGCCATTATAATCCTGATAGACTTGATATCACAGTGTTGAGATCTTCCTTTGTGACATTTGATGGAAATGCTTTTGCAACAAAATTCATTTTACCGCAGAAAAATATCTTATCATAGCGGTGGTTAACATTTGTCAAGAGGCACTGCTGCACGTGCAGTTTTCGTTTGAATGTTAACCTCTGAGGAAGCCAAAATACTCATTCCTTACTATTTCGTGGACTTGGAGGCTCTTACACATTTCTCAGAATACGCGGACATCATCAAGGAGATGGAAGCTCGGCTCTAAATGCTAGGATCAATGAAGTGTATGTTTTTGGTGCGGTTTTGAAGCATCTCTAACCAACATTGAAGACACCAAAATTTAAAGAAGCATTGGTGTTGTATATATTCTGAATAACTTCGAACTGTGGGAATTAGATAAATGTAAGCAACGGTTGAAATTGATTCGCTGAAGGGGCAGTTTTTCTTTAAATCGATTTCATCGTACAGGGGTGTATTAGGTTGAGAGCGAGTAAAAACGTGGGTTCGGCGGGGGCGGAGAGGCGAGCGAAGTCTTCTAGTTATAAATGATAGCGCGGTGATGCTGAGTATTGGAGTGGATGGAACCGTGGGAGAGAAACCCCCGCATTGCCAACTCCACTTCGAGCCCTTATGCGAAAGAAGAGGCAAGGAAGGGAAAGGAAGGACTTAAAATACGTCCTCCATGATGGCATAAGGAAGCCGGGTGTATGTTAAGGGCTTTGGCTGTAAGAGGGCGCGGAGAAGGGCTGGGGACCGAGTAGAGGGATGACGTCTAAGGGAACGCATGGAAGTTGTGGTTGGCAGTTTTAAGGGGAGGCATTCTCCCGCCACCCCTTCACCTCTCTCTCCTTACCTTCCACCTTCCCTCTCACCCCTCGCCCTTCGTCCCTGTGGAAGAGAGGAGGGATGAACAAGTGGGGGGAGGAGATGCAGCAGCGACTCCATCGTGTGACGGGCTTGAGTATATGAAGGTGGGAAGGAGTGCCATCGGACGGAAGTATGTACATTCAGGGGGAGAGGCCCCAAGTCGAATCGGGAGTTATGGGAGGTCCTGCAGCGACGGTGGGACAGGAGGAGTAGTGGTATTGGCGGAAGAGAGACCCACTGGGGGGGAGAGGGTGTTACGTTCCGAGGGGGGTTGTGGCGTCTGAGGGGCTTTTAGGAAATGAAGGGGCGGTGGGAGTGGGAGAAGGGGGGGAGTGCCGTGGGACGGAATGGAAGATTAGGGGCGGGGGAGGGTCGAGAGGGTGGCAGTGTGTGTGATATTTGTGGAGGGAGTCAAGAGCACCGGTCGAGTGTTTGGGGAAAGAACGTTTATGCTCAATGCAGCGTTCGTGAATGTAATCGAGCGGAAGAATGGAGTTCAACTGGTAATCTAAGTTGCTATAATACTATTCTTATTTCTTAGGATATAACCTCCTTTCCATTTTCCCAGGTTATCATTCGATATACGGTATTCTTTTCTGGGAACCATATTTTAATACTTTATACCCTATCGTCTGGTCTAGGGCGTAATATAGCCAGAACCTGACGCGCTTGTGGGCTACCAAGGAAATCCAGCGTATTAGTTGTTTAGTAATGCACTGAATTATGATACAAAAAACGTTAGCCGGACAAGGTAATCTAATATTAAACCCCTTTGAATGTCAAGATTTTTTCCCACTTATGTCGTTTACTTAATTAAAATTTTATGCTGAATGTGGAAGATAAATGCGAAGAGCCATCTATGATAAATACTCCCATAGTACACGCCACCATTTCACCACCCAAAACCTTACATCATTACACGGCTGGTAACCTAACACCCTCTACCACACGCCCATGTGGCGGCTCGCAGGATAGTATGTAGATGTATATATATGAGATTACTTTATGAAACGTGTAGCATAAGTGTGACATTAGGCGGAACGGGTCTGGGTTCTTAATTATTTCAAATCAAAATTCATTTATCTAATGCGCTGTTCTCTCTTCAAATTCATAATATATTTTGTTTTATGAGTGTCTCTATTGGACAAGAATAATGGTTTCAACGGTATTATGTTTTAATTTTATCATAATTATACAATTTTGTAGAATAGAATATTAGTCAGAATTTGAACAGTACTAAAAAATAATATACAATCTAATCCAACTCCAAAATAATTAGTTTCCCTTCCCTACCTTATCCCTACATCTTCTGTAAAATATTTTTACGGCAGAAAATTCATAAGTATGAAAGGGTCTGAAATAATATCTTTGTATTTTGTTTTCCATCTGGAATTATTTTTCCCCGTTGCTTATACATTCTACATTCCATGATAATTCTATTGTTGTGACTTTCTTCTTCTAAGTAGTGGTTGGGTATCTTCCTCACATAGGAACCCTTCTCCCTTAATTACAATGATTACCTTCACTCAAATTATTCAATTGGGTCATTTTTTTGTCATTTCTTTGTCTCTCATCTTCTTGCCATGCAATCCTAGGATTGAATGACAGCAGTCGTCTTTCTTTTCCAATCTATTGCTAGTTCTCTTACTCCTTAGTAGATCTTCTTATACGCTTCTCCATTTATTTGCTCGATGGATATAGTATGTCCCTTGGTGTTACTTTAGGGATTTGTCTTTCCTTCTTTCCTTCAATCTTGATTGCGCTCCGTATATTTTTATCCTTCTTGTATTGGCCTATTTTTGCTCCTCGTGATAAAAGCCCTATCTATGATTAAAAGGGCATTTTCTAAAAATGTATAAGAACCACTTGGGGATGAAAAGCTTTATCAGATTCTACTTATTCAGAAGAATGTCGACTAACCCTATACTTTTAGCTGTATCTTCGGAGAAAGGGTGGTGTTCTCATAGTGTTAACCAAAATGAGGTAATGTGTAATTTTCATTTTATTTACGTGCGTGCTAGTCAATGTCCTTATTTAGATTTTCATTCCACTACTTCAGCCATTTTATAGCTCAATATCCTAATATTATGATCCACGCTCACGGCTTATTTTTTCCATTGATTCACAAATTCAAACAAGGTATTTATACAGTGCCAAAAAGGTTTTAAGTTCCTGAACAAAATTCGTCCATTGTCGTGCTCTTGTCACTCTGGTGACTGCCATAGAAATATTTCGTATTGAGATGGGATCAATTTCATTTTTCTCCTGCCAAAAGTTGAAGGCCTAGTTGATGCTAAGGAAAGTATAGTGTTCAATTTTTTTGTCAATGAATTATCATTACATCAAGTGCCCAATCCTTGGCTGCCAAGTAATCCATAAATGTAAACCACGTATTTCCTCTCTTCTGATAATTCGCACCCTTAGAATAAGTGAGAAAGTCCATTTCCTTGCGAATGAATTTGCCTCCGGATTGTTTCCAGTTCCGTCCGTTCTATTCATTCCTAATTGTGAATACATTAATTCTCTAAGATTCCGCCTCTAAGATCACAATTGATCCGACGATGAGTACTATGCTCAAGGATTCACACCATGCCTCTTGCAACGCCACCTGCACTAGATCAGCTCATTACTTTCATCATCCGAGCCAGGGACCCAAGAACTTAGATTGATAAAATATTTATCATAATTTCGCTGAATAACGAAAAGGTATTTATCGACTCCGGCGTTAGAGTCATCCGGCGAGACTCTCGAGGTCTCCCGTAATGGTTAATGGAGGGAAAAGACACCCACATCCTCCCTTCCGAGGAGGAGGGGGGTAAAAATGAGCAACGCGGGGCCCATCGGAAGAAGGGTTGAGTTGGGGGAGATGGAAGGAAGATGGTTAAAGGGAGAGAGGAAGGAGCGAGGAAGGTGAGGGAAGGTAGGCAAGGAGAGTTTCCGAATAGGTTTGGATGAGATGGAATTCGACCGGGGGCTCAGGTGGGCGGGCGGTTGTATGGCGCGGGGGGGGGATTGAAGAAGTGAGGGGGGAAGGAGGGAGAGGAAAGTTTAAAGGGAAAGAACAGGGTGAGATGTGAGGCGGGGGAGAGGGAGAGGGGGGGGGGGGGCAAGAGACAAAGACTCCGGGCGTCACCACTCTCCTTAAGTCGCCTCTGTACTGTTCGGGCAAGGGGGTGGAGTGAGTGGGACGGGATGTCTACACCTTATTTCCCACTCCCACTTCTGTTCTTATCCTTTTACCCTGTTCCCATGCAGTTGTTATCGGGTTTCCACGACAATGAGCTAAGATAAAGGGTTATATGCATAAAGTTTCGGAGCTAAATGAGGCGGGAGTGAAGGTGGGAGTTAGGAGTTCCCACAGGGGATGGTGGGTGGAGATGTGGGGGACAGGGGGTTCAAGGAAGAGGGGGAGGAGGTGGAGATTTCACACGGAGGGTATGCACGGGTCTGAAGGAGAGGGAAGGGGCGTGCGGCGGATTTTGGATTACTGGTTCCTTGGCACCGGGTACAGCAGCGTTATTTTGAAAATCCCAATATCGGGGAAGTACGGAGGACAGGGTGTGAGGCAAGAGGGGAGGTCTTGGAGGGAGGAGGACGTGAGGGGGTGGGGTTTGCTCCTCCCTGGAGAGGGAGTAGAGACGTTTCCTCGGGATGGGGAGAGTGGGTCTGTTGGCGCCTCGGGGCGCCTTTAGGTGCGGGGGAGAAAGGGGAGGTCTTCGTGCTTTCCCCTCCATTGGAGATTTCCGAGTGAAGGTGAGGACAGATTTAATGGTTCGCGCTGTGAGGCATCTTGAGAGGATTCCGAAGGACGCCCCCAGAAGGGAGCGAGATGAGTTTGGGGGGGGGGGAGGAGGAGAGCGGTGGGAGGGCAAGATGTAAAGGACGTTGGCGGCAACGGAGGAATGGAAACCTTTTAATGAGACTCGGTGGAATCCATTAGTACTAATGCAGATAGGAAGCGTGGGAGAGACGGGGTAATTTGAAATCGATGTTGTGAGTAAACAGCATAAAATGTTCAGCTCCCTGAAGTCGTTCGAGCAGTAAAACAGCCTTCTTTTTTTTCTTTTCAAATCTCTTCGACGTTGACTATCTGAGTGGGTACGGTGTGGCGTATAAAATCCCATGGCTAATTAATGGCCCTCATGCATTTTTCCGTTTCCTGGAAGATATGGTGGATCTTTAATAATTACTCGAAAGCTGAACAAACTATTTATATCTTTATTAATGTTGCTCTTTCCAGGTATTTCCGTCGCGTGTTTGGTCTTTTTGACAACAGTTTCTCCCCTCTTCCTGGGGGCGTCTTCAGGTCCGTTGGACATTTTTGTAATTGTTATTATTTATTTTCCGTTGTTATGTATTGCGTTGCTAGTACATCTAGGACCATAGGGTGTCTCGATTGCCCGCTCCTCGTTGTGGTTTCACCACTCTCTCCCAGGTTGAGGCAAGTGGGTATCCATCCTCCCGATTGAAATTCGATGGATATTTAACCAGCTCTACCGCTTCTCTGATTAACCTGGGAAAATAACGATTTTCCCTTGAGAGTACTCTCACTTGGTCAAAGGCAATCTGATGTCCTGGCTCAAACCACGCATGCTCTGCAACTGCGGAGAGGCTGAATCTCCTCTTTTCGGTGGCCCTCTGGTGATCTTTAATTCTGCATTGAATTGCTCTCCCCGTTTGGCCGATGTAGGATTTACCACATATACATTTGATTTCATAGACTCCCTCATACATTGCAGCGGTAATTTTGTCCTTGGGTTTTGGGATGATATCTCCAATTTTCTTCGAGTTTGAGAATCTCGTCACTATACCATACTTCCGAAGGAGCCTACTAATCTTTTGTGCCGTCCCTGCGATGTATGGAATTCTGGCATATGCAGCTGGCTTCTCTTTAGGTCTTTCTTTGGTTCTGTTTATCATTAGATCATTTAGTGTAAATTTCTCGGGCTCGCTACCGGGTAAGAATGCCGGGTTAGCCTTGAGAATGGGTGACGAGTCGGAACCCGAAACGTCGGCTGTCTATAAAAATCTTACCCGGTGGCGAGCCCGAGAAATTTACATTAGATCATTTGCTTCCGCCAATTCCTTTTCTTTCCTTGCGGTCCTTAAAAGGACTATATGCCTAGGGTATCCATTCTTCTCTAGCGCTGAGATTAAATGTTGCTTCTCTGAGGGAAGAGATTCGGTGTCTGAAATACTGTAGGCACGATGAACTAAGGTGTTGATTAGAGAGTTCTTATGGGCGGGATGATGGTGCGATTTTGCATCCAAATACCGATCTGTGTGGGTTTTCTTTCTATATACTGCATGACCAAGGCTTCCATCTGGTTTCTTACTGACCAAAACATCTAAGAATGGTAGGCAGCCGTTCTCTTCAATCTCCATCGTGAATTTTATGGCGGGATTCTGCTAATTAAGGTGTTCCAGAAAAAGCACGAGTTTTTCTTTCCCGTGTGGCCATACGACGAACCATCCACGCCATACGACCAAACACGCGACGGAAATACCTGAAAAGAGCAACATTAATAATTATAAGAGTCGCGGAAGCCTTCAAAGAAATATTTATATCTTTAGTTGCAAAAAAATGACCTTTAATTGTGATGTGGATGTTTCGATTTAATTTGGTCAACGTTTAAGATGGTTATTGGAAATTTGTCCACGGAAGTATGCGCTTGGCTGAACGTATTGGCGATAAAGTTTCGCATTATCTCATATCATCCTATCATTTTTCCACATTTTACTACCATTGATTTGCCCAAGCAGCTGTTATGATTTCCGCAAACATTGCTTAAATTACGAAAAATCTATGTAATTTTCCCTTTCGAGGAATAATTTTACCAGATGAGTTAGTACTTGTTGATTGAAATTAAAATATCTTATTTAAAGTGAAACATTTACTTTCCGATCCATTTTTGTAGCTCCCAAATGAAATAAATTCTGGAATGTTTTCAGATTTCTTTTTGAAAGTACCTCTGATGCTTCTGGGCTACCTGCGCCCCCTACATTTACAGATTCTGCCAGGATATTTGTCGGAGGTTGATTCCTTCTTTCGGGTTTTCCGCCGCGTTGGTTCATGTTGGTGAACCAACGCGGCGGAAAACCCGAAAGAAGGAATCAACCTCCATCAAAGCCCCGTGGAAGCCTTCATCACAAGATATTTGTCGTTTAAATATAATAGCAGGGATTTATTTTAGCTCGCAATATTTGGCCAATTTGTCCATTTCTTCCGTCCTTAGGTACGTTGTCTCCCGGAGAGAATTTGGAGCTCGCAGCCGACTGGATAGAATGACACCCCATGGGTCAGAATGGTTATTTCTTTTTCCTTGTTTTATTTTCGGTCAGACGCCAATGAGTGGCGTTCCACGTCTGCTGCGCAATGTTATACCGCGCAAATTTAACGGCTCGCGCCGCTGAGGGACAGTAGTTCCAAGAATTATCACGGTCCGTTTGGATTGACGGAACAGTCCAGGCTGCACGTAAGTTGAGGGAAAACTAAATTAAGGGATGAATAAATTTTTTTTAAATGAGAAGTTCGAAGGTAGAATAAAAGGGTAAAAGAGATAACAAGCGGGTTGCTATGGGCGGCGAGCTTTCACGTTGGGAAATGGGGAGGAACGCCGAGAGTGGCGCCGCCACTTGGAAACGTACCTAACTCCTCGCGGGAAAAGTGGGTATGTTTTGCACACGGTGGTTTTGCATTCGTGTGCGTGTGTTTGAGCTAGTATGAAGCAGAGTTACACCGTCCTGTATCACACTCTCAGTGCGTTCTCTCAAATCCTTTTCGCTTTTTCCCTTCTCTTCCCAAGCCGGCTCTTCCCTCCCCGTCCTCGTTCTACCTCCTATCCCTTTCTCCCTCCCTTAATGGATACGTAGCGATTGGTTTGTTCCATGTTTGATTGGCTAGGAGTCCCAGGCGTATGCTCTCCGATCATTCGAATGCTGTGAATGAGAGGGAGGAGGAGAGGAAGGGGAGGGAATGTTGCAGGGGTGAGAATGAAACGAGGCGGATATAGGGTGTGCGCATGGATTAAGTGGTGGGTGGGTTAGGGGGGATACGGGGAATAGTGGCTGACGGATTGACAACCGGAAAATGGCCTTAAATGCCTCCCTGTGAATTTGAAATTCATTCTGCTGCATCTGAGATGGATACGGGAATGAGGTTTATGTTGAGTTGTGGCAACTCTTGTTTCTAGACTGGCCGTGGGTGGGCTTTTGTCGAGGAGGGGGAAGAGAGAGCGGGAGAGTGGGAAAGGGTTTCCGGTGAGGAACAGAGTGGAAATCAGTGAGCTGATGGGAGTGTTCGTCGACGCCGGGATTTCGGGATTATCCAACGATTGAAAGAAGAGGGGAGGTTGAATTCGAATAAATCTTAGGATAACTTGCCCTAGCAAGACATTAGGTCGTAAGGTATTGAGAAAAATCTCTCTTGATGTTAAATAGATCACTTATTTACTACAAAAATATATAATGTTGCAAAGAATGTAAAATAATGGAGTCGTTAAATTTCCTGCAAAAACCCATCCAATGATCGTTTTTATGGCAGACATAGTATTTGACCAATCGTTTATATATGTATATATTTCATGAGTATCTAATTGATCATTATAAACTAATTTATGAATTTGTTTATGTTTTACGGGAGTATATAGCAAAAAGTGCACCTACCTACTAGTAACTAGATTAATATCCGTTCTTTCTTTCTTTCATGTACATAACCGAGCATATTTTCACTTCAAAGGGCAACCGCAATGCAATGAGACAAGTATCATTATCCCGTCATTGAGCTTCCTCCATCTAAGCCGTTAGATCATTGTAAAGTCATTCGATGTTTCAATTGTGGGTATTCGCTCAGTATAGCTTTGTCGTCATTTTGATCCTGACTTATTCCGATGCACATTGAAAGAGGTTCATTGAGTTTTAGGGCGAGCCCTAGTGCAAATAGTCTCCCAATCTTTGAAACTAGCTGTTGCTTGTGTAAGAAAGTGACTAAACTGAATTTTGTGTTTTTGCATTCACAGTATTATCTCTTGCTTTGGCCATTAATAAAGTATGTAATCCCTTAATGCCGTTCTCCTTTGGTGATAGTATAGTCAAAATAGGTCAATTATTGGTGGCAGACCTAATATTCTGTGTAGATAATTTTCTGTTAACCGTCCTACCTTTGAATTCCACTTTTTACTCCTGTCCTTGGAGGGTTATTTTACTAGAAGACTCTCCACGCTGCACCTAATGAAAGAATTACCCCAGCAATATCTACACCACTTCCGGGATTCACACGGAAGTGATAGAATGGGAATCCAAATCTCCAGCCGCCACGTTAAGCAGCGATTTTCACTCGTCTCAAACGTGGCTCGCCGCTGACTTGCCTGTGAAAAGCGAAACAAGTCCTTGCCCAATTTATTTTAAATTGATAGGGTCTATGTCTTAAAATCGTGTAAATATAAATGGAAGTTGCTGTTATAATTGCAGGCTAATGAAAAATATCCACAAAATATAACTTGATCGTAAACAGTATTCATAAATATTGTCATTCAGTAGGTTTTATATGATACAAATGAACTATTTCGTGAAAATATCTATCCATATAATACTATACTCGGAAAAAAAATGGTTCGTGGAAAACTTTTGAGTCAGAGATTTGGCTTATTTCTGGACGCACTTTCAAAATGGTTGCTTTCCCCTACACTAACCCAATCCCCTTAATATCTATAGTGGGCTTCTAATTCCTTTCGTCTAGCTCATGGCTACTTCAATCCTTCTTTTATTCCTACGGATAATTCTGTAAACATAGCTATAGAAGGCTTTGAATGGTTGACAAATATGTTGTGCCAAGCATATTTATCGCAGTAGACTGCATTTCGAAGGAGCCTAAGGGCTACTAGAGGCTTGCGCATCAAAAGATAGAATTATGAACGAAGTCATAAGGGGCATTTAAGGTTATTCATCCTTGAAGAACAAATACAGATAATAAATCCAAATGGCTCAACCACTTAGGAAGAATGAAGCAAAATTGTCTCTCCAAATCAGCCTTTCAACATAACCTCACTGGTTAACGCAATGTCGATCAACCAAGAATAAGTCTTACCTGTCATGGCTATAACGCGTAGTAATTGACGTGTAGAAGCAGAAGAGGGCGGTATTTTAGTGGTAACAATGACCAAATGCTTCTTGTCATCAACCTCAATGATGTTGAAAGGAATGATATGGGAAGATTTGAGCGGTAATTGGAGGTAGAACTTGGAGTTGGGAGAGGTGTCTGATGGGAACTCAGAAATTGGAGGCGTGGGGAGGACAAGCAACGCGACGGACGCTATAATTGCTGGTTAATTTGATACCGCTGTACGTCGTCTTCCGATGATTCCATTAGAGCGTGGGTTGGGGAAGGAAGGGGGATTCCTCGCGCCGGTGAGCGACCGAGGAGATATGGAGAGAGAGAGAGCCTCCGATGTGCAGACGGACATGTTCCATCGACGCTCGGCGCTCTATCACATGGGGAAACAATGTCGGACAACGGCTCCCTTCTCTTCTCTCTCTTGAATGTGGTGGGGACTGTCTCTCTCTCACGGTGGGGGACAGAGCAGGAAGAATGGCAAACATAGTGTTTGGTGAATGTGTTCTGGAAGCTATGATTATCAAACTTCGGGGAGCTAGCGAGATGCAAAGGGATCTCTGATAACTACTATCATCAGCATCACAATCTTCGTTCTTGACTCTACATCTAATGTCAGGCCTGGGATTTTCATTTTTTTCTCATTTTCTCTTTCTCTATTACTTTTTTCCTGTTTGGAGACTTGAAGTCTGTGGGGTTCCTAGTTTTTCTTTTCCTCGATTCTACCGACTTTGGCTTGAGGTATCATGAGGTGAAGGGAATTTGAAGATCAATTAAAAATATTTCATTAGTTATCAGGGGATAGAGTTGCAGCCTTAACTGGTTTCTTGTAAATATAAGTCAGTTTTAAAACACTTACATTTTTTCCTATCATTATGGAGATATTCCACTTGGTTCAGACTGATCCATATGGCTATTCTAGGGATGCTTGCTGAGGTATACCTCAAATCTATGCAGCCATCCATATTTTGATGGCATTGTAAATCGATGATGACGGCTGAGTCAGCCATAAAACGCTGAAAACCCATTACCTCAACTAATGGAAAACATTTGAAGATTTTACTCAGATCATACGCCGGGAAAACAAATCTTTTATACATTTCTTGGATTTCCCGTTGGTCATCGTCCTATTCGAATTCCCTGAAATCTTCAATTTGATAACTTTTCTTGTAATCTTTGTAAATTTGCTGTAAACCTGTTCATCATATTCTAGCCAGTTACAACGGTTAATATTCCAGTTACCTCAATACAATATTAATACATGTGTTAGGCTTTACGCTTGTTACTACTTTCTTTAGTCCTGGCCTTTCCATCTTTTGGGTGAACGTCTCTGCGATCTTCTGCCCCTCGTTTTGTTTCCAAATAGGATTCCTTCCCTCTTCATCTAGATGTTTCTAGATGTTCTATCCATCTATTTCCATAGTCTTGGATTGTTATGTTGATACTTTTCACTCCAAGATCTTGCTTTATATATGTATTTCGTATCTCTTCACGTGTAGCCTGTGGTTCTTAAAAATTTCATTTCAGATGTTTTTAATACCTGGGCATTTCTCTTGAAATTTGCATTTGTTTTTTTTGTGTTCTTTAAACCATGAATACAGGCTCACTATCCCAATCCCCATGGATTAAAGGTAGAGTGAAGGAATAGTCACTTTATTACGATGGAGGAGGGGTTATCAACCCCCTACCTGCGCTTCCCGACAACACCCTCTCCTCGTTCCGTGCGATGATCCCTTTTGTCACGTCCTCGGCGGGGATGCCGCGTACTCGTGGGGATTGCATGGGGAGCGAGAGATGGTGGAATAGTAGGGAATTGGGCGGCATATCGCTCAACACTCGCGTGATAGCGCGTGTCACGTTGCTCAGAATGCACAGCCAACTCTAGAGAGATCTCGGGGATTGTTACGTGACCGGGGGAAGAAATGGCACGAAGCCCCGCCATTCAACGCTTTCCCAACCCATCCCCTCCCCACCTCTCCATAATATCCACTACTCTTGTGTTTCCCCCTTCTTTAGCCTATCCAACTCCCTTCCCCTCACCCCATTCGTCTCCCTCTCCTCCCCCTCTCACACCATATCTCCGCCAGGGGTGCATGTCGGCACTGCAGTAATCGTCGCGGCTGATGGATGGCTCGGTTGCCATGAGAACCCGGTCCGAATGGACGTCGAGTCGCGGGCGGAGAAGGGAGATGTGTGTATGTGGAGAGTGTTATTTTCGTATTTTTATCTCCGAAAGAGGTATGTAAAATGTACTCCCCACCCCTCACATAGGGGGTGGCGGGAGAAGCCGAATGCAACCTAGAGTATGAGGAGGAGATAGAGGTGTTAATGGAGAGGTGGGTGAATGGGGGACACGAGCATCAGAAATCGCGGATCAGCGGATATTTTTGCCGGGGGGCTGAATAAATGTTTGTTTATCACTATCGGAAACTAATTTCGCGTGTTAGATGGCTATCGTGCGTCCTCCGTGGCATTAACGTCCGTGAATAAAAAAAGAAGGTGGCTCATCGTCGCGGGCCGATCTGTTCGACCTGCAGACGTAGTGTTTTCGTTCGGTGAGGACTCTCCTCTTTTTTATTCGGATTGGGTAAAAAAAATCTGACACGGGGTGCTTCCAACCTGGCGTTTTTCTTTCTCGGAATATTTATCCCGCGTCGATCCCGGCCCGTGAAAAGAGATGCATGACTCGACGTAATCGTCCTGTATTTTTTTTTCTTTTTCTAAATATATATTTCGAGGCAAGAGTGTAGAGACGTAATGGCTCCATCCATTTAGCGCGATCGACTCCGATAGCAATTTGATTAGGGTTTCGCTCTGGAGTGTCGTACAGCGTGCGGAATTCTTTAAAGAAAAATGCTGTCGGTGAGTGGATGAACTCGATTCCTTTTTTTTCTCCTTTGCCTCCCGCTGCTTGGGTTTGCTCTGAATCTCGTGCTCGCTCATTCCGGTGATATTTATTCCATCTCCCCCGATTAAGTTTTTCAGGCCACCACTGCTGTAAGTTGAGTATTGAGTTCTTAGAATAGCTTATAAATGGCACTTCAGGTCAGAGCTGTCCTTTTCCTCTACTTCAGGCGATGTGATAACCATAATATACATTGCTGTTCAGGATTCAGGTGTATTTACCTCATATGAGATACTGAAATGATATTCCTTGCTCATGAACGATGGTTTTTAACTTTTTTTGCACATTTTCCTCTTTTTTCCGGAGTTCAGTATATAATTATCTCTTGCTTACATATATTATAAAGTAATAATTCATGCTGAAAATGCCCATGTTCAAGGATCTAAGGTATTTAATTAACTTTATTGATATAAAATAAAGAATAATATAAAAAGAGGGAAATGGGAATCGTCATTCAGCGAAATTTCATGTGCTATACGGTCAGAATAAATTTATAATTTGTTGTATGTTACTCGGTGAAATTCATTAAAGTTTTTTAATGACACAAAATAGAATAGTACAAATTAAAATTTATAAATTTCACGTCACCCTCAGAGTATCACAGTTTGATGAATAGTGATTCTAATTCCTCTCAATACCCTTAACTCCATTAAAGGGGAGGGGGGAATTCCACACTGGTTAAGAAACTGCTCTAGAATCCTTTTTGAATTAAATTTTTCCTTTTTCACTTCTTAAATGTAATCATTTCATGTTGGAGAATGCATCACCTTAGTTAGCGGGAAAAATAATGCAACTATAAACTTTTGAAAGCTATAACTTCATGAATAAAGGTAAATATTCAAGAAACTTACGTTTTCTCCTTGTAGATTTGCATTAAATGTTATATTTGAATTTCGCAAAGGATTAAGACTCATTTCGAGGTTTTATCTCCGGCCAGTCGGTGAGCAGTTTTAATGATGGCTATGAAGCGCGTATTCATCCCACCCGCGTCCCGGTGGAGACTCGCCCATAATTGGTCAGGTACAGCGAGTCCTAAACACGTGGCTACCAGCTATTAAAGAGTTTTCACATTGCCAAGGACTGAGTCAACTGTTGTTAATACTGGACACCGGATTGTATTTTACCTTTGTTATTCGGTCACATAAATTTTTTTGCATTTTAATGCAAACTGTAACAGTAAAATTTGCAGTAACTTACAACGGTGCGTTATGACCTTTATGCATTTCATTTTCACTGTGGGTCAGCGTTTTACGCTGACCCTCAGTGAGATATTATAAGACAAAATTTACTAAATTATAAATATTTTTATATGATAGCGTTTTAATCGCCGAATGACACTTCATAGGTGACGCTGTCTCTTCAAAATGTTTTCTCTTCCAATAGAATCATTAGCACAAATCTATGTTTTTAAAAGTTAGTATTTTGAGGAGAGCCATGTTTGATGATTGCGTCTTATACCGTTATAAAATATTCTTCACGTTGGTGTAATAAGACCAAAAGATTACCTGAGTGTAGAGAACGGTTATGCATTATAAAAAGGCTTCACAAACATCATAAACCTTTCTACTAAATCTCTAGTTATCAATCTTCCGCGGGATTTCCCTAGAAGATAGTCTGTAACCGTAGGCATTGCAGAAAACTCTGCGCCACTCATGAAGGGGAAGGCAGCTTTTGTCACCAAGCAAGGTAATTAGATGAACGGGGGGGGGGGGCATTAGCGTTAGCTGCTGGTGGAGGAATAGCATTTGATTTCATAGCACTACGATTGCAGAGGTCGCTTTTTAAATGCAAATGAACTTGAATGGAAATTCCCTCCACGCAAAATCCATACTCTTGGAGAGATTTACATCAGGTGCATTTGAACAAGACGGCAGTGATCGCATTAATAGCATTCATTTGAGTGGCAGGCGAGCACTTGTCTTTACACCAAAGTGATCTTCGCCGCACCTAGCTCGCAATGAGCGTATAAGGATATTCACTGTGCGCGTTGATTTATTCCTATGTCTTCCATTGCTGTATGTCGTTTTCGTTTCATTCTCTTTTCTTATCAATCCTCACCTTTCTTCTAGCCACGCTCGACAATTTGGCTTCTTCAGATACAGCACCGAGCTGGAGAATATCCTTCATCTTAGGAAGTCCTTTTGTGGTGATACAAAGGTCTCAACTAATAAAGTTAGATATAATCTTTTCTGTCTTCAACTCTTTGATTTATGTAGTTTTTTTGGGTATAGCTGATAACTTTGGTTGAATACTAGAAGGTGAATCTAAAAATGTCTATTTCGACAAAATTATCACTATTAATCGGATGATCAAATAATAATTAGGCAGATTCTTTTTTTCCTCCAGTGCTCGCCACATTTTCGATATAATCCAAAATTTAAAAGCTCTTCGTACCAGTGTAAGTTATTCAAAATGATGATGAAAATGAAGTCATTTTTACTGACCAATGTATTTTCAGTGCAGCCCTTACTATCCATTTGAAGAAAATTTCAGTGTTCCTGACATTCTTTCAGAAATGCGGATATACATCCAAAACAATGGCCACGGAAGCTATTTTGTCGCAACGTGATTTCCATCCGTTGATTATTTTGTGATAAAATTTACATGCGAGTTTTTAAAATCTCCGAAATCGACTTACAACTCATATACACATAGGTAATTTGTGTAAATATTTTAGTTGAACTATTAGTCGTGATTTGGATTGACTTTACGCTATCGGCGAACCTCAAATATGTTCTCGGACTTGAGGAAATCAGCACTAAAACTGCACCATGGCATAGAAGCCCCGACGTATTTTTAAAGGGGCTGGCTTTATATCTGATCAAATGACCTTTGAGAAAAAAATAAAACGCTTAGTTTCTTAGTTACAGGATTTCTGAATTTGTAGTACTGTTATAAATGAAGAAAAAAGCTGCCATAAATAAAGAGCAAAGCTTTCTCTTTCATATTATTATGAATTTCTACAAAATATAATCCTCAACCTTTGGAATACGGCTCTTAAATTCTGGATTTATTATTCTCACGTGACGCTGAAGCCATAAACCCATGCTTTGACACGAATTGAGTGCTGAAACGCTTTATCAAAACATGCATTTGGGGAATGCTCTTACTTGGCAGTAAAGTCTGAATTTTAACGGCTGCTGAGCAAAATGGAATGGTAGAAATGGATGTAGTGTATTAGGAGAATGATAATAATAGAATGGACGGAAAGAATCACGACTGATGAAATCCTACGAGGGTTGGGGATAAAATAAGTACAATGAAAACTGCGATGAACGAGAGGCAAGTACATATTGAACATATTTTGCAAAATAGTTGTCAATTGGAAGAAATATGGAAGAATATATGAATGTGGAGAACATATTAGGAAGACCAAGGATTGGGTACATGAGGCTAATTATGATCGAAATCAAAGTAAATAATTTTAATGGATTGAAGTAGTCTTCTGAAAGATGAGTCAAGCGGAGAGCTGCTGCAAATAAACCTTCGGATTGATGAATGTTTATGATGAATATAAAAGCTTTAGGCAAAAAATATGCGTATATAAATTCACCTAAACCACGTCTTCCTTTTCATGTATCTCTTTTTCATGACTGGTGGCATACTACATCCTGACACTCGTCCTTGAGTCAACTTTTCGTTGAACATTTTGAAGTAGATGAACACGAAAGGAATTCTGTGAACGTAGACCCTCGAAAAAAATTCCGTGTTAACTTTTCAGATTCAACAAAACGATCCCAGAGTGGGTAGGGAAACAAAGAACGTGACGCTTCCACTCCAGTCCTGATTTCGCGTGGAATTAATCGGAAACGGAGACGAAATTTTCAGTTTATTACGATATCCGTTCCGCCTACGTCCCATCCTCGTTCACACCGAAGGACAGGGTCAGCCAGCTATCGCCGCTTGACCACCCCATGGTCGTCCGATCCCCCGCTGAATAAAAAAAGCCTTCATATTTTTTCGTCGAATCCCAGGCCCGCGTCTCTGCCCTTCAAAAATATTCTACTATTCCATTCCGGGCCCATTGTCGCCGGGCCGGGCTGCGGAAGGGGGGCGGGTTAGCAGTGGAGACGTGGGCATTGAGTGGGGGATTTGATAAATTAGAATCGGTGGGAGAGGGGCTGGTTCAACGTAGTCCTCTCACTCACCCGCCTCCACGCACCACTGGGGGCCTTCACACACACACACGCACTCTCTCTCCCACGCAACACGGGAGGGAGGGAGGCGGACGGTTGTTCACTCCCCTTTCATCGTACGTCACCCATCAGTCGTCGTGATACGTGCCTCACTCACGCGCTCACGTCCCCCAAACCCCTCCCCCCCCCGGCCTTCCCCCCTTGACTCGCGACAAACGCTTTTTGTTCTCCCCTCCACCTGTCACACACCCTTTTGACATACCCATCATGGATGGGCGATTCCGATTCGCTTTCGATCAAAAATCATGCATATCCTCAAATTCGTATTCTACTTAGATCGAATTCGATTCTCATTGGTTCCGACTAGGAGCCGATTCAATCTGACCTCGACTGAAATCAATTTAAATACAACTTGAGTTCAAAAGACACATTACGGGAGGTTCCTAAGTTTTTCGCCAGGTCACGTTCTCAGTAACTGCTACGCATAAGGCTGCATTTCTCATGTGTTTCATTGGGTTAATATATTTGTGATAGTAGTTCCATCGCCTAATGAAACACAGGCAAAAATGTTGTTATACAACCAACGACGCGATAAAACACACGAGAAATATGCGGCATTCAGCGTCAACACGCTGCGTAAGCCTTTGCATTAATGGCGAAGTAAAGCAGAGCGACGAATAGTATATCTCTGTCCCATGCGCATCATAGTGAATTGAAGTCTGTAACTATGTGATCATTTTCATGGTGTTGTTGAATTTCTTGTTGAAATTGAAAATCCAGCGCACAACTGTACCTTTTCAACATGATGAGAAACCAAACAAACGGATTGGCGAAAATAGCAATACGACGACTCAGCGGATCAAGGTGACGGGATAATGGATTAATTGGATTCTTTTCTCTCGATGCGTGACTGAGATGCCGAAATAGCAACGAAAAAGAAACTGCCCCTGTACTTTGGAGTGTAATTTAAATTCGACCTGACTTAGAGTCGATTTCACGTGACCTCGACTATAATCGTTTCACTTCTTCTGTTTTCGGAATGTGAGTTTTATTTTAGTCTAATTCGATTATCATTCGATTGTAAACACGATTGCAGTCGAAGTTACTGCTACTTTATATCAAGTCAAGATGGCTATATTTAACTGATAGCTTTTCCACCCAACTGAATCTCAACTGAATTCTATATCAAGTTCAGATCTTCCATACAACACTGGGCGCTTAAGCTACCCTTGCAGTGTATAGTAAGTAGGGCCAGGGTTTTCTAACTCATGTGATATCAGAAATGGAACCCGACTTATATGTTTATTCGTTTCAGCCAGGAGACCGCGTAAAAAACAATAATAAATCGCTCTAATGATAGAAAACATCAGTGTTTTGAAGTTATTTTCGTGATTCAGGTATTCTGCCCTGCAGTCGATTGCCATGAATAAGCGTAAAAATGGGGTTTGCCATAAATTACAGGTACCTAATCATTCTTTTTTCAGCAATTTTCTTTTATAAGTTACGGCATTCATATTAAAATTTAAAATGCAATTAATTTATTTGAGCAGTAAAAAGGTCTCTTTAGCATGGACCTTGTCGGTAATATAGGCTACCTTGCCTTGTTTGATGTCACACGCTTTGGGTTTGCACAATATTTCCCCGCAACCAGCATATTTATGTTTAACATGCTCAAAGACTGATACTCTAATGGAATTATTTTCCCTAATTTGCGAATTTTATTGCAAACAATTAGTCTTTTGAGCTTGGACACTTACTCGTGTAAATCCACTAAATTGACTCCAAGAGCCTTCTCTATATCAACCTCCCAGGCGTAATGGAGGTAAACGACTATTTACTGATTATTATACCAATTAGCAGCGGATAAGGTTTAGACTTTCTCCGTTGATCGGTATTAGGTTAATTTGTAAAATATTCTCAGAAGTGCTTCGAGGTATCCCATTCGCTCTTTTTTACTACTTGCCCGTACGGTTTTTCAAGTCTCGTCGACTGTTGTTGAAGGTTGTTTTTTGTCGATTCCATTGGGGTGCAACAACTGAGTAAAAAGTTAGTATTACAGGCTTAAATCGAACAAGAATTTGATGAAAAGTTATATATTCTCCAGCGACTTTTTTCTTTTCGGTGAAATGGATGGGCTGTGGGCATTTGTCAGCGCGTTAAAATGGTTGAAAGGTCTTGGGAAAAATAACGAAAAAATGGAATTATCGCACTATATTGGAAGTGCTCCGCTCATTTAAATCTACTATAGGTGTTGTGTGCTAATTTTCCTAAGCCTCTTTTAGAGAGAGACCCTTTGGGATGAATTGAAGCCAAAAGCTTTTTTTAATTCTTGAGTTAAGTGTAATGAAGGTAATGGACTTTGAAAGTACAAATAATGGAGACTCCCGCATAGAACATACTGAGCAATCTATGATGACAGAATCAAATAATCTTTTTAATCGTTATCCAGTACGTTTTAACAAAAATTCAGCAGTATTTGCGAAAATATTTCCCTAACTTTGTATTCGCTCCAGAAGAGGCTGTCTTTGAATATTAAAAAAATTATTTTCGCATTCTTGAATATGAGACGCTTGGTCACTTTTGGCTTTAAGCTTGGAAGTAAAGTATTTGCGATTTAATATTGAAAATCAGACTCTACTCATTATCTAATGATTTTCACCTGTTACTTTTCAGCACGGCAATTGATATATTTTATTCATTCATCCTCTTACAAATAATTACCATTAGTATTATGTTTCCCGAAGCCTTTCTTTTAATTGACTCCGTATAGGTATCGGTTATCGCCTACAATTTCAAGAGTTTTAATCGAAGAATATAACATGGAATGCTGGTGATTCAATATATTCTATATATCACTTTGCGTTTTAAAATATGAGACCTCATTGTCATATCATGCCTTGAAACCTCGGTATTGAAATGGTATACGACGCTAGAAGAAACCTATTTAATGGGCGTTCAATTTTTTCAGACTTGTAGTAATGGCGATTAATGGTTACTTGAATGAAATCCTACTTACGGCATGTCGCGTAGTATATTAGTATGATGTACTGTGATTTTATGCAATTGCGTTTCAGTAAATTGCGATTAAGTCAATGCTAATCATACCTACTTTTTGACGTCTGTCTTCAATTTTTCTCCTAGATTTTTCGACGATCCGTCAAAATATGATAAATGCATGACCATAGGTGTTGACAGCGAGATGAAAAACTTGTTTGAGAATGTAAAATATATCTACTAATTAATCTTGTGGCCATGTCTTCATTAGAGTTCCAACCGTAGTGGTAACCATTACGGTATGCAAATGTGTGTAAATTTAAGAAAAGGGTGATGAAACACATGATTCGACTAATGAAGTGTATTCAAAGTGCTAATTGTTATTTCATGTGAGTGGAAATCTTGAGAAAAGAACGAAGCATTGCTGTAAGATCGTCAAACTTGCAGGTCGTCCATAACCGTAACCAGCCAGTATAAACAGCAGTGATGACTGATGATCTACTATTAGTAGCTTGGTTATTATCGCGAAGGAATATATAAATGTCTTTCTTATGGAAAAGTAATGGTTAGTACACGGCAAACGAAGGATTCACTTCTTAGGTGTTATTTTTCTTGCAGATAATTCCTGAGTGCCTTGTTTATTGCAGCGTGGTGATAAACTCATGAATTGAAAAGAGATCATGCATTCTTAAAAAAAAATAAAAATCTCCCAGGAATTGAGGGCGTCATTTACTCGACTCTGTGAATTGATGGGTTTATGTCACATAAACTCTCAAAGGCAATGAAGTGTGTCCGATACCATTATCAGAGGAAACACTCGTTTACCACCTATTGTTATGCACGCATTATGACCCTGGTATAATGGCATCCGTGTCATACAGGACCATAAAAACGACCTCATGTGATTTTCACTCCTCGAGTGCAGACACGGGAAGGAAAGCGATACACTCTTTCAATATACTGTATCACCACTGAACCGTTGCAAAATATTTATCATGCAATAAACCAATAGTCGTGATTCGATCTCACTCCTGCTTTGTCCCTTTCTCTACGAGCATGCTCCGAGATTGGCGATTCTTTTATTGCCCTATCTCATCCCTCCGGCTTTGTAAGTGGCTCCCGGGGCATCATCAACTGTCAACACGTTTCGATGACGAGATAGAAAATATAAAAAAACAAGACTGAGTCATATAACGCAACCTTTTTCCATATTTATTATTTTATTATTAGTTTCGTCTCGCCACCGCACCAAAGCGTTGTGCCGCAAACGATCGATGGAATGTCGCACGCGTGCGATCAGTAAACTCAAGCCTATCGTTGAGAGCACACGTAAGAAACAAGCGGCAAAGCATTAAAAAAACTGGGATATATCAAGCGCATAGAAGGAGGTCCTCGGATAAAAAAGTGAAGGAGAGGTGCTACTTCGATCTAGTTAGGTCACACCTTGTACACGCCGCGAGCATTATGGACTATGTACTGGAAGATTTAATCCGAAAAATAAATACAACGCAACGAAAAGCTGCGCGTTTCGGTGAAAACCGATACGAGTGAACAAAGAGTGATGCACAGCTTTTCGATGGATTAAATGGGAGCAGTTTGAGATTAGAGGCCACTCGCTGGTTTTAATTTCCTTGAGAAATTTAGAATAAGTGCGTCTGTGTGACTCCAAGACGCCGCCGCACTACATTTCTAGGTCCGGAAAAGGTACGAAAAAATATGTAATATAAATTTTGGTACAGAGTGATACAACAAAATGTTATTTCCGTGCGCGTTATTTAAATATAGCAAAAACTGAGCTCAATTCTTAACACCCAACTCTCTCAATATGTACTGAGCCATTTCAACTACCAATAACCTTATTCTTTAAATTTTTACACGGATGGGGTCCTAAAACTCCCTGCCAATCGCCCATGCGGCGCGCCGCGGGCGACTCGCACGGTAGTATATTAATGTAGATATGTAGTTTTAGATTTTGATCGCAGAGCATAAAGTCACGCGCCCTCGTGATGTGATAGAAAGAATAATGAGTGATCGGCGAAGTACAAGGCTAGGTGAGGATATGGGGTAATTATACGGTCATTGCTGCGGCAGAGAGGTAAATAGATTTTCAAGACAGGGGTGGAAAAAATGGGAAATGGAGAGAAAATTTCTACGGAATCCTCCCACTGCCCAATGGTGTACGAGATTCGCAGAAAAAAAATTCGCAGAGACTAAGTCGAAAGAGGTGGTAAAAGGACTCCGGAGGGGGGAGATGGAAGGGGAATTTCGCGAAACAAGGGTCATAAAAATATCGAAAGGGTATAAGGGAGGGAAGGGTGGGGAAAAGCGCATATAAAAAACGGGGCCGCGCGGTTTCATTGTGCATTTTGTCAATTCTTTTAATTTTTTTTAATTCGAGACACCGGCGTCTATCGACGGAGCTCCATCGGTCGGAAGCCCTAATTAAATCTGGCCATTTCTCTGGTCATCTCTCTAGTGGAAAATGGAATGAAGTCTGGGAATTATATTAAGGAAATAAAAGGGCAAACAGTTGGAGGTATGACGAGTTCGGGGTCCCAGCAGAAGTGCACGGCAGCGGTGGTGTCGCCGGCGGTAGCATTCTTAATGAAAATTAAAAAAAAAAACGCTCTATGCTTCTTTTTATTTCTTTTTTGAAGTATCATTGAATAATTCATGCTCTCCTCAATCCTGAATTCTCAATGCGTATTTTTCAACTAGCTGTTGCTTTGTTCGTGATTTTTATCAGTCTGTGCGGAGGTGTTGATTTTTTAAACACTTTATCGCCCAAGATCAAATTATCGGAAGGGTGCATCAAAATGCAAATGAAATATTCAATTCATTTTATTTTAACCATATTTTCACGCGAGAAGGAATCCTCAACGTATTGTTTATTTCACGTGTTATTTTTGCATTTACTCTATAAGTGAGATACGGTTTTTGAATTTTTCCTTAGAGTTGACTGTCTGCCCAAAGGAAATGAAATGTTTGTCAATAAATAAAAATATTATTTTCCAGGAATATCATTCTGCTTTCCAAGGTTATTCACCATTCGTTTTCATTCAGTGTGCAAACTCAATTCAGTGTGTGTGTGTTAGGCTCAAACTTCTACGATACGAGAGTGCATTTGATGAAGATTTTATAAAACCTTATTCACTGATCATTGCTTCTTAAATTCATTTTTGATTGTGTTTTAAAGTTGCATTCGGTGTAAAACATCTCTTCTTGCTTTTTATTTACCTGGCATTCAACCATGGTTTTCTTCCACCGTGTAACTCTGTAACACCCGTTGAAAACGCTTTGTTGACTGGACAGTGTGTTTTGATCACCTAGCACTAAAACTTTGAAGGGCAGGGTAATCCAAGAACTATATCCTAAAAAACATTTTATCCGCTATAGCCTCTCTCCATATTTCTTGAAGCTAAAATGTAGTGATAAAAGCATGATAAATCATTATCAGAATATGTCATAGTTTGAGTGTGAGGAAACTTTCAGTTACCATCTACAAACTCATTCGTTTTAATGAGTATAGCTTAGTAGTTAATATTTTAGTCATGACGGGGTAGTTTAATAAGTCCCCGAGTCATAATATTTTACGATTAAAATATAAAATTTATATTATGTTCCCTTTGCACATATTTAATGGCTGATTATTAATAAATGAGTTGAAGGCCATTTATATTCCGGGTCAAGGACAAGGATACTTCGCGAACGACCACTGTTTGGCCGATGTGGGCCTCCTCCGGATATGTCGTCACCTACCGCATTCCGGTTTAATGTGTACTGTAGGTTATTTACTTCCTGTCGTTACTCTTTCATACTCAAGCCAAACTAACATATAACGAACGATCTTACTAAGCATATCTATCAAATTTTACAAATATTGATAAAATTTGCAGACTTTTCCTTGTGGGACCACAAAACTATGAGAAACAATTTTACTTGAAATTTACTTTATACAGTGGAAACCAGGGTTTTAATGAAACCCGTATAAATGAACATGATTCAAATAAAAACTGTAATTTTACTCGTGAAATCTTTTCATAGCCAGTTTATACCGCGTTTCCCGTTTTTATACCGCGTATGAAATATAATTAAATACTTTGTAACTTTCTAGAGATATATTTTTGAAATATCTTAATAATATTAAAATACAGGTAAATTATTTTTTTGTTAATCAACATTTTATGTTTGAATTCCTCCAGGGCCTGACTCTCTTATGAAGAGTCCACTGTAAAAATAATGCTAATCGGCTGGACGGTGCAACTAGTCACGTTCAATGTAGCTGAACAAACCTTTACACTATTTAATGAACTAAGCGTTTCAACTATCATGCTACACAATATTTATCTAATCATAGCTGGTTTTAGAGGAACTTGCGCTTTGAATTACTATTTGGTCGAGATTAATAAATTTTGCTATAATTAGTAAATTTGGGCTTAGTACTGCCTTGTATATTTTTGAAACTTCAGGTAAATACGTGTATGGGTAAATTCTTATACGACAAAGCGTTAGAGCGTAGCTTTTAACTCGTAACGAAAGCCAGTAATTAAACTGGCTCCTGCCTACATTGCTATTGTGTACGATTTGAAATCATGATTTTTTTAACAAACTGAGAGAAGGGTGTAATTATATTCATGGTTAAAATTTTTAGTAAGGTACGTTAAATGCCTAATTTTGAAGTAGTTAACTAAGAAGTTTGGTAAACAAGTTAAAAAAAAGAAGTCCCTTGGCAACGTAGCAACATTTATTACAGTTTGTAGGCCATTTGACAAACAGTTTTCGTCAGAGCACATATGAGGACCCCAGAAGTCGAGGGGTTTAAGTAACAAAACCATTGTTTAGAGAAAACTTAAGTCAAAGTTGAAAATGTTTGGTACAACCCACTAAGTAGTTTAGAGGCATTACCCTAGAGAGAAGCACCTGTCAAGAAAATCACTTGGATCCCTTTACCACCTAAAAGATTAATATTTTCACATCCCATTCCTGTACCTAACTTATTTTTTTCAAAAATGTCACTTAGACCCCTTGACTTCTGGGGTCCACATATGTACTCAGAGCACAAGCACACAGAAAACTGTTAGTCCGTCATTTATCTGTCTGACAACCTGAATACACTTGTTATATTGTCGATGACCTAAGCTGAAATTAATTTATTAGATGCCTCAATATCTAGTGTATTTTGTACAAGCTTTATGACAACTTAATTTGGGAGGAAATTGAGATAGAAAAAGGTATGTGGTGCTGTCGCACTGCCATTAAAGCAATCTATTTCAGCGTTAATTTTATCCCAATATGCATATCTCAAATAACCAATAACCTAACAATATATATAATAATAATAATAATATAATAATAAAGTTTATTACTCCATACAATCTACTTCTATGTTCAAATTCAAATATGTACTTCATCAAATTGTAGAAATATAACTTTAAATATATATTATAATCAAGGTAGCGTATCGGGAATGTCTAAATAAAAGGTTCCTCCATAAGCCGAAGCGCGTTGTGTGTTTCATTTGTAAATTTTGTATAAATATTCTAGATATTGTACATTGAGCATGAGTCAAGGGGATAGATACTCATTTCAGTGCCGAATAATTTGCGCTGTATATATCACAGCAGGGCCTCCGATTTTTTCGCAGTAGTTTCTTTAATATCATTAACCAAAGCCTTCATGCAGGAAACAATCTATTCATTCGTCTTTTTATGCACGTCAACTTTTGTGTAGTTAAATACTTCCTTGCTTGTATTTCTATATCCTTATTTCAGTTCACGTTCTCTGATTTGTTTTGTAAATGGTCAGTTTTCATTGTATCTTACCGCCAAACAGAAGGAATATTCAAGTTTTACTGCATGAGGCACAGACATTTTCCAGAGTTCCTGCTGAGAATATTGTAAATGTCTCTCGGTCCCTGCCGTGAAGATTTTATCTCAGTTCTCGGCTTCGTGACTACCTTCGGATACAGAGCAACCGCTTCCGCGTGTCTTTTTTTTGCGGTGCCTTTTATGAGGCTGCACTCTTGTCCGCAGTCATTGGCTGCTGTTCGAGAAATGATGTTCCCGACCCCTTTCTTCCCCTGAGGTGAGAGTGCCTCTCGACTTTGGTGTAATGATTTGGCTCGCCCGCGGCATATTAAGTCATCCCTTCAAAGCGAGAGACGTCAATGCGACCGGACGTTGCGGCGAGACGGTGGAGGAAAAATAATATACATATATATAGATAAGTATAGATCGACCTCCGCGCATTGCTCTGCCTGCCTCACACTCCTGTTCTTCGCGTCTGTTTCTAGATTGACGCTGGTTCGTGAGGCTGATTTACGGCGTCTATTTTGGTATTTCAGTCTCAAGACAAATAACCACCGGCGATAAAGTTGGTCGGAAAGAATGTGAGGAGATATTTATGTCTCGAGGTAGTCTGTAGGGTAATTTAAAATTCTCCTTCTCAAATTCAATGAACATATGGCAGAAATCGATCAAGCAATGCAAGCAGCGGGAAATGTAGCTATTTATTTTGATCATTACATTCCGTTCGTTTATTAATTTAAAAAATGTATGATTTATACACGCGTATTTACTTGACATTATAAATGCAAATTTATTAATTCTATTCATCTACAGGCAAAAATTAGTCAAAGTATTTTGCATTATATTCCATATCTTACGATGAGGACGTTTCACTCTGCTCTCTACATTTTCTCGGTAATCTAGTCTTTTTTCGAAATCTTTATTTCTTTTTTTCATTTTTAAGAAGTGCACAGCTTTATTTTCTGAAAAATAATTGATAATAAAAGTATTACATCAGTATTTTGGATGATTTAGTATTATTTCGTTCATATTCTATCTTTAATCATATTGAATTCTTCTTACAATACGTAAAGGATGATTAGTAACCACAAAGCCTTCTAGAATTTGAAATGAAGTAAAATTTTCTAACAAAGACTCTATTATTGTTGAATATTAATTCTGTTATTTAAATTTACGAATGAAATATGCATAAATATAATGTTTTCGGTGAAAACAGAGCTTTAATGGATACTTTTATGGCGTACCTAGTTACAATTACGCATGTTATAAGATACTGGCTCTTACCTAGTCAAACAAAGTTCTTACATTTTACGATTCGTAAAATTCGCGATAATTCAGGATAGTTCTATGGGAGTTTTTTATATAGGTTGGCCACAAAGATAACGCTAGACAGGTGCTGTTTTAAACGTCTTTTCCCGACCCATGCATCTTTTTTTCAGCATTCATTGTCCAACGCTACCCTAGAGTCACCACCGTCATCTTTCTGAGCGACCATCTTTTATTTGGCAGCCCGTTTTCTTAAAGTCGTACCACCCTAACGCGACTACTGTGTCTTACCCTCTTCCATCTTTTGATGTCCTATTTCTCTCTCTGTCTCTCTAGGGCCTTTCAAATGAGCTCCCAGGCATTTTCACTGAAATGAGATCAAGGTCGAGATGCATGGAAATAATTGTGAAGGACCATAACGAGGTTTCGCATTCAGTCCTCTGAGATGCTGCGTTACATTTAAATCTGGGGCGTGTCATCTATTTTTTTGGAGGGTAACATTTATGTGGAAAATTCTCGCGCTTTTAGTGCAAAGAGAGCGTGTCATACATCTTCACTAGATATTCAACGTCTGGTTCAAATAATTCTCTAGTCAAAGAAGTTACATTGAAATCCAAAGCTACACTCACACACTCTTTACGTCCGGACAACTGCCACTCATTAGCTGCCGGGAAGAAGCTTTAAATGTGCTAAAAGTTCTTTGCCCGCTGATTTTTCAAAAAGGCAACAATTTTTTTTCTATCTTGGCCATAACCTAAGATTTTTTGCTAAAGAAAAATACATTTCGGTATATTTTTTTTGTTTACTGGACGGTTCTGTTGGCTCGTATGGCCCTGGAATCCCGATTTCTAAGCCTGTCATCAGGTTTTCCAGGGACTGGACCAACAGAACTTGACATACATCCATTTGTAAATATCTTTAGAGTTGTTATTTGGAGTAGCAATATTTTTCATGAGAAAATCGTGGACAAAGAATTCTAAGGCGCGCATTTTAAGAAAAAAATTGTTACAGAACGATAGGCACGGCAAATTTTTAAAGAGGACATTTGGTAGAAAGGAATGAGAGAAATTGATGGAAAATGTGACCTAATTGGATCATATCCTAATGTAACCACCAATGGAAGTGGCATAAAAGTATTACAATGGAAGTATAAATAACTTTATAATGAATAGTTCCCCTTGATCCCCTTGATCTAGTTAACCTTTTTAGATTAATGAGTAACGTTGCAACTGAGAGCCCTTTCTCAGGATCAGTGAGGATTTCAGGTACCTCCCACTTAATTTCATCTTGAAAGACATCTGTATCGCAGGCAGTCCAGATATGCATCACTTAATGAAATGGACTGGACTGACCTTTTTCAAGATGAACCAACGTGAAATGAACCCGAAATCCGTACTGCTATCCTCTAACCGTTCTAGAAAGATGCACAGGAGCACTTTTCTAGAATATAAGGAATCATAAGAACTTATTATGAAATGATTTTAACTCTGAACTACTAACGTGGTTTATGACCATCTGCACACGATCCTCGGGTCTTTGTTGACCCGGTTTTTCGAATTGCTCATAAACAATAACCGTCACCCACACTGTCTCAACAACACTGTCCACAAGTTCAACTGGTTTGCTCCCCCTCCTCCACCAAGGATTACATCGTAGCCATGGTTGCTGCGAGCGGCCGTTTTACGTCTACAAAAAAAGAACAAAGTTTAAAAGACCCTTTAACATTTTCCGTTGTCACGGCAGTGACTTCGTGGAATTTGCTTGACATTGTAAATGTAAAGTATAACTTAGTTACTCCATTTAATTTACAACTTTAACATATTCTTAAATACGAGCGGTCTTAGTCCACGATTTTGTCATGAAAAATGTTGCTACTCGAAGTAACAACTCTAAAGATATTTACAAATATAAATGTATTTTTCTTTAGCAAGAGAAAAAGTCTTTTCAACGGGTCGTCTTATTTGTCGGGTCAAAAAAGACCCAACGATAGCAGTTAGGGTTAAAGATTTACATCAAAATATATCGTCGTTTGCTTTCCAGCAAAATATATATTTAACAAATTGCGTTACTCACATATCCTACCTCTTCCCGGGAAAGCAAAAAGCTGATTATTATTGACGTAAAATGAGGTTTTATTTCCTTTGTAATCTCCTTTCTTCTTTATAGAATGTTTAATAGAACTGCTCAGGGACCATAATCCAATTATATTGGCATAACAGCTCAAAATAGTGTGCTTTGAAGTTACGTGATCAGTTAATTAGGCCAACTATATATTTCAATAAGCCTTAAAATGGAATTTATTCTGAAATATATTATAGTCTCTATCGTTGATTCTATGAATGTCCCGGGACATATTATATATCAATTCCTTCAAAAAATAGAATCCCTCCATTAGATTTTACTGTTTCTTGCATGCTTTTTTTACAAATTTCGTGGTTAAATTTCTCTCCTTAAGTATAAATTTAACCCAGTTTTGTTAGCCTAAAATTGAAATTAGTCTACTGAATAATTGAATTTGGCTATGGGAAAAAAACATCCAATGAAGCTAAATTATTGCAGCCAGTTTGGCTGTGATATAGACAAATATATCGGTGAAATATTTTATTTGGTGACTCAGCCATCTGAAAAAATGTGACAGAAGATTTTTTCTCTTAAATATCCTGTTGTTATATAATAATGGAGCATAAATTTTCTGTTGCAAAGTATAAATAAGGCGGGCATTCCCTAATTAATTCGTGAAGCATATGGAACCCATCAGATTACAAAGGGCGTTGTCATCGAAGCGTTCATCGCCGGTCACTGGGTCTAAGACATTGAATGTTCACGTAGGATAGTTTTGTGACGATCTGGGCTTCGAAGTGCTCGTGTGTTTGTGTGTGTGTGCACATATATACCGCCATGGATGTATACATGCATCCCCTTCTGTTTCATTCGATTTTTCATCCTTTTCGCATCACAAGGGCATATGTCTCTCTACCCCGTATCTCTTTCCTCTCGCCCTTATATTTCACCGTTATTTTATATTTTCGGGATGTTTCACTCGTGGATTCTCCCAAGTCTCAGTTCCCTCCCTCCCTTCTTCCCCCCCCCTGTCTCCCCTCGCTCCAATTCCTCCTCTCACCCTCCCCTTCTCGGTATGCCATCCGCATAGCCTTCATTCCTATTTCGACCCCTGAAGCTAACCCGACCCCCCCTTCCCCCCTTTTGCCATCTCTTTCCCATGAACAGCATTTCCAACGTTCCTTCCAATAGATTTCCCCCAGGCTTCCTTCTCCCTCAATCCTAACTTTCTATCCATCTCCCTTCTTCAAACTGCGTGTATGTTAGCAATTTGTTTATATTAGGTACGTATCCGGGCAACGGTTGCCTTTGCCTCTTTTTTTAAACCAATGAACTCGTCGTTGAAGCGCGCAGAGGACGCCGTTTGAGGCAGTCCGAGGTCATTGAAACACGGAAAGCAATGCGAGCTCCACTCCGAAGCTTGTCTTTCTCTCCTACGACTTCGTCATTATGGATGGCTCCTTTAGTTTGCCGTTGCAGGTTCGGCAAGTTCGAAGTTAATGATGAGCTCCGCATGCTTGGAAATCGCATCGCAGCTCTCTCTGATGGATGCATTTTTAAAATTCCTTCTTCGCCAAATTAACTGTTTCTATACAATGGTTCTGAATCATTATTTTGTTGATAACCCGCTGGTGACTGCCGTTCAGATTTTATCGGTAGAACCTCTCTGAGTGACTGAATGATTTTTGGCGTTAACTTTGAGAGTATGAAATAGTGCTGGCACTGACTCCATGGAGACACTTAACTTGCATTTTAAAATGAGTAGAAAACCCTTTACCTTTCTACAGCTTTTATGCCTGTCCCGGCCAACCCTGATGATCGTATAACATACCGAAATCATAGTCGGCAATAAGTAAATTGTAGAATTTATGTGGAATTGGGTACAAGTGAATTTCACTCTCCTGAAGATGCAATTATTTGATAGTAGTGACTCATATAATGTGTAGGCGATGATTCTTTTGACTGTGAAATTCACATTCATTGGTAAATTATTTCAATATTTTCCCATTATTTCCGGTATATTAAACTAATTTCAATTCTAACCTCTAAGTATCACGCTGTCACTTAAATTCTAATACTCAATGCTGTGTCAAAACTTATCTGAATATTTTCTAGTTTTTTATTTTATATAAGAAAGACACATTGATTCTTTAGTATTTATGCACTTCTCTCGGTTTAGCCTATATTATGAATAATCATGTTGAATGAATACATTTATTGTATTTTCGTATTATTATTTTCTCTTTAGGAAGCTATAATTTGCCCATTAAAGCTAATATTCTCCTAGTAATAAAAGATGTTTCTGTGAATTTTGTACGCTTATTAAAAGAAGTATTAGTAAAAGAGAGACTCAAACTAATTTAATTGCTTGATCGTAGCTGTTAAAATTTTGGGCTGGCGTTCTATAATTTTCTATTTCATAAGCTGGGAGTTTGTTAATTTTTTATCTCATTTTTCCATCTTTCTTTCATTTATACTTTATTTCTATTTGGCGAAAACATTTTCTTTACCTGTCGTTTTTTGACTAATTTTAAAGTAATCAAAGCTCACGATATGCATTACCAAAGGAAAACTTAATCATGTAGGCAATTGTAAAAACATCATAAAACATAAGAGTACATGAAATAGTTCAAAGGAAGGAATATCGAATGGGCACTCCGTGTTACTGGAACGGTTTACCATAATGCGGAGCGTACCTACGTGGTTCCACGAATATCAAATGGCAGGATATGGAATGAATACCCGGAAATGAGGGCGAGCGAGGAATTTGAAAAAAGGCTATCCGCTCAAATTTACTCGGGGATTAACAGAGTGAGGATACATTTTCCTGGCAAACTCGAGCATTTATGATGAGTGGTTTAAGGGTCGGATGCCTTCTTTTAAGTCTGATATCCATCTCGTTCGAAGTTGATTAGGAAAGAATATATTCGGGCAATGAGACCACCATTTGTTATCTCGTCTTGGTTTGATGATAGATTTACCAAAGAGTTAAAACGAATGCCCTAGAGAGTAGAAATAATTCAAGTGCTTGACTTGAAGAGATATTAGCTAGTTTTCAGCTAGGAAGAAGAGACCATTTACTTTTCTCGGTAACCTCCCCCTCGAAAACTTTACCAAGAAGTTACAAACGAAATCCCGAGGTAAAGGTAATTGCAAACACTCCTAAAATACTGTAAATAGGTTAATAGACGATGTGAATACCTTGTTGCCTTAAATCATTATTTATATTGTATTGTAGTGTGATATTTTATTTCAAACTATAATATTTATTCCAGGTACGTAGCAAAGAATTCTTTGCATTAGTTAGGCTAGAGGTTGAAATGTTTTGTACTATTTTTCCGAGTGTGTGTGTGGAGCTTGCTCTCGTATAGAATTGGAGTTTCGACGATGTGAAATAGAAATCAAAGAAAATTGGAAACAATTATAATGTAGAACCTGACCACTGATCTTTGCAAACTACTGATATCCAAAACGGGGATGTCTATCACTGTGAAGATTCGCTGTACAAATGCGAGGAGAGTGATTGTAAATGTGAGAACCAATTCTCAAATGTTTGACTGCTAATGGCGATGATACTATGGGAATGAAAGATTGTTTGTGGAAGTAAATTGATCCGCTGCAAAAATTCAGAGCAAATTCAGTTGACTTTAGCGAGTTATTAATTTTGCCATGGCATTAAACACTTCCAATAACGGTTTAATTGTGCAAAATAAGGAAAAATCATTACAGTAATAAAAAATTCATGTAAATACAGGTCATGGTTGTTCATCAAAGTAATCATGATTCACGGACTGGTAAGCAAACTTGGCTCAATTTTATCGTAATATTTTACCCTTTTCCTATTTATAGATAAAAGGAATGAATACAGATTTGATTGATGGATTCAGGAGCTTGTTCGGTGAAGTTGTAATGCGACGGCGGCACTGGATGTAGTTAACCTCTGACATTTATATGCTCCATTGGTGGGCTAGGACGGCATTAGAGGCCGTCGGAATCTTCATCTAATGCAATGAGGAATTGAACTAGGCGTTGGTAATCTTTTTTATCCTACGGGAAATATGGTGTTATTAAATTTTCGATGGCCATATATTTTGTGTGATAAAACACTTCCTTGACCATTAGAATATAATCGATGTGTATATATTTTATATGGTTGTAAGAGGTAAAGAAATGCAATTTAAATCAAATATTTCGTGGTTGCCACGAGTATTTAGTTAGTATGAAAATAGCACGCGGGTCACTTGAAAATATCAAGCGGGCCACATCTGGCTCGGTGACACGGGGTGGTTGTTAGTTTCCCATTCTTCTCTCTTCTTCGCTGCGTCCCTCTCTTACCCTCCCTCCGATCCCTTCACCCGTTCCACATCTACTTCCTCTTCTTAATGCACAGGTCTGCACTAGGTGCTTTTGTGGAAGATATAAGCATCCGTGGAGTATCTCTCGTACCAACTATCCTGGCGCGAATCGCTTCTTGAACTCGGTGAAATGTCCCTCCATTTTTAAAGAAACCCTTTAGATAAACCAGCATCATATTTTGATTATTTTTTATGAAAGACACCGAAAGGTCCGTACTTTGATCCTATACGATCGGTGGCATACTACAGTTGAAGGACTCTCCACATGATACTCATTCACGGATAGGAATGCCAGTGAAAAATCCTCACTTCTAGCAAAATTTGAGCCTTGTACTCCCTGGGTGGGAAGTTTGTTCTCATAAGCCATCTCACCAACTCTCCTTGTGGCATCTTATATTTCCAATCGTGCCTATTTTCTCTCTCCCATTCCTTGCATCCATACCATCCCTCCGTCCGTCCTTTTCGATCCCCTGTCGAAAATTCCCTCATCCCCGGTCGTACGCTTACTTCTCCCTCCCTATCGCTACATATTTCATCCCGCAATAGCCCAGAGGAACGGCTTCGTGCATTTGCGTGTGATTAGTAGGAGCCAACGCTTGGTTGGCGGAGGACGGATAGTGAAAAGGTTGAGGGGGAGGGGAGGAAAAGAAAGAGAGGATGGCTCTGGAAATGGCATTAGTGGCGCCAGCTGGAGACCACCGCCACTCGCAGCAGCGTTGCGTAGAGAAAGCACGCACGCCTATCTTCTCGTTTTCATTAAACCTCGCCTCTGCTAACGCATTATTCATCCCGTTCTTCCCCTTGGTTTCGGGAGGAGCAGTTCTTGATGCGAGAGCGGGACTGAATTTTCGTCGCACGTTACTCGGAATCAACGGAGAGTAACTATCCCGGAGTGCACTGTAATACATTATATTGGCATGATTTTTCGGGATTTCGTAAACCTCCTTGTTTTAGTTTTCATATGGAGTGGTCTGCCCAATACCGGGAAGTAAATTTAAGGCATTGAAGGTCCTTTTATTTTACTCTTTGATCCGAATAGAAAAATAGATTTGAATTTTAACGTTTTGGATTTTATGAATTTGGGCGGATACAATTAAAATTTGCCAATAGAAAGCTATATCATATCAAATGAATGCAGTAAAAAACTTTCTATTTTCAAGTTGAAAACTTTATGCGGCTGCTGACGGATGTGATTTCAATAATTCTGGTTAATTCTGGTGAAAAAAACCTCGTAAAATGGTCTGGTGGGAAGTTAATATATAAGGATAGCACTAGTTGAAAATTATTCTCAACTCTAATGTACGTAGATATTGATTCAGATCCTAGAAGCAATCAGTGCGAAGGTTACTTACATAGTTGCCTAGTTTGGGTGTCTATGGTCTTGAGATCCTTGAAAACATTTTGGGGAAATCTCCAGTGGAAGATTGCTGCATCGTGACGACTTCTACGTTGGTCGAAAACGTGTTTTCTTATTTGGATGAATATTGAAGAGTTCTTTCTACGGGTATCGGATTGTCTTGTCGTGAAATTAACCCATTTGCCATGTAGTCATACCTTCATATTGAAGAAGGATAAAATCTTCTGTATTTATGTATGAACTTGTATGCTTTTTATGGCGTAGGTATTGGTATGCTTGGACATAATTAATTTCTAACTTAAACTGAATTTTCAGTTACCTACTTTGAGATCATTTAGAACTCATTGATCAACTGAAATTTATCGTCTATCATACATTTTTTATTTCTTTGTTTTCCTTGGAATAGCTATTCGAGTGTTAATTTAGTAATTTAAATTTAAATATTTTCTAATAGAGATAAAATAGAATATTTAATATCATTTTTTATAATTCCTATGGGCCATATGTTTTAGTCAGCTTCATGAGTTGACGAAAACTCTTTATCGCACAGTAACTTCTTTATAAATGGTTCCTTCAACATTACTATGCTCTGGTTTGGTAAAAAAAATGTTTATCTTGAGCACTGAGCAGAAGATTGGAAATAATTAGAATTTTTAATAGTAAAGTCATGAGAGAATGTTCCGCAACATTTCCGGATTTAAAGCAGAATTCTTTAATTTGATCAACTGGGCATCACTTTTGCTTATATTTTTGTATACCTCACGCATACGATTAACCGTGTATAATATTGTCATAGTAACGAATTCGGCCTTAACTTTGTGTAATTAATCCGGAATCGATAAAACTCAACTTGGTATGTTCCATACAATTTTTAATCTCTCCATGCGGTTTCAACGCATGAGTGTCATTTTCAAGTGAAACTCTGACTGACTACGAGTACAAAGAAATGGCATTGGGGCAGCTTTAAATAATCATAATTGCCCAAATCCAACTAGCGCTCTCTTCCTGCTCCTTGTGCGCTATTAAAGGCTGCCAAAAAAATTGAAAGTTTATTATTTATTCATTCTGTCTTTGCAATCAGAATTGTCCTTTAAAACGGCACTCGGGTGTTAAAAACAGGTTGGGAGCAATAAAAAGTTTTGTGAAATGTTAAAAAATTGTGTTTTCTCAATTATTGTTGAATGATATCCTTGAAGCTCTTACTATAAAATATATGACATTATCGACGTGGGATATTCTATAAAAGGTTTTCATTTATTCTCCAACGATCACCTAATAAGTGATAAAACTCGTAGGACCTAAAATAGGGGACTAAAAGAAACGCAGTCATCCACAGGATGCCCATTCGATTCGTTACGATCAGGGTTAGTAAGTCCTCAAATAATTGTGAGGCTTCGGTGCATTTTCCGTGAAATGCACGGCAATTATTGGCGCTTTGCACTCTGGTACCGGGAGTGCTCGTTACAAATAACCCCTCCGTAGCGAACCGGCGTATTGCCCGCGCGCACCATCATATTGACGTGCTCGCCCTCTCGGTGTACCTAACTACTTTTTTTTCCTTCGGTCGAGCATTGGCTTTGGTGCAAGCTTGTCATTAAAAATAGAGGCCGATAATGCAGAGCTGAATTTCGACCTTTTGGCATTAGTGACGGGGATCCGAGTCCATAATCCCCATCTTTCGCTTTCGCGGCTAAATTTCGCTCCTAATAGGGTGTGATTCCATTGCGTGCTGGATGCCCGTGCGGACCACGGGTGAACCGTGTGGGGAGAGCAAGTTTTTATTCAGGTGGCGAAACCTGACAGTGTCAAATATGATGGGTCGGGACGGCAATTTCACCCCGCAGTGAAAAATTTGGAGAAGGTAATTAGGATGACTACGCCAATAATGCCTCGCCCCTTCTGCTTCAAAGGGGAAAACAGATGTGTGGACCTCAGAAGCTAAGTGTCAACCTGTTTCCCATTTCTCCCTCTCGTCATCCCATCATTTCTCGGCCTTAATTCGGCACTGACGTGGTAAACCGTCACCATTGATTAACTCAGAACATGAGAACTTATTCTTGATATTTTAGTTTTTCTTTCATGCAATCTTAAACCATCACTCATTGCGTAAGTCTACAACTCGTTGCCCAAATAGTTTTTACAATTTGATAAAAAATAGAATTAAGAAATTTACTAATGAGTGGTATTATGAAGGAAAAAAATCACGGTATTTTAGCTGGTAACATCAAAAGTACAGCTTCGGATGACCATCGTCGTCTACTCGCTGGTTGATTTCATCCTTGAGAAGAACGTACCACTGAGGCAATTTGCGCAGTTTGGGAAAGGCGTGTTAGTTGGTCGGGGAAAGATTTTTTGATTGGTGGAGGGGCGGAGAGATACCCAGCGTCGGCATTTGTCTCGTCTGTAGGCAAGGCACCAATAATTCCACAGTTATACGTCGCGTCTGGCAATCGGAGTACTATTCTTCGAGCGCTCTCCACATTGCCCCCAAGTAGGGAACCGGTTCTAGTATACAATCCTTAAACCATCGTCGAGATTCAAATTCATACCCTCAATATGGGAAGAATACTCGAGCTACCGTTACAAACCGATACACCTTGGTTTATAAGATGCTATACTACATCGTGGTTGGTCGATAAAAACAAAAATCTGCTGTCCTCTTGCTAGCAGATTACGCACGAAAGAAGAAGGTTATATCAATCAAAAACTAGGATTGCCTTCGGTTTGCAATCGAATTTAAATTTCTGAATTTGCGAAGATGTATATCATTAGACTCAGCCAAATTTTGAATACATATATGTACTTAGGAAATGTAATCTTTGCGTCAATATTTATTTTAATAGAAAAAACTACTCTCTTTCATTGAAGTTGGCTTATCATAAATAAAACACTAGACATCCTTCAAAAATTTATCTAATCTGATAGACATAATTTTTCGCTCTTCTTATCACTTTTTCCAGAATGTAGGGACAGGCATTAAGCCGATTAAATTAATTTGTGGAAAAGTACGAGGCGTTACATTTTTTGTGTATGTCGACACCTTCAACTTTCCCGAGGTTCAGCCTACAGCAGTTTTATATATAAATGTATGTTTATTATTATTCACTGCTATCCCATAAATGTTTCTCTTCGGCTTGATACTATGCGTTTCTCAGAAAAAAAATGTATTTTTTTTAAACAGCCGGTAGCCAACCAAGCAGAGAAGTGAGACAGTGTGGGAGAATTTGCTGAATAAAAGAATTTAGGTGTCCACACACCGAGGTTACGCTTTTATGAAACGCGATGGTATAAATGTGGCGGCATCATTCGTGAAATGGGAATGGCTCACGAAGAAATATGGGAGCCATCACGCTCGCAAGTGCCCGCTAAATGGAAATGCACCACTAAGGACGAACGGTTCTTAAAATTCAATTCAGTCCCTCACTCTCTCGCCTCAAATTTATCGGAAACTGTTGACGTTTTCAACCCCGCGGGGCTTTTTCATTTCCAACCCATTCCCTCCATCCCTTCTTGCCGGCCGCGGCGAATTATCAACCCCTATCCCTACTGCTCCACTATCTACCGCCAGATGCCGCGTATATCGCTCTGACCTCTCCTCCCCCACCTCTGTGCTTTCCCCGTCAAATCACCGTTCTCGTGACAGTGACCCGCCCACTCGCTCCTTTTCATTGTAACTTCCTCCCGCCACCCCGCACCCCCATTCCCCTTCGAGCACCCCGCCACCCTGGACACTTTCCACCCACGTCCTCGGGTGACCCGACCGCGGAAGTATAAATGTGGCACGCTCATACTGTTCTCCATCATGAGAAGGGGGCACCGCTGCTGCTGTGCTCGAGGGCTTTTTGGTATTAAACGTCAAGTGGGACGGTGGAATTGTCTGAATTATGTTACGGCACCTATTGCACGGAGGACGGTAAGTAACAGCGGACGCCGGGGCTCGAGACATTATAAGCCGTAATGGAGCTGCATGCCGGCGATAAAAGGAGGCCCTCGGATTGAAAAAATAAAGGTCACGAGGGTGGTGGGACAGGACAGATGGGAGCGATATCGAGGAGTTTGTGGCCGTGTTGTTTCGGGTCCTCCGCGTTAAACGAGGAACATAAGAACTTAACGGTCGAGGGATAGTACTTAGATTATTCGACTGGAATTAACTACGAGCTAAACCCAGAAAATTAACCGGTGCTTAAGAATGCAATTTTTAAAGATTAGATGTCAGTGGTTACGTGATAGCCGAATGTCAGGTGGACGTAACGTTCTTTACAGATTAGGAGTAATGTAAAGAAATGGTGGTGACAAACATTGTTCAATCTTAAAATGCATAAGTGTATTACGAAAAATCGAAGTCACCTAAAGAAGATAATTAACTAATATTGTTCAGTTATACAATGTGATTTTGCTATTGTTGTGATACAACTCCGATCTATACTTAATCAATGTTTTTAATGAGAACAAGAGAGCTTTTTAATCCAAGTTTTATTTTAATTTTCATCTTTTGTGGAAATTTACTCATAGGCAATATCCCAGGGTGGATTGTACACAGTTGCAGTATACAACTTTTTTGCCCTAAATTTTTGTAATTACGAATAGATTAAATGGTTTTGATTGAAATAAAAGTGTTTAACGATGGTTACTCTGTATTCATCGCTCGTAAATATTAGCCCAAACTATTTCATTCAACGACCGCGTCTAATTAAGGTGAAGTTCCTATGTTACTATGCTGTCATCTAATTAACTTTCTTTTCCTTTCAATCGTCGCTGAGTGCTTAGGTTAATACTTAACAAAGGGTCTAAGGATTAAAGTAGAGATAAAAAATCATGTCTATGAATAAGTTATACTTTAGTTGTTTATAATATAGCTAGTAAGTATAGTTATTATTTTAATCCTTATCTGGATGGCGCATGTGGAGCACTAAGATATTCCTCAAGCATTTACTAAGAAAATTCATTACTTACCCTCCATTACCATGTCTTTAAAGAATTTTTATATGACTTATCTTCTCACCAAGAAACATTTAAATTCGAGATAATTACTTGATACCCTCCGGTGCTGACCAAAAATCTCACAATGTTTTGTGCAATTTATTGATCGTAGATGAATAATTTATGTTTCATGTAATGTTATTTTCACCTCCATATAATTTACGCAAAATGTATATTCTTATCAAACCTAATTATAATTTCTCAAATTGAAGCCATTTTGTCTACGTTATTTTATTGATGCACTTTAGACGGCTTTTTTTGAGAAAATTGTTGAATCGTATGATTTTTACTGCTAATGGGGAATCGAAAAAAAATGCCAGTTATGATAACTTTGAGAATCTGTGCTTGGAAATTTGAGAAAACATAAAGGACATATATTTTTAAAATTTAAGAAATAGTTTTGCTAATTACTGTCGTTTTTAACATATTTATGAACCTTATTTCTTGTTTATTTTCAGGTAAACAAAATTGGAATGAACTGCGCCAGGAAATCGGCAGAAATCAGTCTTTTGGTAACGTAAAATAATATTATTTCAACTTAACACAATTTGTGCATGTTCTTAAAATTGAAAGTTTATTACTATTTTCAGTTGCGCTTTGGGGAAAATGTTTTTCATGTTAGTTTCATGAAAGGGGAAGCTAAAATATTTCAGATGTACTTCGTTGCCTCGTTTGGCGAAATATTTTACATAAAATAAACTATATGTTGATCTAAATGTTTTAACTTTGATTGTATTTCAAGAACTCTGGCGATATATTAGACTATCTTAACCATGGAAAGGAATTAATTCATATCTTTAATAGGGCTGTGCATTAAAGATATTTTTATATGGGCTATGCAATTAAAATAGGTTCAGTAAGTGTATGAATCGTACAGGCATTGAACTATTCTTTTATATAAGTTATTGCTCGCTAGCTTTTATAAAAGTTATTGAATATTTTTATATAAGGTGTTACTCGCTTAAAGCGAAAAGATGACAGTGTAACTCCAACTCTATTCAATGTCTCAATTTATGTTACTTTGATTATAATTTGCTCTTTTCCCTTCATACATACTTGACTAAATACGTGTTATCTATGTGTATCTTATACTAAATGACGTATTGTCTTTCAGACTGGACTCTGTCGAAAGATAATAATTATTGTTGTTATTCCTAGGAAACTAGTTAATGTTCAATAAAATAGTATCTACCCTTTCTAAATGCCGACCGACCAGTTTTTTGGACAGATAAATTTTTCCGACCAGTTATATTGTTACTTGCAACCCTTAGGTTTCTTTCCTGTTACTATATCCCATCTTTAAAATTTAGATGTTCTTTAGCCGTTTGTCGGCACTAATCATTATACTTAGCTGATGCATTGAGAGTATCGGACAATAACTTACCGTCACCATTTTTTAAAAATTGTTCTTTATTTTAAGAAATAATTGAAATAAAAAGATAAACAAAAATTCAAAATAAAACTTATTTTGAAATTTCAAACGCTCTTCACTCTCCCGCTGCTAATTTTCAACCAACTGAAAATGCTATTCTGTTTCATTTAAGTTTAACAAATAATCACTCACTGTATATCTGATCAGTTCCTTGTATCTTAGATAAGAGAGAAATAAGCGTTTTGTGTATCTTTTCGTACAAAAATTTGAGTTTTTATTCCAGGAATTTGATGTCCTCTGATGATATCGTAAAAACTGTTAAAGTTGAAGATGTCAAATTGCAATGTCTGTTATGAACGTGGTGGCACTTTTGCGAGCGTAGGTCGCAACAAGCTCTCATTCATTGTCTGACAAAAATCACTCAAGCGGTAAATATTCAGCGATTGTTTCAGTGAAATGTTGTTAAACGTCAGTCTATGATTTTGTTTCGCTTGTATTCTTGTATAAGTGGGTAGGAGTACATATCTGGCGGGCAATGACGTGTTTTTTAACGTGAAACATGTGCATACCTTGGGTGTGTGTATATATATATTTATATATATATAAATCGCGAAAAGCAGTCACTTTAAACCTCCCGAGGTGACCTTCGTTTGTTTTTATCGCATATTTGATTAATGACCTAACGATTAATGTTATCCCGCAGATCCTTCCACCCTCCCTCCCCCCTACGCCTCCACCGTTTTTAATCCTTTTTTATATGGGCCGGATAATTAATTATCGAGTAACGTGTCATTTGCCCTAAACGTGGCATCCGTAGCTTCCATAATTTATCACGCTGAGTCGTTTGCCCTTTCGTTTTTCGATTGGAGGAAATTAGCATGTGGACGAAGGAGAGGAAAAAAAAAGATTGATCACCGGCTCCTAGAAACGTTGCACGAACACTGCATTGCGTTTACAACTAGCCAGTCTATTCTTTCTTCGCCTCTAAGCCGGAAGTTACTTCCCATGAGCGAATAGAAAACTGGGTTGGCCAACTTTTCTCGTTGTGTCTTGGAGTTCCCACGCTTGTTCCTTCATACGGGTCCTTCAGCCTTCAATTCAACGCTGCATCCAACTTGAGCCTTTTTTGCTCGTCGAAAGCGTTTGCGGTAATTTTCCTGTTTTCTTATTTCGCGTTCGTTGAATGGATTTTAGTGCTCGTCCCATCGTTGCTATATCTGCCACGGACAGGCATAATGCTTTTTCAGATCAACAGGTATAATATCATAATTGTTCATTAAATGGACATGGGGAGAACAATTGTCGCAGTGCTCTCTCATCCTGCTATTTTTCTGGAGGAAAGAGGTGAGACCAGGTATGCCAAAGAAAGTAAGATCTTGTAGTTTTAACTGTTTAAAGCGAACTCCATCTTAATTTTGGACGCAAAAGGTGGGATAACTATAGGCCTACATTTCAGGCTCTGCAGTTTTCTTCTCGCTACGTATATCCGTTGATTTAATATTCAAATTAGGTGGAGTGTGATTAAATTAAAGTGAGAGTTGAAAACAATGTGATGCAGTGGTGAACATCGGTATTTTGTAGGTACATAAACTTTAATTTAGCACTTGTAACATAGCCTGGAACCTTATATTGCTGAACATTATTTTATCCCAATTTTTGTTTGCTGGTGAAAAATAACCTGAACGCTACTTAACTTAGGCAAAATGGTAACCCCACAATTTTTGTTCTGTCCTATCATTGCATAATAGAGATATGACTCCAAATATTAAAAGGTGAGTCTGCAGGTACCCCAGGCTAATATGCAATATATCTTCCATAATCATCAATATAACCTTTGTTTTTTCCAATAATGTTGTGACTCACTATGATCACTTTTTCATTATATATAATATTTAAGATTTTTTGTCGGGTTTTTTATTATTGAACAACACTGCATCATTAATGTTGATGGTATTGACTATCATTATAGTATACTAGCAAAGGTACCTGTTGAAATTCAACGGGGGATGAAAGAAAGACAGGGCATATAGGTTGTAGGTTCGAGTCGCTCATGAGGTTTATTTTTTTCTAGGCAAATCAGCTATAATTCTAGTTTTATTTTTTTTAAATCAGCAGATGAAAACCGCATTATATTATGCTTACCGAGTGTTGGCATTCTTTTGCAGTAACACATGGAAACTAAACTACAGGCCATTTGCATTCCAGAGGCTTTCCGCATTAATATAACATTGTGGCATTTTCCTGTTTTACATGAGTCCAACTTAAATTAGTCCACTTGAAAGGAATTTTGCCAATTTTAGGCAAAAATATCCCTGAAAATATCGTAATCAGCAACATTTCAGTATACGGCCTAGATTTCCACTGTAATACATATCTCTAAATATAAAAACCAGCCGCCATTGTAAAGGCCCCATTTCCCTTCCAAAGCTAATGCCAAATCCAAGGTTACCAAGGAAATATCCTAATGTTGACAGAAGTAAAATTCATGATTTTGACAAGAAAAACGCGATTTCTAGGGAAATTTTATTCGTATAAGAAAATTGAATTAAAAAATAAGAAACTTCAATCTTTTATTCATCTAATGGCGAAAACTATAGCCTTCTATCTTTAATATAACTAATTAAAAAATGCAAAAAGAGAAACCTCTGCACTTGAACCAAAATGTTTAGACTTGAGTTTTTCAAACACATAAGACACCAGACGGCCCAATATCCTGCCCTTGGGGCCCAGGGGCTTTTCTTACAGTCCCAATAGTCCCAATTTCCATAAAAAAAGCTTTACTTATCCCATGTGTGAAAATTTCACTAAAATCGGTTCACTCGTCCAATACTTACGAGGCTTTTAATAAAGCATTCTTTTGGAACCTTCGGCTCTCTGGAGCCCCAGCGTGACTTACGACCCCATGATTGTTGTACATTCAGTATAGGTATATTTTACATGTTTCTAATACAGGCAAGAATTATCTTCCAGTGCCAATTTTTGGCGGTAAAAGGGCCCACTTGAGGATCTTTTAGGGCCCCAAGGCCCTTGTTCTAGAGCCTATGCGTGAACCAGACATATCATGTGTCTTTCTGCCAAATTTTGTTTCAATCGATTCAGTGGTTTATGAGTGATTGAGTAACAGAGAGACAGACAGGCAGACAGACAACACTAGATTTTTATATATTAGTAAGATAAGAGGTAACTATCTTAGTATGTTTTTCTAAACGTATAATATTTGGCTTGAAATATAGACACGTGTGAAATGTAAGAATTACCATAATATAATACTAATTCTCGTAATAGATATGTTCATTACTCTATGATACCTTCATTTATTTGAAGTCGATATAACTTCGAAAACAAGAAATTATTCACCACCACCTTTTAAAACTTTTTGGCCACCTGCAGACTTTCTGTGCATTCAGTGACATTTCTTTGAATTTATTTTTGTATCCTGATTAGTTTTGTGAATTTAAGGGAATTAGAGATATTCGTCTGTTAGCTGTGACTGATCTGGATCCGGCTAACCCTTTTTATTCCGCTTTTATTTTTTCTCCGGCCAATTTATTTATTTCAGTTCAGGTTTGTCGATAATTATAGTTGGGTGCAGATATTTTTTTCCTGCAACAAACCAGTTTCTTTTTCTCTTTGAAATCGTTTTAGAGGTACTAAGTACTTTTTGGGAGATAAATATATAAATGGCGAAAAATATACCCCTTTTAATTTACCGAGAAATATTCTGAAGAGTTTTCAGTTTTCCTCATCACATTCGAGGTCTTTTATAATTATTTTCCCTGATGTAATGCGCTTAAGAGTGACGTGAGCCTTTGCTTCAATTCTTCCTTAAGCAAGTCGGGCCATCAAAAGTATTTCTCAATCATTAAAACAGGCATGGGCACAATGGTTCCCCCTGGGAGTGCGATGCAATTCTGAATAGACCGGAGTCTCCGCATTTGTATTCCCTCCACCCGTCCCCGTTTCAACCCGTTCATTTATTGTTGGAGTTGGAGAAACTGCTCTGCTTGTTTCATTTTACTTTTTTTTACAGAAATATTTTCAGAAATTCCTCCTTAAGCGACATCATCAAAGATTCCTTCGGTGAGTTAATCCTTGAACTTTTTTAAGTAAACACCTTTTAAAATTCACCGCGGAGGAGGAGAGGCGAAATCCCTAGCCAGCCGCAGCACCGCGGCCGTCCGGGCGTAGATTTACTCGGGGAGGGAGAGAGGGAAATATCCAACAAGGGCTTAACTCCTTCAAACTCGAGAAAAATAAATGCCCTCACAACTGCCTTCTCCGGCCCTTTCTTTTTTTCCCTTCTCGCACTTCTCCACCCACCCCCCCTCCCCCAACTTCCTCCAACTCCCACATCCTCCGCCCCCTCGCAGTAGTACAGCGGCGATTTTCCGTTTTCTGGGAATAGTCAACAGAGAGTGCATTTAAATGCAAATTTGAGAGGGGAAGGAGGAATAGGGAAAGGATGGTTACTGTACTCCCTCCCTCTTTGGGATCCCTCCCCCTCTCCATAACCTCCTCGGGGCTTGGCACGTGCAAGTCCGCATGTAAATTTCTGCTTGAGCCCTAATACTGGGCGTTAAAAAAAAAGAAACGTAAGACCTCTCAGTGCTTCTTTTTATTATAAGCACAAACTTCCTTACCGCCCGAAAATGACCCGGGATCTAATTAGGGCGACCGCAAATAGGCCAGAAGGATCGATACGGTCGGTGGGGGTCAGTCGCTAAGGATTCCATTCCGGGTTCTTTTTTTATACACCTTAGAGAAGATCAGGTGCTTTGAAAGGATGATCCCTTGTAATATTCGTGAAATGTTCTCTCATTTGCCCGCCTAGACGATATTGTAGATCCTAAGGTGGCGGACCCACTAATGAAAGCGGTAATTTCTTTTTATTTTTTTTAATTTTCCTTGCGCGTAAATCTGCTTGTATGGCGCGGTCTGCTAGCCTCGGGTTAATTGAGTATTCAGGGCAAAAGATTCAGCTTGAGCTGTTAAAAAAATCACCGGAGATCATCGGAAGATAAAAATATAGGAACTTGTTTTACTCTCGGAGAGGAAATAAAATCCTGAAAAGAATGTTTTGCTCAAGTTAGTAACACCTCATAGATTAAGCGGCTGAAGCATTATTTAACGTAAACATAATACTCAAGATAAAGCCCTGTTGTTTCACCGAGAAATTTGTGTTATATTTTTATGAATCCAAAATTATGCATGACAGTGGAAATCTCTTGTCCTGCATTTTCCGCTTTGTCGTACTCTGCACATGGTATAAATTTACTAAGATTTGTTGCTCATTTCATTTGTGTAAAATATAGGTTAAGTATCTAGTGTCAATGCTTATAGCCAAAAAACGGCCAATTTTTTCTGCTACATTTATAGAAGAAACGCTGATATTTCTTTTAATACGTTACTACCACTTTATTAGTGTTGTAGCTTTACTTACTTCTGCCGTTTCTGTGATATAATATTTTAACTTTTAAATTCATATCTTTCTCAGAAGTAAAGGAGCGTTAAGCATTTTATCTTCTTTACAATGGAGCAGACGCTCAATGTTGATAATTAATTACCTTATGAATGGCAGTATTGCAGTTAAACATGCATAATAATACGCTAAGTATGAGCCGCAAAATTTTGCTTCTGGGGATATCATGTAACAGATTGAAATTTAATGGTTTTCTTAATTTCTCGGTCTATTGTAGAGGCGCCACCGTCACACATCTGCGAGGGATGTATATTTTTGGAGGAAAGAAACCATAATATATATTGACGAGGGGCTATGTGAAGGAGAAGACGTTTTAGAGACTCAATCCTTCCCAACATTAATAAAGACGATAATCAATCAATCACTGTCGTCGCCGCCGGTAGCTGCGGCATGGATAGAAGGTGTCATGCCATATCGAGCCCGCCCGTGGAGCTGCTCTCAAGAAGCCATCGACAGCACTTGACGTGATCCGCTAGACCCTAGACCACGCAAATGGCAACCGAGAAGCCAAACATTTAAGGATTAGTCAAGGGATTACGCGCAATTGCATGCTCGCATTTGTGCAGTAGAATTATAGATTATTCCATTAGTGCATGTAGTCACGTGTATGCTAAACAGTGGATTGAGGGGAAGTTATATCTCCACTTTAGATCATACATAATATGACTAAACTTGAACTGATTTCTGAATTAAAGGTAGAGTGTTTGCCGATAATTCAGTAACATTTGCGTCATCACCTTGATTTTCTCTTGTTTTCTTTGCTCCTTAGATTTGTCTCCTAGTTTTCTTTTTCGTTTAACCAGAGAAACTGAGAGCTTTATTTGTACCAACTCACTCTGGTATTGCTGCCTTCCGTAAATTCTGACATATTTCGTTCCCATGTTTTTCCATTATACGCCATAAATGTGATACTGAAATTGAGGAGGATTGTACGTAATTTAGAGAGATTGAAATGAAAGATACATTGTGGTAAGACTTCGACTTCCAATCATATTAAGAATAAATAAGAAATTAATTACAAAATTATGCTTGGTCCATTATAATAGCTCAAAAACATTACCTGAACGAATGCTGTAAAATTTATTATACTTTCTGAGAAAAATCACATCATATAATTAAACCAGATCGTGTCTAAAACTGCAACGTAGTCTGTTATGTGCGAGCTAATTATGGCTAGAAACAAGACTGCGTCTGGAAAATCATCGACACCATGCGAGTCCGGCCGCCCAATTAAAAAAAAAATATATATATATATACATCAATAAACTTTGAATCCGCTTGCTTTTTTCTTGCGTCTTTTATCCGTGGGTGAAAGGCAAAAGTGGATGGATAGAAATAAAATGAGCTGTTAACTGATTTTTCCATATTCCAACACAACCCAAACGAATCTTTTTTCCGGATCAGGGCTGGAAAAAAGATGCAATCATGAGGATTATACCCTTGGAGGTTTGGCTGCCATTGACTTGCTTTCCATACCGATTTTCCTCTCTATGAGATATAGGTGTTCACACATATGCTAAAGGTAAGGGACTCCCACCGGTGGTTCGCGTAGGGAGAGAGGGGTGATTCCATGAGAGCCCTGCGGCGGTGTCGGAATCCGCTGATGCTAAATGCGGACGCGAAACGATTTCCAAGGGCCAAGGGTATTGAATCCTGTGAGGATGGAGGAGAGGCGAGGTTTTGGGAGATGGGAAGTGGGAGAGGACGCGGAGGAATATGGAATGGAAACGATAGGAAATGGAAGCGAGTGACTCGTGGTGGGGTCGAGACAGGGAAATAAATGTATGCGCCATGTACTATTCCCAGTACCGATTCTTGGTACGAACAAAATGAACCAGAGGAGGTTACAGCGATGCTTAGGAATCACAAAATTTAGGGCTCATGAATATATGCCTAAATTTACACTAATGTGCTGTCATTAGGCTGTATGAACTTTCCGGCTCTCGAGCCAACAATTCTTCGATCCATATTTTCACCTGTGTCAGATGATCGAGTATCGACTGAAAGCATTTAATTCATTCATAACCTAATTTTATAACAATTATTTAACTTATATTTTGCTACTAAAAATAAATAATCTTTAACCTGATATTCATGGATCGGCTTGATGAACTACTCTAAAATCCTGTTTACGTGCATGTAAAGGTAAACCAATTCTTCCTGACGCAGAAATTTTATCGGCATTTCAATCTGTAGCGACATATTAATCTATTGTTATCCGTAATGAGACACTTGGCTTGTGCAATTCATACGTAACGCCAGGCAAAGATTATATAGTCCCCATCGTGTGCCATTAGTGCTGCGTTATGACGATGATCTGAAGGATGTTTAAGGAGAAAGGCCGTTTTCTTAACTGAGAATGAGGCGGAATATTATGATACTGTAGGCTTCAAGGAAGATTACTCCTTGGACTTGTACTGTAAGCGGCTAGCTGTGTTTTTAATATCCTAAGATTTTCATTATGAACACTACTCACAGTAATAATACTTTTACAGAGTCTTAATTATTTGACCTTCTTCAATCAACGGTGATTATAAAAAAACGTCGATTAAAATAATCTGTGAGAAAAGGATGCCATTTCTCTGGGTAATAATATCCTGGACTTCGGATTTCTGAGTCAATCCGATTAAACTATCCATGACTAGGCATTCTGAAGAAATATTTTGGAGGATCTATTTATTCGTGTTTAATGGCGGTTCATTGCTTGTGGCACCAGTAAATCAAAAGGTCACTTATGAAAAACACGAGCAAGGCAAGGTAACCTCAGTTTTACCAGTGCATTGCTAAGAAAGCGTTATGGAATTAGTTTCAACGGTTTTTCTTGGCTGTTGGAAGTCTCTTGAAACATCAATATGGCCCTGATACCGATTTTTTTTCTTTCGATGTTGCTCACGCAGTGCGATAGTCGAGAGGCAAGCTGGAGAGTGCGGAGAGAGTTGGGACGGGAGGAAGGGGACACGCAGTGAGTGCGGGGGTAGATTTATGACAACCGGGAGGGGACAAAAGAAATATTGCAAAATGGTTGGGCGCGGGTGACGCGGTGCACGAGGGAGAAATTATGAGGCGGCGGCAGGGAAGAGAGGAAGAGAACGGGAGAGCAAAAAAAACGGTGAATATTCTCGGAGTGGGAAGCGAATGGCATGCGGGGAGATTGAACGGGCGGGGAGGGGCCATAGCTACCACTACAATTGCTAGGTTTATCCATCCAAACGGGTGTCGCTCGAGGGAATGAGATGGCAGGGCGTTGAAGTAAAAGGCTAAAGCCTCGCTCGCAACAACTTAACTTGAATCGGCGCAGGGACGGAGATGAGACCTTACTACGTCGTCAACTAAACTCACGATGGAAGCTATTTTTGCGTATGTATAGATTTGTGTGGAAGTTTGCATACGTGCTCTCGCTAGTTATATCTGTAGAAAAAAGTGAAAATAATCGCATTATACCCTTCTTGGAATTTGGTAATTACATTTTATTTCATCCCGTAGCCTTATGACACATAATATGTATTTTCTAAACTCGAATACTTATGAACTGATTTTATTCTGGGAGTATCCTGATGACGTTCTAAAAAGGAAGAATGAAACGTTGAGAGGGCGTACAAGAATAGCTCGATGAGATAGCAAAACCTTTAAATGGTTGATAATGTTAACGTTTTAACATAATTTTGTCTAGGCATCGGATAAATACCAAAAACTAGCAACAACATGCTTTTATCAATTAAAAAATAAAGTTCTTATTTTATTTCCATTACTGCCTGTATGGTGGTCCCAACAGATAAACAGGTTCACTGAGGTGATTTATGGTCCAAGAATTATTTTCTACTGAAACAATTATTATAATTGGCTCAAAATGACACACGATTACCGCTCTAGTCACCTTTAGAAGGCATAACTCGACGTGGCGCAACCTGGAGTTTTGAGTCGAGCTCGCCTTTCTCTGAATTCCAACCGATAACGTGGCCTGCTTTACTATGAGTGATCGATGACAACACTCAATATCTGCTCAATCAGCCATATTGAACACGCTGTTTAGTCGTAAATTCGCGTGTGATTGCGTTTAATTTAAAATTGGCTCGAAGAAGATGATCGAGGTAAAGGAATAACCCTCCCCTGTATCACAAACCGTCGATTTTAATATTTTCAGTGTTTAACGCACTATTTAGTATTAAAAATACACTTCACCTTTGTGTCATCCTGCATGGAACTCGGAATTACCGAGTTCCGAGAGAGTCGGAACATTGACGTCACGGCTAAGAGAATTTAATTAGGGCCATTCAAAAGTTGAGATTTGACGGGGGCTTTGACGTCACATTAACGGACTTTCCAAAACCCGACCGAGACCGAATTATACTTGCTGAATAAGGTCCCTGGGCTTTTTCTATAGTAGCTGAATAAAACTATGTAAACTAACACTGCCGATATGGCTCGCTAATCGATTTTAAGGTCTATTTGGACCTTGGTGCGCTGTGATTGGTCAAAAATTGTGCACACCGGTTCGCCATCGGAGCGAAAATAAGCCAGGTTACGCTAATTAAAATACATTGATTTAAGCTGATTGTGAGCGAGACTTTAGTAAACTAAAGTGAGAACAAGAGGCAATAGTTTTTGGGGGCGGAGGGCGGGAGGGGAAGAAGGGGTGGTTGTCATCTTGGGGAGAATTGCGAACGGAGCCGGGAAGGTTTGAGCAATTTGTTTTCACGGCGTCTTCTTCGTTCCCCATCCGAAAAAAGGATAAGGCGAGAGGAAACGGGAAGAGCTTTGGCGGCAAGGGGTGAAATGGGGTCGAAATGAGAGCCGTGACTCTCAGCGATGTATCAAATACGATTCGATATTATATCGGCGTTTCGAGGAAACCAGGTACGTTAATTTTGAAGACAATGAGGAATTATGCGTCGATAACCGACGTATACAGGTCAATTTGGGCAAATTGGTCGATTGAATGCAATCGGCATAACAGTAGTGACGGTGATCGCAGTTTTACGGACGATTTTCTGATTAGATGGTTTGGACGGTATTATTGATGAAACCAGCTGTTATAGATGAAGTAACGTAGATCGTAATTGCAAATTTTATTTATTCCTGTAATTTACTGATTTTTCGTATTTCCACGTCAAGATATGTGGTCTAGTTTAATAATTCATAGATGCAGATTGATTTTGATGGCAGTTTGATCAATTTTTTTTGCGAACGTTCAGTCTAAGAAAATGAGAAGATATAGACGGTAGTGGAAAACAAGAAATTGCTTTATAAATGCCCAGGAGTTCACAATATCGCTCTCATAATGGATTAAGTGGGGCAGGCGGACTCTCGGCTATGATATCTCTTGGATTCTATTAGACCCTGATTATGAGTTTGTTCTCTAGGTTACTTTCAGTTGGGGGATCTGGTTTGTGTGGTGGATAGAGTACTGCCAACCATACGGACGGCCAAGGATAAAATCCCTGCAGAGGAGGACGTTATTCAGATGAAACCCGATCCCTACTTGAGTGTCCTGTAGAGGGCGCTTAAGTGCAGTACTCCGTCTGTTGAATGAGATGTTAAACTGTAATTCCCTTGGCGCCTTTCATTAAGAGCAGGCTAATGCCGAAGCCGGGTTTCTATCCACCCTTCTTCCCTTACCCGTCCCCTACGACTCAAATGACCTTAGCCGTTGGTCGCTTCCCCAAATATCCAATGCACTACACTCTGTTTCCTGTAGAGTTAGAAAACAATTTGTTGTTACCAATTACAATAATTGATAGAATTTTGCTTCAGATAGTGTTTGAATAGTGCTCAAAATCCTAACTCCCGAATTTTGAGTGCTGGCATTGTGCTAGAGGGAAATAAAGTAAAGGAAAAATTGGCGAAACCCGAGAAATTAAAGCTGGTTCCATTCTCAAAGTATGCTGAATTATTTTTACCCGATCACTAGTTCGAAGGTCAAATGGTTCATATCCAGAGATACGTCATACTGTGTTTTACTGCAGTCGACTTGTGCTCAGGTTTCAAGCTTAAATAGATGTTTATTTTTCGTACTATTACGATATACACAATTACAGGCATAAAAAAATGTGGAGACGCCTAAATTCTTCCAGGATATGTGAAAAATAGCAAACCAGCGGAAAGAAGGGGTAACATTATATCCTATTCGAATGTGTTGGTAGATTTTGGGTCGCGCCAGATAATTTTCTGCGACTTTGAAAAGGAGTCTGCTAGCATCGATTAGATAAATGTAACAAACGTTTGACTTTGGAAAAAATCATCACCTCTTCCTCATTTAACTATGAAATTGAGATTGATGTTCCTAAATTGTATTAAATCATGGAAAATATAACGAGAATTGCGAAATTCATTATTTCTAGATCTGTTTTGAGAGAGTCTACTCAGGGTCTATAAAAAAGGCCTACATCAAATTATATGGTGTGCTAAACTTTTAATGATTATCACAAACACATAAGAAATATTGTTTGGCAACATTTAAGTTGCTGTAGGACTACTTTGTGGTAGCCATATTACGGAACTAGTCTAATAATTGACTAATTATTTATGCACTAATATTTTTTTTGTAATAAGGTTATTATATTTCGTTTGTTTCGTCTGGAGACAATAGCTCTTTTAAAAAAGATTTTTGAAAGTTCATTCGATCAGCGTACTTGTCATATTTCAGATATTTTACTTTTTAAGGGTACAAATCTGGTTCTACCCACATTTCTAATGAGATATCTATCTCACCTTCCATTATCTTACTTGAAACTATTTTTCCAATGCAACATTGAATTTCCTCGGGTGTCTTATGGACGCTGATGCCAGGTTGAGGTTAACCCACAGTTTTTTACGGCTAATTTTCAGGTTTTTCAGGGTTAGCTGAATGTCATTTTTATGTCTTATGATTAATGGTATTATGTAAATGCGGCAATCGTGACAGGTTTAGAAGAAATTATTGGGCGTCTTAAGAATGTTATTTTATGTCAAGTCGTTAATAATTTAATTGGATGTACACATATAATAACCTTGAATTAACGAACCGCCCACTAATTTGGTTCATTCCAGAAACATTCAGATTTCCATGGCCTTAACCCTATTTTCCACATTTTCTCAATGTCTAAAAGTTAAAAATTGTTCTCAATAATCGGCATTTCAACCGTGGTTAAGGCAGGTATATATAAAGCAAAAAATTATTCATGATTAAAATGAAGTTCATGCTTTTATCAACGTCATTCTGTCAGTATTTTCTAATGAAAGAATTTTTATGTTATCGATATCTCGTGAATATTGAATAAATTAATGATCCTGTGACAAGTAAAACTTGGCAATATTTCCAATGATTAATTTCTATTTTTTTAAGAGCATTATTGCGTGTATAGCGCTTGATATCGAGACTAAATGCTTGGACAAAATTATATCACTTGGACAATGGTTAGTTATGGAGCAGTATATCTGGCGTGTGGCGGTTTTGTTAATAAAATAGCAATTGAAGACAGGAATGTTTCAATGGTGGATACGAAGGACGGATGATTGGTTTATTTATTTTTCCCGGCAGCGTAGGCTGATGTGGGATCCGCTATCCCACGGACCGTTGGCCCGGGATTAGATCAGAATAGTAAAGAGCGAGAGAAACGTGAGGGTTGGGTGGCCGCCGGTGAAAGAGCTTCCTGTAATTGCCAGGAAGTGCATGCCCATCGCAATAAAGGCTCAAATTTTGGCTCAATGTCAAATATTGCGCCTATAGTGGATTCGCTAGAGTGCCTACCTAGTACGACTGTACGCACAGGGACCAAGGACATGATGGGAAACGAAGAGTGGCTGTGTAGAATAAGAACGGAGCTGGATTATTTGTTCCGTAAGAATGTACGAAATACAGGGTATATTTTTTTACCTTCACACCCAGCTCAAGCTCTTCCATTGAAATTTCATGTATTTTTTCGAACAAATGATTTTTATCCTCTGTTCATATGAAGAATCAATATCGGTGGAATATCTAATTGACTTTGACTAACTTTTAAGCTTATATTTTGTAAAAAAGATGTATTATTTCATTAAAATCTTTGAAGAAAATCCAGTGGGAGGGGACTTTTCTTGCTCTATAAGTAGTATGCCATCAGCTTGGTTGCTTTTGCATTTATTATGTATCGTCAGAAGTTGCCGACTTAAAGTATGGATAACAGTTAAAAGTTGCTTTACTTAAGGGAACATAAAATTTGAATAAAAGTGTGAATTTTTTTCTATATTTTCCAAATATGGTGATTCATGTGCCTTCGACTATGTAAATATCCTCTTTAAAATTTATTTTACCAAAATAGCTGAAATATGCACAGAGTACTCTCGTGGTCATACTAAATGAATATGTGAATAAAATTGAACACATTTCGTTGACTAATGTCTTATCAAGAAGTTGAGGATAATATTTTTTTTTACATTTTATTAATTTTAGAAGCGCAAATATTTAAAAGTAAGAAATGCCTGTAAGCCGAATGAGTAGCATTATACACCAAACGCTATTTCACTTATCTCGAATGGATGTCAGAGAAAGATAGCAACAGTCATCAAAGTTAGAGTACTTACATGTTTAAATAAAGAGCAAAGGGCATGCATGTATTCTCAAAAATATATTTTTAGATAAAAAATTGAATTTCCTTGTGCATTATATGCTGAATCCTGGCGAAGAGAATTCTTATACGGGCTACGTGAAACGTTTCATTTTTTATTAATTGTGCTACTTACGAGCGGTCATTGCCTGTGGCAAAACTTTGACTAGATTAAATAGCACTCTTGCTGACTTTGAAATTACTTTAGATCGAACGAACAGCCTTTCATTAGGTTAGGAAATCCTTTAGCTTTCATAACCCTGGTATTTACCGTAGATTGGATAACTTTTCCGTTCCTTAATTTGAAATTTTCTCTCCTAGAGTTTCAAAAGTAAGTGAGGTCTTCCCAGCCAGAACCACGTGAATGAGCTAATAGAGTTGCATGCTCTCAATGCACTTGAAAACTTTCTCAGTCTCAAGATCATTAGCCGTTGGAAATAGTTAAAATCAACGCGGAGTCTTGAGTCCGTTCCACATTCTCTGCATTCTTCTTTGTAAAGTGCCGCCTAATTGTGGGCCTTTGGAGTAGGGACTCCAGTTTACTAGCTTCAAGAGGTGGAAAGAAGCCTGGCTGAAATCGTTAAAGAAGATGCGAGTAAAACCTCAAGCAATTAATAGCTTTATAAAAACTACTCTTGAAATTAAAACTTTAATCATAAGAAAACGTTTGTATCTGATGAGTAACGCGAGTGATGCCAAACGCTAGCTAATCCAGTGATGATTCGTAGAGGTAGTTGGTTCTGCTCAAATTTTGGTCAAAACCATATCAAGATTTGTTTTGATATGTTGTAACACTTTCAGTAGACATAAAACCTCAAAACGGGCTTTGGGTAGAGTGTAAAACATTCTTATACCTATGACCCGCTACCGCAACCAGATGGAAAAATTTAGCACTATAATAAAACAAATAGCGGGTAATTTTCTCGCAAATGTGTTTAAATATGCTTAATTTTGAATTTTAACTTAATAATCTGGCAGTACTGGGTTTTTAAAATATCAATTGAGTTTTTTTTGCTGTAAGTCACCTCTAAAGCAGTGGAAACTCAGCTGTTATATCTTTTGCATGACTATCGTTGAGGCAGTGTAGGGGGAATTTTTTTCTGGTCATAATTTACATGTGGACTATATTCTAATTTCATTTCAAATGTAACTATTTTTCAGAGGCATGAAGGTAATGCAATAAAATTTATCATGAAGAGTGTGATTATATAAACTTGATAAAATTATAGATGAAATAACCCCTTTTTTATGGAGGAGATATTTTCTTGTTATAATTATATTGTGTTATTAATTGTTGAACTACGCATAATGAAATAGAAATCATAATTAGAGCAATTTTGCGATTTAATGAAAGTACTACGCTTAAAAATAATGTATTTTTTTTAGTTCATATGAAAACAATGGAACTATGCAATGATATATTTTGCACAATGTATGTTTCATATCTTGTATCATTTGTCAAAAAAATAACAAAAAACATGACATTTGTCAAAAATAACATGGAAATCAGTGCAATGAGTGGCTATTGTTTTGATATCGCTTGGAAGAAGAGATCAATTTATTTACGATGAGGTCAAATTGAAATGTATGTACCATGGTTCCGAACTACTAAACCCTCTCAAACTGCCTTAAATAAATTCAAATCGTAATTCCAGCATTGGTCAGAAAAACCTTTTGGGATGCGATTTGTTAGACATTGGGTCCTGGAATTTATGAGAGCATTCGTGTAGTTATAAAGGTTTTACTATTCTTTGAGGGAATTTACTTTTCAACTACGTGCGGCCATTCACTGTGCCTAACTTCTGGTGCTCACCTATTCTCGTTCTCTGTTAAGAATTCGTTGATTCGTCGGAAGTAAAGAACACGCAGTTAAGGAACGAGGGACTGCTCTCTAGAGATATTCTGAGGGAGAGTGGAGCCAGATCAATGGAGAAGTAAGTGAGGCTAGGCGATAGAAGATGGAAGGATATAGCTTCTTCGGGACGTCGTAATATCCTTCCAAAACCTTTTAGCATTGCACTTCATCCTTTTAACACGGAGCGGTCATTTGGAAATCCTTGATCCGATTAGGTCCTCCTTTTGAAAAATGAAAGGCCCATCTAGATATTCGAGAATGACAGTTTTAGAGCAAGCTCTACAGGGCTTAGCGATGGGGAGGTAAAGGGTGGAGTGGACCAGCATAGTTTTTAAAAATGGATGAAGCGTCGATACGGGGCCTTTCTAAGCGGGCGAGTAACGCCGTTTTGCCCGGCCGTTATTTCATGGGCTCCCGCTCCGGGGAGAAGGGGATTAAGGGAGGGAATTCGAGCAAAAGCGGCTCCCGGAGTTTCCACTCCGGTTTGTTCTCGAATCCAAAGGGATGCGCTCGGTTGTCCTCTTCGCCCGCTCGGTGGGACCGACTGTATTGACGACGGCCAACGTGTTGCCGCTTTTGTTATCACTCACCAGCGCGGCCGGCCTCCGCAGATGTGCGACGAAGGGCCGGGGCTCTCGGTGGGTAATGCCGCCATAGCCGGCAGCGGTGGATAAGATCATCAGCAGCGCTTGCTTTGCTCATGCGGAATTTAAATGCTTCGCGGGATCGATTGTCTTATCCCATGACGTGACTGCATGAATCGGCTTTGCACCGAGTAACTCGTGATGCTTGCTGTCGTGACGGGAAATGGACGCATGGCTTAAGTGGTGCAACTACCAAAGCTTGCACGAGTCACGTACACCACAGTATCCCTAATTCGCGTCACTTTTATTGCGTCCGAGAGGAAGAGAGCTGAGGCTTGTGAGCGCAAAACAGCGCGGTTTAATCTGTTTACATTTTCGACTAGCGGAAACAGAGTGGGGTTCCTATTTTTATGCCTCGAGTTTCAGATTTCTGGCAAGGAAGATGAATTTTTTCTAGGATATCAACGCCGGATTTGGGCAACTTTTTACTCAGTATGCACAATCTCCGACGTCATAAAAGTGTGGAATCCGGTAACAGTTTTTGACTTCTTGTTTCATTTTCAACTTTGAATTGTTAAACCTAAGAAGTGAGAACGGGGTATAATCTTAAGTATTTGTTTATACCAATATTATTAGTGTTTTTTATTATTTGAACTCATTTATTGATGCAAAATGATACTTTGAAAGCACAAAACCATTCCGCTGGTTTTTAAAAAATGCTTCTGGCTCACCGTTTCACCGCTCACCGTTGAAATCTTTAGGTGAGGCAGTACATATTTGTTGAGGCCGGCCGGCCGAAATTCAACGATATTTTTGAAATTATACAAAAAATCTTTGAAAGTTTCTTATATTCCACTGCATAGGCCAATGCTAACCCATTAAGGTAGTTTGAGCAAAACAAATTTACCTATAAATGAATGAATTTGGTCTCATTTTAAAGAAAAATATCTCACCCTTCTAATGACACCAAAAATTCAACCCCTTACCATATTACTTTCGGATATGTTTGCCAAAAAATACCAGCCCTTTTACTTGGGAAATTGCACATGTATGCACTTCAGAAAGACATTATGTACAAAATGAGGTATTTCTAACACTTAGATCTCTTAAAAAAACTAACAGCATGTAGTTTGTGTGTTTTCTAAACTATATTTAAAAATAAATCATATTGTCACCGCAGTAGGTTCTTGGGTATCACAAAAAATCTTACGTTTTAAAGGAGTTTCAAATGCGCCGCGGGAAAAAGTTAGTCAAGTTAAAGAATTCTGAACATATTTTCATTTGATTACTTACCATTTCTGTCATATAAAGCTGTATTATTGCACCAATAATAATGCAATATTTAATTTATGTGTCTTATAACTGGTGAAATTAAAACGTATAATTCGAATATGGTCTCTGTTATGACTAGGGAACTATCTCGCTCGGACTACCTTAAGCAAAGTTAAAAATCATTATCAAGAGCCCCTTAGTCTTTACCAGCTTGTCATTCAGCTTATAGCATACGTTTGACTCGTGTCAAAAAATCCGACCTCAAAAAAAGCAGATTTTTCTGTTTAAATGCAACATGGCGAAGATAAATTTTTTTGACTTTACGAGTTCCTTTTTATGTTTTTCATTCTGCATCGAAAAGCAATAAATAGAACGTTGTGGTAAAATATTAGGGTAGTAAAATTGCAACCGGTATTTCATATAAGCTTCAAAGTTTTCTTTATTGAACCATTTTTATTGATTTCCCAAAGCACGGCTTAGTAAAATATTTACAGGAATGGCGATTAGCGTGAACTATGGAAATAAATAAAAGTGACCTTACATGACTAAATATTATTTAAATGTCGTTTGCATTGTAACCCGCATATATTTGTGATTGAGTAAAAAAATATATGAATTTTATTCATTCATTTCATTTTCTCGTAGAATTTTTTACCTCGTTTCTTTTTGTGTACTTATTCTTAAAAGGTTCAATTGATTTTTCCATGGCTTCAATTATAACCATAAATTGTAAGCAATATTTTTCAATTGCATTACAATATCTTTCATTTTGCCTAGTTTATCGTAATAGCTTCACAATATTACAGTTGAAGCATTTAAATTCGATATTTCTATTCCTACTGTAAAAGTTTACTCATTATTTCCATTGATGCGATGTCTCTCACCACATTGTCTTCCAAATTTGCCATAACTGTGGAAAATGTTCACTCCTCAAAATGTAAAGGAAACTGAATTCTTACATTCTTTGTCAATGCTCGTATCGTATAAGTAATAATATGTTCAGCTACAGAGATAATCTTAATATTAACTTACTTAATATCAAATAGAATTTTTCACTAAGACCCGATTTATAAAATATTGAATCGTTTTTCCTCCGTCGGTTGATCATTTTATTTCTGGAACAATGGGCTCTGATAAGATACTCTGCTGTCCATGAAAACTGTCGAGATACTCGAGTTCGAAGTGTTCTATCTCAATAACATATTAATCGATTGCAATGAAATAAAATGAAAATGAAATAAAATTTATTTCTACGTGTTGTAACTACCATTAGAGATTCTTTACCGAATTCACAAATTTTTTATTTGGCTTTGTATGAAGAAAGCACAGTTTTTGGCGCTCAGAAAACAGTAGCTCCAATTTGAACGCTATTGTTTCAAAAACTTCTCAAGTTATCAACATGAGACTTCATCAGGTGAAATATTAATCCTTTTTAAATGCATATGCTGAAGCAGAATCTCGTAACTATTTATTTACTACCCTAAAACTGTTGATAAAGAAAACTCTATTTTTTTCGTTATTTGACGACTTACGGGAATATCTAAAGTGCCGTAGGCATCGCATATATGCACCGTTGGCGAATATAAACGCTAAAGTTACGAAAAACATTACTATGTTCTGTACCGACATGTATTTTTTCATCAAATTTTCAACCCGGGAGAGCTGCGCCCAGGGCTGCTCGCCACGCTAGGGTAAAAGAGAAAGCGTTGCAGCGTTGCCAAGTGGACGCATGTAATGGTTCATCGGTACATACTTGCAGGGTTCGTTTCTCAGAAAATATTTGCCGAGGGAGGTAACCTGATGATGAACTACCATGAGGAAAAGTGCTTACAAGGTGTTCACGATGCGTCCTAGAGCCCGTTTCTCCGAAGCCGAGATTCGCATGATGCTGTGTGCATTTAGCTTTTTCCGAGAATATGGAGAGAAGAAGAATGACAAACGGTACCCGGTTTAGCAGACAGTGGTGGAATGTTTAGGTGTTAGCCTAGTATCTGTGAAGAATATTGCTTCAAGTGAGAAGGCTGATTAAGAGAACACTCTTCACGACCATCCCACGCCCGAGAAAAAGGGAAAATTTGGACGCGCACACATATATATGGACGATTTCACTCTGGGGGTAGTTGGAGATCAGTCCACGAATTTTACTTGCGGAGCACTTCCATACGCTTTTAACTTTGAGAGATAAACTCGTCAGTTCTATGCCGGATTTCCGACTATCTCCATGAATAAACTGAGATCTGTGCTGATTGGCCTTGGCTTTAAGTATAAAAAACTAACCAAAAAGCCGATGTACATGGAGTCGGTCACCATTGCTGCTACTAGGTATAAATTTTTGCGGAGGATCCAACATTTACGAAGCAGTGGGAATAAAATATTTTTTACCAACAAAACCTGGTGCTCTCAACACTAATCTCTTAAGTGCAGCTGGGTGGAAAATGTGGTGAGTGCAATGACAATTTCTTAGTCTACCGGGGGTGCATTCAGGTAGTGAATGGATGGCGCGGTGGATTCAAGACACCATCGGGAACAGGAAAGCGAGTAATTATTTTACATATTGGTAGTATCGGTGGAGACAGAGGCAGCTGTCGGAGTTCACCCACCTCCTGACCACGCGAGAGGTCGAAGAGGCAACCGCGCACGCTTTTTCCACCCACTTCCCTCCACTTCCTCGGCGAGCTTGGCGAGATCAGCGGGCCTCAAAACAAGGATAAACAAATTCTATCGTGGAGAATGGTAATAATTTTTCATTATTATAATTATAATATTCGTCAACAGTGCGTAAGTGGGGTGCTTACGGCACTTTAAAATTTCTTGTAAGTCGTCAAATAATGAAAATAGCAGAGTTTTCTTTATCAGCAATTTTAGGGTAGTAAATAAATAGTGACGAGATTCTGCTTATGCATATGCATTTAAACAAAAATTAATCTTTCACCTGATGGAGTCTTATGTGGATGACTTGAAATGTTTTTGAAATAATAGCGTTCAAAGTGGAGCTATCGTTTTCTGAGCGCCAAAAACCGTGCTCTTTTTCATACAAAGCCAAATAAAAAATTTGTGAATTCGGTAAAGAATCTCTAATGGTAGACACAACACGTAGAAATAAATTTTATTTCATTTTCAGTTTATTACACTTATCCTTTATTTATTTATATCCTTAGAACAAAGTTGCATCCGATTTTTTAACGCCCTCTGTCCACCTGGCCTCAACCGTTCCCATTAATATCCCCCCACTTTTTGCTACATTGTTTCCTTCTCCCGAATAGGTCTTTGGCTCCTTCCCTCCCCGCTCTTCCCCACCCCTTCTACCTGCTCCTTCCCCTCACCGCCCCTCCTATACAATTCTTCCTCCTCAATCCTGATTCTATCACTGATGAAGGTGCGGGCGACCCGCCGAAATATTTAAACTGGTGAGTTTGCTTTTTATATGTTTTATATTTAGTGTCACCCTGTGATGAAGTTGTATAACATATATATATATAAATATATATATTATATATATAAATTATATATATAAATATTATATTATATATATATATATATATATATATATATATATATATATATATATATATATATATATATATATATATAAATGTTTATACAGAAAGGTAGAAAGAAAGTGGATAGGAACACATAAAATCAACAGACACAATGGTGGTGTGAAGATGTAAAGATGGCCAATTCCAAGCAGAAAAAATTCGACTGGACCGGGAATCGAACCACGGACCTTTGGATTTCGCGTCCAATGCTCAGACCACCAATTTACCCAATCTACTAAGAATCCACTGGAATCGGCGGGGGGTTTATAGGAACAAACACTCCCCAAGGCATGACCCACGAGACCGGCCAATAGATGGCGCCAGGGCTGCTTTTCACCCACCGTCAGAGAGAGAATCACATACACAGAAGGCGAAATGAAAGAATAACTCAAGAACACAGACAGTGGTGAAAGATATAGAACAGGCGTTTCGGGGTACGCTAACCCAAGTAGGAAATGAGCCGTTCAGGCCATACATTCGTTCGTTCATTCACTCAGACCACTCAGCGCCAAATACTCACATAAATGTTCATACAGAAAGGTAGAAAGAAAGTGGATAGGAACACGTAAAATTTACGAACACAATGGTGGTGTGAAGATGTAAAGATGGCCGATTCCAAGCAGAAAAAATTCGACTGGACCGGGAATCGAACCACGGACCTTTGGATTTCGTGGAATCCCCCTCTTCTTCCCTTCCCCCTCCTCACACCTCTCCCTCCCAGTCTATCCTTTACTCGTCAGTAGCTACTTTTTTCTGAAGAAGGCGGTTGTGTCCGCCGAATATATATAAAAATATCTGTGAGTTTTTTTTTTGTGTGTTCTATGTGTAACTGCCAGTCACGCCTGTGACATTTTTATAATAGTTGTGTACTACATGTTTTTTTCGTCGAGTGGTTAAAAATATATACTCAATTATATATTTACCTCAATTGCCTGCCTCATTCAATAACCATTCACTTATACTTGGATTGAGCAACGTAAACATACAATATGAATCCGCGTTCTCTTCTCTGCTACCTCTTTCTTTACCGGTCTTATTTTTTCCCGATAGGAGATCTTTTCATAACTCATATTAATTTTATGACCGTTGAGAGTTACAGTATTGTTTCTAAGTTCAAAGATAGACCAAAATTGTTCTTTTATTTATAAAATTACCTCGACAGTTTTACTTGTCAATTTTGAACTGCGATCAATCCCTCCCCGTTGAGAATAATTCTGCCGAAGAAAATTGCTACCGTTGTGATACATAGCGGTGGTACAATATCAAATATCTTTTCATGCTGACAGGTGTACATACACTGGTTTTCAGAAAGTTCAAGTATACATGTTATTCAAGCTTTGGGCCTTAGCGATTTGACTTGGTTTCTGCAGTTGATGGTGGAACTTAAGAGTTGGGTATCCGTTGAAAGACATGTAAAAAACACCCAATTATCCATAAATGAGATCCCGGCGGAAATATTTTTTCAACGTCAAAGTGTCACCAATGTGAATAGTAAATGAACCTGGGGAAAGTACTGCCTCCATACGAAATCACTCTTTTAAAGAGTTGAAGAAAAAATTCCGTATTCGTTAAGATTCGTCACTTGGATTGATTTGAGCCATTTTGATGGCACCCATGGCTCCGAGACACATCAAACTTGACGCATTGTTCGGAGTAGATTCAGACCTCTCTCATGATATCCGTCCCTTCCCAATCTCTACCCCAGCTGGCCTCCCACGGAGCGCTATCTATTCCGCCGCGTCGAGAACCAGGTGCAAGCAGTATGTCAACTGACGCGGAGGCTTCAAAGCAAGCAAGATTTGGAGTATGATAAACGCGCCTGGTGAATTTATGATGGCGGTGCGGCGCAAAAGTATCGTCACCTTTCGACGGAAAAAGGGGGAAAGGGCTGAGGGCTTTCAGCTGATTACGGGCCAAAGGGCAATCGATTTTCCTGAAGGGTAGGATGTGGGCAACAATTTATTAGTCCGATTTTTTTCATAAAAATGAAAATGCTGTACTTTGCGCTCATATCTGGGGGAAAAAATCACAAAAGAGAAACCTTTGAATACCTGATCTCAGTGGGCATCATCACTTCAAAGATGTAACTACTCGGAGAGTAAAAAATCGCTCGATAAAAAGGTGAGGCGTTGCCTTCAGAGGGAGGCTGTAATTCGTTGATATTTCCAACGCTTCCGAAATCCTTCGTCACTTTGTGGCTTATGAAAGCTACTTTTACGCGGGGTCGTAAAATACCAAGCTATATGGAGACTGATGCATGTTAAGCCGTGTACAGCTGCCCTGCGTTGTTTTAAGCTATCGATTGAATGTTCTCTCTGTGATATTTTTTCCATCAGCCGTATAGTAGGCTGCATTCCATCCCGGGAAATTATTTTCTCCTTCGCGATAGCTCTGTTATCCAATGGCTGTCGAAATCAGTTATGCTTTTATGTTTGTAACCGGTATAAAAATACCTTTACTACTTTCAAAACGTATCGTATGCAAATAAACGGCTATTACTCATGGCTATTGAATAATTTAGCACCAAGTTTTCTTTAAATAGCCAATGCTAAGTTATTATAACGACGACTCTGTATTTCTGTTGTATAAACATCGCATCTTACATTCCACTTCTGTTCAAGCAGAGGAATTTTCAGTATCCAGAGGAAGAATGGAAAATAGCCTTTATTCGATGTATTCCTTTCTCTCTGTTCCACAAAGTTAATCCGTCGTCGTCGCTTCCTCTCTGCTTCTAATGAAAATACATAAGGTTTGTTAACACGGTTGCCAGTTGGCTCTAGAGCAGACTTGAAAAAATATTCTCGATACACACGCTCTCTCTCTCTCTAACAAAATAAATGCCCCGCCCAATGCCTAAATTCCATCCATGGATTTCGAATGTTATTTTTATTAATAAAAAAAGAGGATCAGAGACCACACCATTACATCCAAGGTTTTTTTTAGGTTCAGGGAAACTTTGAGCTCGCACAATAGATTCGACAAATTTTCGTTATTCCTCATGAATCGGATGAAAATCAAAAGCAAAACGATGAAAAAAATAGGCGTATAGACAGACCGCCCCGGATATAAATCGCCTTCCGGGCGCCCGTAATCCTATCGAAGGCGAGAGATGGAGAGGGGGGGGGGTACGGAGGCAATTCGCTCGCTTCGCAGACTGATTGATATTCTGGGGCATATTCCCCCTCTTCCAACCCCTCTGTGTACCACCCGTCTTCGTTCGCCACGGGGGTGTGTGTTCGTGAGGGCTCCAAAGGGTGTCTCGCTGTCACATCCCCGCGTCGTCGCAGTTCCCCGTCAGACGAGGGGTTGTGTTTTTCGGAGCCAGGGGAAAAAATATCGGGTGACAAAGGCTCGGTGACGGGGTGAAGGTATGTGTGAGGCAGTGTGTGGCCGCCGATGTACCGATCTTTCTCGCGGTCTCTCGTTTTGCGGGGCCTAAGAAATGAAGCCGTTTACCCCATCGAAAGATAAAAAAAATAGTTTCGGCTTTGATTGATTTTGCACATTAAATTGCGGGTTGAATTTTGAAAAAGAAGTTTTCGTCGAGATAAAAATACTTCTTTCTAAACGGGCTTATAAAAATGTATAGCTTTCGTAACCATTTCAAATCAAATGGACGCATGAATATATCTCTCTAAATTAGATGCCTAAATATGTTTATCTCTTAATATTTTCCTACTCAGCCTATACAAATTTTGTTTTATCATTGGACAAAATGCAATGTGAGGCATTCATATTTTGTTTATGCGAATAAATAATACGATTGGAAGTGCGAAGAAAGGCACCTTTTGAAAACCACTCTTGACGATGGAACTAGAAAGGAAGGTCATCGGGAAATGGTATTTTTAACGGCAGGAATATGCTTATGCATTCGTCTAAGTCGCGCTAATTTGAAATTGGAACCAAAGAAATTCACTTACCGTGTACTAACTCTTCTTAGAGATATAGTCATAAATAATATATGTTTTTTCTGTCCCTGTGATTATATACCCAAGAATTCTTCTTTATAATGCGCCATATTTAGACTGTAGATGAGTATATAAAAAGACCGAGCTTGTAATGGACGTATTTGATGAAAACTTGAGTGACTCGTGATAAGAAATTACTTAAATTAACAGACTTACCTCCCGATCGGTGGAGTAGTAGTAGCTTGATAGATTGCCGTGTCAAAAATATCGACTGTGAGGCCGAAGGTCAAAGCTTACATCTGAAAATTGCGTTCCTCATCCTGCCTACGCCCTCGCTCACTGTCTGTCACGGAAACGATGTTTTAGGTGACCTTTACCCCTTTACCCCTTAGGCTTTTTCAAAGGAGCTGTTTTTTCACCTTAGTTAGCTGCAGTTGATGAGAAAATTATCCGACTATGAGGTTATTTTGTACATTTTTCATCACGCTATCTGTACTTCCACGATCTAGTTGATGATAACTCACGGATAGGAGTTAAACTGGGGTTCTAAGGTGTAATTCACGTTAAATTCATCACACTTCAACCTAGGGAGGCTAATACCGGATCAGAATTCTTATAAATATTTCGTATTACAATGGTGGGTTGGTTATTTTAGGGAGTGCGACCTACAATTGTAGTCGCTTGCAACTACCAGGACAGATGGAAAGGATTGGGAAGGTTAAGATATTTGGAGAAGCAGAGTAGGGTAAAGGTACTCGCCTTCTCTCGACGTCGGACATCAAGGGGATCATAGCTCGACTTTCCATTTGCTAGGCCGCGTTCTGCACTTCATGCGCTCTCGTCATTGTCAGCCAGTTAGCGACGGGATTCTCCGAAAAAATCTTAGCTACTGATGCGATTCTGCCTTTTCGTGATGGGAAGCCACTCAAGTCGGCATATCATCCTGATCCTCAGTAATATAATCCTCCCACGGCTCTCGTGCATTATTTTCAATGAATTCACCAACTGTCCACGGTCGTCACAGGTAGGGATTTATATTTTGTTAAAGAAAAGATGTTCCTGACAGGTTTACAGTCCTGTCTGTCAAAATGCAAGACAAAATACAACGCGATCCTCTGTAATTTTATCCTTCCAGGGTTGTTATGCATGCAGATTCTCTAATGGTATCTAAACTCCTTCCTCCTCCCCTCCATCAGAGTATAAATTGGTAATTTGTTGGAATATAAATGTCACTGCGGTGATTAGAACACGTTTTCTCAGGGAAATCTTATTTCAAACCCCTAGTAATGAGTGTGGGCGCGTATCTATGTTGTCACTTGGTACAATCTTGAGGGGTGAGAGATTTTGATACATTCGAACCTCTCGAAAATATCTCAGCCCTCCCGATCGGGTTTTATCGCGAGAATATTGTTGATGGTGTTGAAATTCGTGATTAGAGACAATAAGAAATGTATCATACTCTCAAGTTATTCATCCCTGTGGGTTAAACTCACCAATAGCTCAAACCGTCCGTTGTTCGTTGTTGTTGAATCATTCTGAGTGTTTTCAAACACAACCTCTCCGGATGAGAAGATAGTACTCCGTCGTTGGAGTATCGAAAGTAGCGAAATGCGTCGAAAACAGAAGTGTTGAATATATTTATGCGGGCGTCGGCGGAATCGAGTGGTACACACCAATCCACTTCGGTGTCGGAGCTGGGCGGCGCGGCGGTGGGAGATGGGCCCCGCTGGGCTTCAGGCGTCACGGCGGGGGCGAAGAATGGGACGCGAAATGAGTGTGGATGGGAAAAATGGAGGGAGGGAAGAGCCCTTGTAGGAGAGTCGGCAAAGGAGGGCGAAAGGACTTTTAAGGTGTCGACGCAACGGAAGAAGTGCTCCCCGGTGTTCGGAGTCACAAGGAAGAACGCTCAAGTTCTGCTGCGAGGACCTCCCGAGTGGAAAGGGACGGGAGAAAGAGAGAGAGAGGGGATTTGGGTAAGGGTGGGAGAAAGAGAGAGGGAGGGAGGAGGTCTCTGGATGACGCTGCTGACGGTGAGTTGAGTTGGTGTGCGGTTCTTCTTAGAGTGCAAACAAGGGGGAGTGAATCCTCTCGGCCATCTTGCCTAGCTCTCATTGGGCACGAAAATGTATTCTGCCATTTTATGGCCCCGAGAGAGTGATTCATTACTGTGCATTTGTGTTCCCGAACCGGTGGCGCATCCCCTAGTGGTCCACTAGTGTTCCAATGAGAGAAAATTTTTTGACTCTACTGAAGCTCCTGCTCATCTCTAGTGTGAAACATATTTCTTTTTTTGTGAAATTTATGAGACTAAAATAGTGTCCCGTATCTCTATTGTAGTCGCGCGATCATGTACGCCTTAAGATATTCGGCCCACAGAAAATGCATAGATTATGCTTCATGCCATCACTTTCTGTGATGCCACAGCGTACCATTTTCTGGCATTATTTGTCACCGTTCTTCTATGTAGTCCCGCATATGTGAAGATATATACGTTTTTCATCCTTCCTGAAAATTTTACAGCAATCATGTGGCATACAGTGAGCCATTTTTAAGCACCAGGGGGATTTTTCTGTATAAACTTGGAATTTTCGAGTGCCAACAGTGACAAAATTTTGACACCACAGCCTCGAAATTTTCAAATAAGGCTATTAAAAGTTGAGATTTTTGGGGGTTTTGACATCATATTGTGCGATTTGCCAACATTCCACCGTGTTGAATCCTCACTGGATAAGGTCCAAGTCTATGCCAAGTAAGCCGATCTTAAAAATAATAAAACTTAAAACCAAAGTTTTTGGCCCCAAATTGAAAATTTTACGACCGAATAAAGCTGCATGTTTATCCCTACGAGTATCGAAGTTGGATCACATGCCTCTGATTTCATGTAGAAATCACATGGTAACAAGTTCTATCTAAAGCGAAAAACCATTACAGTACGTTTCTATTACAATGAGTGATCGCTATTAATCTACCAAATATTTCAATAAATGTAGATTTATATTAACTCCGTGAACGTATTTCGAGTTTGAAAGAGTGTGTTTGAAAGTCGTAATAGTTGGAGACGCCTCATAAAGTTAGTCTGTATCGTTCAGGCAAGCACTAAATTGGGCTGGACAAATTCAGCTTTGCTGCAATTTATGATAGCTATTTATCTCAAGGTCATAACAACAGAATGAGTATTTCCAGTGTATTAGAACACACCCTTATCCCCTGATGGAAGAGGTGAATGGCAGAGGTACCCTCTAGATGAAACAACCGATTTATGGCGCATATTCATCCGACGAACTAGTTCCACCGAAAGCTGTTTACAATATGAAGAAGGCTGGAATTCATTGCTTGATTGAAACGATAGAGATACTTCAAATATGTACATAGGCGTCCGTAATTCTGATTTATCGGAAATTAGATTCTGTGCCTCCCGTTGGCCTAGATGATTGCGGTATTTATATCATCTCAGGTACGGGAAGCTGATGTACATGAGTTTTTCCGAGTGAAAAGTAATTAAAAGTGAATTCTAGGTTTATTGAAAGTAATATTTGCACATATAATTTTAATTTATTTGGAAAAAAATGTAATTATATATAATAAATATTTGTCGAGACTCGAAGAGTTAGACGGTAAATTGACATTAGCTATCAATGAAAAGTTAATCGCATAAAGAATTAGGCTGATTATGATAATCCATTTTCATGTATATCAATGTACCATAGAGTGTAACTTATGTGAAGCCGGATAGAAATTGTAAACAAAATATATACTAATTAATCGTAATTATGAAGTAGTATTTTTCCAATTGTGGACGATGCCAACTCCGGAGGCAGTATCTCCAGACTCATCTAAAATTTTATCGGAGTTACCTCGTACTAAAAAAAATAATTATTCGCTATTTCCACTCAATCGCTAAATTGTTCCTTTTTTGTTTATACTTCTCTCACAACCTTCCATTATGCAAATATACTTTCCTATATCGCCTAAGAATGTAATAATGCGATAATTGATAATCTTATTCACAGTTGGATTTGAAACTCGCCATTAGAAAATTATTTGTCTTGACAGGTATTTGAACTCATTTCTATCTAATGCGCGTCAAGTGCTTAACTTCTAAACACTTCATAACTAAACAACTCGTGGGTATGACATCATACAATATCTGTGGTTAAGTCACTGTGATTTGGAAGTTTTCGTAATACGGCATAAGTTTTTTTATGTGATAACAACCCGTAATTCGACTGAATAATTTTTATATCTTCCCCTTTGAATTACTCGCTATCATTTTCAAAACGTTGGATTTGTAATGTCCTGCATTAACTGAAAACTTTATTATATTGACAATAAGTATAACTTAAGTTTATTAGTTTCCATATCAGACCACCGGAGACATATCATCCACCCATCCACTTTCTGTCTTAATGGTTAGTCCGCCTTCACTAATGACTGTAGTGATAAAAATGTGAATCAGCTGCCCGGACTCTTTTTTGTATAGTTTAACTAATGCTGAGGATATATGTTCTTAATTATTTTTCCTATCACTACTCCTTAATTTCGAGTTTAACAACTGTATGCGTGGCATAAGTGAAAGATGAAAAAAAATAGCGGCATACAATAAACTTGTTAAAATGTTACGATACGTAGTTCTGGGGCACAATGCTGGACGAGGATGGCATAGTTTTCAGCACGTGACTAGGTTCATAGAAATTGACGGTTGAATGGAATGTTGTGTTTAATGACAGAAAAATGGTAAAAAAATGATATGCTAAAAGTCGGAAAAGGGGAATGGAGTGGTGTATTATTTTAACATATGTAAGATAATTTGTTAACTCTCGCCAATTCCACTATATTCTGCGGAAATAACGTCATGTCGTGTATTCAAAACCCTCAATTCTTGTTTTTGAAGTCACTTAAGTTTTTGATGGGATTTATCATCTTGTAATCTAATTATTTAATTATTGCACTCAAATTTCGATCCTCCCATAATAACAATAATTAAAATTACTTAGGGATCAGCCGTTAAGTTAGATCCATGTTCATTTTCACGCAAAGTGTTAGCTTAAACAGAGCTTTAAATTTTGTATGCAAGTGTGAATAACAAATAGCGCTAAAGCCTGTTGGTTCCATATGTTGAAATAAGTCAATTATTATTACCCGGAGCTTACATGCTAAAACGAGTTCAGTACATATTTCAATGCTTCAACCAATTTGTACGTATATTACAAGCCCTGTTACAATTCTCATTGTTTGTTTGATAAATTTATTGGAAGGTTATCAAATATTTAGTGGGATGTTTTAATATGTGACTCGTGTCAGGTTAAATTTTATGGAATGACGATATATTTTACCAGAGAAATATATTATTATACGTTTCATTCCTCGCATATCGGAGAGAAAGTGGTCCTCTTGTTTCCACTTCACGATGAACAATATTTTGCTGTCCACAACCAGACAAAGCAGTTAAAATACTTGAATATGCTAATTTTTTTGGAAATGTGGTGGAAATGTCTCGTTAAATTTACACTGGTTATGTTGTGAGTTACACTTTTTAGTTACAGTTTTTAACTCAGTCTTTTTTCTACTGTATTCTATCATAGTTTAATATGTGAAATGTAATAAAAAATTGTCTTATTTTAAAACTTGTGGAGAACTGTATTTTTTTAAATATGCGTCGTCCTATTTATCGGGTACCAGCTAAGAATTAGAAACCCCCATAACAATACCGTGCATACTCCAAGGGGATGAAATATGCGATGAAAAACATCGTTGGACATGACCGGAATTCAAACTCGCATATTGCACCTGTGCGCTGAATACGTAACACATCATTTATGTCATGCAAATGTTAGAAATATTGCGAGATCTATGGAAAGGTTAACACGTTGGGTGACGTGGTTTGGATAAAATTTTTCATATTTTGGTTACATTTAAATACTGATTAGTTAGTTTTCAAATGAGACGAGAGACTAAATTCTCTCCGTTTAGGATATGCGCCTAGAATTATTGGGGAAGTAGAGGAATCAGGGAGGAATGTGGTCTTATCTTAATTTGGAACAAAGTAGCCTGGAGATACATCGTTGCACTCGCTCCATCCAGGGAACGAGATGTCTCGAAGATGCACGCTGTTGTAGCCATCGGTATACCACTCCCTGAATTCGAACCAGAATCCCTCGTAACGGGCAGTGTCAACTCTATCTACAGCTCCAATTCTATATCTGTGCGACAATCATTGGCTGAAAACGTTTATTCCAATGCCTTTGGAGTTTACTCTGTAAGCTAAACCTGTCTCCGCTGAATACGACACCTTTCTGATAATTTTCTTCCCTTTATCCAAATGCGTTAATTTTTTAACCTTCGTTGTTGTAGTCTTTCGACTCCCTCTTTTCCGTCCTCTTCCGTATCTTCTTAGCCCTCTCTTCACTCAATCCAGACGATCGCCTTGTGCCTACATATCTCAATGTCTCCTCCTTCGTTGTCGCCCGCTCTGCCGCACTCAACCCCACCTAAACCCCTCCCCTTCCCCTCGAGGGATTATGGTAACTCTCCCCAGAGGTGGGAGGGCCTCTCCTCTTCGTCCTCCGTCTCTCAACGTCCTCAACCTCCCTACCCTCCTTCCGACCGTACTTCTCCTTCCCTCATCTTGGGTCGCCCAGTGCGACAGATAAACCCATCCTTTTGCACGGATACAGACCAATACACGTCGGTCACGTCCAATGGCCTATCAGGAAGAGCAGGAAATCTTCCCGGGGAAGAGTCCTTCGTGAAGATAGATTCTCCCTTGCAAATAAAATGGATGCGGTTGGATTCAAGGGGTCGAGAGACGGTTTTGGCCGATGGGCAAGGGTGAAGGGGGGGTGGGAAAGGGGGAGAAGAGTGGCCTTCTCAAGCCACGCTGAACCAATGCGCGGATCTGCCATAGAATTAGACATGCGACGTTTCTGTTCGTTCGTGGAAAATCGTTCCCTGGGCAGATTCAATGGCTCTCGCGGTGTAATTTTGCTGGGAGGGCCGATTCGGTTACTGATATATCTTCGGTCCGAAACGCCCTTTCCCCTCAATGTAAGCAATTCTTGGCCGAAATGCGTGGTGGTGATATCTCTGAGCCATCCTGCTGTAAGCATTTGGTTCTTGGCAGTCTGTGTTACCCTTAAATCCACACATCACCCTAAAAGTGACCTCGTTGGTGTCCTGTAGGCGTGCTACCAAAACATGGCCTGCACTAGATACTACGAAAGTTTTAGTAACTGTGAATTTCAAGCAGTTATGTTGCCTTAGGATAGCTGATGAAATTAACTGTATCGGTGAAGTTTCGAAATCCTCATCATTAAATCTTAGAGACAATTATGGTGTTCCCTAATTGTTCGCGGAATTCTAACCCCATTATTTCCGCGGAACCGTGGTTGAATTTGTCTACTGTATTGAAAATGTGCCGTTAAAAATCTCCTCTACTACCGTGTATTAATGTTTCTACACGAAGTATTTTAGGTTCTGTTTTATGCAGATTGCACCATTGCTTACTCTAAGTGATTTTCCTAATTTAAACTGATCCTTTACGGTCCTTTCTTGGTTGACAACTTTTTACCAGTCTTCGGTTGCAAAGTTTGTGCTCAAAATTTTAAAACATTACGTGGCAATTATACATAATGTCTTGTTGAATTCAATTTAGTATACATAGTTATTAACGGTATAATTTAATTAAGACTTTGTCGATCCACTTTTCTTGAACCGTCTTAAAGTGAAATATGGATTGCTTATTTATAGTAAGCTACGCTATAATTTGAGTGGAAACCTTCTTTAATAGGTTATTTGAAAAATAAAATTATAAGTTGGTTAATTTATATACATCCATTGTACATCTTTATAGCCACCGTTGTTGCCTTTAAGTCTATTTCTTTTTCATTTAGGCATATGATTCCTGCAACTTGTAATTGCGGGATACATGTTCTCATGTTAATATATGATTGTTGAATAGAAATGGGCAACATCATTATAAATTGCGCATATAACTCTTAGGCATCAAGCTAATGTAAGTTACCTACATTGAATTTTGAAACCGTGATAAGGTCAATGCTCATTTTTCCCCTTTTGAATTTGACATTCTCCTTCTTAGCCCCTGCTTCTTTTTTTTCGAACTTTAATTTTTGGAATATTCTCAAAATTTCATTTCATAATTATGATGTATCAATATATTTCAATCTCACATAATTGGTGGCTCAATTAATTTCACGAAGATTCTCGAGGTGTTTACAATGTTTCAATACATTAGCATACTCTTATGGTAAATTTCGAAAAACATGTTACGTCATGCATTAAATAGATTTATGGATGAAATGTAAGTGGAAGGTGAAGAGCAAAGCGGAGTGAGAAGAGTAAAAGGAGAAAATAGTTTAAAATATTCGGAATGCATTGAAGATGGGCTTGGAAAAGACTCTTTGAAGAATTGAGCTCGCTTAAAGGAGTATTATTATGCCTAAACTGAGTGGGTGAAATATAAAGGTGAATTCGTACTTTCCCCGTTTTTTACACTTTTTTCAGCTAATGAGAGATTGGGACTTTTCACAAACCGCCAAGATTATATCTTATATCGCTATTGAAACTACAGACTAAATTGATCAAATAATTGTTTCTCAAAACATTTGTTTAGCCCTAAAGCTTTATGTTTAGCGTTTATTAAGTCAAATCTCAATAATATTTTGCTTCCTCTACACTGGAAAATTTAAATATATTTACAAAATAACATCTCTAACTTAGACTCGATAAGATATCACTGATTTTTCCCTGTTGTACCAAAGGTTCTTTCAGTTAAGGCTCCCCACAGGAGATTAGTTCAAGCTGATTTAATTTTGAATGTATGCGGTCGAAACATCTGGATGAAATCCGGATATATATTTAACTTTCTGATTTGATGTCATTGCTGACGGCTCGATGTGACCAAGTTAAGTCATACACTGCTATTCGGCGTTGAAGAACTTGAACGCAAACCCCGTTGACATGGTATCTGGCAGAGGGAAAGAACCTTTTGAGAAAAGTAAAAAGAGAATTTTATTTCTTGGAATAATAATTTTTTCCTATGTTACTCTCTATTTTATAATGGTCTTAGTATGCATGTATTATAGAGAGGTATATAAGATATCAATAGCCATTTATGATATTGGAAGTGTAATTGTTACAAATAAGTCATCATGGCATTACTATATGTATGGAGATCGATATGACATGCACTCACTGAATTTCATCTTTTTCAATTTTTTTTATGTCTCGATATATTTTTTTTGCAAGGCTTGCATCGAGGCTGCTGCAGAATAAATGCGCTTGGCTTTTTTAACGCGACGGCCTCTAATGCCCCGCAGTTGAATTCACTTACACGACCACCGCCTTCAACTTAGCCTACGATGCTTGCTCTGTGTAACGCGTGGAGCTCGTCCATCTCTTTCTCTCTCTCTCACTCTCTATCCCTCTATCCTTCCCTCTCAGCATCTACCTCTTACCCTCTCTTTTTTATTATTCTTCTCCTCTTGTCCTCTGCTGCTGTGTAACAGATTCAAAAGCTCGCTCCCAACACTCGCCAACTGGTCCATTTCCTTTTGCTGGAGCCCTTGCTTAGAGCGGCCTCCGGGTGACCATTTTGCCGCTCCCCCTCTTCGCACAGCATTGTGTCCATCTGCTTAGCCTTTTAACCGAGCGAGAGAAACCTTCCACGAATCAGTATAATCCCATGTCCTTTCTTCAGTGTTTCATTTCTTTTCCCCTATGGAGAGGGTTTTTTTAAGGCAGTATGTGCTACGTGTCGCACGCTTCTCTTTTGGTCGTTCTAAGATGAGATTTAGTAGATTCGATTTGATTTTTAAGGCGGCTTTAGACATGAAAGTTGGCTTTTATGGGAGTAGCGAGTGTTGCAATATTTCGAGTCGTATCGTATCGCCGCTTGCAGAGCGTCGTTTTGCTTAAACATAACTTCCGACTTTTCCCAAACAAATCGATGACGGATTAAAGCAATGAATATACTATTTACGAAATTCACCAACATTTAACAAAAATGGCGTCCGTATATCGATGCTCGAATCCCACAGGCATTTGTGGGTTGAATATTTTTTCTGAATTACGTTAATTGTGTATTATTGAATCGTATCAGGTATTAGAATTGTGACAATAATTATTATTATCTAATTAGGGATAAGTCATAAAGTCTATTCGATGGATTTTTATCCTTTTAAACGTTTTCAAATAAAAATTAATATTTTCATGTGCAGTTATGAGCCCTCTTCTTACTTAGCCATTCGTTGTTTACATTTTTATTCCCCTTTTGCTGTCACTTGACACAGATTTCATCGGATGCAAACCGATTTAATTGCATATTCGATGTGCTACCTGCAGACAAAATAGAAGCCAGTTTATCTTACTTGCAAGGGCGAATCTTGGTCAATTACTACCTCTATCGACCACTCCTGCCATGGAAGTCTGTGTTTACACATCGAAGTGTTGATTGCAAGCGGCTTAAAAGACTACTGACATGGAAGTGACTTCCAGTGTAAACAACCCGCCACTGAGCAAGATTGTTCAATATTGGTTGTAATCCTCCTTCGGCAGAAATCTTCGCAACGAAATCAAGTACTCGTTTGATTTGATTAATTTGGATATCCTTCTCAAGCATTACCCAGGTATTATGTTGCTCAAAGTTTTGTTAATTGTCGGGGCATTAACATTCAAAATGACGTCTTGCGCCTCATATTCGCTGATTTCTTTGGATGAGCTATATTGGATTATGCAAAGTAAGCATACTACATAATTGCAGCCGTGCGTTGGATATGGTTGCGAAGGCCCATGATGATTGAGCTACGCAAATATCGAATCAAACGACACTGATTTTTAGAGTTACTACAGCGGTGATCGTGGGTAACTGAGTGCGCATATCAGTAATTCTTTAGAAAATTCGTTGTTGTCGTTGTAAAAAAAAGTACCCAAGTTGAAAGTAAATTCTTGAACCTCACTTCATTTGAGTCCCACTATTAATACGTTAGAATTTGTCATGGAGACAGTGATGGAAATTATACCAGAATTGTTTTCAATATTTTTCATTAAGTAAGCATGTTAGAACTATTTTTTTCGGTATTCTAAATTTTGACAAAATGGTATTAAAAAAATGTTGTTCTCTAATAATGAACCCAGAGATCCACCTTGTTAGTTGTTAGTGAAAAAATTAATAGCAAGAAAACGAAGAAATTTATTATTTAGGTTTTTAGAAGAAAAACCCTGCGTAAATAACCAAGTTAGTACGAAATACATGTCATATGACATTTGGCTGCGTGTTAGCATTGTATTGAATTGCCGAAAAATAAATTGGTATTATACAAATTTTTAGCACTTCCATCTATTGTTCTATTGTCATGTATCACTAAGGAACGGTTTAAAAACTATCACAAACCACAGTCAAGGTCACGCAAATCTGTACGCAGACGAAATTTGTTCCTACCACCTAAAAGAAGGAAAGCAAAAGTTTTCTGACTGCGGGTTCACAACTAGAAACGCCCCCCATTCCTTCCCCTTGACATTAACTATCTCTCTCTCTCTCTCTGATGTCAAAAATTACCCCCATCCTCTCACTTCTTTACGTGAAACAGGAAATTAAATAAAAAAAAGTTGAGGGAACCTCTCCTGGATTGGAGTCAAAGCGAAGAGAGAAGGTTTACCCGGGTTGACCTGTTTCCGATTGGGGTCCGGGAGGGTATGTTATGTGCGCCGTCCCACGTGGTCTGCATGGAAAGAGACGGCGCTGGTCAAACTAAGGAGGAAGAGGGAGAAGAAAGGACTATGGAAGGGACTAAGGAAGCAAAGGAATGGAATGAAGGAAGCGGAAAGTACATATGTGAGATCGGGAAAGTGTTCGTGGGGTTGCAGTGAAGGAATAGAATGATCAAAACAAAGCGTGATTGATTGATGTGCAGTGATAGAGCGGGAAATATGACAAAAGCTGGAAGACACGATTATGTACACTTTGTGGTAAGATTGGTATCAATTTTATAGTGAGCGGAAGGATTGGAAGTTCGTTGGTTGAAACTGTGGCTTGTTACTGAAAGAAAAGTTCACGTGGAAGGATAGTATAAATATTTTCCATTTGGAGGTAAAATTCGAGAGAGTAGTAACAGATATAAACGTGTGCCAAGCTGGTGAAATACTGTTTACAATATAAAGACAAGAATATAAAACTAAGTATCTCACGTAAAAAAGGGACACTTATTTCTTTAGAGAGAATAGTGAGCCAAGGTAACTTAATAGATATGTTGGCAATTAGGTAGTTTCCGTGAATATATGTCCTATGTTAAAAAACTGGTAGTATATAGTTGCTCGTTTAGGATTGTGAAGCGACGGCAAGGGAATTGTTTAACTACTTTGGGTGTGGTCATGATGTAGATTTGATTCGAATGTTATAATATTTGAGTCAAAATGAAACTGCCACAAGGCAATTCTTCCTCATCCTTCCTAACTAATATTGCAATTTCTATAATTTGAAAGTGGTCAGTGAACGTGGGAGGAAGATAGTAACATAGCGAACGCTGTAATGGAGTAGAATATCTACGTGGTGTAGGAGTGGACTTGGGAGACTAAGAACATGTGGGCTGGAGTGATGGCCGGGAGACCGGAAAGGTAGTGTTTATTCGCGCAATAGTTGTCGCCGCACAATGGCTGTATCGCTCTTTAAAAAAACGTAAAATGGCGTTTTAAGGGAGACCCCTTTAGCATTTCCATTTTCATGCTGAATTCGGCCGCCAGGGGAAAAACCTTTTACGCGAAATAACACGGCCCATTCGCCGTGCTCTGTGAGAATTCTACGGGAAAGAAAGGCGCTGTGCAAGCCGCTTTAAATGACGAAAATATGTGTTGAGGCACAAAAGCCATTTGCGGAGATGAGCTAAAATGCTGCCTTGCGCCGTGGCTGAATGAATGTATCATTTCATCCTTTGGGTAAACCTTCGTGCATACATGGGAATTGCTTGAAGGAGAGGCAATTATATACCTCCTGAAATTAGTTCAAATCATTCAGCTTTTCCCACGGGCCTGACATCCAATGATTTGGGTAATCCAAAGTTGTTAGATCTTAGAGAGTGGCCATTTTCATTCTACTTTACAGAGGTTTATGGCAGCAAATCCTGGGTATGTCAGAAAAATCATGAGAATAGGCTAAATGTGGTGATGTTTTGGCGGTAAAAAATGATGGATAGAGTTAAGAATGAGTGATTTATTGAAGTATATTGATTGATTTATTGATGTTAGATGATCAAGTATTAAATTGAGTATCCTTATTTGTTTTGGCCATGTCGAGAGAATGGATGACAGTCGAATAATAAAACAGGTATATGACAGTATATTAAACAATGCGAGGGGAAGAGTAAGGCCCCGAAAGTCATAGTTAATGTTATGTAAGAAGTGGGACTGAAGAGGAGGAATTTTAGGAGTCTTAAAAATAGGGGAGCGTGTATGAAGCAATGCAATGCATGAGAGTACAGAAATCGAAAGCGGTTTGTGGGGATAGGGTATTATGGCGGATATAATTAAAATGGAAGAAGTTTTGTAGGGCTAACGGCAAAAATAATTTTTTTTTACTTCACCTGTATAGGAATTATCTTGATGAATACGCATGTACATAGTCATTAACTGCGCCATCGGCAGCCATAAATGTGCTAATTTTGGTGTATACTCCATAATCATAGCATAGGGTTTTCAACTATTTCGTTGATTTAGCAGTGCATTTCTGTTCCTTGTGCCGCATATTTGCGGATTTTCTTGGGCTTACTACGGCAGTAAATGCTCAGTGAGCATACTTATGTCGCCCGAAACGGTTGTAAATACCCACATCGATAGAGTTACGAATAAATCGAATCGAACGGCCCTAGTATGTATGTATGTATGTACGTTTGAAGGTTAGCCTGGTTGATAATCCTGCATGCAGGTACATATATACCTTGTCTCTGATTTTCAGTGACCGTGTCGTTGGGGGGTACCGAAGTTTATTTCGCTCCAACCTTTTTGATACGATTATATACTTCTTGGTGGGGGTAAAAGAGAATAAAAACAGGAAGGTCGGGTGGTCCTGGCGAAAGGTTTGGTGCAGTAATTGGGGATGACTTTTTGGGAGTTCAGAGGTTTTGGGAGGCAGTATTTGGAAGTGAATAGGAGTCGATGGAGAGAGGGGCAGTGGTTAAGTGGAAGGAGGCCGAGGTTTTTTTATTTTATTTTTTTTAAGATGAAGGAGGGTGAGAGAGGCGGGCGGTTTAGGGATTCAGGACCTGAAGACCCGGGCGGGATCCGGGAGAGGGAAAGTGAAGCAAAGGTGGGATGGTTGAGTTGGTTGGTGGGATGGACCAAGTCGGGGGTAGGATCGGGGGGGGGGGTCAGTTTGGCGGGCAAGGGTGGTGTTTGGTGTGTTTAAGGGAGGAGGAGTGGTGAGGGGGGGGGCAAAAGGGCGAGACGTGCGGGGGATGAAAAGAAAGGGACGTAAGTGAGGGTGGTTTGGGAGAATGACCGTCGCCGCCGCTACCAAGGTGATTTTCGACGGTTTCCCGTGAAGAGAGAGGGGGTGGCGGGGGGGGAATGTGCGGTTTGGGAAGCAAGAGGGTCAATTCTGCAGGTCGTGGCCGCTGTTCGTACGTGTCCGCAGAGGAGAGGGAGAGGAGAGTTCACTGTGAGGGCTCTCTGGTGTGCGGAATTCAAGAGGGAGGCGGGAGGGGGGAGCGTGGCAGGGGTTTGGAGAATGAGAAGCACCATCCACTCTCTCTCCTCCCGCTTACCCCCTACCCCCCCACACGGTTGGCTCCGCTGCCAGACGCTGAAGGCACGTGAAGTCGTGCGGAAGCGATAAGGCAAACGTATATATGGGAGTCGTCTGGCCGAGTCTCGGCTGCTTCATTATTTTTTTTAACCCTTTTCAGTCTGTGGTCTGGGAAAAGGGGCGAAGGGGTTGGCAGTGTTTCCGAGATAAACGGATAAACGACCTCAAGTATCGCGAGTGTGGTGGGGGAAAGTTAAGAACCAAGGTGGGGGACGGGAGAGGACTAGAGCTGGTAAGGTTAAGCCATAGTACATACTGGATATCGAGCATTTAAGTTCCTATGTTGGTGAGGTAACGGTTAGGATTGTTTGGGGGAAGGTGAAGTCGTGGTGTTTCTTGGAATCCCATCAATAGCAGTTTAAACTTGTATCCGAACTTCGTGTGCCACATTGGGTAACCATATTTGCGAGAGGATAAAAACTATAAAATTTCGTGATCTCAGTCCAGCTGGAGAGTGAAATTACGTAATCTTTGTAGCGTACACAACAGTCTGTGAGTAACAACCTCCAGCCGGTTTCGACACTTTCCTGCCATTATCAAGAGGATAGTAGTTACAAAGTTTATTTAATTTCACTCAGAATTTGAAATTGAATTCCTCAAAGTTCACTCGCGAGCCATTGAAGATACCTCAATCTAAGGTGACAACTACTTTTTGCCACTTAGTAAAACATGTTCAACCAACTAGTACAAAGGGATATGTTGTTCTTTTTCTTTAACATGCACGACAGAGTAAAATTGCTTTCTCATGCTTTTTGTGAAACTTGCGTTTTTATGAAGCTTATGAGTTCGATGATTCATAAAATATTCGTTCATTTCCCTACAGGTTTCATAGCAGAATGAAATGCACGTCAGGTTAAAAAAAACAGAAAAAGAGACAATCAGAGAGTTAGACTTAGCATCGATCAATAAGCTTTTAATTCAACTAGTTAGCGATTAGAGGACCTTATTAATGCAAATGCGTTTGACGTGGTGCTTAATAGTGAAATAAATATGACATTTTGTAATTCGCTGTGAATTTTTTATCTTATTCGTATACTTGCGTTAGTTTACAATCGGGAAATATATGATTTTATATAAGGAACGTGTTGAGTTGGTTTTAGATGATTTGTAGGTTATTTGCATGAGCGTAAATGTATATACTTATAAATATTTCGAATTAATTCCAATAAAACTACAATATACAATTACAGCAATAATTTATATGAGGCCCGTTAAATGCCATTTGTCTTTTATTGTTCTTTTATTGTGTTTTATTTGTGTTTTATTGTGTGTCTATTGCTATTCCATCCGAGATATTTTCCGAAACAAATATTCTAGGTTGATTCTAAATAATCAGGCCCAGAGATGGTCTTAAATCTCTTTGATTTCAAGAAATGTCGGTAGATACGTTGTTTTTAGAATTAGTTATAATGCAGGGTGGTGTTTAAGAATTTTTCAATAAAATAGGATTTCTATCTTTTACTTAGACGTTTAGTGATGAGTTTCAGTCTCAGGTCCTGTATTTCACAAAATTGTTGTTTAGAATTACATCTTCTTTGTAATTGAGACACAAAGTATATTTCAATTTTAATCCAAAGAAATTATAATCTCCATTGGGGGCATCAAATGATCACTGAATTTTATTCTTTATTCAGGCAAAAAATCCGATTGAAACGACTTACGATCCGGATCTTAACGAATTTTTTAAAGTCCCCGTAAGAAAAATCATGCGCTGAGTAACTAAAGTTACAAAGACTTTTCTTGAGTTTACGACAGGGAATGGGAAGACGATTGGTAAAATATTTCCGTGGCCATCCATTGGGAAGAGAGAAAAGGAATAAGGGATAACAAAAGGAAGGGCCCGGTAAGGAGACGTTTCCTTAGATATAGAACGCCATAAATAGCACTTTAACTTCCCCATGGAAAGGAAAAACCGCTGACATTTCCTCTTTGTCTACAACAAGAAACTATCTCCCTTCCTCATTCTGATCTCTTACTGTTCTCCGAGGAATAAACGACCTTTTAAATCTTTCCTTCCTTCCGCTTACTCGCCCTTTTACCTCTCCACTTCGATTCAACTTTTCGATATATCTTCGGCTTCTAATAAGAGCGCCTCTGACGTAATTGTCTCTTCCATCGCTGGCCAAAATAATGTTCTCCTTTGAATCACCGTATGATCCACAAATCTTTTAGTATTTCTGCTATCCTTCTCTTTTTGGGCAATTTTAAGGTCTTGCGTCCTTCTGTCTGCAAACTTCCATTTCAAAGTCAAACTATCATTCACAAAGAGGCGTAATTCACAGTGAAAAAATATCGCTTGCTGAAACTTCAATTTATAAGGAAATAAGTTGACTTTATAGCTCAATTTATTGAGGATGTTTGCGCGGAATCAGTTGGAGTTAAATCTGGGTTTGAATCTTACTCTCAGTACTTTGTTTCATAAGTGTTGAATTTTGTGTACCTATGTATGTATATATTTACTGGTTTCTTCCTGTTAAATTACCGTGGGTGAGAGTACCTAACTTTGGGTAGGGATACCATTACATATATTTACATGGATGGTGAGACTCGCTCCTCGATAAAAATGCTGAAATATCCTTCTTGGATTTGGATGAGGATATCCGAAATCTGGTCGACCAATTTGTGTGAACTAAAGTCCTATGCTTGGATTGATTTACTGTGGTGAATTTTCTATGACACACCTATATTTTTTATTCCTTAAAAAATTAATTTCTTTGATGAACTAAGATTGGCCCTCGGGGAATTTGTAAATTTAAAAAATAAAAAAATGCCATGAATTGCCATAGTATTTCATACGTAAAAACTGACTATGTCACTCGTTTCTTTTGACCAATCTCAAATTTTTATTTTAACAGGTTGTCTGAAGATAATTTCCTTGTTGAATTAAAGTGAGGTTTTTCAAGTCTATCTAACTGAATATAATATTTTATTTATCCTCTCTAATATGAATTACTCTATGTCATATCATATTCACGATTCATATTGGTGATTGAATATATTCTCGGATTTTCGAATATTGCCATTTTTCTGACCTGTTTTCTAGGATTGAATTTTGAGATCCATATTCTCGTGAACTGCTATTCTAATTCAGTTATTGCTGTAAAATATTCACCTTAGTTATGGAGACTTGAAGTAGTCGAATTGATTCGGTCAAAGGCATTCTTTACCATCCTCTCTCCCTCGTAAATGTGATAAAATGCTCCGAAACCGACTACAAGGACGTGGAGACATTGAAGAACTATTACTCTTGAGGAAATCCCCAACAGAGAGAAAGTAAGCGTGTCATGAGTTGAAAGGGATTTTTTGAGCACTTTGGAGATAAGTATAGGATAAGCAACGAGGGATGGCTCCGCCTCTGGAAAACCAGGCGGCGTATTTTATTTTTTGTACGATTCGTACCGTGAAGGGATGATCGATCGTCGCAGGCGCATTGTATTAGCATTTTTTTATTTAATTCTATCTGGTGGATTTTCTTTCTTTCCTATAAAAGTTTACCTTGTCTGAAGACTGAAAACCGAAGAAAAAATTCCTGGAATAAACTTTCGTGAGAAAAGCTTTTTCATCTTGTACTGCGGAAATGTGTCCAGCGAAACCAAAAAAATAGAGTGCGGATGTATTGAAAACAAAATTTTACTTCAGAGTCTCTTGTGAAAGGACGAAAGAGGCAAGTCGCACTGGCACGGGTTCAGACAATAGTTTTTGAGTGAAGAGTGAAGCCAAACGCATGCATGCGTGCGTAGTTTACCGTTAGGGACGCCACGCCATATGGGGTTAATTCCTTTTCATCCCTCTACAGCGCCACACAGTGCGCCCCGTGTTTTTGTATCAAAACCTAACTGCTGTGAGAAATTGGATTGGGAGATAAATGTAAAATCATTACAAAGATGTCATAATACCGACTATCGAAAAATTAGATGTTTAAATAGTATGAACTATTTTCCTTGATAATGAAGCCTAAAAATCGGTTTGGGAAATCGATTAAAAATTGAAATGAGAGATAAAATTTTCTATAAGATTCATTTATTACCATGCTTAGAACTAGTTATTTATCATAGGTATTCAAACTTAGGCAAATTCTGCGCTTTACTGTATAATATTAGTTATATTAACCTTTGAAGATTGCTTGAATGTCGAATAATCTTTTATTTTAAATCAGTGCTGGGCAAAATTCGATTTGTTTGCGAAAAAGTATTTGACCCTCTTGTTACCCTTAGAGGTAAACCAATTTTCCTAAGCTTTCGTTTATGATATGAAAAATATCTATCCACATGCACGCGGTTGAGGAAGAGTTATGTAAAATACAGTTTTTAATCAAGGCTCGACGTTTGGCCTTCATTTTCCGGGTTAAAAGTTAACTAGCAGTTACTCGATTTATTTACCCTATATTCTGTGTTGTGTCACCTTTATATTTCCTTGTGGTTTATCTCCCTATCTCATCCCTTACTAAATTTGCTAGGTCTCGACTCGTAAATTATATAAATATCACTGTGTGCGCCATATTGCCGGACTAGTGCATTCCATGGGATACGACCGTAACAAAGAGAGCTCGCGAGGGCAGATGTGAGGTTCTTGCCCAGCTCACGGTGAAACGGTAAGGATGCGCCAGTCCGCCCGTCCATCGCACTCGTAAATACGCTGTGAAGTGCGTATTATGCGGTCTTAAGTGAGGAGAGGTAATGAGCGGTTTATATAGCGGGAGGAGCGAGGGACGGGCTAAGCGGACCAACCGGATGTCCTCGGCAATGATGCGATGCGTCACCCAGTAAGGACTGGCGCTGGACCTGAGGATGCGGGAGACTTGAATCTGATGTGAGAGTACGCTCTTGTTAAAGCTAGGGTGATCTTGAAGCGTCCAGTGAAACGAAAATAGAACTTGGTCATATAGATGAACTTAGGCACTGAGGGGAAAATAAAAAGGTTTTCTGATTATACGTTCCTCGTACTGATGCGGTAAGTGTGCTGTGGCGGTATCGCAAATAAAGGTTTATGAACTGAAACAAGCATCATAAAGCTCTTTACAATTTGATATCCTAGGCCGAGGGTGGCAAACCTACGGCACGTGTGCCCAAAGTGACACGCGGAGCAATTATTTTGGCACGCGGTGCTGGGGGGAGGGGGGGCGCTTAGGGATACCTCTATCTCACTGGATGGGTTGGCACTCGATTTGAGCGAGTATACTCTCATTTCATAAACCCTTCTCAATCGCCAAAAGGTTCGCCAACCCTATCCTAGTCGAACAAACTTAGCAGTAGACAATTCGTTGGGTATCCGTTCAACTTTAACCCTTACATTTTAGATTTGCATAATAAATATATTTCTTAAGATAAGGTTTTGAAACCATCAGTAGTCAACAATTTTTTTAGAAACTGTAAACTGTTAAATTGAAAAAAACCTATTTGCCATTTCTTTTATATTATTAAGTATATCACGAAAACTTTACGCAAACTGATACCTTGCGTCGCCGCGACGCTTGGAAATCGAAAGTTGTTTAGGATACTCCATTGTATTTCAGCTACTGATATGATCATATTCAAAAAATTTACGAAACTTTTTCAATTAATACAGGGAAAACTTATTCTAATAACATTTAATGTCTTCTTTTTACCATCAATACGTTTATATTAATACGAATGTAATACGTTTTTAAAGTTTTTGGAGAGGGAAACGTAGTTTTGAAAGATATTATTAATGAATATCAGGTTTTAATAATTGGCGCTTATCACTATTACAACATAGTTGTAGCAGTGATAAGCAATCTAATTCAAACAAATAATTATCAGCAATTTTTTTAAATAGGTCGTGTCTTAAAATACTCTGCTGTGCTCGACAGAGCTGTTAGTTGGAAAGAAAATCAATATTTCGTTTGGGATCCCATTCGTTGGGAAATTATTTGGAAATTGTTTTGGTCATTAACTCTTTCATTGCAATTGAAGAGGAGAAGAATAGGGAGGTAAAGGGGGTGAAAGGTGAATACTCATGTCGTGGAGGCTGGGTAATAGGTTTAAGGATTTCAATATGTGATTACAGTAAGGGTGGGCTGGGTGGATCTCTTGTAGGGGGTGTATACTGATTTCCCGTGGTTGAGAGGGATTGAGGGGGAGAGAGGATCACAAATACATGAGAGAGGAGATTTTAAACTGCATTGAGAATGAGAGGAAGACTGAAGAAAGGGGAAAATTTGAGATTAAAGCATCAGGTAAAAATGGAATAATAGCAGAACTCGTGATAGCAGCTGGACCAAAAAACACAGAAGAAATGGCACAAAAAATACAAAATTTTGGGGAACTGAACAAATATCTAATGACAGGGAAAATGTCCTTATTCATCCATTTTGTTTTAAAAAAGGAGATATAACAGATGTAAACAAATACAGAGGAATTCCACTCCGTCCTGTCACAAATAAAATTTTCTCACAATGCTTTCTTGTTCAGTAACAGCTTTCATCCAAAATTGGCGAATATCAAGCAGGCATCAGGCTAGATAGATCACTCCCGGAACAAATTCTAAATCTAAAACTAACAATTCGGCACCAATAGATGTACAGCTAGGATATTATCTGCACCTCCGTTGACTTCAAAAAAGCCTTTGATACAGTTGATCGCGAATCTCTTGATCAAATTTTGAAAGAACAACGGCTCGACCCTAAAACATTCGCAACCATTAGACAGACGCTCCCTGACAAAAAATGTTAAGTAAAATTCAGGGGCAAAATAAAATAAAAAAATAACTTCCTCATGCCATGGTTTTACAGAATTTTTATAGGCCTAAGTTGAAAAGTAAAGTAACGGCACAGCGATACAACACTATGCCTATCCGTTAACCAGGCTTTTAAGTTAACTAAATTTAGGCGGTTCGAGTTTCTCTTCATGTTATTTTAGTGCTTGTTTACGTAAAGAATCGGAATATATTCAAATAATATTTGCATTATGTAAATGGCATTTCATGGAAGATTACGAATTATGTATGTCGAAGAAAATAAAAACCTCGTATGCAATTTCATGACGCTGATTCCTTCTCCCATTTCCATGCGAAGTGGCGAATGCCATCCTCCAATGTACACTATGCTTGCATTGTTGATTTACCGTAAACCGGGGCTACTTTGACACGACGCGATCTTGGTCATTTGGCGCGCTTTTTCGGCTGCGGCGTGGCGGGTCGCGGGGCGTGGAGGGGATGGATCTGCGAGTGAGCAGGTCATGACACGCTCGCCAGTGCGGTGTCCGGCGTCTACTGTGACGCATTTTGAGTGAGTTGGTGGTGCAATAAGATTTCTCTGCGCATTTATAGGTAAGTTAACGAACATTATTCAGTTATTTATGTATAATTTTGGTAAAAAAACAACGTATAGGTACCTATAACTACACTAATATCGTAACGTTTATTTTGTTTAGGTGTAACCTTGTGTTTGTTTGTACCTACAAATAAATTACAATGGTTAAAGCCTATAAAATAAAGATCGGTGCTCGAAAATACAAAAGCTATAGCGATTCAAATCTCGCCAAAGTTGTTGAAGAGGTTCATTGCGGACATCTTAGCCAAAAAGCGGCTGCTTTAAAATATAACGTGGGGAGAATAACTATCCACAACAGGATTCACGGGAAGCATGAAGGAAAGCATGGTCACCCAACAGTTTTGACACCCAAAGAAGAGAAGTCATATGAATGCCAGCGATGTGAAGATACAGACTGATATTTTTGAGTATTTTTTAAATGTTTAATCATAATTATGTTGATTTGTTTTGTAAGAATGTTAAATTGTTAATGTCCTGACAGATTTTAAGTACACATAGTACAACAGTTCCTATTAATATTGTATGAATAATATTACAAATAAATGACTCTTTTGAAGAACTTTTTTTCATGAATCAACATGAAAAAAATGTTATGTACGAGTATATACTACTGTGAACCGCGGTTATTTGGAGGAATCTCCGTCCATAATGTTGTAAATTGTGCAGTGGATTAGGTTGTCTTTTTCAACAGGTGCACCAGAAATAGAATGTCACGTGGGTTCATATTCATATGGTGAAACTGGAGGTATTTTTTGGACTTTTGGATTCTTGGATATTTTTTGTTGACGATCGAATAGACTAGGTAGGTAAAGAGGAGGTATGAAAAATATTATTTCTACTAGTATATGCGTCAAAACATTTGCTCTAGTTCTAAGAGGTGTAATTTAGTTTTATTTATTATTAAATAGATCCACAGCATATGAAAAATAGACGATTTTACATTTCAAACCGCCAATTTTGTCTTCATGGAAGCCATTAGCCGCAGCGGCCCCGAGAATTCGTTTGCATTACAAAATTCTGGAATCCGTGTTAAGATTTAGAACTCCATCTATCACGCTTCCTGTGTATTTTCCGAGGAAGTGACCGTGACTGATAGGCGCGTGGCGCTCATGTCGGAAAGGCTTTTGAAAAACGTTTTCCGAGATTGTAATTAAATCCTCTGAACTATTAGATTTTTAATGGAAAGATTTGCATAATACGCGCTATTCAATCGTCATTATAGTCACCCATATCAAAATACTCTGTTGCTCTCAACTGCTTGATTCCTTCGTAACTAATAATTTTTCCATCCGTCGTAATCGGTTTAACGTAATGTACACTCGGTTGTACTCGTTAATCATTTTCCATCTGTCACTCCTTCAAGTTTCTTCCACAAAAGCTTATTGAGTCTCGGAGTGCACCTAATAAATGTCTCCAGACAATTTCGAAAACTTTTTATTGTGCGTTAGTGCATGCTATTTGAAGTATTACTTCTCTTATGATCAACTCTTTTTGGCCTTCATAGCTAATAGTAGTTCCTTCCGTCGTGAGATTGCTGACGCAGTCAACGGCGAGTTCCTCCGTGAGCCTTCTCATTTTTTACTTTTTTTTGCATTCAAAGTGAATTTTCTATGCCTCAGAATTACTGAGCCAAAATTGTCTCTTCCACTTGGCAAAATTATCTTTTGATATTCGAGCTCCCCTCTAGGCGTTTCAATCGATCAACTTTCCGTCCACTACATTTCGATCATGTTTCTCCCCCTTTAATTGCATCATATATTCTGTTTGTTCTCCTGTTTCTATTTTTCAAAAAGGAAATTATATTATTCCTGATAGAAAATCTTCTCTGCTCTGTCTAATATTTTTCCCTTACAAATTCATTTACTAATGATCCTATTCGGTAAATAGCAAAATTGTGTAATTGGTTTGTTTTTTGCTGTTCAAATCTTACGGTGAATTCAGGTTCAATATTTTTTTCTGTATACTATTCTAGTCTATTAATAATGGTTATGAGGAGCCGTAACACAATGGAAATAATTAATTTTTAATTTTTCGGTTGCTTTCATTTCTCTGGCTGTCTTGAATTATTTGTGTGAAACCTTAAGTTTCTTGGCAAGTTAAGAAAAAAAATAGCGCCCTTGGGTTCTGTGTTCGCTAGATATTATTTTTCGCTATCCATCTAACTTAGTTCAAGCCCATTAAAAACCTTACATGTTAGAGTTTGTCCCACCCATTTCTTTTGTCAAAACAATGTCACATTTTAATAAATATATTCGTAATCCTCGTATTTAAACCCTCTTGAACCGACTGGACTCCATATCACATTTGTGGTTGCCTATGCTTTCATGTTTTTCCTCTGTTCTACTTGTTTACGCAATTGCTGATGACTTGCGTATGGAAGCAAATTCGTTAAATAAAAATGAAACACGCGACTCTCTCCGTTGTGAACGAATTAAAGACTTTTCATGACGAGTCATTATTTTGCGTACTTACATTGCATAACGGCGGATGAGGAACAAGGACTGTCGGAGGCGCGTTGCGCTGTTTCTGGTGTCGTTCCTTTGAACTTCATATCCCGGTGAAGAGCAACTTCTCCGCATAAACTTTTTTATATCACACCGACCCGGTTTTCGTGCTCCCAGCACTTTATCAAGGGTGAGTGAAGGGGTCGCTTGATAGCGTTCCCGGAGTACGAAAGCTGGGTCCGCAGAGGAATGAAAAAAAGGAGGACGGGGAGAGAGGGAGAGAAAGACAGAGAGGAAAAAAAGGTAACTTTCTATTGTGTTACGCTACCCACGAGCCCAACCCTGGAGAAAACTTTAACCCATTTTGCAAATGAATTAGCATGGTGCGCCTGCACGACCGGCGTGTAACCCTGCTTTTTGTCCGACCAACCCGATGTGGATGTAGATTTATTGTGTCCGGCAAAGGCATTGTTAGAGTTGTCGTATTGATTTTAGGGAAAGAATAGTTGGGCTCGCGTCCAGCTTTCCATTTCCTCTCCTGCTTTGAAAATCTGAATTTTGTGGAATTATTTTAACTGTCCATATAAATTACTATATAGGTCTATTTCTTCTATTCTCTTCAGCTATTGATACTATCAATGTGTGATGTATTCCAAAAGTAACAATGGAAAGATAACATAGAGATTATTTGCAATTGAAGCAATTGGTCATATTTGCAATTGTGAATATTTTATTTTAATTTTTGACAATTTTCATAAAGCAATTCTTCAACGATTAATTTTAATTTTATCATTTTTAAGTCTAATAACAGTTTAAATTCTTGTGTCAGATACATATATATATATATATATTATTCACACTTCAATTGTATTCTGTCCGTCGAAAGAAACGGTTTTTGCTAAGCAGAAGCAAATATCGTCTTCAGTTCAAGAATTGTTTTGCTGTAGTTATCCACTCTCCTATCGGGGAATAAATATGACCTTCTTATAATATTTTTGCCCGGCTTCTTGTTGAATTATTATTACAACATATGGATACTCGATTAGTCTTCATTATGGTTCTAAATGATGTTTTTGCAATAATATATATTTCAGATTCCTTTAGTTAAAAGCACTTTTCATTAATAGCATTCTCATTCTCTAGGTTGTTTTTTGAAGAATAAGTCAGTTATCAAATAATATTTGGTGATTTGCATTTTAGCCCTCATATAAAATTGGATGTACTTATATTGACAAGTATATGAAGCTTAACATTTCCAGAAGCCTTCTTTAGGAGCAGTAAATTTCTTTAAAATGATACGATCGAGACTTTGAAAATAACTTGAAGTAAACATACGCAAGTAGGTACAGTAAGTTCGAAAGAATTTATTTGATTCGCGTTGCATATGTCACTTGCGTTTATATTTGTTTTTATTGCTATGATATAATTGATCCCAGCATTTTTTAACGCTGGAATCATAACATTTTTAATTATAAATGTCATTACTTATTTCTGTTTTATTTCTTAGGGAAAATTAAAGTCTTGAACTTCATGTTAATAACCGAAAAATAAGTGTATACGAGTTTAATGCACATATTCACGAGTATGAATTTTCAGCTTTGGGTTTTCACGTGGAAAGAAATGCTAGACTACCTCCTTGATCAGGGTCGCGTATTACTTCATGTGCAATTATCTGGAAGCCAGTCATATCGTTTTCATCTCATCATCTCTTGTCGTTCCCACCCTCCATTCGTCTCTCTGCCGGCCCTAAACTAGACCAACACGCCCACTTCAGAAGACACGCCTCCGTGGTAACATTTACTTCCCCTCTCCCTTAGCAGCTCCCCCCCCTTGTTCGAATCCATTGGGATGGAGAGAAGTGGCACGGAAGAATGGTCTTGTCTCACTTTCTGGAGGGCTAGGATTTCTGACCGGGGGCCCTTGGGTCGAGTCCCAGCGGTGGTATCTCGTTTTTCACTATAGAACCCCCCTTTTTAACCCCCAACGTTTCCTGCAGTTGGAAGGGAGCCTGGAGTGTGCTGGCCCGCATTACGACGATTGGAAATGTAGCAACCCTCGTCACACACACGAGTTGGCGGTAGAGGGAGGGAAGGTGGTCTACCCCTGGGGTGCCATTGTCGTCCCGTGTCATGGAGACCAGGGCTATCCTCCCTCGTACCTCTCTTCCCCCCTCCCTTCTTTCTCCTTCTGGCCTACACCGTGAAAGCTTTCCACTCTGTCTGTCCTTTCACATCCAGTCGCGGCAAGGCTCCCGTCCGGATATTAATGCTTTTCCTTCCAACATACGTGGATCCACATTTAATTGCTTGCACATCAATCGCGAGTGGTTTGTAATTATTCTTCGTGGTGCTAACATATTTGAGATTTATGTACTCGAGGTGTATAATGAGAGTCTAGGTGCTGTGACTCTATTGATTTAAAACCAGAAAACTAGGTGTTTAGATTGATTTCAATCGACAGAATAAATTAAAAGTAACTGGAAAAACAAAATCAACAGTAATCAGCATATATATATAGGCCTATGTGGAACGGAGAAAAATAAGAATATTAAAAAACACCCGCAGTGTGCTTTTTAAATTAATAAGCAGTTATCTTAAGTATCAGTTTTGCGTGAATGAGAAACTATAGCAAAATTTATAGATACCACTCATGTTTAACAGTAGTGTAAATGCGTATGATGGTGATTTAAAATTCGAACTTCAGATTTCACCCTTTTAGGAAAGAAACACTCAAAAGTGGGATCACTTGTCACGTAAGAGATGCATCACGCTTAGTATTTAAACTTTTTGAGTGAATTCAAGTCACACTCAATTTATTGCCTGACCTCCATGGTGGAAAATCGCCCAAGTTACCTGTGGTAATTTTGTGGGTAAGGACATTAGGTACTATTAGTTTAGCGACAAACGACACTCATTTGATAATAATGCTCGCAATGCTGTGTAATCAGTATTTAAGGATAATTCCTCTCAACTGCAGTGGTGATATTTAATAGCAAACTTCATCCTTTATCAGTATAAAAGGAGAACCTAAAATTGGCACTTTGCATGAGAAAATATTTGTTGCTAATTTTAAGATGGCAAAAATATAATTAAAATTGTGTGATTACTAATTTCAGTCATACTGTAATTCTGGATGTATTCCGCTCTTTTTATGTTATGCACGTTACCGTGATCTTCCAATGTAGAGCTGCAAATTTTAGCATTCTGGCAGAGTGGGTTTCCTATGCTTCGCGTACGCAATCGCTTTGTGATTCGCATATCCTGTCACCAACGGTTCCTCTCCTTCAGCAAATTATGTAAGTCATTCAATATTTGCGTCGCAATGTGGTTTCGAAACGTAATTACAACTCTTGTATTTGGTATATCATTTACAGAAATGAGATTTTCATTTATCTCAATATTCCTTGCGGTAGAAGAAATTATACATTTTCCCCTGCAAGGTATAAAATGATAATTTTCACTAATGTTAAGTTGTTTGGTTAAATGGACTAAAAGGTAAACTCTTATTATTAAAGACAGATCGTAGCTATATCCAGCAGATTATTAAACTTAGCTGCTTCATTCTTGTGGATTTTCCTCATTGGGGATGTGGCAAATACGGCAGCGTCACATTTTTAATAAACAAAATGAGGAAAATTTTTATCCTCAATCGCTATGCTTAGCTTGGAAGCTATATTCTCCGAAATTCTAATGATCTTCTATCTTCAAAAACTTTGGCGACTGTGCGTTGGAAACTGTATACATTTTCATTTGTCCCGGTATCTTTTACATGGATGATGTTTGCATGTTTTAAAATTTGCCTTATTTAAAAATTGATTTTGCAAGTCATCAGGTTTCATGCAGGAAATTTGCTTTGATTAAGCCTTGGGAGTCTTGGCAAGTTTCTTGCGTTTGCAAGCGTTTCTTGCTTGGGGATGTGGCAAATACGGCAGCGTCACATTTTTAATAAACAATATGAGGAAAATTTTTATCCTCAAATCGCTATGCTTAGCTTGGAAGCTATATTCTCCGAAATTCTAATGATCTTCTATCATCAAAAACTTTGGCGACTGTGCGTTGGAAACTGTATATATTTTCATTTTTCCCGGTATCTTTTACATGGATGATGTTAGCATGTTTTGAAATTTGCCTTATTTAAAAATTAATTTTGCAAGTCATCAGGTTTCATGCAGGAAATTTGCTTTGATTTAGCCTTGGGAGTCTTGGCAAGTTTCTTGCGTTTATTATGTAAGGAAGTTGTTTTTTTCGCTAGCTCTATTTAAAATAGAAACTAGTTTTATAAAAGTTTTTCTGTTACTTGCTCTCCAAAGCTGACTTGGCTAATGTTGTGGAAGAGGAAAATGCTTGCATTGGAATAATAGCAATCAACAGTTGGTGAAAATTTTGAATTTTATGTTTAACCAAAGGGCTTATCCGTGGGTGTCGCGTCGTTTTGTTGCAAAGGAAAATACGATTGTTCTAATCAAAAGAAGGCAGATTTCTCGTTCCTGCAAAATACCCCTTAATTTTATACATGTACCTTATTTTTTGCCTTAAATCAAGCCTAGATGGTATTGTTCAGTACAAAATAAGGGAATAAATACTGTGTTATAATAAATGAAATCAATCAGTATAAGAATTATTTTGGATGAATGTATAGATTTTAAGTGCATTAATGTATCTGGGGGACAAAAGAATGTTGGCATAAATTTTAGAAAATATTTCATTCCCCCTGCTACTCATTAAAGAATGTTGGCATAAATTTTAGAAAATATTTCATTCCCCCTGCTACTCATTACGAGGGTACGAGTTTAGATCCTGGCAGAGGCAAATATTCTTCTCTGGAAACCAGATCTCTTAAATGAAGATTGCGACTGAATGTGTGATTCTCCGTCCATGGAGTGGCATGTTAAACTGCGGGTACCTTTTTCCTTTTATGTTCAGAGAATGCTGATTTCACACCGAGTTTCTCCTCAGTTACATTATTTTTCTCAAATAATCTTTACCTTACGACCTGATTCACTTTATCTAAATGGTGCAAACCCGGTTTTTGATTTCCTTCCCAAATCAACCAGTGAAACATATACCCTACCCTTCTTTTTCTTTGGGGATGGTTTAATCTCTGACAGCATCTCTTAAGGATTGCCTTCACGTGCCACATTGAGCCAATCCAAGCAGACACCCCTTTTCCTCCCACTTTCCAATGTGACGGGCACTTGATGATAGGACCTTCCCGGGGTGAATGTGTGTCTCTCGCCCGGCGGTTTGATGGTCGGTCTGCCGGTCCGTTCCGAGTTTATCCGGGCGTCACTCCAACAGGAGGAGGCACGAGGTGAGAATAAGTGATTTTTTCCCTTGGAGATTTCGTCTGGTAGGGTGGAGGAAGGACTTGGTCTTACGGAGGAGCCGATGGAGAGGTTCTCTTCTTGCGATTGATTGGCCAAGTATGATAAATACGCTTTCCGCTAAACCGTTTCGATAATGGTTGTTGATAGTGATCGCCCAAATTTTTAATAAAAAAGTATGGAGTCTCCCGCAAGTGCGTATAGATGCAAAAATCCAAAGCAGAAAATTAGTTTGCCTTGTTCCGATCTCGAACCCTCTCTGAATATTGCACCGAGTGTTATTATGTACCAATTTCTCTAACTAGACCTTCTTATCCCTTGTGGGTTTATGAACGCTTGATAAGAACGACTCGTTCAGGACTACAGGACATATATTGTAATAGAAGCAGACCAAAGTGTACGCTTAGCGCCACAGGCCGCTAGGATATAGAGGATAATGAACACTTTTAATTACAATCAGGAGTTCGTTCCCTCGAGAGATGTTGAAGGTACCGGAAATGGCTACGGTATTGTCTTTACGGAATCAACTGCAAGTGAACTTATCTGCCCATGCGGGAGTCTCGGCAAAAAATTCCACACCCTGTGAGCATTCGTTCTTCAGCATCGAGCTTTGTCAGGACATTTAAGATGGCTGCCAATCGACTTCATTTCTCCACTGAGGATGGGTGGTTAAGTTTTTAAGGAAAGGATATTTCTAGAAATGTAGAGGTTGTTGGACAAAAACCTGGTGAAATAGGTAAAAACATTTGAAAATTTAGAAGCAAATTTGTGTGTCATGGCAGTTAAGAGTGCAGTTGCGACTGTAGGGTGACAGCTGATATTTGAGGATAACTTGCCTGTCTTATTCATTTGTTAGCTAATCAGAAATATAAAACAATCAGACGCGACGTTAAGCTTGTTAAGCTTGAGGAATGATCACACCGGTAGTTATGCGCCGGGAAATCACAGTACCTTTCATTATAAAACCGATATTTTTCTGTTTCTTCAAATTGAATGCATATTTATTTAAAAAGGTGCTCTAACTGAAGACAAATGGATTCAATATTGTTTGTTTTATAAAAGTAATGCTTTCTCCTTTGATGAAAATTTACAAAAATAAATTCAATAATTCTGTTAGCTACGTCACTTCGATGACTACGAAGAATCTTTGCCACTTCACGAAGAATCGAGCCGGGCGTATTGGGAGAGGAAGCCAGTAGTCTGGTCAACATGATTACTTGATCCCGTCATTAGCTTTCCTCATGTATTCAAGCGTCGGATTAAAGGGTGCCAGGGGGATCGTCAATTTCACAATCCGGTCACGGTTGCCGGAGGTGCCGTGAATGCATCTGAGCGTGTTGGGTATGAGCGGAGGGGGAGGGGGAGTGCTGGGATGGTGGTACTCGCAAACTCGAGCTCTGGGACCGGAAGCTCTGGCTTCGCTGCCGCGTTCCGCTGGTTACCCGTGCGCCAGGAAAGCATTTGCATGTCCTTTGTGCTCATGACCTTTGCCGCCTTCTCTATTGTTTCTTCTCGGAAAAGCTTGGATGTGTCCGCGTGCCTATTTTCGACCTCCCATATTGATTTAACCACTGCTTGCGCGGTATTTTACGCAGGAAGCAGTTTCCTTTCCGCTAGTTTAATCGCGGACTAAAAATCATCTTTGTACTTGGGAAACTAGAGGATAAAACATCCCCAACTCATACGAAAGAAATTCGTGTGCGCTCAGAACGTGTTTGGGAATCATCTCTAGTAGGAGTTCCGTTGCATTAATTTTGTTACATCGGTGAATACACTTCTCCTCTGGAAATAATTAGTGACCCACGTGGAATCCTCTTTTGTCTGCTAATTATTGTTTTTCTTAGCCTTTCCACAATGTAAAAAAATGATTACATCTGTGGTCATATACTCATAAACTATTGCTGCAGATATGCAGGATTCGGGTTTTTTTCTCCTCATGGCCATCAATTCATGCTCCGACACTCCATTTGAAATACAGCTCTGCGTTTTAATGATGTAGAATTTTCACCCTTCAATGTCGGACTTAATTTCCTTCATTAATAAAAGCAATAACGATACCTGTCTCTTTTTAAACGGCATTTTACTTTAGTCGAGGCACATAATCAGTAATAAATAATGATATCTTGCCAAAAACTGGGACATTGGATTTAAGAGAGCATGTTCATTATTTAGGTTTCACTTCTATTTTTTTCGGAAACGGTTTGTCATTATTGATAGCCATTCCAGGGATGTGGTGACAAACACTCGACCCAATGTATAATTCATGGACGGAGAAAATAAACGCTTTATTAAACCTGTCGGTTATTTTTTCGTTCTTTTATCTCCCATTGGACCATACTGACCATGGAAATGACGGGAGGAGAGTGGGGAGGAATGTCGGATATCGCTGTGCTCGTCCGTCTCCAATAAGCATTGATTTTATTGGTTTGCGGGAGATTTTCGCGATGCGCAGTTGACTTTTCCTAAGGAAGCGGTCAAATTTAAGCGTTATTGCTCTTACGAGTGCTCTTTTATGCTACATTTATTCCAATGTTTTAGTTTCTTCGGTAATAGCCAAGTTGAATTATGCTCATTTCGGTTCAAAATAAATGAAAAGTAAGCAATTTTCTCTTTTATTCTGTTAAGACTTATACTAGACCATTCATCATGTGTTTCTTCATTCATATAATTCCCCACGTCAATTGGCAATGGGCGTGTTTACTGATTGGCTGCAGTACGAACTGCCCACTTTGTCATTATCCTCGACGAACTTTGGTGGGTTTATTTTAAACTAAATAAAATAACTTTACTGGTAAAACAATTGCTGAAAGAAGAAACACTAAAAACTTAAACCATTGCCAAGTAATTAATAGACAATTTTAAACCATTTATAATTTAGTTGAAATTATTATATATATATAGGAAAATCTTGCATTTTTTGCTTGGCTATATTAAATCTCCCAAAAATATGAAGAATGTAATTGAAATTTCTTTTTGAGATTCAAAAAAATAAATAATTTTTTAAATTCCTAAAATGTAAATTTTTTGCCCACCAAAGTTCTTACGTATTTTCTCAAAAAAAATACGTCAGCAAGTGGACGGGAATCTTGTTATCTCCAATTTTTTCTTAAATGAATGACATCACTCTGTACAGGAGCGCTTCGTCGCATGAAACTCCCTAAAGCTGCAACATGAACGCACCTCCGAAAATAATTTTTGTTATGAAGAAATCATTTTGATTAAACAGGCCACATATTTTGGAAATCAATTCCAATGTTTACCAAATCATATGCAAGCGGGATGCTCTCCAGTGGATTTCTCTAGCGGCCGCGAGGGAAATCATCGAGTGGATTTATCGTTTATCCACGGATGGCAGTTCTTTTGCAGTTCTTTGGCTTAAATTTGAAGTGCCATCACGCTTTTATGAATAAGAAATGAAAGGAACAAGCACAATAAATGAAAAGTTATGTTGAGGTCCAAACGGATTTCTGGATATTATTGGCAGTGTTTCGTTTATTGAGGCAGATATCTCAGCATCTCCCTCGATGGGATTCCAAAATTTTCCCCTCCGTACCACGTGCCAAACTCATTATGGCTGGAAGCGGCAGGGAACAAGGGTGATAAAATAATGTCATCTCCATTGGGCTGACAATAATCACTGCTTTCGTTTTGGATTTCCTTATGTACCTGGTTCCTTCTCGTCCTAAAGAGTGGAAAGATTTTCTTCCTATTTAATTTTCAATCAATGCCGTAAACCTCTTATGGTTGCCTCTTTGAGTGAGAATGTGGAAAGATTGCATGATTTGCTTTAGGAGAAAACAGAAGCTTCAGGAAAGAGGAAGTTGGTGGATATGGTCGGCCATTTTGGCATGTTTCAATTCTAATTCAGCAGTAAAAGAACCGCTCCATTTCCTAGACCTTGGATGGGCACCCTGCCTCTCTTACGAAGCCTTTCTCCTAATGGAAATAGATAAATATGGTAACTTTAGTACTTCCTTTCCATCAATCGGCTCAGGGTCTGTATCCCTGAAAAGTTATTGGTAATTATTTGTAGGATGTAATGCCCTCGTTCGCAGTATTGTTCGACTGGCTTCTTTCCTTTTTAATCCTTTTTTTCGGTCGTCTAAATGAGCTTCTCCTGGTATAATAAGCCACATGTTTCAGTGATATAGATTTTTCCCAGTATTTTTATCACCTTTAAAATGTTTCGAACTGTGGTCTTCGCTTTCGATACAACGTAATAGTACGTGCAAAGTACACCTGCGATGGTTTGGTTGGTTGGTTGCGTCAACGGTCACTAGTAATCTTCCTCTCTGCCCAACCATATCTGTCCACTCCTGATACCATTACTCCTACAGACTACCTACTTCCCAATCCAACTTTCCTCTCACCTCTTTCTCATAATCCTCCTCTCTACATCCTCTTTCCTCTCTCTATTCCTCAACTTCCCTCAACCCCCCCTCTGTCCCCCCCGTGCCCCTATCCCTGCTAGTTCCCCCATCTCACCCTCCCCACTCTCCCCCCCACCCTTCCGTCTTCCTTTCCTTACCCGTCCTCCCTAATCTCCTCCCCAGACGAAACTTCTTTTCCTTTTTATCCTCAAAAACCCGGCGAGTAATTTTTCATTCCCGCAGCGCATTAATGTTTCCTCATAAGTTAATTTTTTCAAACAACGTCGGACGCAGCCTTTCCCAGGAGGGTGGGATTCGAAAAGGGCGGTCAGAGAGAGTGGGTTGGGCGTGCAAGGGTATATGTGTGTGTGTGTTTGGAAGGAAAAGGGAAACTGCGGGAGACTCGAAGGGCGCGGAGAGAAGGACGGGGCCGCAAGGGATGACGGGATATTTGGAGGACTCGAAGGCAGCCTACACCCATTTCTTTACCCAGCTTTCTCTCCGCTGTTTCATAGAATATGCCATTACCGAGAAACTCTTTCCATCCCTGTAGTCCAGTTTTCATTGCTCATTTTTACATGTAGTGAAAGGTGAATTTGGAGTGAGGCGAATTTCCAATGCTTGACCCTCGTTTTGGGAGAGTTTAATCGTATCACACAGTTACTTATGTACGTTAGTGTAAGCATTGGATAAATAGTCTTCGATTCATCGCTATCCAGCGTAGTTCAAACATTTTCCTCCAAAATATCGTATTTTATCCTACTTGCGAATATTTCTGTTTAGACCTTCCTTTTTGGATTACTTCCCTTTTGATTTCTCATCTAGCATGCTCCCAATTACCCTTGATCTGCTATGTCAAACAAGTTGTCTGAGCCTCTAAATTTTCTCATAACGCGTCAGTTGGACTTTAGTTGTCCATTCTCTTCTTCGTATGATCAATTTTGTTTCTAGTATTATTGGATTATTTTGTTCGACTTCCAAATTAAGTCCATTAATATTCGACTCTTTTGCAATCTTTTTATGAAACCCAAAGCGTGCGACCTCCACGTTCTAATCCTATCACGAACCTGCTTATTACTGGCCTCAAATATATATTTGAACTTTGAAAGTTACCTCCTCTAGCAGGTAAATTCCTTTTAAGATATGTATGCCTTGAGTACTAGTCCGTACGGCAGGTTGAATGAAGAAAGGTGTTGCTTTATGTGGCGGTAATAAAAATGCCTTACTTTTTTAGGGAATCATTGTGGTAACGTGTTCTACCGTTTTTATTGCCTTAAATGTAAGTTTTTTACTCTGAAAATATTCTAGTGTTCTAAATTTATAGACGACAGACGCAATTTAGTGTTCTAAATTTATAGAAGACTAGCTGTGCCCGGCATGCGTTGCATTGCCTCTTTTTCTTTCTTAGCAGGCACACACATAAAAAGTACACACTCAACAAATTCAATAGTTTTAGCCTTAAATTTGTAAACTGAACCGGTTGTGCAATAAATATTCTGAGTAAAACTTACAAAGTATGCTGATTCCTGAACATGAAAAAAGTACACACATTGACATGTACAAAATTCCTCAAATTGCCTACTTTTATAGCCCATAATTTACTTCAAAACCTCATTGATTTCAGTACATATTATTATATTCTAAATTTGAAAAATAAAATACTCCATCCTGAATTTCCCACTGATTTTAATACTTTTCATGGTTTGACCCACAAATCTTTTCCGGAATCAAAATTGGTCCCTAAACGACTTTTAGACTCAGTCCAATGAATTCCTCGTACCTACACAGAAATATGTAACGTACAAACGTTGCCATGAGTTTCCATTCCATGCCTATGCTGGGGCTTCCAAGTAAATAAAATAATCTTTTGCTGAAGCAGTACAAACATTAAATAATTTCGAGCAAAAATGTACAATTTTAGGAAAAAGCGAGGGTTGTATGAAAATCGAATGCAAGAATTAAAAATAATCAAACAAAGAGACCACTGCACCAAAACCATATATAAAGCAAAAATAAATTACGCACCTTTTAAAATAAATTATGTCTCACTAATATGATTCTGATGCACGTGATTGAGCAACTCGTAAACGATCTGCTTCGCTTGCTTGATTGCCACGCCTCGCTTTTTTGCGAAGCTCGCGTGCCAACAGAAATATTTTGAAACGACGACATTTTACATTAGGTGCTCCACCTAATGTAAAATGGATTTAATAATTCAGAAACCTTCAGGGGCGAGCGCACTACAATTCAATGGTTTCTCAATTTCTATTGGTTAAAATAAGAACCTCTCTCATTGGTTAAAATAAAGATCGTATTTTTAAATTTAATAGTATTTGAAAAATTAGGTTTGGATTATTAGCTTACCCGTCGGGCGTTGTTGCACGAAAATTATTCGAAAGATTAAGAGGGCCTTTAAAAAATTTTTATACATTCAACCTTCGAAACAATCGCAAGAGTGTACTCAACAACTTTTAAAGTTTCTTGGCGATTCGTTAATTAAGATTTTATTTTTGTTTATTTATTTGGTTGTCAAGAAAAATGCTTATAAGAAAATCGATTGAAAAAGAGAGAAACTTCATTCTTTCGGGCATGATACCACTAATTTTAGTTGTATCATGCTTTCGGATATGCGATAAAATAAATTTCAACTCTCTATCTTTAGTTAAAGTTGTTTTAAAAAGCGAAATAATTAACCGATGCACAAATTCCAATGCTTAGAATTCCTAATCAGCTCAACTAAGCAATATGAATTCCAAGCGAAATCTGGTTGTCAAGCGAATATGGTATTGTTGATTTCACTGAAAAATGTGTTTCTGCAACTAAAAACGCAATTTTCCGTCAATTACGAAGTGAAAAGGATAATTAATTGAAATAATTTAAAACTTCATTCTTTCAGACATTTAATTAAAAAAATACCAACTCTCTATCTTGAGCGGAAATAATTTTAAAAAGTAAAAAATGAAACCACTGCACAAAACCCGATACGTACCGCAAACCACCTAAGGGCCCTGAGACTCCCGCCTAAAGGGCCCACCTAAGGGCCATGGGACTTTTATGGACCCTGAAATCATTTTAAAGTAGCCGATAACTTTCCTCCTGCCTTGAACTATTACTCGGCAAAATTTCAGCACGATAGGATTAAAACTGAGGTAAGGATTATTTGCTTACCCGTCGGGCGTTGTTGCGCAAAAACTATTCAAAAGATTGAGAGGGCCTTGGGGGGCGAAATTTAAAAAAAATGTATACTTAAAACCTTCGAAACCTTCGCGGAAGTGTACTCAACAACTTCTTAAAGTTTCATGGCGATCGGATCAACGGTGTAGTAATGCATACAGGACACACAGACATACATTCGTTTTTATATATATAGAAAGAAGATAGACCTCATATGTAGGGGGCATTACTCCCATCAGCCTCGAAGCTCAATTCCATAACCATTCATTTTTTCTCAGGAATTCCTTTAAACATTATTTTTTTACATTCATCATTTGTTAATTTTTTATTTAAATACATTGAATTATTCTAGGATGTACTGCTTGGTATATTTTATCAGCTAATGTTCGAAAATTTATTAATAGTTAAATGAGAGGAATGCTATCCATCGAACTGTCCCGTTTAAACACCAAAGTGTTAATACCACCATAGTATAAATGCTATTACTAAAATATATTTTTAATTTAATTGCATTTTCCTGTAATAAATATTGAAAGAGACTGCAGCGCTTCCAACCACAAACATTATTTGCGTAGGTTTATACATATTTCTTTGTGTAAACGTAAATTTATGAGTTTTCCGAATGTTTAGCATCTTAAGGCTACTTGCTGATATACAACTGGAAGAGCTTAGAGTAGAATATCTTCATGCGGTTAGTGACTCACTCGATTTTCTTAATTATGGACAACCTCATTTTAGTCTTGCATGTTGTGATGTCCAACTAGCTTACACTCAAATTTGTAGGACACGCAGAAAAACGTAAACATGTAAAGGTCGTGAGACGGTGATGGCTAATTCTTTGTCCCTAAGTGAAAAGATAAAATCATTACAAAAAACACAGGCCCTCGTCATAATCTTCCTCTACACCACTCGCTCTCTTTACTAACAAAATTTGTTTGTATGCTACCTTTGCACTTGTATACTTAATTGGGGGTCCTGCCAGTAATTAACCTCTCAATAAAAACGGAAACGACTTCTGAACTTCAAATTTAGGCTGCAGGGCATACCTGTAGATGCGTAACAAGCTATTTTGGGTAAACTGTGGATAAGTTTTAATCAGCCAAAACATTTTTCAGTGTTTCAATGAATTACCTCTTCATGTCAATGCATTGTAGCCTCCACCACTTGCAAAATAACGTAGTTGATGGATGTAATTTAGATTTTTCAGTATTTCTCACTCTATTTTTTTCCTGCTTCATTTGTTTTTCTAACGTACATGTAGTACCTCGGGATACCTAGTTAATGCTAATATCTATCATACCCCTGCATAGGTGCAATGAAGCAGAGACTGCATAAATGTCTTGATCGCGTAGCCTTTCACATTCCTTACCTAAAAATACTTATTCGGTTTCTTTACGGGCCCTTCATAATGCTCAAAAGTGCCGTAAGTACGACAGTTCCTTTAATGAACCTACTTAATGCTAGCAAAAAGAGCTAGGTGCAAATGATACATTGCCAAGTAGCTGAGACAAGAGGCCATATTCTCGAGAATCACGACATTTTGAAAATAACAATGTAAGGAAGCATGCTTAAGAAGAAATACTGAGGGCAGATTACGTCTTCAACGTCGTAAGTGGTGTTAAAATCAATAACTATGGTTTAAAGATGGTAAGTGGACAAAGCGGAGATCTGCAAAGACTATCAGTTGCTCTATTAATGATTTTTACGATCATCTAGGCAAAAGTTGTTGCTTTAACTTTTCCTATGGAATTTCTTCGTTAAAGAGACGAGGTTTGTCAAAACAATATAGCATGACCTTACAGATTGGGAAAGATTAAAGCAATTGAAATCAATATCCATAGACAAAAGTTAAGTTGTTCCTGCACTCCTCTTCTCTTACTGTTTTAAATGTTAGCAAATTCGTATTAGTGGTGAATACTACGCAGCCTGCAGATAAGTAAATTACCCGGTGTATCTTCAACGAGTTACTTGGTGAATCGAATTGGTTGATCAAGTAGTGAAAATGGTCGTTTTGAAGATTCCTGTGGCGGTGCCTGATACCAAAACTTACAGTTTCTGGCTCTTAAATGCTTTAATGGACAGCAGTTCAAGGTGCGGCTCGCACCCTGCCCATGGCGCGGATTATTGACACCCAAACTTGATGTGTTTTCTGCTCGTGCCTGTGCTCCAGTACGCAAAATGATCGTTTTTCCCGTTGAAAGGATCGTTTATCCGTCCCATCTCATCCATCCAAAGAGCTTTTCCCTTACCACAAATACTTTTCCCTCGTTTTGTGACAAAAATTTCCCAATGGACCTCGTAAAATCTTGATATGATGGACCGTTTACATTGTGGCAAGACATATAATACAAATATCGTCAACTTATTAGAAGATGGTCTGAAATATTTTTTAATTTTAATGGAAAACTTTTTTGTCTCGAATTAAAATATCAGGCGAATATACAAAGTAAAAGAAGGTAAGATGATTGGACTGTAGCACTCATTAACTCTCTCGGTTACAGAAATTGTGGACAAAATGTATTATCATGGCTGTGATAAGACAGTGCCAAAATGAATTTGAGGAATATAGTGTTAGATAATTGGTGGGCCAGCCTTTACTTTTACCTAACGGTGAATGCTAGATATATATTTAAACTTTCAAATGAAGTAATAGTGAAATGACCACATAAATTATTATGTATCTGTTAATCCTTAATCAATGCCGAAGCAACCAAATGACTTCTTAATTTGATACAAAATCGGCCTGGTATATTTAATAAGTTAAAAATGTCCATAAAACAATTAAGTAACGTTAACTTTGTGGAGAAGATGTTTTGAGAAAGAATAATATCGTCACCAGTAGAAAAAACATATATACAATAACATATGAAATTCATGATTAGTCCAATGTTCGATTTTGAATCACTCTAAGAATTTCAATCATCTGAATCGATACAATGAATTATATTTATTCTCCGGAATCTCCCGCTAAAATTTTGCTGGAAAAGTTATATCTTCTGAGGGAGCAGAAAATGAGGTTTTTGTGCTCTTGATCGAGGGTGGATAATAAAAAATTGGAGGAAAAGATTTAGCGGTGTTGTCATTAGCACAATGTTAACGGAAGTTGTGAAGTTCTCCACAGTTTTGCGTTACATTCCAGTGAGTAATATCCACTATCACCGGGGTCCGAACCTGGTTCTTTGGGACGGGGAGGCTCTACTCCAGCCACATATTTGGCTCGATCTCCATCTTCTTCGTCTTTCTCTCCTCAACCGTTGGGTTGGTGGGCAGAATTTTGTCCTCTTAAAGGACTTGTTTCCATCGCCAGATCTTTAACCACTCTATAAGGACTTCCATCCTTTATATTCGTTAAGAACTCCTTTCCTTGATCTCCATGTATTATTAGAATTGCGCTTTTTACATACTGCGAAATAGATATTCAAACCAAACCTCCTGCTTTGTTACGTGCTGGTCATGACCTTCCTTTCACTTCGGGATTTTTCGAGAGATATCCCCGTCCAAATTGCTGGAAGTAAGCGCGGGTCGAATGTCTTTTCGATCAGATCAGATGAGTACACCCACTCACTATTCATTTCTTTGTCTCTCGCAGCGTTCTTCGAGCCGCGTCCGAAAATTTGAAGCCGTGATCGCATTTCGGAGGCCGACACCTTTCTCGTCAGACTCGAGACGGAAGACGGCGGAGGGGGAGGAAGTGATAAAAGAGATTTAAAATTTATTCTGTTCTGCGTGACAAAGACTCCGTAACACTCCTCACTCCCTACCTTCCCTCTCTCTTTCTTCTTTCCATCGGTTTCGAATTTCTCGCAAATAAGGCCCGTTTCCTGTCCGCTTCTCCATATCTCTTTCAAACCTTCCCTTTACTTCTCCTCTCTCTGTTTCTGTGTTCCCCAACTCAATAATCTTCCCTCTTTCCGGACTCTTTGCGCCCTCTATCTCTCCTCCTTCCTCCTCATCCCTTCGAACCTCAGCCCCTCCCCAACATTCTCCACGTCTCTCGATCTTCGCACTTCTTCCCATTTTATATTCTCTTTCTCTACATCTTACGTTCTTCCTCCATGCCTAACGTTATTCCCTAACGTCCACAATGATAGTGAGTACGCCAGAACTGTCCCGAATTAGCTCCTTAGGCATACGTGATACGCAAGCTGACGTTCTTTAAGAATGTACCCAAAAGCCCTTAAGGTAATAAAACCCATGCATATTGTTCACTGCTGGTATTCATATAAAGTTTTGTATCATTTTTTATTTGTAATAGCAAAATATTTCCAAAAAATACGGATCAGATTAATTTGAATGAAACTTTTGTAAGAATTATGTGTTAAACATAAGACTAAAATGCTTGAGTCTTTAATATTCATTTTTTTATTGCAGTGGCAATGTATTGATGTAACACTAAAATATATTATTACAAATACGAAACAAATTTTTTGAGAAATTTCAAAGTCATTTTTTTATTTTAGCGTACAGAACGATACAAGATCTTAAAACGTGCAAAGTATTGTATAATAGATCGTAAAATATTTAATGTTTGAACTCTTTGGAGTATATTTTAGACTATCTTATGTTACTCCCATCAAATTGAGGACTTGTATAATCGAACTTTGAAAAATTCTTCGAGTTCATTTCTTCTTTTAAGGAATGTACCTAAACTGTCTGCGTAATACACCCGAGAGATGGGTTGAAATTTTACTGGTATTTATGTAGCTGCGTAACTGTTGTTTTACATTCACATTTTCACGCATATATTCTTGGATCCAAACTCAAGGTGTACCAATGAAACCATTTACATTCCTCGGGGACCATTGTCCCAGAACAAATAAGCCTACTTTTCCTCTCTTGCTTCCACCTCGTTTGTGTGCGCGGCAAATATGCACCCTTGTTTGTTTCGTCGTGTCTTTTCCGACACCCGCCCTTACATCTCTCCTCTCCTGCTTCGATTCCTCCCATCTGCCGCTCTCATCATTCTCTCCCTACCGGTCACACTCTATATAACACCCCCATCACCTCCAACCTCTCCACCCTCTGTATCTTCCTTCCCTGCCTCCTCTGAAAAAAAGGGAATAATTTTTTTCCCTTCCCTGCCCCATGTTCGTCTCCTCATCCATCCACGGGAAGGCACGGAGAGGGGTTTGTTAGGGTTTTCGAGGGGGAGGGGAGGAAAGATTGGGGCAGAGGGGTCGTGCGCGCCCGCATGGCGTTCGATACCCCGCAGCATCCGCCCCCACCTCCACTGGTCCATTCCCTCCCCTTTTTCTGCCTTCCCTGCATCTCTCTCTCTCGTCTCCGTCCAGTTCCATCCTTCCCGCTTCAGTCTGCTTTATTCCGTCTTCCTTCCCCCATGTTCTCCTATTTCCCTCCTAACCACCCCTCTTCATCCTCGTGGGGTTTTTATGGACATCCCGCGACGCGTCTGAGGGTTTACGGAGTCGTCGGGACGCCATGTGAGCTTCGCGCTATGCGCTCGCTATCCCTCCCTCCACTCAAGGGTCGAAGGACGGGCCAGGAAGGAAATGTTAGGACCTTCTAAGCAGGGAAGGAAGCGGCGTGAGGTGGTTTTGCTTCATCAGGACGACTTCTAGAGAGATACCCTTGGAGGAAAACGTTTTTTAGTATGTATTTGAAAGATAGGAGAAAAGAGAAAATGCGTTTCAAAGTGTGTAAAATCCAGTAAGGATAGAATAATTTGGCGATTCATGAGGTATGAGGATATGGGATAGAATGTGGTAACTACATAATGGAAGAATTGTAAATTGTGTCTGTATGAATAACTGTGTGATTTAAAGGTGAGAAGGTTTTGAAGCGAGTAGAAGATATGTGGCCTAGTTGGCTTTTTGAGGTTTAACTTTTTTGATTATCCTAAATAAAGAAAATAAATGGAAGATTTTACGAACCAAGTAGGATGAACTCTACTTGTTATGAAAAATATGTGACAACATCACTCCTGGTCCTGGAGGAACCCCTTTTGAAATCCTTCGCTTGATGTCATGCCTTAGATATCGGTTACGAAGGGGAGATGGAGAGAAAATGAGAAGGAAAGACCCTTGATAAGGTTTTGATGACAAAACTCTGTTGATATCCATGTCGAAACCTTCATGTGAATCGAAAAATTTAGGAATAATCATCTATTGTTGCCTAAATCCATAGTCTGGACCTGTGCTGTCTTATAAACCCATCGTGTAGTAAGCTTCCAGGGCTATTGTAGATTTTCCGCTATCTTCATCATTCAGTATTTCTGTTGATAAGAACTGTTCCAAATAATTTTGTCCCTTTTTATTCCAGAAATGAGTAAAGATCGAGTTATGAAAAATACTTACCAAACAGAAAGAAAATTGACGTCATCAGGCGTTACTTCCTTGAAGAACTTAATATTAGTATATATGTTGAAAATAATACTTTGTACTTAACCACCACAAAGTAAAAAGTATTTTAACGTACTTTATGTGAAAACTATTCTTTTTGATATGGATTTTAGTACTCAAATCCTTTCGCGTGATTTGCATAATGATCGCGTAAGAATATTTCTTCCTCTAAGGCATTTAGCCCATTAGTACCAATGAGGAAAATGAAAATTGCAAACTATATGGCTGCGTATGAAGGTGAAACTGTGCTTTTTGGCGGTGTTTCTCAACAGCAATATAATTCCTAAGAAAATCGCGCTTAAAGCATAAATGTCTTAGTTTTTAAGGCAAACTTCCGACGTATGTTATAAATGCATTAATTTGTTCAATGATAAACACTGTAAGCAAGTCCACTCTCCTAAGGGCTCTCTTAATATTTAAACCATCTTTTAGCCCTGTAATGTTATTGTGATGCCGTAGAATTGTAGTGTTCTGTAGTTCTATGATTGTTGGTATTGGAATTATTGGTAAATTCTTACAGAGTCCTTGTTTACTAATGTGACTATACATTGTTGTCCACGTAGGTGAAATAGAAAGAAAAAAATACTTCTTTAGATCGCAACTGACAAAAACTCAAAAAAATATTAACTTTCTGATCTATATATCACGTTCATAACAAACCACGTTGTAAAATACCCTTTAGAAAAATGCACTTGCGATAAATTATTTTTACGAAAAAAAACAAAGATGAAGCCGTGTTCGGGATTAATGTGGTGTCCATGCATAATTCTTGCCTTCACAGTGCAAGGCTTCATAATAGATTTTTTTCTATGACCAACCTCATAGCATTTAATAATTTATGTTAGCCTCATAAAAAGCCGCGTAAACTGTTAAATATGAGAAGCCGTACGGTGTGAAGGCACGGAGGAATGCTGAATAAATAGGACGAGGTTGGTAAATTTCGGGACGGTAGTGGCTGCGATATTTATGCCGGCCGAAAAAAGACTTGATGCATGGGTAAAGAAGGTGTGCCATGCGGAATAAATACATATTAAAACCGAACTTTTTCTCTTTCAAAACTTTCTAAAGAGGAAAAAAGCTCGGATGTATATAGAACAGCGGGCAGTTTCGAGAAAACAGATCCCTTGTGATGAATGACAATGACAACACCGCCACAAAGGAAGAGTCCATGTGGAGGAGTTAAAACTTTTCTCATGCCGTGAATCATTAATATGCCATCAGTTATTCTAAAGTACTATAGTGATTTTCAGCTATAAAGGAGCATGAAGTTGTTCAACTCATGTTTCGCGCTCCCTCTATACTAATGGTAAACTTCAAATTTGAAACTCCTGTGCTTTTACTGGTCATACGATGAATCAAGTGATTTGTGAAAAATAAGCAGTCAAATTCAACTTGACATAAAAAATATCTCTCTAAAAGTGTCCAGCGCTTAATTAAATATATCTTTTTTTCATTAGTGCGTAGTACTTCAGATCTTGTTTGCAAAGAGAACATTATTAACTTCATTCGGACTTAAGAATTTCATTCAAAATTCAACACGAAGAATGGTGTCGCTACAAGTGTACTATATAGCTTCTAGGTAAGTACACTGGATGAAGATGCATTATTTTATGCATGAAATTGTAAAATTTTAAGTAAGTCTCATTCGTGCCTAAACCGATTTGACTCTGAAGAGATTGCTTAGCGGATAAGGATGACTATCGGCGGAATTGACTTGCTGCAATTAATACCTTGTTATTAGTGTCTTCATTATTTATCGTCGCAATGTAGATTATATTTTTTTAATTTGTAAGATATTATTGCTTTTGTTGAAAACATTGTCTATTTTACTGACGAATGTATATGCGTATTACTGTCAATTCCAGTAACTAATAGTAATAGCTTTTTAAGCGTTTCATATTTTTAAATTGCTCCACACTGGACAACCTTGAACCAGAGAACTTACGTGCCAATCAGACTGGCAAGGTATACCTGTAAAATGACGAATTTATATATTAAACGAGATCCATCCATTGCATTGAGCAGACAATTTTTTTGTATCCACATTTTTTAAGGTAGAGGAGTAGGGAGAGTTGTACTGAAAGTTTATTTTTCGGTTTTAATAAGAGAGTCAGGAGTTTCTCTCATCAAAAAAATATACACATGCCGGTAAACGGCGAGCACGAAAACGGAGGTTGGAGCTCCTTCGCTCACCTCACTTATTTTTTCATACATGCATACATTGCCCTTTTGCGCATTTCCTCTTTCTATCCTCGCGGCAAACTCCTTCCGTAATCGTTCCCTCCTCCCGTAACTCTCCTCCTCCCGACCCCTTCCCCCCCTTTCCGCCATAAATCGCCCCCCCCTCTCCCTTAACGCACCCCGCACGTCCTCTCAACTTCCACCGTATCTGCTTCTTCTTCCTCCTTAATTTTTTTCCAACACCACCTCCTCCTCTTCTCCAGTTTCTCCATATTTATATCATTACCCATCGCTCTTTCGCCATCATCCTCTTAACTTAATCCTCGCCCAGCCGTTTGGCCATCGATATCCGCCCTTTTCCTCGCTCTCTGCCCCTCTCTGTCTCTCTCTCTTTTAGCCCTGCCAATCCCTTCTCCCTTGCCGTCTCCCTCCCTTTTGCCCTTCTACACACACATCAAAAACCCACCCACCCGCATATCCTCTCTCTCTTTGCCTCCCTATCTCTCTTTATCGGTCCACTTTCCTTCCTTTACCTCCAGGATACTACCCCTTCCCGAATGTTTCCTCCTCGCATTTCCTCCGTTCCTCAGTAATCCAACCGATTCTCCCAATCGCTTCCTTTCCCTCACCCAACACTTCCTTCTCCCTATTTGCCTCTTTCTCGTCTCAATTTTTTACCTTTTTCATTCGATTTTATTTTCCGTCCGTCTCATCGCCCATTCCCTCCCACTAACCCCAGTCAGTAGTCCGTTGCCTTCCCCCCTTCTTCCTAAACTATATTTGGAAATTTACTATCAATTTTTTTATTCACAACTTTTTTTGTTTTCATTTCTCGTCGTTGTTTTTATGATTTGTATCCGGCGTGGAGGGATTCCTTTCGAAAGGGCCAAGTTCTTGTTTCTCCTCTCCGCTTTGCCGGCTGAATGAATATTAATGAATGGGCACGGGCGTAAGCGACATTTGAACCGCGATGCTGATAAACTGCTGGGGCATATTTCAGCTCCTCTCCGGCCACGTCGAGTCTTCTACTCCAGGACCTTTTGTTCCGTTTGCTCTCGTTACATGCGCGCGCGCCGTATTCTTCTCTTTGTTGTTATGTGCAGCTGCCATGTTTTATTACATCCATGGAAATTTTCAGCGTCATTTCGAGCCTAATATGTTTATTTTTCTGCATGTTTTCGGGATTTCCTAAATGGTGCTTCATCCCGTATATCCTCGCGGTCTCTACGCCTTGCGGTGGTTCATACGGTGTACACTCGAGTTTCGGAAATTAAACTTGTCGCCACATTCCGGGCTTTTGGTCATACTATTGTAAATCTTTTCTGGAGGTACTTAATAAAAAACATTTAGGAAATGCCATTTTTTCCTCTGGTCTCCTCTGGTGACTTGTGTGTTGCTTGATGCCATATGTGACAAAAGTCCAATCAATTTATTAATTTAATCAAAAACATTTAGTTGGTCGTTCATGAAAGTTAAGGAAAGTCAAAAATAATTTAAAGGAAGGAAACTATTAGCTAATTAAGTATTATCGATACTTTTAGTATTATTAATAATATTGATATTTTATCGTTATTGGGTGCTATGCGTGTTCGCGTGTATTTTTCCCATGGGAACAAGGAGTTTTAGAGGACTCCATAGTTCTAATTTCATTCAGTATAAAGCATTATTGTAAATAATTACTACGGATCTGTTTCCGATCAATTGATTTGGCTCTTATTCCCGCAAAGGGCACTTGTTTTGCCATCATGCGATGATGACGTATGACCTTCTGGTTGATTCTGACAGCCAAATGTCTTCAAATGTGGCGGTACAGTCACTAGATCGTCTGTGATTTACCATCCTCATCAATGACTTTTTCCTTTCCTGTGGCCATGCTAGTTGTTCAAGCACCATAAGTATTTTAGCAGGACCACTACCTCTGAGGAGCCTGATGGTTTTGCTGCTTATGAAAGCAGCTTCATTTTCTCCGGCAACACGCTATCCAGTTTGAAGTCATTGATCAAATGCCCTGAATTAGGAACGTGCTACGGATCAGCAACCTCAATTAGCCAAGTTGTGGAGAAAATTCGCCAGTTTTTGTTTACTCCGAGCGTTTTGTTTACCTGGAGATATTGGCAATTTCATATCGTTATGTTGAGAAGACAGCACTTATCAAAATTTTTATATTCCATTCTTCTGATGTGGACTCCCGAGTTACCTCATTGGGAATTTTCAACGAGATTTTTCTCTGGCCTACAGAATATAATTAAGACCATATGCAAATTTGGTTTAATGAGGTACAATTAAAAATATCAATGAGGTACAATTAAATGAAAAGATCAATTTGATTTGCTAATAATGGAGAAAAAGCTAGAACTACCGTTAAATTTTTATGTGATCTGAATGCGAAAATACATATTTACTCATCATTTTTAAAAATTACCCTTTAATTTCAATTTCTTCCTACTTCCTCACGTTTTTTTGGAGTATGCATTCGTGCATCATTCTGATCGATCGATTCTGAGATCGGTTTCTAATGTTGTCAAATCTCTTAACAGCTTCACAACGAGTGACGGTTTTTACATCACTGGAGAGGTGAGATCTCGTTTTTCATATTAAGGCCAAAATTATTGAATTTTATGCTGATTGATATCTTGATCTAACTATCTTAATGTAGGCTATCGTAAGGTTGGAGCAATTTATGCTTATTTGCGTGGAAATTTGAATGAGTTAACTTATCAGAAATCTGTACGAATAAAAGTAAAAACAATTGCATGTCACCGATAAGGTTTCTTGGTAATTCAGTGCTATTTATCTCGCAGCCTTATGGCACTTGACTTTTTTTTCAAAATAATTAGAATTTATATGAACATATTTTCTCGTAAACGAAAAATAGTTCTTACAATATCATTATAATGGAGGCTAGCAAAAATGAAAGTGTTAAGCCGAGTAAAAACGTGTATTTACGTATGGTTTTCACTGAAACTGAATTCTCCGCCGTCAATATGTCATAGTAATGCTTTGATAAAGACGACAATGTGATGATACTACAATGGCAATATTATTAATAATATATTACATTTATACATAAATCTTATAATGCCTCGAAGGAGGACCTATGTCAAGGCTACCATCAAATGGGTACTGGTTAAGCATTGTCGCATATAAACAGAACACCTATATGTAACGAGTTATAGAATGACTAAACTATCAGCTGGGATATTATCCGGTATACTTATAAATGTAATATAATTACTCAGTGGAAATCGGATAATATTTGGAAATACGTTAGAGAACAGCCATGATTGTACATTTTATGGTATGTTCACTACAGATTCGTGTAATAAGCAGAAAACCTTAGACCATATATATGGAAAACATTTATAAAATCACGAGAACTTTAATATGGGCGAAAGTCAAATAGTTTTCCTTGGTGTGACAAGAAAATGGTATATAGAGTCGTAACTCTACATGTGCACTCTTCGTGTATAAATTTCACATAACCTTAGGAATGCATCGTTTCCGCAGTAGAAGCAGCCATGGATGAGGAAAAAGAGAAAAAATAACCTATCAAAACGACTTTTTCAAAGAACTACTCTGATTTCTGACAAAAAGGACAGGTTGTTAGGGATTTAGGTTTTATTTTTTTTTAGTTTGTGGTACATCACGCGATGCATCATTGAACCGCAATGGATTCATCATATACAAATTTGAAATTGGGTTGAATGAAAGAAAGTGAACGAAATACTCTAGGAGATGACCCGTTAGGCATGTATCTGTGGTGGGTAAACCTGCAGTTTTCTCCTTGGTCTCTCCAAGCACGTGAAGGGGTGAGTACATTTTCAGGAATCTATCATCCTATCAAATCTTTCTGCATATTGCCACCCTACATTGGCTATTCGATACATGGATTTTGTTTCTGGATTTCAATTGGAGTTGTGGTTTTTCGTCGCCGTTATTTCTTTTTCGTTCCTTAGATACGTGTATAGTCGACAGACCCCCGTGGAAATATGTCAAGAGTTTTATGGTAGATTCTTATAAAGATGAAGTTTTTACAGCAGAAGGATGCTGTCTATACTATTGTATCTGTTTCAGTTCATCTTCATTGTTCATTTACTTCCCCCATTTGCGGTAGAGCTGCATCAGTTTGTTTGTTTTTTTTATTTACGGAGTCACTCTTTGTGCAAAAATTCAATAAACTAATTTAATCTTCATTTCATTGGAAATTTTGGCAACGAAGTGATATAATTTTTAGTTGATAAGTCTTTTATGTTTTATTTTGATCAGAGTAACATCTAATGACAACAATAAAGAATATGCCGCTTGTTGGAACGACCGGCTTCCACTCTGCCACTGAAGTTAGCCTTGATTAGGCTTGGCTCAAAATCATATTATGATCGTCCCATTTATTCGAGGGCTGTTGTCCGTATCTGAAAGGGACAGATTGTAAATGCGATAAACTAAGCCGTCGATGAAAATTATGATAGTTACTCTTAGTTCAAATACAAACTATAGAAACGTCTAAGAGTGATATTCGAAAAATAATGTTTATTATCTTCCAAATAAAAACTTGCTTTATCAGGTCTCAGTGCCTGTCGTGTCTATTGAGTGAATGGGATGGCTAGATTTCTATCGCCTACCTGAAATTACAGGAAGAATAATTGTTTAATAATGAGTAACTTAACCTTTCTTCTTATTAGTAGAGTTCATTTTAGAACTCAAATTTATTGAGATTTTATAGGAACTTTTATCCAAGAGTTCTGCAGAATGCTTTCCTCAGCTTAGATTTTAAGGGACTCAAACAATTCATCACCACTTCTCTTCGGCTACTCATGCATATAACTTATGAACGCGTCTGTTGTTGACAAGTTAACATTTTTTTCACATAAAAGAAGCTCAAAATAAAATCGACCTGACGTACCTGAATGCCTCCTTTCTTCTCTTTTTTTAAACATGGACCAATGTTCAGGATTTAGGTGATCTTCACTGACGTCCTTTCTATTAAGAGTCATCAAGTGTTAATTCTTCCAAGTTAAGCCGCTGGGGAATGTTGACAACGTATTGCACCAATCGTCCGGGTTTCTCAAGCAGTCACAGGTTGTGTGCACTCCTCCATGAGAGATTTAGAAGTTCCTAACTGGAGTTCTACTCCAGAAAGGAACTACATAAACGACTCCTACTGAATACCTTGCGCATCGCGGAAATATGAAAAACACTGGAAGAATACCGTCTCCGATGGAAATTCTCTTTTTTCTTTGGGATATATCCAGCAGAAGGTGGCAAATTTTCCTGTTCCTCCACTCTCCCCCTCATTCCCTCCCATTGCTTCTCCCATCACTTTGGAATGAGCTCGGCATTTTGCTTTATCTTGACGTCGAAGAAGGCCGACGGGGAAGCAGAGGAAGTGGGAGGCGTTGCCGGGAGAGGTGAAAGGGAATCGGTTATCTTTTGGCGCATATCCTCCGCGCAGGGCATCATTGAAGAAGGAAAACGAGGATATTAGCCATACGGACTTCGCCCTAGGAGGAGGCGGTTCCTGGAAAAAGGTTTGCAGGAAGAAGGAGGAGAGACCATATATGTATATATATTCTCCTCCCAACTCTTCTGCATCCCAAGGAAGGCCTGGGTTATAGCTCCGCTTCCCGCATTAATTAGGCAGTGTAAAACAAGGCCCTGCAATCTGCCCATCTTGGCAATCAGTCGCTCGGTGTTCGCTGTTTGTCGAACCTTTCTGCAGGAAGCGCGTCAGTTCGTAGCGGCCGCCTCCCACGTTCCTCTTCCTCTTGCCTTCCCTCTCTCCCTGCCCCCATCCCATCCCCAACCCCTGGCCCCCCCTTTCACCACACTCCCGGCGCTTCGGTCAGAGTCGGAGCCTTCATTACTCCTAATTCACTTGTTTCCCAGCGTTCCTCGAGTCCAATTCTCTCCTTTTTCCGCTCCTTTCCGTTTCGCTCCCCCTGCCACTCACCTCTCTCCAAGGAGGACCGCCCGCCATCCTTTTCGACGCGTCTTCATCTCGCCTCGCCTTCTTCCCTCATTCTGCCTCATCCTCCCCTCAATTCCCCTTTTCAAAGGACAACTCGTTTCCCTTTCGCCACACTACCTTCAACACAACTGCTTGAAACCACCTCCTCATTCCTGTGTTGTATGAACGTCAATTCTGGGATAATCTTATGGCTCCCCAGTTAGGAAATTTGGACTATTTTTCACACCCGTTTCGTTTTCTTATCGTGCCTTTTTATTCATGCGAGTATAATGTAAATTTAAAAATATTTAATTTTTTCCACAGCAATTAATTCTTAGTGCGCACATATTTCTTTTGTAAGTCTTTGTCTTATCATTAAGTAAACCGTCAAACTCATCAATGAATTTATTTTTCTTATCATTAATTAAATCATTTACTTCTATACTGAATGAATATTAGGTACATAATGACGTAATCTTTACTCTCTACAAGGTTATGAGTTAAAGTTTTAAGCTCTTCTTATATTTCTATTCCTTTCTTTTATCTGTTCTTCATATTTTTAAAAATTTCCTAATGGTATTAAGAAATATCAGAGAAGCTTCTTAATATGTACCTACAAAATTATTTTTTATAATCCATGATTATTTCATTCCCTTTGTATTTTGGTTATTTACTTGCTATTTCTACTCTTATGTCATTATTTTTGCTTTGCATTCTTGTTCTTCTCTTCTCAGTTCTCCTTCTACGAAATTCATATTCGTTTCACTTTGCACCCTCTTTCTCCTTCCTCTTCCGTCTCGTTTTCCCGCTCCACCAGCGACCGCTTGCTTGAGAATCCCAATCTCGCTTTATCCGTTTACTCTTCTCTCGCTCCGTGCCTCCCCTTTCTACCCCCATAGGGATCCCCTTCCTCCCATCCATCCCTCAGCCGTGGCCCTTTCTGCTCATCCCCGAACCGTCAGATCCAAAGGTCCAGCTGCCTTCCTCCCATTTTAGCCACCGCTGCCCCGCAGCATCTCCCCTCCCATTCCTCCCGCCCTCAGCAACAACCCAACCCGCTCCTTCCCTCTCTCTTTACATCCTCATCCCTCTGTAGATCCACCTCCCGGAAGGACCTACCCTCTCTCCTCCTTCTCACCGTATTCCTTCGGGTCGTGCATCTTTATCTGCCGCCCGACTAACTCCTCCCTCTCCTCCATTCCTGCGTCCCCGCGTCTCGCCGGCTCCACTCATCTCCTCCCTACATCTCTTCCCTCTTCTCTCTCCTTCACTTCCTCGTCCGCTCCGCGCCACGTGTGTGGGTAGTTCCTCGCTCTCTCGTAAGGAGGTAGAGGGAGAAAGTGAGTAAGGGAGTCGTCTCTCCATCTCACTTTGTAAATTTCCTTATTTATATCTTTTAGGGTTTGGAGCGCAGGTGTCAAAAGCGTGGCCTGCCTATATATTATGCAAACCTTCTTTCTTGCCCCTTCTTCCGTTTCAAGGAAAGAACAGTGGTTTATCCTGCAGAAGCTTCTCGGAGTTTTGCCATTTTTCTTCTTCAAAGTTGATTGGCGATTTCCTCCGTTTATCTCATGGGTCGGAGCAATCCAATGGATTCAAAATGTAAAGGATCTTGACATTTAAAGAACTATTTTTACGAATGCTAATCTTCTAGTGTAAACATAAATGGCTCGAATTGTACGTTTGTAGCGAACGTCAAGATATCACATTAATTTACGCTTTGAAAATAGTCACTTGACGAGGTCATTAAGGTGAGTAAAAGTTATAACTTGGAGTAACCGTTGGTTCATTCATTTTTGGTTTTATGTTAACCACAGTTATTTAATTCCGTAGTGTTTGATGTTAAATAAATGTTTTTTTCCTCGGTTACTTTTGCATAAACTTACCACCACTACAAATATATTTGATGAATTAATCCATAAATAAATGCAAAAGTAAGTTTCTTCGTGATTCTATTTGTTAATTTGGACAATGCATGTATGAATAGCATGCATGATGCTTGCAAACATCTCAGTAAGTAGTTTGTTGATCTTGTATTTAGTTTAAATGTAGTGAAGATGAGTTTTCAGTATTTCATCGTTGGTTCTTTACTCTTTGTGCGAACCAAACTAATACAAATGTGAACCATAGTTGATGTACTACGGCTTAACCACAATTAAATGGTCATACTTCATGAGTTTGGTTTAAAGAGAATATATGTCGTAACTAACGATATCATTCTGCGTAATGTTTTGTCCCATTTTTAGAAGTTGTTTTCCTAATCTGTTACGACGGTATTTGAATCTAAAATACATTTTCATTTAAAAAAAAAACCGGAATCAGATGCAGAGTTTGCACGCGCGATCAAATATTTCTGAATCCGTGATTGAGATTGTATCTAAACGAGAAATTACTATGGCGCCTGCTCCCGACTTGAGAGCGGCAATCAAAACTCCGTCACCGCCTTGTCGTATAAAAAAGTTGCCTTATCGCGCCCGCGGAGTTAACCAAAAAGGAAGCATTTTATTATCATTTCGCCAAAATCCTTTCGGGGCTTTTTCTTGAGTCGACGCGCACGTGTCAGCGGCGATGAGAGAAAGTCTTAGGGAGGTGGGGACGGACCTTATCTCGCAGAACGCTCCGAGATTGAAGAGAAACGCTTTTCACCTCCATACTTATCCCTTTTTTTGCGAATTTTCCCTTTTTACTCGTTCTCGTGCGATTTTGAAACTCTATTCCTTTCCGAAACACAAACACAATGAAGCATATGCACGACCATGCACGTTTGGATTCAGAACTATGTCTAAAAAAAATTCGTAAATATTCTTTAAGTCTCCCTTTAAAAAGGGCATAAAACATAATTCTGTCTGTTTTTCCTTTGAATAACGCCGTTCATTCATCGCACTCCTGTACTTCTCACACATTTGTCGCTCTCTCCATCTGCCTTTACGATCCACGCCCACTCACGGATGCAAATTTCTCTTCATCACATCTCCTCGGAGGAAATTGCCTTATTTTATCTCTTGATTCATCCTTATCCCTCTTCGGCTTTCTCCCTTCCTCTTCATCCCGCCAGTCCTCCATGTAATTTTCCCGCCAACATATTTTATAAACACATTCATTTCCTTTCATTCGTTCATCCAACCGTGCGTCTTTTTGTGATCTCATTTACTCGCATGTTCTTCCTTTCCGAATTCTCCCCTCTGCTGCTTATTTGACTGAGAATATCCGGGATAGAGGGAGGCTGGAAAAAAAATGCCATTCTTTTTCTCGAGTGCGGGAAAACGCGAGGAGTGTGAGAGAGGTAAGGATGGCTGGGCGAGTGCTGTGTGTGTGGTTGCTGGATGGTGGGCGGGGTGAAAGAATCCGGAACGAGATGCCCTCAAAACTCGGGAAGGATCATTTTTTAAGGGCGCAAGCCTTCCCTTTGTCCCCTATTTCTCCTGGTTGTCCTCCGCTCTCTCCCAGTGCCACCCTTTTGCCCTTATTTCGTCCCATTTCTCCTCATCTCTCCATCATTCCGACTCTCGACTCACGCGCAACACTTTTCTCTGCTGACCTTTTCCACATCGTCGCCTTTGCTCTTCCCAAGTCCGTTCCCTCAGTTATCCAATGAATCCTGCTTTGCTCTTCACAGAAACGTGAGTTCATAAGAAGTGAAGTCTGTGATGATCAGTTTTCCATAATAATCTTTCACATCGCAGCTACATCAGGAAAATTTCTCACACAATTTAAATGTTTTTTTTTTTCGTTTACTTGGAAAATATTATAGCCGCAGTCAGGGATTTTGTGGCTAAGCATTATTACATATTATAATTTTGTCGATTTTTCACGAATCTCGTTGATTATTTTGTGGCTGCTACAGATCCTAAAAACCTTCTTCTTAAACTATAGTTATACAGCGGGTGGTACTCTTCTAGCTGACACCAGCTAACACCGATGTTTTGGCTGGAATAATCTTGTTTCTTGGGATAGGGACTGAATGTTCGGCGATAGTTGAAGTTTGCCATTTGTGCAACTCAATTTCTCTTTTGTGATCATTTTGCCTTTTAGAGATGGCTATGTTGTCCTTCTCTGCATTGCTTTGGCTGCAGTTTCAAGGGACCTCATACACATAATTGTATTAATATGGAGGAGGGTTTTTAAATTAGAAGCTTTTATTCTAAAATATGCTGCAAGAATCTTCGTACCAAATTATCCACGGAATTTTCGACATGATCGTCCCCGATCCCGTTTATGTTTCGTAAATTATCGTAAAAGGTACTTGTCCTCGAGGAGGTATAATTCATACTGCTATGGTGGGTCTGGCCTCAGAGTAAAACATTCTAGAAATTCCGAAAACTGAAGTGCAGCATTTTTGAAGTGAGTTTTACAAACTAAAATTAAAACAATTAGGGTTTCCTGCTTAAAATATCTTTAGTTTAATCTAGATTGTGGAAAATTTTATTGGGCCTTTTACGCAGATAGTTCAGAGTAAAGCAAGACCATGTCATTTTGCATACGAGTGCATAAATAAGGTTTTATTGAAACTATATTTAAGAAACGAATAGTCCTAAAAAATATTATAAAAGTGAAATATTTGTATCTTATTCCGTATCTATCAATATCATTAGTGAATTACCACCGTAATGGAAGCCAAAAAGCGGTAGTTCCGTAAAAATGGCGCTTCAGTTGACTTTTATGGCTGGACAAATGTTGTTAAAAATGTGTATGCGCTGTTGTGGAGCAATATGCATATAATGTACCCTAATTTTGATTTTATATCGGTTATATATTTATCAGTGAAGGCAGGATTTATTTAAACCTATTAACTACAAAATTTTAGATCATTTGTTGGCTCTCATAGACCAGAGCTATATTTAGGTACTTATTAGAGAGATCTTTACACCTACTAATCTATGGATCAATTTGCTCTCATTTTATGGAAAAAATTCTCATCCTATCAAAAATAACAAAATATCAGCCCCTACCGCACTACTTTTGTGAAAAACGCCAAAAAGACCCGACATTTTACGTGAAAAATGTTACTTGCTTAATCTCCAGAGAGGCTTCATTTACATAATAAGGAATTTTTGCACCCAGCTCTCGTCAAATATAATTTAAAATTGTGTAGTTTGTATGTTTTTTCATCAATCTTTAAATGAAATTCATGTGGTAATCGTTGATAATTTTCCAGAATCAAAGAAAACCTTCCATTTTGAAGTAGTTCGATACGTACCACGTGAAAATAATTAGTAAAGTTGAAGACTAAAGTATGTACATGTATTTATTTTATTAGAGAGTCTATCATTCATATAAAGGTATGCTCTTATGCCATAAATATTACAATATTTACTTCGTACTTCCTGGAGCTGCTGAAATCATAACGTTACATTCGAATATGGTCCCCGTTATGACTATGGAAAAATCCCCCTCAAACTATCTATGGAGCGTATTTGTAATTCCTTCGAATCTCCTGAATTCCTTCCGCCTTTCTTATGCTTCCTCCCCACTTTATTCCTCTCTCTCACTCTCCCCATTCCTTTTTCTCTCCCCCATACCCTTCTCTTTCTCCGTCCACCATCCACTCCCCCTCGCCACATAATTTCGACGCCCACATCCCGCATCCTTTCTGCCGCTTCCTTCCATTGCCCCACCACCCAACCCTCACACCCCGCCTTCCTCGCGAGCACACACATCCCTCTTCTCCCGGGAGAAATACTTCCCCATCGCCAGAAACGCGTCGCGTGCATTCTCTTCTCCCCATATCCTCCTGTTCATCCTTCTCTACTTCGCCCTCCTCTCTTCTCGTACTCTTCTGTCTCCTCGCACGCTCGTCGTCCTCCTCCTTCCCCCATGTCTTCTTTCCTCTTTCGGGGTCGTCTGGGAATGAGGGGAATGAATGAGCGTGAGCGACTTAGGTAGCACAACAGAAGAAAATGTCATGTGCTGATAAACGAATAGAAAGAGCTGTAGAATTAAAATAAAAGTATTTCCACGTTAAATCGGCACACTTTTTCAAAGGTTTTGAAATATGCCTACTTTCTCCTGTGTACAGACGGTAATACTTACTCTCCCGTATATCATTGGAATTTTGTCTCAGTAATTATTCAATTATAGCATTCAAAACCGAAAACTATGAGTGCAAAAATTTAAAATAACTTTTTACAGAGTGTATACTTTTGTTATTACGAGCATAGGGAGCAAAAAATTGATTCTTTATCAAGAATTTTATCTCAAGGACTGTGATAACGATACGTTGCTGCGAAAAATTATTTTAAAAAGGAGGTAAAAATATGTCTATAAGGAAAGAAAATATGCTGGCACCCGGTAATGGAATGAGGCAAAAATACATATTTCAAGGGAACCTGAAGTTAAAGTGGTTATCAGTACCGTAAGCGGTCATTAGCTACTAAGAAGAGCACAAAGTTTGTTGCTGGCCCTTTACTTTTATATGCTAAATACAAAATTGTCTAATAGATATGGAAAATACACGTCACATAATGAGCATGTTTAAAAATCGGTCCAATTTTCTTCCAAGTAAAGATGAAAACGGTGTGCGTCACAGATAGTGGTGTAGAGCACCGGCGGAAAAGTATATGTGACATTAATTCTTCATTCCCCAGGCTTACTGCTGATTGTACGAAGGTACATTACATGTTGAGTGCGCACTCCACGTGACCGGTACGCGTAGCCTCCAGGCATGTCATGAGAATAATGAAATTGGTATCGAAAATCTATAATTAATTTTATTGCTATATTATAATTATTCTCTCTCTGTTTCCAAATTTTTAATTAAGCCACAATTATTCAGTTTCTCTGTAATGCTTTCAAATCGTAATTATATGTTGAGCTGCTCTTGTTGTAATCTTCGACCTAACTTTTATTTATTTTTATCATCTGCTTTAATCAAAACGGTGTCTCAACTTATTAGAAGTAAACAATTTTGTAGCTTGTATGTAATTTGAAACGTTTTGTTTATTTTACGTTGAGTTTAAGGGTGATAATTTGATATGAAAACTAAAGACGCTTCCATTTCAACGTCATATTTTCGTGGTATACTTAAGCTATTACTCTTTAAAATAATTGTGACTTTGGTCAGATGAAAGCCAAAGTTGATTTACCCAAGGGATTTATACTAACTTTGATTAGTTAAAATTAAAGAAAGTTTAACCTTAAAATGTATTTAGTGGTTGTAAATGTATTTTCGATATAAATTGAATAGTTTAATAGATTAAATTTCGAGGATTTACGGAGGAATAAATATCACTCTTCGCATTTAATGGAGATTCTGAGCTCCATGTTAATCAATGTTTCTCAAATATAAAGTAACTTGGATTTGATACGGTTCGTACACAAGTATAATCGGTATACTTTTATGAGTGTATTCGTTATCTATTTAGAGTTTGCTTGGGCATTTAGGAAAGCAATTTGCTCAAAGCCTCATAGCCTCATAGCCTCAAAGCAAATATAATGTAAGTAACCCTTTATGGATAATTTTCTTATTTCCGATAAAGTAGTAACTACTGAAATAAATTGAAGTTGGACCTTCAGAAGAAGAAAAGGTTTTGTTTACCCCTGTATGAACAAGTTATGATTAGTCATTATTATTCAGTTATGTATTGATTATTTCATAGCCAGTTTTTGGTGTTCCGTGATATGCGTGTCTGCGTTTCTATCTCGTAGTTAATTTTATCGAGATGAATGTTATAACTTAAAAGAAACTCTAAATATTAAATTCTTTATCTAAGTGGAACAAAAACTATACTTATAATAAATGTGCCTTTTACAGCGCATTGGAGATATGTCTTGACCGAGGAGTAAGAACCATGGAGAGAGTGCAAAGTATTTTTGGCTGTATTTACCTTTAGGGAATTCTTGAGGAGGAAGTGTTGTAGAATGAGAGTACACATTTGGTATTGGACTCTACTGTAGCTGTTCATAAGAGTGTATTAAAGAGCTTTTCAAAAGGTAAAAGGAATTCTTCACCTATCTAGTGACTCGTCATGTTCAAATATGAGCGTATTATGAGCGCAAACATGAGGGACAAACATTCTAAATTGACCATGAACATCCGATGGGATACGCTACTTTCAGACTTTTCCGAATCTCCCAAATTTCACCGCTGTGTCCTTTGCTTCTCTTCACGATCCCCTTTCATCCTCCCCATAACCTCCAGAGAGGACTCATTTCCCTTTGCCCTTTCAACTCCACCACTCTGCATGAGGTCCGCCGCCGTAATTTTAACTTCAAATTAAGTAATGCATGTTTGCTGTGTGATTCTTTTCGCTACTTATCCTTCTGAGTTGGTTTTTTGGTCCATTTTTTTTGGGAGACAACCCAAAATTGAAGTTGTTCGCGCCATTAAAATACGTTGGTATGAAGGAAAGAAGATTTTTCAGAATATTTCCGTTTGGCTGCAAGCCTGAAGAAGCAAACTGAAACACTTGCAAAACATGATCAGCTATGTGGAAGAGAACCCGCAATATAATATGAGTTCCAGGTTAGTGAGTTGTTAAAGTGAGGATTGATTGGGAACTTGGGGAAAGGTGAAGAGAGAGAGGCCAGAATAAGAAATTGATTCCAGACTCTAATAACGACCACAGTTCATTGTCCAATTCGTCGTACGGATCTCTTCACTAAAAATCCTCACCAGAGAGCATCCAGATATAAATTAGCTGAAGTCCTGCCTCTGCCGGGATTCAAATATGGGCATTGAAGCGGAAAGCCAGTACTTTAAGCCATTGCATCAACCCGAACCCCTACTTAGTTGCGGATCCGCCGTTTTATTATCTAGTTTAAGAAGCAGTAATATTCTTGGCCTTCTCGTATGTCATCGGTACATCTCTGAAGTAAACGTTTAACGAAGTTATGTCCGCAAAGGCAGGTTATATGTTACGTACATTTCTTTTTCGCTCTGTCAGTGATATTCATAAATGGAGAGAAGGGATAGAAAAGGAGTGGTTTCAGGAAGAGGATTGGGAAAGGTACTCGTATAGGAGGCCCACCCTCTTGTATTACGCCCTCGTATTTTAAGCTTGTATGCTTTATGTCTTTCCCTCTCCTTGCAGACCTCACCATCAGCAACGGCAGCTCCCCGTTCCAGTCCCGACCGTGTTATTCGAATCTCCAGAGCAGAGTTCGCCTCCTGGGCATTCCCTTAAACGAGAACCTCCCGCGCATGAAAGTAGCCCACAGGGTTTCGCAAAAAGCTATGTTTTACTGCCGGGAGCTGCTGGAAATTCATGAACGATGCTCTTTCCAGACATCTTGTTCCTTTCAGCGTAGGGTTTAAACGCTGGCCCTCTCCGTTCAAAAAATAAACATCAAACGAAGTTTAAAACGTTGTTTCCTTTGTTCTGTTGTTTTGTTTGCCTGGTGAGAAATGTTTAATTAGTGCCTCCTGAACAAAAGACATGCAGTAGTATTAAATAAAACTACTTTGAATAATATTTCTATTCTCCGCAAAAGGATTCAATAGCATCGATGATATCGCAATCAGCATCAGGATGGGTACTCCGAACGCTATAAAATGTTAATTTGCAAACAAATCCGTGGTGTTATACTCTCCGGCGATTTTTGTTTTTTTTTTCAACTGACTAGAGGCAATTTTTGATGGATGAAACCTGCACCGCTTTTATGTGTGCTTAGTTGTATCCAACAACTTCCACGTGAAATTCCAATAGCTACTTGGTGCAACTAGACTAGGGTTAATCGCAAATAAAAATTGATTTGTATTCCAGTTTTATGCCATTGCACTAGCAGGCTTAGTCTTGGTGTCAAACCAGATCATTTATTGCCACGAATACAGAGTTTTAGAATAGTTAAATTGAAGATTAATTCCCAACATTATATCGGAGAGATTGATTATGTAAAATTATTTGAAAACTTAAAATCTGTTATACAGAGAGACATGTGGTGGGAATTCTAATTAATGGATTTATCTAACAAAAATAGGAGAGCAAATGGAAAGAGTTACCTGGGGAATACTCTAATTTTTAAAATATACTGTGTGTGGCAAAACAGTTTTACCGTTGGATATAAGGCAATATTGTGAGAGAAATAGCAACACGCCCTAAGTGCCGCGTCAAATTAGCAGCGGTTGAAATGGACTCGCCCACACGGACAGGCGGTCTCTTTCGGTCGGGCGGGTGATATCAAGTGTGAGTAACGTCTACACGCCGTCTAATTCAGCGCCTCCCTTCTTTGGGTGTCAGGTCGAAAGTGCAACCGTGAGAAGGGAAAAACAGCTGCTGCTACAGTGGAGAACAATGGTCGTGGAAAAGGGAAGAGGGAGCGTTTTGCTCCGGGTGCGGCAGGATGGGTTAGAGGGCAAGGAGACAGGATAGGACTTCGGATAACGGAGATGTGGGAAAAGTAGGTGGCGTGTTGGGTGGTTGTCGGGGGGGGGGAGAGTGGTTGGCTGCAGGGGTCCACTGAATGAAGGTGGGGGAAACGAGAGATACGGTGGCTGAGGGCGTGGAGTTGCAAGGGAGTTCACCCCATAGGTATCGAGAGAGGAAGGAAAATGAGTGTAGAGGGCAGTATATCGTGCGGAAAGGAGAGAAGAGATGTTTTCGGTGAGCAGGGGTCCATCCCGTTGGGAAGGTGGATATCGGGGTTGCAAAAGGCGACGGGGTGTGGAGTGAAATATGCTGGTAAAGTGGGAGAGTTTCCGTCACATTAGAGTTGGGTGATAAGTGTGATGAAATTAAAAGGGAAAGTATTGGTTTTAATGTTGATTTACTCATTGATTGATTCATTACGACAAGCTCGCAATTATGCCTTGTTACTACTACGTTCATGCTGCGCTGGTTATAAAATGACACGTTTCCAAACAGCCTCCCAAAGGGAACCTAATAACCGGTGCACCGAACAGCTTTATGGGATATGTGATATGTGTACCTACGGAGGAATGGCTGAGAAATTTGCTGAGCAAACAAATGGAGTGACTACTAACTTCACTGTTATTTAAGATTGGTAGAGGAATTGCTTCGTCTTGAGGTTGCCAGGGAACAAGAAATTTGGCAAAGAATGCGTTGGAAATAACTCTCTTACCGGAATGATATGACCAGAATTCATGCTACAATTTTTTAGCCGGTGATAACTTCAAATTATGGCCAGCCGACCGTGGTTTCAAATCTAATGACTGTTGGAACTCACAAGCGATTCCATCACTAAATGTAATCATTGTGAGGCCTAATCGGCATAAGATGAGAGTGGTGGATACGAAAAATTAGGGGGTTTTAGATAATAAGCATGAGGGATGAATTGGAGGGATGGCTGGAGAACTGGTTTTCTATTCTAAAGGCCCGAGTTCAACTACATGTTGCAGCGATTTTTCAAGAAAAATCCCAATCTCTTCTTGTGTTCTATATGGAGAACTCTTCAAGTTCTAACTGTCGGTAGAATAAACCGTAGACACATAGACGCATTCAGTTAAGAGAAGGCTAACCCGACGCCTTACAGTGTGGCGATTTTACCTTTATTTGTTTATACCTCACAACTATGTAAATCTTATGGATGTAAAATACTCCTTTTTCCGTGAATAAGCAGCAGAACAGAACGCTAGCTCGAAAGGTATGTCCTATTAAGAGACATGTTGGGTAAAAAAATTAATATTAGATGTTAATAAACTTTGAGTTATTTATACAGACAAACATGGAATTTACCGAAGTATTTATTGCCAACATGAAAAATGTGTAGCCCCTGAATGCTTTTCAAAACTTCAATTTTTTCCAAAATTCGATGGTTTGACTTTCACTTCCATGGTCAAAAATTCAATATAAGTAAGATTCGTAATTTTTTCAAGATTCTGTATCACTTTACATTTACATGGCTTTTACGTGTCATATCCATTCATCATGTCTCACAATAGGTTTTTACAACTAAATCCAAGTGTCACACTGGACACTGAGTGTCTCTCATCCATTCTTCCATTCCCCATGTAACCCTTTCCTGCCAACCTACTGCTACCAAAGTAATTCTCTAAGGCGTAAAGGACATAACGGTAGCCTCCCCAAAGTAACCTACTAAGTAACTTCCAATGCTCGTAGTTTATTCGCCCGTTTTTAAATTTGTATAATAAATCACCATTATTTACAAAACCAGTCACGATACAGTACCACAGAATGTGTTTCACATGCTTAGTTATGCAAATAGAGGAGTGAGTTAGAAGTCAGCAGAATTGTCAGAAGTGATACCCTGATCGTGTTTTCTCTGCTTCATCATCACGTCTTCAAACGAAATAGTTTTCTCATGTTTCAAAATTTGATTCACGAAATCATGGCCATCATGTATGAGTTATTTTTCTTACTTAATGCGTATGAAAGTATCTTTTCCAAATGTACCTCCCAGTGTTTCGACTGTTCCTTAGGGTATGCAGCTTTCAGGGAACATTTCTTTCCCATGTTCTCCTTAATATGTCATTGTGAAATATACTAATGAAAATGGCTCCTGCATTCCAGTATGCAGTCGTCGATTTGTCTATTCCTCATATTAATTTCTCAAATTAAAGGTTTAATGTATGTAAATTTTATGGATGTTAATTTAACTATTCTCATACGCTCAGTACTCGCCCGTAATAATAATAAATTGACATCCACTATTACATACTGATACTCTGCCACAGCAATTAACCATCCAATCCAATCCAATAGTCGGCGTCTATATCCAATACACCTAAGCGCCGATCACCTGTACTGAAGTAAATAATAATTTATAGTCATCAGAACGTGTTTTGTGACAGTGAGCGAAAGATTTATTTGTGTCAATAAGTAGTAGGCTTCAAGTTTTCAATATGATGTGTAATCGTCTGGTAATGGGTAAGTATCCAGCATAGAAGTACATTCAATAGAAAATTTCCGTGTAAACCAATTTCTTAGCACATTAAACCTAGTTCATCCATTTAGTATTTTTGAACCTGATACCATATTTAATGACATTTTTTGAGTTTTCTTATTGCCTTTTCCAAAAAAAATTGTTTGCTCATTAAAGTTCTATATCACGCCCATACATTTTTTAGAATTTTACTTCTTCTGTCCAAAATCATCCTAAGTAATAGCCATTATTACTTCATGATATCTCCTTCCATTACTTTGGAAGGCACGCTTTGAATAATTACTTTTTATGTCGCAGTCGGTGGCTAAGTCGTCCATACCAGTTTTGAGGAAACATTATAGCGGAACTCCTTTAAAATCTTAATCTGCACATGGTAAAGTATTTCACGAATGAGCTCTTGTTATGATATTTATCGTTTTAAATAGAGCGTCAATGAAAAGTAACAAATGATACTGAATATTTTATCTGAGAATTACGCGTTAGCAAATGAAAACCGTATATGTTAATGGTTTAATGTCCTTTCGATTCCATTGAATCTTTAAATGTTTTAAATATAAATTTTCAGTTGTAATTATTACGCTCTCTCTTCTGCTCGAGAGAAGGTCTGAGGATCGGCGCTTAGGTGTATTGGGTATAGACGTCGACTATTGGATTTCGATATTTAATTGCTGTGGCAGAGTATCAGTATGTAATAGTGGATGTCAATGGTCGATGACTGATATCGAAAAATTGACTTTATGTGTCTCTGGAATTTTAAGAATGTCTCGTCCATTCTCTAAAAGGATGAAAAATAACTAGCAAATATCAATACTTGTTTTTTACTGTTATAAAATACTTAATGTGTAACAGTAAAAGACCTGTAAAGTGTCACATTATTATTTTTATTCAGTTGTTAATCTTATAGTTTGGTGAAAATGGAAGTCATGATGTTAGCATTATTAAATTCAATATTAACTTTTTCTGCCATTATTAAAGGGAGGCAGTTATTCCATTATCATGTCTTATTTGTATTTATGACCCTTTAATATGATATAAATTTCATCTTTAGTTTATTCTCTCAATTTGGGTACTTCTAGGTACTAATGACATTCTCATTTAATTCAACTGCTGCATTTACATCAGTCAAGCACTTTCCTGCCTTAAGGTCACAGCTGAAGTACGTCTTTCAAAAATTTTGAGCCATTCAGGAGTACTCCTCATCTTACAATCCATTTACTCAGCTCAGCGTGCTAGGGCTTTCATACTCAGCTAGTTGTGGCGTATTTTCTGACTGCTTGGATTTTTTGGGGCAAAAAAAACTCTCTAGCTTTAGGGAAACCTTTTTAACTCCGGTTACTATTGCTGGGATTTTGGGGAAACTGTTGGTATTAGCCTCGAGGAGTTTTTTGCCTTAAGTCTTCTGGCGGAGGATTCAGCATTTTTGTCTTTTTTCTTTGGCTGCTCGTGGGTTTGGAGGCTAGGAAACTTGTTGGTCGACTAAAATACCCTTCATGAAAACATGTTGTGTTTGCACTTGAAAAATCTTCGTGAATTTTGTAAACATATCAATGAAAGACAGTGGTATTAGCATGAATAGAATCGGCTTTATGTCTCACCTGTGTACAAATTTAGTGTCCCGTTATATACCTTTCTTTCTTTCACATTTATAAATTCCTTCAACGTAGCTTTTCTAACTTAATATCCAATACTTCAAATTCACATTGCAATGTGGCAGAAATCATTTTTTTAGGGGTTCTTGCTGTCACATTGAAAATATGTACAACAATGGCTGTGACTGTAATATTTTACATAAATATCAAGATTTTAGTCTCTAATGCACGAGTATCAATCGAAAACATAAATTTTATGAGACATCTGAAGTTTATGATATTAAAATTTGTACTCAAAATATTATCAGCTATGGAGTAATATTTACCCTCCACTATACTTTCACCGTTTTATTTTTTTAAAGTGATTTAATGCACGTGAATATATCGGCGGAAAGGATATTATTGTAAGTATAAGAATTACCTGGAGAAATACATTCTGGCAGAAATATTCCGACAGGGTGCTTATGATTCTGGCTGCTTTAGCAAATAAATTTTAACAGACAATTTCCTTATCTTTGAAAATAAGGTTAGTATTATAGTAATACGCAGAAAACTCATAGTCAATTTGATATTATCCTCCATTGTTACTTTCCATAGCGTTTGAATAAAAAGATAATAATATCTTTGTCTATTATGGCAAGTACACTACCTTAAAATTATAAGTAGCATGTTTCTTATCGCGTTATCATCTTATCTCATGCTTTAAAAAATGCTAGGGCGCATTTGCTCAGTCTCTCTATCTTGGATAAAAGCCTCGGAAAACCTTAAGTGACCAACTCACATGAGATGCAGCCTCAGAATATACAGTTCTGGCCTAGAGGGGAAATCTTTCAATACGAATGCAGCTCGCGTAGCATCTCTCTCGGTATGTACTCTTGAATTTTATGCGCCAAAATACGTTTCCCTTGCATTCGAAACCTACAGCAGGCAATAAAAGGAATAATGGACGAAGTTATGTCTTTTGCAGACGCCGATTGGCTCATCTGCCGTCCCCATTCGTCGTGTAAAGAATATCTCAATTTCTTTAAGAACAACCATTTTCTTAATATTACTTGAGAGAAGGCAGTCCGTGCCTTAGAACAAGGAAGAAATATTCGACTTCCTGCGAAGAATTCTGGAAATGCGTTTGGAAGGTTTTGAGGACGGGAATCCGGACGAGATCGTAAAAAGAGGAAAGGAAAGTTGTAAAATGGAGGGATTTTCTTTACTGCTTTGGGTTTCAGTAAACACATATTGGTTGGTCATTTCTTATAGAGTCGTGAAGTTTGTTAGACTCGGGTAGGACTTTGGTCCATGAGTGATGAAACTTTTCGCTGAATCACAGATACGTTTCCTCTTATTCTAATAAAATCTTACTCGGAGATAGGTATATTTGATAAAATTTTATACCATATATTTTTACATTTTGTTTGTGTATTTGAAATCCATTCACATGGAATTATTAATTTATTCTCATTTTTTATGAGTGTGTGCATAATGTCGAAAATAGTTTTTTCTTTGTAACTTTGTGAAAGTGTATTGGGCCGTTTCAATCCCTGAGCTTCTTCTTTTGCTTTAACTTTTATGTCGATTGTCTTAACCACAGAATGAGTATGGATTCATATGGTAATATCCTCTCTGCATCGGCATGAGTAAAAATTAAAGCATTTATTACAATTTAATAATCAAAGCACTCTTTGGCTATTTTAAATGGCATTTTCTAAAATTACCTCTTATTTGCTAGGCGTTATTTTATCATGGTTCATAGTACGATGATCCTTTAACATTCGTATTTCAATGCATCCAATAATTCATTTTATGTTTTTGTTATTGGAAGTTCGAAAACATACATTTCTATTGTCACACGTATCAATTTCAACTACATCGTTTAAGCGCTGCTCAGACATTTTAGTATTACGTAACATGTAGTAAAATTGTAAAAACAGCAGTTTCATGGGTATAAAACTTACAACTGTTCAACCTATTACTTTGCGAGATGTGCCTCTAGTCAAAGTAGAATGAATAAATTAGCATTTTAACTTCACGCGTACATTAATGGGAGAGGGTCATAAAATGTTAAAGAATGATGATGATGACTCCGATGTAATCGTCATGGCTTTTGGAGGCATGAAGGAGTAGGTAGTTAAAATCTTACGGCCATTGGTTTACAGCCTTTTAATTAGATATTTGAATTTTACTTTCTCATAAAGGAGGACTCATTAAACTGTTCAAATTGTTGCATTGGTAAAATAATTCAATGGATCGTCATTTTGAAAGTTGATGTGGGTCTTACATAGCTATTAATTCGACTTAACCGGTTGTTTAAAATCACCATTAAATTGGTGAGATGTAAAACTTTTGCTGAGCATGAATTAGCCATGAATATCTTCCCCTCTAAACATTTTAAATAGAATAATATTATACCATGATATATTTTTAGAATCGAAACGAATTAGCGATATTTTTCATAAAACAATAATTATCTCCCGTATTTGCCTCGATCAAAAATGTTAACATCCTTCTCAAGATATTTGAAATTTTTTTGTGAAATATCAGTTTAAAATATAATTTTTGTCGATTATTATCATTTTGTTGACTAACTAAACGCAGTTTTTGCCACATGAACAATTTTTATCAATGTGGAAACTCTTTCCTTAGTGTGTAAAGCATTTAAATTGTGGATATTCCACGGGAATTCCTCCACCCCAGTTCCATATTACGAAATATGCCATTTGAATTCAGGAGAGGCGTTGGCAGTGCCATCTAACTGCATCGCGCCGAGAATATGTAGGTCACTGTGCATTACAACCCACTATGGTCAGTGAGAAGAGAGTTTCTATCCAGCGTTTTTAAAATCATCTGGAGAGGTCAGCCAAAGACGCCCTTAATGGGGAATATTACAATGCGCGGTAGAGGGCGGCACGGAATCCAAAGCGCCATAGCATGGAGTAAAGAACGGCTACAATAGGACGAAGAGAACACAGCAGTACAACCTTCTTGCCAAGGAACGAGATGTTTTGGAATAGATATGAAATTCACCGGTTTTACCTGCTTAGTAAAGAAACAGCACACTTGATCATTGACCGTATGAAAATGTCGAGGAAAAAACGTAGTTCAATTATTGACTCCGGTGGGCTCGATTTACTAATATATTCAAATTATTACTTGCTACCACTGCTGAAGAATAACGATTTTAAGTACATATTTTAACGATAAGATCGCATATTTTTAATTTCCCGCATGGTGACTTCGTGAATAAAACAAACTATATTAGAATTATAGGTCATATAAGTAGTTATCATTTCGCTTTTATATAAATGAGTATTTGCCTGTAATTAAATTTTTGCCTGTATTTGACTGTAATTAAATGAACTGACGTGGTGATTGGAGTGATAATATTCGCCATAGCCGGGGAAGTTTTTAGCGGTTGAGTAGCGTGATTTTTTGATAAATTGCCTTAAAACCTAATTCCTCTAAAAAACCCTATCATTGGCCGCTCCGTCGTGTGGCAGAGAGTGCGGGGAAACCAATCATGTAGAGGTGTAAAGGTGTTTTCTGATGTGAAGTATATTATGGGAGTATTTGAAGTGGAGCTCAGTTTTTATTATAGTCACCTATTGTGCGTGAAAAAAGGAATTTTTGTACCTCTCCATTCGGTAATATATCTCTCTGATTTCATCACATGATTTGGACCAAGAGATGCAGTGTTGTGTCTAAATGATATTCTCTGTGTCGCCCTGAATCACACCTGTTTTCAATTCCTCAAGTAAACGAAGCCTAGAGCTCAGGCTCCGAGTCTCTAGTGGCTCCCAGTTAAATCCCTCTAAAAGCTGTGGAACCCAGTAAGTTCGCTTGTTGTAGTTTTTAACGCTGCGTGCAGTTTTCCTCTGTATATTATTTATTTGCTTGGTTAAATCGTTCTGCCCAAGGTCCCAAACGGCTCGCGGCGTATTTGATGTGTAGCCTAACCATAGCGAAGTTGCATCTTCTTTTTCTTTTTTATCCAAGGACCTTCCTATCATACGCTTGTAAAATCCTGGATTTTTTAACGCTAGGCCGCATTTGTTTTGCACATATTTTCTCTATCTTATATCTGAAGTTAAGATAATTCCAAGGTATTTAACTTTTTCTGTAGACTTAATGTTTACTCCACCGACAGAGTAGAGATGAAATTCGTGTGATGACTTCCGTAAGAAATTGTAACAAAATGAAGTATAGTCATTGTTTTTCATATGAAACATTCAATAACTTCTGGGCTTCACGTTATCACCAAAATGTTACATTTATGGGTTATCGCCAAAATGTTACAAAATATCTTTTCCTGTTTTATTTTATTTAAATCTACGGTTTTATGGTACGGATTAACTAAAACTTTCTTTTATTCCTTTACGTGAATACTTCCATGACACGTACTCGCCTCACTGATATTACTTTCCTCACCTTATTTCTCCTTGATTTGGCTGGTCAGTAAATAAGCATAATATCAACGGATAAATTCCCTTGTACCTCAATTTAATGACATATTTAATAGTATCCTGGAGCAGAATTTCAATGATTACTATTAAAACACCTCAATAAGTTACCCTATTTAGTTCTTATTGAGAATTCTCACGCCATTACCCTTGGCCTTTATTGAACAGATGAACGAAACAGGATAATACACATCTTTGAATTTGTAAACTAATGTACTATGAATACTCTGTGCACGTATTGAATACATTTGACCGTACCTGCATTGCACGTTATAAATTATTTAGATCAACCTTGGGTGAGCATAAAAGGTCCATAAAATTAATTACAAGCATTCCTTTTGGGCCCTAAGATACGTGGAACTAGATTTCGTGCCACAGTGGAAGGTGGTCGGGGTGTCTCTATGAGATATTCGCCGATTCCTCGTGTTCCTAGCTCCAGGCAAACACTTACGCTCTGGGAACTATTCTTCTCACTGGTCACTGCTCAGTCCAATTGCACGTTTTAAGCAACTTGCTCTCGCTACCCCCTTTCATTGTTAGGGAGAAAGCCCCTTTTTTCGTCTGGTTCCCTCCAACGCACGAGAGAGACTCCTACACGTCCGTCCACCTTATGCGCACGAGAGAAAGAGTCTTCTCTCTCCTTTTAACAATACTTCCCCTCGGCTTGTAATTGTTTATGCTCCCGAACTCGAGCGATAAGGTTATCTAGCTCGAGCGCACCGGCTGCGGCCCGAGTCGCCTACAATTACTGACCCACTACTAATGTCCGGAATTCAATGGTGCGGATTTGTTACGTTACAAAGTGTACTGTTTTGCATTTACTGAGAATTAATTCTAGCATCAACTCATGGTACCACGAATGAACGTTGTTTAGGAGCAGTGATTGATCTTCTTCGTCTACGTCTTCGCTAATTTCCTGGTAGACGACCGTATCGCCTGCCAAAAATCTTAGTTTACTGCTAACTCGAGAACTTGGGTCATATGTATAAATAATGAACTAAAGACGGTCGATCATACTTTCTTGTGCAAGATAGTGATAGTAATGAAGAACCATATGTGCACAGGTCTGTTCTCGTGGTGATGTGGAACGTCTTTAACGCATTAGCTATATGTGTGTGGCAGAGGATTCTAGATGGGGCGAGCCAGGAATGAGAATTTTTCATAGGAGAAGATTCTCTTTTTCTGCATTATCCTATCCGTTGCTTGCCATTTTGGTGATGATGGTTCAATTAATGCCAAAAAATGCGTTTGTAGAATGAGATGTTGAGGAGCCGGTTGCATAAACCATTGGAACAGATGTATTCCCCTCTCATCGTCGTGTAGTAGCAAAGAAATGAGGAAACGGGTTCATATTTCACAATCTGAAAAACTCGGTGCGTTATAGTTCAATATGATTCTATGTATGGCTGTTATATGCTTTGGATGGATATGATTTTTATATAATGCGCCCAGCGGTATAAAATCTAATTACACTAACACCAAGTTCCTCTTGATCAATTTAAACTTTAAATTTTACTCGGAATTATGTATGGCCAATCCACAAAGCAGAGCCATTAGAAATAATTGATAAACGAAGGATTTAAACGATAATGCACCTGTGATCTGATTCAAGATTCTGCTTACCCATATTTCCACATTCAGTTTGACTATTTGATGCTGCGAATGATGTCGCAACGGGGTCACTCATGAATTATGGAATTTTTAATCAAGGTATTGTGCTAACCGACGACATATTTTACCTCGACCGCTTAAATGGTTATGCTAAATCTTTTACGGTTACAAAATCGTTAAAATTTTAATGATATGTGATGAGAAATATTTCAGTTGATCCATACTGTGCAAATTTTTCACTAATTGTTCAAAGTTTCACTCGCATTTAAAAATATTATTTCAAAATAACGAATTTACCTTGACGTAAGTATTTAGTTTTCGGTGGATAAGATCACCCGAAACTGCGGGACGTGAAATACATGGGGTACGGAATGAAAACTCAATGACTCACAAAACCTTGGTGAACCAGCATCGTTTAAAAATATATTCTTAGATTGGGGAGCACGTAGCTCACACTTGGAAATCTTTTCATACTTTGAAAATTTAGCCTGTATTAATAGCTCTGAATATGGGAAACGGATAGCAATTCATACAATTTTTTGAGTCATTAAAATTTTAAAGCGAGTGACTATTATAAATTTTTATTATACTTTGAGTAAAAAATAAATTCTTTATAAAAATCTAGTACCATTGTATCCTTCAAAACTGTCATGGGAATTAGGAGGCGTCGGTAGCGTAGTGGTCTGCGCACTGGCCCAGTAATCCATGGTAAGATTCTCGGTCCCATCAATTCTTTTCTCTTTGCAATTTCTGCAAAAATATACATCGATTAGGAGAAGTGAACAGTCGTTCAAAATCGTTTAACTAGACTTATGGCTAATCATGCCTTGAACGTGATTCCTTCATACGTGCTACGATGGTGAAAGATAGATCTAGCCAATACGCTTACATCTGCCAACATTGTGTGCGTTTGTGGCGTTAGATGATTTATGATTTGCAATTGTGTTCTTTAAATACTGAGACGTTTGTTCTATACATCTCATGTCGCATTCTTGGCATGATATGGAAATTAAAACGTTATTCTTTTAATCCTTTGGAGTGTGGGCTTTCAATTTTGAATAAACTAGCCGGTTTAAGTAAAGATAACTGCGCAGTATTCCTACTCCGTTGTTCTTAATAACTATAGTTCATCGAGTACTCTAGATTCAGTTAAATATTCACTATTACCTTTTCCTTAAGCTCTGCTTAAGTCTATCTATTAATGTCTATCCCGGAAAAATAACTGTTACTCAATTCTTTCGAGAAAGATGGCTGGAAAAGCTCCATGAAATGTCTCGTGGAATACCTCCTTACGTCTGTCTAAGAATGAGGTATTTCCATAGAATCTGGAAATCGATTTATGAAAACGGATGTTTCCCACGGCCATATTTTGTGGCTACGTCTTGATTTATGGGAATAACAGAGCCCACCCCCAGAGGTAAATATATCGAGCAAATACCAAGCCAAATAAAACATTTTTATTTTGTCTAGCACCATTTTTCTCCTCCTATATCTTCCAACAAATCCTTTTTCTTTCAAATTTCTCTCTTTCTCTTTGTCAAGGAATGTTAAAGTTATCCCACCGAGGTATATATATCCAGCAAATACTTGGCCAAATAAAATATTTTTATTTCGTTTAGCACTATTATTTGCCTCCACCAAATCCTTTCTCTTTCAAGTGTCTCTCTCTCTCTCTCTATTTATTCGAGAATGTTAAAGTTATTACGGGACTCAACATACTTATATTTACTTTACATGCTTTACTTTACATAATTATATAATTTAATAGTGATTGGTGGTTTATTTCATTGATATTACCCTGCATTCTTTGCGCAATATATTCTGACGTATTTTCTCGTCGTCCTACAAATAAAGATCCTTCATATGAATATAACTATGTTAAATCCCATAGGTAAACGCTTCATACCGATTTGATGGCATTTCTGAGTAAAAATACAAGTTAACTGCATTGGAAAGAATTAAATTATGTTTGAGTGAAGGCAATGTCACTTTGTTATCTAACATGATCTGATATTTCCTTTGACTTTTAGATTTTTGAAGTTTTCTATTCAAATTTACTTGTGTATTAATGCAGGTATAGGGTAATTTGAACAAAACTTTGCTTGTATACTTTGGTTGATGACACAAAACCTGACTCACTCAGTGAACCAATTCTGCGATAGACGAGAGTAGCGCTTGTCGCAGAACCTAATGTGAACTTTCTGTTGGGATTGACCTTTTGCGATACCCTCCAAGGGATGAAAATTGGCGCGTCAATATTCGGATATCAGTTCTGGGCTGGATTTCTTGTTACGACAAGAATCCTGGGTATTCCGCATCACCGCTCCCATTGGTGCGCCTTGGTCTCCCAGAGGTGGCGCGCATGCAGATTGACAATTGCGCCGACCTCCTCTGGGCGAAATGTCCACCGAGGTCACAAGGTTGAATGACCTGCTTGGGAGTTAATACACGTGATAATCCTGAACACGATGAACTTGATTTTCATGGCGTGGAAGACAGAAGATGGACAATGATCTTTCGAAATAGTTCACTTGCTTATAGTTTATTAGTTTCAATTTATAATTGAATCTGTAATAAAATACATTACCATTTCCACGGAGATAAATGCGAATCTGAGAGTCGGAATTATAATTAATTGATTTTTTAATGGTCATTTGTCATGATTGTACTATATGTGAAAATATCCCATTCTTGTGATGTGCGTAATGTATCCTTTGTCTATTATACAATTAATTTATAATTGAGTTTCATATCTAGTATATCATTTGATAATTTAGATGAAAAATATTGAGAAAACATGCTGAGTATTATTTCTTTCATGAAATTATTTCCCAGATTTAGTGGCGGAGCAGTTATATTGTTTTCAAATACTGTTTAATACTGATTAAGGATCGCATTTGAAATTACGATTTTCAAATTTGTCATTTTTTTGCTCAAGAGTTGTAAGAGAGGGGAAAAGAAATAAACGTAAATTTTTACTTTTATCCAAGGATTTAAACGAGTTTCACTCAGCACTCACATTACTTGGTAAGAAGAATGTAATTTAAGATATATCCGCCTTTTCTGTTTAAGTTAAAAGATCATGCTCTCACTGAGTGTGTATTGTGCATTCTCAGTTATTTAGATTGTAGCGGGGGGGTTGAGTTATACCCTCTACCCAAATAGTTTTTCATCATTCTAAACTTTTTTTCTTTCTTCATTTCAGGTAAGATGTCTTATTGGCTTGAGGCGATTTCCTGGTGTGGGTTTGTGATCATTCTTTAATTTATAATATGTAAAAACAAGATCGGCATAGTCATCGAAATCCTACGCTAAGAAACTCAACTCACTTCAAATTTAGGAGCACCTCCTTCATTTTTTTCCAAAAAATTGCGCTGTATACCTAAAATTTGTGCATCTTAGGTTTTCTTCGAATCATTCATAGAGGAAGAATGAGTTATATGATCGCCTTCATAAATTCTTATAATTGATGAAATTAGTGCATATTCTTTCTAGGGGGCTAAAATATTTCCTGATTCTGTCCTAACTTAGAACGCGATAAATATAACAATATTTCTCGCGTGTTAGATTAAATATTAAGCGGATAAAATTTTGAAATGTATCCTTATATTTAAGCTATCGATATACGGCTTGGCGTTATAAACCAATTCTTCTCTTGATATATTCATTCTCAGTTAATATCTAAGTATATTTAGTTGCAGTTTAGTTTATGTTACTAGATACTCAAATTATATGTACGGTCAAAGTAATAAATAACTGTCTCAGGTTTTACGTTTACCTGAATGGTCTTTTTACAATTTTCGTAGTCAATGATGACATTTTCCGAGCACAAACTTAATTTAACAAACAACTTAATTTCGTTTGGATGTTCAGGGAATAACACTACGTTGCATACTATAAAATGCTTTTTACCGAACTATGGAAAGTTTTTTTTCGTGTCCATGTTGAAATTCTGGCCTGCTGAGGCATAGGTCATTAATTTAAATTAAACCTGCAAACATAATTAGTTTTTCGTGTGTTTAGCGGAAGCTGACAATTTGAATTTGTTAGATGCTGATGTTAAACTTTTCTATGGAAGGATATGTCCCCGTATTTATATTGTAGGCTCAATAGATTGTAGGGCGATACTCGAAGATTTGTTGTGTAAGAGGAAGGATTAGAAGAGATTTATTCGGCGGTAAGTTCGTAGACCTGACTTCTTAACTCCTCTTGACGTTTCAATTGCAAAGGGGAGGGAAGACCGTTCATTAGTCTGGAGTGTTTTGCGACTTTCCGCGAATGTTTCGCCCGTCCCCTTTCATTTGTTTTGCGGCCCGTAACAGACGCCGACCCTGCGCCTTGCTATTCTTATCCCTCCCACCGCTCCTCGACCCTTCAGCAGCGTCCCCATATTCTTCGTCCGAAAAGCTAGGCACCGCATCCCTCTGCGGTGACGCATTCCCAAGCGGCGGCGTGACGTGGCTTCCTCCAATTGGCCCGACATTCCCGCCTCTTCCAGAGGAGTGCTTATTTATCTCCGACAAACGGGGGGAGATGAGAGTCGAGCGACTATGCCACCGTCAGGGCCGACCGCGCTTCGCCCTTCCTCACCCCGCCTCTCTTCTCCCCTTCTGCGCCTCCTCCTTCCACTCATCCTCCACACCCTTACCCACCTCACCCTCATCCACGCCACTTTCACGGGACGTAACTGATCGACCTCATCAGAGACCACGACGGCATTTCCACGGTGGAATGTCTTAACCGTCGGAGGAAAAAAATTAAACGCTCAGTGACTCCTTTCTCCATCTTTTGCTTCTTTATTTCTGCCTCTCCCAGTTCCGTGTCCTCTCGAAGACATCTTCACAGTTTTCTCTCTCACTCTCACTTGTTAATCATCCCGCAAGGCCGATTTTATCTTCAAAGGGTCTTTCTGTCTTTCATCTCCAGTCTTTCCTCGTATTTTTACAACTCTCCACGTCTGTGCGGCATTTTGCTGATTAGAATGAACGCGCTAAGAGTGATCATATATTACGTCTCGATCCATATGTCCTAAATATCCCTGATAACGCAACATTGAGGTTTAGCGGGGGTACCGCCTATGAAAATAGTGGAGAAGCGATAGTAACGTTTTCAAACTTTAAAGCTTAACTTTATGCTACAGCCATAAAGTATATATGAAAATAACATTCTGAGCTCCTCTATGATTATGTATCTTTCTTGAGGCATAAAGAACAGAAGAGCTCACTCATCCAGACATGAAGTTTGGCTGAAGTATTTCCCCTCCGCATCAGCCTTCATTTCAAGTAACTTCTTGTTGTTATTGGCAGAAATCTTATGTGTAACATTCGCTCTTATAGCACTGTGCTCTTTACTTCTTTTCATATCTATAGACGCTTTGCCATGCAAAATAGCTATATCAATCACATATTAAAAATCCCTTGAATTTGAATTACAGTCTCAGAAGTAATTGAATTAGTTGTAACCGATTTTCCGAAATTGCAGTCACCTGCTGCATAAACACCCAAACTATATAAAAAATATTTTTGAAATGTATTCCTTTGTTGTTTATGAATCCAGATTTTATCTCTAATTGTTCAATAAATAGTGAGTTTTGGTTGCATTATGATTGTTTTTCTACTATTTGAAAGCGTCATCCGCGAATAGACTAACAACAAAGCCACTGATCTTTTGGCTTTTCCGTACAGAGATAATTCCTTTGGAATCCCTTTTGGATTTATGTGGTGTGTGACCTGGTTCATGCTCAAAATATATTTTTACCCTGCAAGTAGATGTAGTCATAGCACTAAAGGATGTTGTGTGTTTCTAGATCTCATCATGAGTGATTACAAAATGAATATTATGCAGGTGAGAGAAGATGCAGTTACGATCACTATTACAGCATATGTTATACGAATTAAGAATTTGATGCTTCTTTCAAAAGTTAGCAGCTGTTAATTATTATTATGGGTTTCTGATTTATATAGTCAACCCCGTTTAATGGAATTCAATATTGAGTATAACGTAATTAATGTATCATTTAGAATGGATATTACGCAGTTGCAAGTTGATCCTATTCCTGATTATATTTTTGCGGTGCATACGTCAACCGTCTGATTACAAGTTGACTTCGTAGAAAAATAATCACCCATTTATCCGATTCAATAACCAGTTTTGCAGAAATATTATTACAAAAGTTATGAATTTGACGATGATACGCGTTTTTCAAGCCATTTTCAAGTCAAGTTCAATCTTATTAAAATGTCTGTGTGGTGTAATTTTTTTTAGAATTGACATCAAACTACCATTTGTGAATTTGAGAAAACTTGAAGAACAGTATTTGGATGGGCTTATTAGTTTTGGTCTTCTGGATCTTTTCATTTATATGTGTTACTCCTAGTTTTATACTTGAAAAAGTTGTGAGGAGATATTCCTCTCTCCCATTACCATTATATTATTGGCATTAATTTCCGAAATATTGTAAACATTACTAAAAAATATATTATGACCTTTATATAAAAATAAAATTCCTAAAAGAACTTTCAACGCTCAACTTTGATAATATTCGGGCAGGTTACATACTTTTTTCTGCGAGATAACAATGGGATACGAAGCTAATTAGAGTGCATAACGCGCAAAATGTAAGCTAAGGCTCTCTTTATTATACTCCCTAAGGACGGCGTGCCTTTCTCATTTGCGTCGTAAACCAAGCAGAAGAGAAAAACATCGCCCCTGGCCGATAACACCCTTTTGACCTTTCAAAACGGCGAGTGATCCCTGATGAGACTTGTGCGTTTTTGGTAAATTTTCAAACTGAAGGGCATACTCTGACCCCTATCAATGAAATCTCTATTCCCTGGGTATTTCATCGGTATGAAGCTAATCACGGACACAGCTGAAGTATAATTTTTAAATTTGGATTTTGATCGCTTATGGAGGTCAATAGAGTTTACCCTGGCTATAACCGTGAAGATAAATTATCCAATATTACATTCTATAAGTCTACACTGTTTGTGGTAGTAAATCGAAAATATATAATTCAATATAAATGAAAAGAATTATTCTCACTAGCTCAAGGTAAATTTTTTACTTGTTTACCCAAAAAATTTTAGGTGAATTGAAATTCATGATAATCAAAGTTCTCTGATTTTCAATTCTATTTCTCGCATAATATTAGCATGGATTTGTTCATAAGTGCAAATCACTTCTTCTTGGCGCTTGCTATAAGGTATATGTCAAGCTAGGTACTGTATAGTTATTTAAACGTAATGACGGGCTGTAGGTATTTAAAAAAAAAGGTTTTGTTTCCAGCCAAAATGTATGCATAACTCTTACATCTAGAAAGTTCTTATTAGTGTAGTTGAAATTAGTGTTTCGAAGAATAATAGATTTAATGGTTTGTATTGATATCAACTTCATTTTTCTAAAGCACGAATTTGCGCGCAACAATTTTTCTTCAAGTTTGTATTTCCTTTCAGTAAATGAGTGTACTAACTTCTGTTTATCACATTTAAGAAATACACGCCTCTAATATTTCATTTTCCTTTAACTTAATTACATGCATTTATTGTACATTCATATGTTACACTAACTTCGGAAATGCTGCCAACGGTTTGCGCAAAAATCTGTCTTCTTAGCTTTTCTATTGTGAAATATTCATTGAGCGAAGAACCTTGTAAAAATTCGTTTCAAATGTTAATTACTAAACCCTGAATCATTGACAGAGCCGCCTTTGGTTTATTCCAATTACCTTCAATAAACCTCGTCCTTTTATTTGCCCCGTTGCTCCGCTGAATACATATAGTTACTGAGAATCAAGGAATAAGGGGCACTCACCGTAAACCCCTGAGTACGGTTTAAGATATCTTCGATAATAATGTTTCTTTCTACTTTATTAATTACTTTACACTCCTTGTATCTTTGCCGCATAAATAATTTTAAATCAGGTTTGGTATAAACATCAATTCAATTAGCCGATAGTCGTGTTTATTTTTTAGTATGTATAACCATTCGACCTGTTGTTATTTGTTTAAATAGCATTCTGTTTCTAAATTATTGAAATTCGTTGATCGTAATCAATTAGGGTTTACAGCTTAGCTATCAACCATTGATTTTCTGCAACTATTCATAGCCATGAAATTGAAATATTTGACAGAATAATAATAGTTTATTAAATTAAGGTTTATATTCGAAATCAGTTTCAGTTTATCGTTGATGCTTTTTTTTCAGCTGCTTAAACATCGCCCGCCATTATTATGATTATGCGCTTAAAATGCGCTTATGTGCTTACGGGGCCCGTAAAATCTGCCAGTTTTTGTTCAAATACAAAATCAAAGAGAAGAATGTTAACAATCTTTTCCTTTTTAGATCTATATTACCTACAATCTTGAGCCATTTCAGCAACAATGCATTCTTTTTTCCCTCAACCGCTTCATCAGAATACACTGTTAGCAAAGGCGAGCGTAATTCTGTTGCTAGGATTAGCTTTGCTTTAATTTTTATACATAATATTAAATTCATTAATTACATTAATTATTTGTAATGTGTCAAAGAACTTATTGAAAAAGGTAGGTTATCCTTATTTTTCAAATGTTATTCCCCTAACCAATGTAAATATGTAAATGTGGGTGGAGTAAATATAAAGTCTTCAGATAGTTTCAACTATCATGGAATTGCCTAAACTTCAAATATATCGTGAGGAACACACGTACAAATCATATACGGTACAGCATTAAAGAATCTAGGATTTGTCAAGCGTTTAATATCACGGTCCTCGGATGAATAAGTAAAAGAGAGGTACTACTTTTCTCTGATTTGACCAAACTTCGAATACGCCGAGAGCATTTGGGTCCCTGGACAAAAAGATTTAATCAAAATCATTATTACAATACAAAGGAAAGCTGCACTCTTCGTTTAAAATTACAACGAGCGAACGTACTGTTTATGATCTTTTAGAGGGATTAAGTTTTGAGCCCGTAGAGACTAGAAGGCTTCACGCTAGGCTTAGCTGGTTAATTCAGAACTGGTGTGTATCAGAGCTACATATAGATATATTCTCACGTTCATTCACTCACTCATTTTGACGCCATCCTACATCTCTAGGTCTCATTGAAGTGATAAAAATAAGAGAGGTAAATTGCCGAATAGATAGGTACAAAAACGCTTTCCACGCGCAATAAGTGACGATGATGAAACCAAAGATCCATTTAACGCACTCCCATAATACAGTTTACATCCACAGACCTCTTTTATTTCACCTTTAAACGGCTGGTGTCCCAGCACACACTGCCACTTGAACCTGCAGCTGCTCGTAGGGTAGTATGTAGCTGTAGATTTATCAGTCAGTTTACCTTGTAGACATTCATATAAAATTATGATAGCTTCTTTGGAACTATTGTAGGGATGATTTTCTAACCGATTTTAGGTTGTTTTCCAGGATGTTGGTCTGCATGAATGCAAAGTTTTCAACAATTGCTCCTACTTAACTGTTATTCGCATTGAGATAATTTCACTCATTCGTTGGATTGCCAAATTGGTCGCTGCCGGTTGGGGGACTGGGCAGCGCAAGCGCGTTTCCGGAGTGTTTTTCGCCTCCCCCTCTCTCTTCCCCAAACGGTCCCTTCCCCCGTTTCTCCGTGTCGCGACTAATAGTGAGCGATGTGGGCGCTCGCCCTCGCGTCGTAGTTTACCCGAAGGGCTCCCGGGGGCGCGATCGTCGCCGGGGCAATGGCTTGCCCCGCACCGGCGCTCTCCCTTGCCATCTGCGAAGTTCAAATCGGGTCACTGGGCTGTCTTACATGGCGGAAATTTTACACTAAATCCGAGGCATATTTAAATATGCGAGTCAAAAAATGGCCATAGTGAAATTTTAAATCGTTTAAATTATGAGTATATTCTGCATTTAGAATGGTCATCAGTATCCAATCTGCCCTCCGCAGTAGTTGGGTATGAAGGTAGTATAATAATTTAAAGTTAGGGTCGGCCACAAAGGCCATACTTTACTTTGCAAAGAAGAATTTTATATCGGAAACTTCACTGTCAAAACCAAATTTTATAAATAATGTGTGTTAAGTAACGATAAATATGGGGTCATAATATTATGCCGGGTTGTAAAAACTTTTTTCCGAGAAAAATGATAATACTAGGCTAATATCCGTGAAGAGTTTCCTATGGACAATTGATAGCAAGTATTGATTGAAGTGATACACATTAAGCTTATTGTTACTATCAAGAATTTTGTCTTTGTATCAACATGAAAAAACGAAATACATATCTTTTAAGCAATTCTCTCCTTAATAACTTGCTATATTGCTCGAGTTTTGGAAATATACGTCATAATTAAAGTTTATTTATCTTTCTTAAGCATTTATCTTTATAATTATCGGAGTTTGAATGTCCAATTTGGTCATGCATGTCATAAATATTGCTAAATATTCTACTGCTTGTTAAATCTCATTTAGATAATGGCTTCGTTTATTAAAAGTATTTGTTTTGCATGGAATCTGGCCACGTACTTGTTAAATCAATCTGGAAACTATGCGTAACTAATCTTTATTTTTATGCTTTCTACAATATTTCATCAAGTGGAATGCGATCAATCCTTTCGTTTGTCTCATATCTGTTTCATATATAAAATGATAATGCAATATTCCACTGAGGAAATTATTATTTGCCATCTCAGGAATTCAAACACCGATCCCTCGATATCTTACTGTTTAAGCATTCAAAGGTACCTTGCACTTTTGTGAATTTTCTCATGACTCCGTGAAGGTAAAACTGTGGAAAGTACCGCTATAATCGATATTCATCATATATATCTATATCAATTATGTTTTCAGATCTAAATTTTCTGGAAATGGTAATAAAAGGCCGTACATGAGAAAGCTGATGGAAGAAAAAGAAATATCAGAAAAGAATGGTGGAGTTCATTTTTACATAGGTCACAAATTAATTTTCACATCGGTCAGTTTTGGAATTTTTAGTATTTTAAGATAAATATAACATTCCAAAATGTATTTTTCGGCGAACCATTCCTAAAGCCAAATTGTAGTTAAGTAATTGAATTGTAGATGAATTGGGTAAATGCCGCCTCTACGAGGTAAAACAATTATAGGATGGTTAATATTATGGATTGCGGTGAATTCGGATGAACCATTCTGTATAAAAAATTGGGATGAAATGGTAAACGCTCGTGAATGGGCAAAACTTCTAAATAAAGTGAAGATTATGATTGCTGGTTTTATATACCCACAGCATTAAAAATAAATGTTGTCTTCATGTCCTCAGGTATAAATTATGGTGTTCATTAATTGTTCTATGTCTGCATTTACTTACACTTTTTGCAGTAATACCATCTCTTATGGAAATAAAATAGCTCAATTTATCCTTTCTTTGATTAGGAATAATTAAATGCATCAGCAACAAATTGTAAAATTAAAAACGAATTCCATCACGACTCAATTTATGAGTTTTACCCGTCAAAATATTTCTTCTAATGTTAATGACATGTCTTTTCCAAAGTGTTTCAGAAGTAACGTGTGTGTAGTTACCTAAGTTATCGATTTTTCTTGCATCACTGCCCATAAATTAGTCATTATGAAGCCCTCAATTTGTGAGAACAAAATTCGTTTTCGTAATGAATATGCTTGCTTACAGCGGTATTGGTAATATAATTCTTTCCTGGAAAATACAACCCTTATTTTCGTAATGTTTTGACTGAATATATAGAGGTGAATCCAATTCAAAATATTGAGTATAGGTCAGTGTTAGTTAATCAAACAATCATCCTTTGCCATAGTTTCGGAATTCAATTAAATCCATCATCAGGGCTCAATAAGAATAAAAATGTTAGGATACAACAATCACATTTCGACACATCAACATCAATATAATTGAAAAAAGGATGATTTCCTTAGAATTTTGTATAAGGGTGCTGAATCATTACTAATTCATATTGCGGTAAAACCTGCCATGGTCATAACACTTTGAATAAAAATAATAATAAAAGTTAAAGAACATCATCATGTTGTGCATTGTCTCGAAAGTCTAAGAAAAGAGACCTCTACGTGTGGATATATATAACATTAAGTAAAAGACATATTTTTTTGGAGAACATCAGAGTATCAAAGCTTACAGTATGTACAAGTTATCACAAGCAAGCAAGAATAATGTATATAGAGTTGGTATTTTATGAATATTGTGGGCACCGAGCTTTATAGTTTGTTATGAATGTAAACTTTATGGAGGATGAACCTATAGGTCTGACGTCATTTGGCGCAAAGAGGAATATCTTCCATAATATTAATTGAAATTGAATTTCGCTCGGAATTGAGGGATGATTTAGTTTCAAGTATGCCATTGTGTAAAAATGTATTTTTTCGGTAACCTCAGTGAAAATGGATGGAATTTATGAATGAGGAATCTATCTAGATTTGCATTCTGCATCTCCATCGGTTCTAAGTCGCATATTCATCCCCGTTTCACGTCATCAGTGCCGAGGTACCTTGCAAATGGGAATGTTACATTTGCGCATGCAAGGCATCCAAAGGTATAGCGTTCCGACGGTAAATGTTTATTATCCATATCGATGAGTTCGCAGGGCTTCATGCCCAAATCCCCTTTCAGCCATCTTCGTATCACTTTGGGGTAACCTCGGAAGCCGATGTGCTCACGCTCTTTCCTGGCCGATAAATGTTGCAACGGCTGCTGAAACATGGCTAAAGACTATGTCGAGCATCGTAAAACAAATCAATTTGAGGGTTGGGACTATGAGCGACAAGCACTAAATGGCAAGCACTAAAGCAAGTACAACAATGTGAAAGATATGTTTTTGGAGAATTCTGTGATGACTTGCACGATATCAGTACTATATTCATCATGAATATCTATTTATTAATATTTATAATAAAACTGTATTCAATCATTTCCTTATAGAAGTTTGTATTTTAGAGTATGACCTTCAATTTCATGGGCTTGGAAAAATTGACAATGCATGCGATTGTAAAATTACTGTCACTACTAATGCTGTTTTGATAGTTAGTATTTAGAGTGCCATTCTCCCTTGGGAACTCATTAATAATTAGAAAGCTTTTGGGAAGCGTTCGTCGCAGGATTTAAAACCATTTCGTATAAATGGCATAATTAGATATGAGACTTCATTCTATTCAAAGTCCTCAACCAAATCGTTTTGATATTCAACTCGCTCTAAATAGAAGTGGATACGTTCGATTTTATTTGACGATAGGGTTGTTTTACAATATAGTTTTATCTATTCTGAGGTGGTGGTGTTCATTATGTTTTCTTTCAGCTCTATTATTGTACGTTATTCAATTTCCAGAGACTTACCCTCTCCAATCTCTGTTTTGTTATACCATATTTACGGCCTTTCCTCTGGCATTGTAAATTTTTACAATTTGTATAACGCTGACGTAGTGGGCTGCTTTTCCGTACGTGGAGATTCTGTTATTGAATATTTGATCCTCATACAGTACCAAGAGCCATTATATAAATGTTTTCGATATCTATTTTCGTGTTCAGTACGATGACTTAGGATTACACTTACGATAGCTTAGGATTACACTCAGTATAACTTGTTTCATTGGATTAGGAGAATCATATATCCCTATGAGCATGTGGCGTAGAATACGTGAAACGGATTGGGTAAAATGTCTTGCTTATTTGATGGAATGATAATTTACTTGACCTAGAAATATTGGAAAGAGATGTTGTAGTAGAGACAAATGATGTGTCTCCAAAATTCAAGCTACCCATACGTTATATTTTGGTAAAGCACAATGATTTACGTGAAATATGAGTTTTCCTACAAAAAGACAATGCATTTAATCTAATCAGATCACTGAATGCCATTTTGCTTATAATATCGGTGAGTTCTCTAACTTCCAGGTTTGTAGTTAATTTTATCGGAGAATAATGTGCTGAAGATAAGTTAATTGATGAAATAATTAAAGCAAGTCTTTAGGTTGATTGCTGAAATTATCAACGATTGAATTTTGTATAAAAAGGCAATGTTTTAGGTCAATTTTAAGTGAGAATATTATTTCTTTTTTATGTCATCCATGAAGGGAATGTTGTACCTCCAGTAATGGTCAGATTGAAAGTTTTGTGGTTTTTGGTTTGGCCATTTCTAGAGAGTGGAAGAGGGTCAAATTGCTGAATAGGTACATATAATAGAGTGAACGATTCGAGAGGAAGAAGTAGACCACAAAATTTATTGGTGAATGGCGTAGAAGAGACTCTATAGAGAATAAATATAAGAGCTTTTATGAAGTATGGTAAAACTCATGATTCAATGCATGAATGAAAAGGAAGCAAAAGCGTTTTGCAAGGATATGGTATTATAAAGGAAATTATTAAATGGAGCCGGTTTTTTGGCTTAACCGTAGTTATTAAACTCTTTGACTTTGCCTACCCCGAAAGGTAATGAAGTGATGAATATGTATGTATGCATACAATGATGGCGATGGTAAATTATATGACTTTTACAAATATTTACTCTTTAATTCGTATTTTACGTTTTTCCTTTCTGCTGATACTGAACGCTGTATCTTCAATGCTGTAGGCTAAAACTAGCACTTCTGATCAGAGAGAATGGCTCAGGAAAGAATATGAAAGGCGGTGACCGGGTTTTCCTGTTGCCAACAAAATCTGCTATTCGGCTTTTAAATATCCGTTATATTTATAGCTTGCGAAAGAAGCCGTATAATTTTGCTTAAGTATCGCGTTCTACTCGGCTATTTGGAACTGTTATAGCAACAGTTTTTGCACATGGACATGACGTGATAGCTCAGGGGACTGAATTAAATAACCCTCGCAAGTAGTAATGGAAAAATTAGAGCTATTATTTTCTTTTACGAAAATTATCGTGGTTTCGAGACTCGGCCTTCGGGAATGACGTACCATCACCACCACGAATGCATTTTTCTGCAGTTACATACATGACATTTTTGCTTCCAAAAAATTGATATTTTGATCTTTCGATGCAAATTCTAGAAGAATTATACCACATGATTGCCTGCTCTCAAAACAGCCCGCAGTGAACTTTAAACATGTGAAAATTACACTCGATTAAAGCAAAACAAGATAGCGTGTTCATTTGCCAAATAGTTGATGAGAATTCGAACGATTGGTCCAAAGGTTACAGACTCCCTATCAACATTGACGTCGAATTCAGCTTGCGGAAGTACGACCATTTCCCACTGATAGGAGTGAAGGGAAATATACTCTGTTGTTTTAACAGTAAATGCTACCCTAGGTTTTCCTTTATTTTCCTGGATCCAGTAATCAAAAGAGCCTCCGCTGATGAAAGTACATTTGCAAATAGCTAGCGGGAAGACATACTGCTATTTCCTCTTCAAAAACGTGGGCTATTGAGGACATTGAAAAAATAAAGTCTGTTTATTCTTTGAGATAATATTGTTTATTTATTCTGATAGATGCTCTATGCTTGTGTTTCAAGAGAATTTCCCATAAGCGCACATTGAACTTTTATATAAATCGCGGAGTTTAAAATGTTATTACCTTGAGAAAACTGAATGGTTGTATAAAGCACTCAATTTTTTTGAGCCTTAACGAAGCATTTTTCATTTTTAATATCTATCTTTACCAAAAAGAATGAATATCCATGTGATGATATCATACAGGCACAATATGTATACCTAGAATTCTGTTCAATGTTACAAACCCATTATCTCGTTTATAGATCTTCTATTTCTTCCATTTAATTCCGTATATATCCAGTCACTTTCAATTACAGTTCAGACACAGGTTATTGTATCATCTATTTTTTGGTCTATCGGCACTCATTTCTCCCTACGGTACCTTATCAGGAACCATTTGTATTATTCTTTCTATACCCATCCAAGTCCCCGCAATATGCCATGAATGGTTTATATTGATAAATATGCTATGTATTTTGCTTCTATCTCTATTTGTCTATTCTTCTGTGTGGCTGCTTCAACGAAACAGTTTGAAAGAACCTATTTTTTGTTTTTGTCTAAACTGAATCATCCGCAGTAATTTGCAGCATGGCACTCCAAAGCGTTATATTTTTATTTATCTTCGTTCATTTTCCTTTCGCCTTTTAGAATCATCGGAAAGCATTGTAGTCCCACAAACAGGGTGGGCTGGCTCCTAAGAGGGCAGCGTCTTACCGGTAAGGGCTGAGTTGAAATGTTAATGAGAACCCCTGGGATCCTTTGGTCTAATATCCAGGCGGTGCGTAATTCCGAGCACCTGATCTTTGCTGGTAACCGCAGATGGCTGGAGAAGGGAAGTTGACCCCAAAGCGTTGAATGTCTGCGTTCATTTAATGCACTTATGAGCTTTAGGATGCGGTGAATTAAACCCGAGGCAAGTTATTCATCCCTTGGGTTACTTCTCTAAAAATACTGATTGCGGAAGTGGCAAATATCAAACTAGCTACTAAAATTCGCCAATTATCGGGCGGAATTTGAGAAAATAGACGTTTTTTGACTCAAGGATTCCAAATCATAATAGCGTTATACAGAAGTATTGAAACAATCAAATTCAGGTACTATGACGGCTATTGAAAGATGGTAGCCATTCAGAAATGGGTGGGGGAGGAAAATACAGTTCTAGAAGGAAGGAGATAATGTCGACTTTTTTTTCGACATTCTATCTGATGATGTTGAGTTAGCGTCAAAATGCGTAGAACAGTGGAAATAAATTATATTTTATTTACTTCATCTCAATTGATCATCAATTGATTTATTTTCAGCCACGTGCTGTCGCAGTTTTTTTCCCGCTTGAATGAATTTATTTGTTGAATGTAGGTTGAGTCGAGCTTTCTAATGTACTTTCTGCGTGATTTCGACCGATTCTTGTGTATACAAAACTACGGTAAGAGCTTCGCAAATGACCCGTCGCCGCTCATGGGATTTGAAAGGGAAAAGCGGAACAAAGCATCCGTTACCTTGGCTTCGAAAGATAAGGCTCGTGGAATGCGAGAAAGTGCTACCTCCCATTTGAGATGGCGCCGCTGAGTATTCAGATGAGTTCTCCGATGCGTTTACACGAGGTTTCTGACGACCAAGGTGATTTGAACACCCTGCAATGGCAAAGAGGATGGAGATGGGCGTGCTTTGTACGCGATAAGACGGCCAACTCCTCGCCTCGTCCACAGAACAACTCGACTCCTGCCCATTCCCAACTCCCCTCTTGTACTCTCTCATTTATCGTTCCTCCCTCACCTCAAATCGCCCACTCGCCACAGAAACTCTCACGCTCAGGGTTGCCATCACTGGGATGATTGATTAAATAGGAAATTTCTGGAAATTTTTCTAAAGATATTTGCACAATTTAATCGTATTATGTGTATTCATTGATAGTGGACGACATGAATATAATGCATTTATTTGCAATGATAGCGACTGGACAAAATGAAATACATATGCCGAAGCTCGCCCAGCATTCCGTAAAAGTAAAATTAGCCGGAATGTGGTCGGCTATTATTTTTATGTTCTTAGCTTTTTATGCATGTTCTTCTGTATAAACTGGCTTAAAAATCAGATTTTTCAATTAATTTGTCACAGAAAAATAAAATTTAAGTAATGCTTTCTTCTATAATAGATTACATCAAGTTAATATGTATTTATCAATTTGTTTGAGTAGTATTTACATAAATGTAGATGACACAATAAGTTGATTGGAGAACACATTTTATGATAGAAATGATGGGATGCGTTTACATATTCCCCCATGTGAGTAGCAAATTACTGATGATCAATTAAGCTAATTATTACAGTTGAGTCAATCCAAACGATAACAATGAATACGAAATTCTATGGAGAAAAAATCACCTACATTGACCCGGTGCACTTATGGTCGACTTCAAAGAGGTAATACTCTAGCCTCTCCTAGTCTCCTCAAAATTTGATTTTAACATAAGTCATGTTTAATAAAAACCAAAAAGAAATGTGATTACACTGAGTAACAAAATGTGAAGCAGGGTGCAGGAATAGCGAGAGTGTACAAACTGGCAAGTTGAATGGTTTAATGACTTGGGCGCTACGTTTGAAGTCAATGGGGTTACGTTTGAAGGAAGCAAGAACGTTGTTATATTGAGCAAATGAAGGAAACCTTTGGTATGAAGAGGGCAATGTTGACGGGGATGTTGGGTGAGGATGAATAGGAGTTTGCCAAAGATTTCTATTTGAAGAACAACGTTGTACGACTGACAAACAAGGACCCTTTGTAAAGGAAAGAGAGGACAAAAGCATCGAAAACAGGCCGTTGGAGTTTGAGATGTGGGTGCGGACGAATATGGAGGATGGACGTTTTACGGTATGGAAGACAAGCAAGGAAATGCGAGGCATATTGGGTGCGATGACGAAAATGCTTGAGAATTTGAAGGGAGAGTAAGTGATTTTAGTTTATGATTAAAGGCAAATGGATGCTTAAAGCCATGTTAGAGGGAAGGATATGGTTTAAGTCGAAAGAGGAAGGTAGAAAGTAGAATTTATTGCGAGTGTAAAGACAGGGAGGGAGGGAGGTATAGACCAACGCAGTTGGTGGAAGCAAAGAACTCCAGCTGTAAAGGATTAATATAGCCAAATCCTTTTCCACCTAAACTTCTTTTACCGGTCGGTCATCCCATAATATTAATAAATATGTAGAATTATGATGGATGGAGAGGTAATCGTGGGTTATTTAGGGCTTGTTTCAACAATATCTTAAATGTGTCAAACAAATTTGGATCACATTTAATTTAAGTGCATCTGTTTTTCAGTTGTTACACAACATACAAGTAGTACTCAAAATGATACCAACATTGTATCTTATTTTATTCTTAATTAAAACATATGATGACTTGGGTTATTGAGGTGGACTTTGAAATTTAGAATAAATTATGTTGAAGTATATTCTTATCAAATATTGGACTCGGTGTGACTGATTGATATTTATTAACAACTGTAATAATGATAGTAAATGTATTTCCTACGGTTAAGAAAAAATGTGTGCATATGTAATCGAATTTCTGCAAAAAGTGTGTCATGCGCCATAACGCTAAGATTTATACTATCGTTGAATTGCCTAGTTAAATTAAACCTGTATGTTGCGAATATTTTCACTTTTATCTATGGACAACATCAACAACAATTCGTGTGCAAAGTCTCACGGAAATCTGTGCGTAAACAAGAATGGGCTCCAATCGTCTTAAGACAGGAAGGTGCGCTTTTCAATCCTGGAGACGAGAGATGAAAAATTCTTGCCCACTTCTGCCTCCCGGAGAACCTTGTAGAATTGACTTCCTTACGTGTCGAACTACGGACGTCATAAGATGATGGTATACTGCAGATGCTTCTTTGTCTTCCTTCCTTGTTTGTGGTCGGGGCTTCGTTATTCCGTCCATATGAAACTTCCCTTACATCTACCCTTTTCTGTGCGCCATACTTTGGCCCACTCTTGACGACGCGACGTAAGGGAACTCGTGACCGCTCGTCACGAGCATGGAGTCGTACACTCAATTCCGCTCATCACCCTTGCAATTTCCTCGGCTACAGAGGCAAAAGTTGGTTTTCCTGCTCTCTTTCTCGTCAAATAAATTGTCATATAGTCAGAACCGTGAGTTTTTGAGTAGAGATTTATTGCCAGGATGAATCTTTGCTGCGCAAATGGCGGTTTCATTTATCCGTCCGCTTTCTTACCTGGAAATCACTGCTCTGTATGTTTCAAGATTTTATGTTAAAAATCTTTTGATTTCGTCGTGGTGATAATGCATCAGCACTGTATGTGGTTGGTACGCTATGCCTCGAGTCCAAGTCAGAATCCATCAGAACCAAACGAAATATTTGCGTTAGTACTTTGTTTAATGAGTGCATGCCTATTTATTGAAACACAAAAGTGATAAACACGTGTAGAAGTTCAAAAATCGACTGACTTCATTCTCACCAATTAAGCATTTATTCTCTATGCAAAAATTTATAACCACTGCCACTTTCAATGGTTTTGTCTTTCGTTTAAAATAACTACTGGCTAATGCTTGTTATACTGTTACATAGTGTACCTTGCAAAAAATATGAAAGGCATAATTTACTTTGGCTTATTGATACTTACGAGTAGTTGGTCTTAATGTGTGTAGCAAAATAGATATATATGCACATAGTGGTTATATTACATTATATCTCCGGAGTTGGAGAATATTTAACGATGTTAAAAATTACTGAAGTAACGTAAAGACGTAGAGATATAGCTTAAACCCTCAGCCGGCTTTTTTTTTATTAAAATCTATCACATTTATTGTCCCCGAATATGACGTTTGGGGAGATGAAATTTAGTATATGAGAACTGAAAGTGTTGATTGGGTATACTTGCACTACTTGAAGGCATTATTTATGGTATATCGGCGTGAACTTGTGTCACACCTCTGAGAGATTCAGTTTTTTTTATTTCATGGAATATCCCTTAATTGCTTTGAATGCTGACTCTAACGAAATTGCAAATGATAAGGCAGCAGTCCGATTGTCTTTAGTGTAAACTTATTTTACTAAGATAATCTTAGGGAATGAAGAATTCACCAAAAGCTAGGGCCTATAGCTTGCACTGGAAGCAAACTACTCTTTAAAATCAATAATAACGAAAGTAACGAATTTACGATAAGAATTTAGTTTAGCAGATATGAAGGAATTGTTTTCATTAAATTTTCTCAATAAATGTATCCTTAGATTTATTTGATGGAATTTCTTTAATAGTCCTGTAAATTTACTCGATAACTTCCGAGACACTGCGACTGATATGGAAAAAATGCTGCGATTTTAACTAAATATTCACAATTCCTGACTCTCTGAAATTCAACAATGCGCAGGTTGTAATTTTGGAAATTTAATAAAATTTTATCACATTATTGCTAGGCATAACTCAGATTTTGTCTTGAATTCGAGTCATCTTCAATAAAAAGTCCTTCAGAAATCTCCTTCAGATATTCACTGCAAAGAAAATTCCTAGTTTTGTCGTGACATTTCTAGGAGTTACTACGGAATGCTGAGTAACGGATTGCTATATTCAGACAAATGCTTTCCAAATTGCCGCGCATTGTCCTAAGCGTCCTTAACGTCCCGAATTCCCACTGGAGTCCCCCTGTCACCCGATGACTCATTTCCTCTGAGATTTAGCATAAGTGCACCGCTATTTTAAGAAGACCCGATTCAATGAATTGCCGCAGGGAAGGAGGACATCGCGGCGAAATCAAATGAGAGCAAAACACATGCTTGAGGATACTCTTTATTTGGGCAGCGTTCCATGTTAGTCCGCCATCCATCCAGCAAAAATGTCTTCAACCCTGCCGTCTCCCCGTTCTTTACCTCTCGGCCTCCCGCCTACCCTTAAACCCCCTCCCTCCCCTGCTTTGAAAACCTAAATACTCGAGTGGAAAAGCAAGAGAGTTGGGTGGAGGATACGAAGGTTAAGGGAAAGGAGCTTTTGCGACAGGGTACATCTGGGACCGCGGATATTCCCTTAGCTCCGGGGAGACGAGGGGGGATTTCAGCGGGGAAGTTGAGCAAAGGGAGTGGGATTAGAAGAGGGAGGAAGGGCGTATTAAGGAAAAAATCACAATTGGCAATGATGGGGCGAAATACGACTGGAAATGATTCGCTTTGGCTGTAGTATGCCGCGGGCGGTCCTAGTGTGCATGGGTGCCCTTGGGGGGTTTCGGGGAATATGGGGGTTGATATGGTGGGGGGGATCCTCGCTAACTGCTCCGTGGCACGCTCGCCGTAACCCTTATAACCCCTTTTCTTTACTCCTCTTGAAACCCCTATTTTCTTCTGCTCCCTCCTCCTCCTCCTTACTGCCCCCTGGTGAATACACACTGCCATGCAATCGGAACGCCTTCCAGATGCCCACTATGGGCTTTGGGGGGGAGAGGGGAGAACAGGTCCCTCTCCAAAGTCGTATTTTCCTCTTTTCTCCGAGGAACAAGCGATTCGGCATTCACATCGGCTATTACGGCTGTGCATATTTAATTTTTCCATCCTCGATTCCTGGTGCTTGAGCCAGCTGTTCTGCTTGGGTAGTGGGTAAGATGGTACACTACGCTGTTACTCTGACAAAATATATCTCCTTAATTAGACCTAGCATTAATTTTTTAAAGACTGGGTGTGGTTTTTGAGCTTTTATCTTGAGACTGAGCTCCTCTGCTTAACAGAAAATATATTATAAATAATTGACCAATGACACTCAAACGATATCGTACTGTCTACCAAATTTATTTCAAACTCTTACAACACGTGTTTCAACTGTCTAGCAGTCATCATCAGGTAAGACAACAGGTAGACAGAGAAAGTGGAGTTTTATCATAAATAATTCTCTACACGCTGTGGAATGTTTTTGAATTCTCTGTAGTTTAAACACTATGTATGATTTTAAATATTCATAAATTGCGTGAATCATTTTTATGTGATTCCCATATTTATCTATTTTAAATATCGCATAAAATGTAAATTTATCAGAAAATCATGCATGTTGAAGAAAAAAGAATCTCACGTGCTAGTAGGCTGGTAGTAGATGTAACAATCAAAGTTGGCACTTGATTAAGACAGGGAAACATTTTCAAAAAATTTTACGTCACAATATATTTAAAGTTCATCCCCTTTTTTGATTGTGCAACTTTATTCAAATATTGCTTTATCGGTCGAGTGAAATCCCTATTTCATCTGTTTTGATTTCACATTAAATTTTACTCCTATGGAGACTTTAATCATAAGTTTGAAAGCTTCTTTATCTATAGTAAATTTGATTATGCATCATCTTTATATCGGCATCAGTCTCCACATTCATGTCTCGTGTCCAAACTTTTCTCGTGAAATTGGGTTATTAATGTTTGGAAATTTATTTCGGCTTTAAGACTTGTTGCATTATATCATCAATATTGCTGTTCTTTTATTATATATTGAACATGTTCAAACAATGACTGTATTTAGTATTATTTTTTATGCGATTTAATGAACGAAGACTTTGAAGTAATATTGGGTTCTGTCACCAGGTTACGTAATGAAAGCAATACATTTTTCGGTAATTAATCATTTGAAAAAATCAATGCTAATATGTTAAGATTTTGAAAATTTATTCATATATTCATTAATTAGGTGTAGTTTGTTTATCAAAAATTGAAAATTTAGAATTGGAGAGTAGTTAAAATTTTAATTTTATTATCTCATCGATTCAGTCGTATTGCTTCGGAATCGACGTTCCTTTTCGTATGAAAAGCATAGTGGATGACGACTCGTGAATTGAGCTCCCGTGGAGTTATCGCCGAGCAGCCACCACCAATGGCCAGTCAGGTTCTTCCCGAGCAAATAATCCCGACCACCGCTGCAGAGAGTGTTGGGTGGAAGAAAAATGGACGCCAGCCAGCGACGAATTAAGACGACGACCGTTCCCCGGAATACTCACCCGCCTCATCGCTTTCAGCTTTTTCTCTCCCTCCTTCCCCCCTCCCACGGAGAGATTCCTCCCCTGACTCTTTTCTCTTCTTACTTCCTTAGATTTCTTATCCCTCTCATACTCCGATGGACCATGGTTCTACCTACATCCCTCTCCGTGTAAAACCACCATTCCAACGGGCTTGAATTCCAGCCCCACCCCACCCCACCTTCATTTCTTCCTCCAACTCTCTTTTCCCTTACTCTTTTCCCACCCCTCCATCCCATCCCAATCGCTTCTCCAGGTCGAACGCAGAACCAGGTCCAGCCTCATTTTTTTTGCTCTCTCCCTCCCTCCTCAATCTCTCCTCTACCCCTCCTTCCCTAAAACCGAAATCCTCTCCAATCTTCCATCTACTCATCTTACCCCCCTTCCCTCAGCTCATTCTCCCATCTTTCTCCTTGTCCCGTTCGCCTCCTCCTCCTCCACCACCCTCTCGCCTGCTCACCACCCACCACCCCAATTCCTCTTTTCTTTCCCGCAGTCTCCCCATCTTTCCTCCTTCCACCCTCAACCCCTATTCCGTCTCACCCTCCCCAAAAGACCACTTCTTCTCACCTAGCCCTTCTCTCCCCTTCTCCTCCACCTCATCACGGCCCCGCCCCAATCTGGCAACCGTAGAGCTGGGGGGGAGGACTGGAGGGTGGTAAAACCCTTCCCTCCTCTCTCGCACTGAAAGCTCATCTCTCTCTACACTGCACCTCGATGATTCAGCGAGAATCTAAGCTCTTCCCCCGCTCCATCTCCCGGACCCCCCTTGAACCGTCTATGGCCCTTCATCTCCCCCTCTCTGGCCGGCCACCTCCCTCCCGCCCCTCCACTTGCCCAATTTTTTTCCACCCCTCCAAACTAACCCTCCCCCCACGCACACCTCCCTTGTTCCTTAGGCTCTCCCGCCTCCCCTTTCTCTCTCTCCCTCTCTCCTGGAGCATTGCTGCGCCGTCTCTCTATCCTCCCCAATGCGCCCACACACACCTGCTAAGAGATCCCATCCAGCACGGGGCGTTGTAACCGGGCAATTCGTCTGCACCTCCTCACAAACTTCTTTTTCCCATCACACTGTACCTCCCTCTGCAACGCTCTCCTCCCTCTCCCCCCCGCTCCATGTACAATCGCCCCTCCCGCAAATTGCGACGACCGTCGTTCGCCCGCTATGTTTTGTGGCCACGACGCCGTGCGCGATCCACGCTCTTTGAGTTATCGCCCGACGGATTTATTTCTTTTTCCTTTTTTTGCTCGTCGTCTGCCTTCGTTTCTGTCAGGAGCCTGTCTCAGCGTCCACTGTTCTCGCCTCTCCTTTGCGGGTGAGGCGTGATAAAAAAGCTTCCATCGAATTAACTCTCTTTTTTTACCGACCTGTTACTAAAGGAATACACTTGATGTGACCTAATTTAATTTATATTTTGATGTGTCAATATTCCAACTCATTCTTCTTTCTTTCGCTGTTCCAGTCTTTACCATAATTTTAGGAGGAATTGTTTTATTCCAAAGCTAAGTCCACACATCCTCACATGTTTAATATTTGAAATGGAAGGAATATTATTTGGGGCTTTATCCGCTCGCTGGATATCATAAGTTATTTTTTGTGTGTCTGCCTCTTTTTAATAAGACTATGCTAATTTATTTTAGTAGGCATAATATATTTTATTATATTAATAAAGTATTTTAATATTTTGAAATTCATTTGAAAGATAAATTCCCTCATCTTTCAGCAGAAGTAGCATAAGGATGCAATAAAATTTCAAGCGTGTGTTATCTTGATACTCTCAACTGATGTCCTGTAGACCATAATCAGTTTGAGAAGTCTATTATAATAGGTATTGTGCCATGTTATTGCACATGATATATCAAAAGATTTGTATCATGGAATCATGACGTCATATTAAAGATTATCTATCCAAATGAAACAGTTAGAAAATTGTTTTAATAATCTGTATCAACTATAAAACCTATAATCACTATAAATCACTAAAAAATAGTAATCACTATAAAACTGACGATGAAAACCTAATTCATCTTAACCTTAACTCGTCATGATTTTTTGCGCCTAACTCGGCGGCTCTGGGGGCGATATTTCATTTCACCTCTTTCTAGTTTCCTCAGGAGATTAGTCCGCCTGAACCGAATCCACAGTCTCTTCGCTGCATCCACGGCTGCACTCCAGTATCCACTTGCTCACTCGGATAATAAACTGATTACAAACATAATAACCTGTGCGGAAAATTTAAATTTAATTTTTACGAAAGCCGACAAAGGAAACACTTTAGTGATTCTAAATAAGACTGACTATGTGACGAAGTGTGAAAATTTTATTTCCGAAAACGGTTTTACTGTACTGAATAAAGATCCAACGAACAGTTTTCAACAATCCCTCAAGTCTGCATTAAATAACTGCAGTGCCCTTCTTCCCAAGAGAGAAAAATGGTGCCTAGTGAAAATGAACCCCCTTCCTCCCAGAATGTATGGTCTTCCAAAAACACATAAAACAGACATTCCTATTCGACCAGTGGTTTCCCACGTAGCCACACCGGCGCATCTATTGTCCACGAAATTGAATATTCTCCTAAGGAATTTGTCCTCATTTAAATCCACTTATGGTATTCAAAACTCTAATGACCTAGCCAACAAAATTGTAGATGTCAAACCCCCCACAAACGCGAAACTGGTATCTTTTGACGTGTGTAATTTGTTCACGTCCGTCCCCGCCAAGGAATCCATTGGTGTAGCCACCTCCTGGCTAAAAAGAGCCAAGTGTGGAGAAGACCTTATCAATAACTTCCACCAACTTCTCACCTTGTGCATCAAACAGAATTATTTCCTGTTTAACGGGGAATATTACAAAGAAGAGCACGGCCTCAGCATGGGTTCCCCGCTCTCCCTTATACTTGCAGACATGTTTATGGATTCTTTAGAAAATAACCTCTTCAATCCAAACCATCCACTGTTATAGAATGTTGTATATTATTATAGATATGTAGATTATGTTATTGGTTCACGATCAGGAAGCCGCAGACAATTACAACAGTTTTTAGCCTTTTTAAACTCCCGACACGAAGCCATCAAATTCACGATAGAATTGGGTAATAGTAAAATTAATTATTTAAACCTAACAATTTCTATTGATACAAATCAACTTTTCTTTACAATATTCAAATACAATTCGAAAGAACACTTACTCGGACGTAATCATCCCGAGTATTTCTTTTCACCACCACAGCCACAAATTTGCAGGCATATATTTTATGATAAACCGGCTAATATCCACCCCCCTGCGGATTCCTCCTATCAAGAGGAACTAAAAACAATAAAAACGATCATCGAAAGGAATGGCTATAACGGTTTTCTTGTGCAAAAACTTTTAGACAAGCAATTAAAACGGAAAAAAAATCTCCTTTGTCCACCCTCGACAGAATAACCCCAGATAAACCGGACAAGAGGTTAAGAATAGGGTACTATAACCCAGTGACATTAGGAAAACTCCTTTTCAACTCCAAGGACAAGATGGACATTCTGGAAAAGTGTAGTGTGTACTCACTGGAGTGTGAAGGATGCAATGGTGTTTATGTGGGTCAAACTGGTCGCAGATTTGCTACCAGAGCGAAAGAACATATGAACTATATATTTTATAATGACCCAAAATCAGGTTTTGCTAAGCATACAATTGAAACACAATGTAATTTTAAACCTATGGTTTTACATGTTAATGACTAAGGTTTTAAACTGGATATTTTGAGAATTTTGAAATTAGTATGAGACAAGGTGTCCCTGATGTTGTGCTTTTAAATGACTGTTCTGTTTTTAAATATGCTCCGTTCACCTCTGTGTTACACCCACAGTACAGTCCCTTCCCTCACCTTGACAGTTGCTACCTCACAATACCCTCACCCTCCCTCCCTATCCCTGATCTCCCGTTCCTCCTCCCCGCCATTTTTACTTAAATCCCCCCTCCCCCCATCGATAATTGGATATATATGTGACGCACCTCCCAAAAACTTTGAGAATCGTACCCTTTAAAATGACGCGTTAGCGTCGAAACCGGTTGGGAAAATAAATCGTTGTGGAATATTACTAAGTGTTTCAAATTCTCCCAATTTAATTGGACGTCTAATATCCCAAATCATTCCCTGATTGCTTGTAAAGTAGGTTAAATGATGGGCTGTTGAGCAGTTCGTTATTTCTGAAGAGAAATGTAACGCGGAAAATAACGTACAAAAGGCTGTGTAGAACACCACGTATAATCGATAAAGATAGATAGGATCGATAACGAAAGGATATTGGCATAGAATACAGATTTATTTTTTTATGTCATTCAAGCAATTGTGAATTGTGAGCGTGATAATTCGGACTCAGGCTGCACGAAATCATAGGTGGACAAAGGAGGCAAACTTTTGTTTCCTGATAATAGTAGCTTGACGTGGGAGTGGGGTAGATTAGAAGATCCTGTAGAGGTGCAACAGTGTCCGGACAGCCCTTCATTTATTCTCATTCTCCCTTCTCTGTCTTAATTGTCTCCGCCTTGCCAACCCCCGACTGTGACATCAATTTCTCCTGTCATCATTCCTCCGTTCTTTCCCCTCTTCTCCTCTAAGACATTTTCTTCCTCCTTCCGTCTCAAGACGACCGCTTCCTCTCACTTCACATTCCTGGGTACGCAGCGGATTCGCGCCAAATTAAACGGGAATTTTTGTCGTGAGTTAATATATATTGGATGCTTTCGACTTGTGCCACCTTTTATACGACTCCTATTTATTGCCAATATGTTTTTTAAGCCCATTTAGATTGCATATTTATCCTTCAATAGTTAACGACTATTATTGCTTGTAATTAACTGTAGTTTCTTGACATATGCTAATTTCCCAAATAGTATTGTTTATACACAGAAAATTAAATGTTGTTCCTATGAATAGAATCTATATACGAAGTTTTAAAAACGGATGTTTTGATTTTATTCTCTATACATTATATACGAAGTGTTAAAACTATATACGAAGTGTTAAAAACGGATGTTTTGACGTTATTCTTTATATATTATCCTTAAACGGTTACGGAATAAGTGAAACTCCTTAGATGATACCGTAACTAAGGCGTTCATTACATTTCAAAATGTGTCATCCAAGTAGTTATTGAGGGCGGTTCTAATGAATGATAGATTTCATTTGATTTTTGGGGATACTTTCACCATTCCTTTTTGCTGCTCATCATCAATGCAAAATTAGCAGCTGCAATCCGTTTCAAGAACAAACTCCCATTATTTTTCTATCAATTATTGTTTTGTTATTAAGTTTTTACCTTTATTACCACCTCATTACAATGTTTTGGGGGAATTTTTATCAAAAAGTGGCGTATCCACACGTACCCCCAAGAACGTCATGTTAGTGTATTGAAACGTTCTACGCTTATGTAATTTTAGCATAACTGTTGATGTTCTACGGAGTTTATAGCATTTTATACGGTACTTCAATGGGTAATTTCTTTTATATATTCCAGATTAATTTGTTTTGCATATTACCTTTGCCATTGCTGTACAGCAGTTAATAATTTTAGAGCTAAACTATGAGACAATTTAATAATGATTTTTATTTCAACGCCCCTAATTTACGTGACCCATTACTATTAATGCCTTTTTACCCTCCTCTCTAATATTCTTACTTTGTTCCTCATTTCCATCCGTCCATTTTCAAATCTTCTTCCCTTTCTCTCAGCCAATGAAATAAGCGTTGCAACTTACCCGTCCTCTCTTACTGCCCGCATGGAAATGTAATTTTAAAAGTGGAACAAAGTGCCTCACTTAAGGAGACTATTGAATTTACGATGAAGTCGATGCCATCTGTGCTCTTCCTGGAATTATTCCTTTGGTTTGAACAGAATTTACTGTCAAGACGTAAATGGTTCTATATTTATTCACCAAAAAGAATCGGAGAAACTCAACCGTTCTTCTCCGTTAAACCTAATAAGATGCAGAACATTTTTCTTGCAGCTCCACCGGAAGGAGATTGACGCAATCTGTAGGACAATATATGTCATTAGGGTAGACTACCATCTTGCGTTCGAATTGAGCCTCAGTCATTCTTTCTTTAAGGCAACTAGCTCAAAATTCGTGTTCGGAGCTTTAAATAAGTTACAGTTGATCCCGTTTTCAAGAGATTTGTTGAATGTCGTAGTACTGTGAGCCATTATGAGGTTCAGAATTACTACTCTAGTATTGGGTGGTTATTTCTCGTTTTTTACGTGAATTTTTGGTGTAAATCGCTCCAGCCAGCATAACTGTGGTTGATTATTATACCATATAATTGACAGCACAGAGTACCCTAATGAAAGCATGAAATTAGATTATTTCAGAAATCAAAAAACTTTCCTTTAGTTATATTCCAAGAATTTCGGTACATGTACACGGCTTTTAGCGCAAAATGTTTAAGTGTTTTTAATTGGTTGAAATAATATTTCAAACTCTTGCTTTATCTCATCTCTAGTGAATCGACTCAAAGGAGGTTTGAGTAATAGTGGATTATACAAGGCTTGTATATTTTTGTCCAGTAGCTGGTAATTACAACTCATTTAGACAGTTATTATCATGTATGATTTTACTCTTTCCCGGCGAATAATATTTGTGTAATTCTCTCGGGCTCGCCACCAGGTAAGAATTACCAGAAAGGCTAGCCAGAGAGAATTACTCAAAAAAAGTAATTATCATTTTTGTAACTTTAGTTCATTTTGATTCCGTTGCTAACCTCGCTGTTTAATTTCCAAGCATGGCTTTTGTATTAGAAATTTGTTGCTTGGGAATGGTAATTAAATTATGTATGCTATTCAAAGCCGCTTCACTTTAAGCCAAAACTAAGATTGAGATCACTTATTGAATGATATCTACTTTAACGTGTAGCCACTGTTATATGCTACGAAATTAATCGTATACCCTTGTAAAGCCTTGCTAATTATTTTACCAAGTGTGTGAATTGATCATAACTATTCGTGTTTTAGTTCTTCTTTGTGATTTTAAGTTCACCATGATGAATATGCAACTAAGTTCTGTTGGACTGTCATACCTGTTATTTTACCGAATTCTTGGAGTGCTAATAACGTTTTCTATAGAGCAATATATTTTTCCAAATTCGAATCTTTCTTGAAATCATCGAATCTCTTCCATCCCTTCGTATTTACCAAGCATTCATTTCCTTCTTCCTTCCTCTAGCATATTCATGTCTCTTTGGTGGAGGTGTCATAAACTGGGGTAATACGTGTCGCAAGCCGGGAACTGAAGAGGAAATGAAAACATCTACTCCCTCTTTACCTGAGTCTCCCTCTCGCATGCCCCCTCGCCGCCTTCTTTCTCTGCTTTCCCAGCCGGAAACTTACCTCCCTTTTACTCTCTCCTCGTCTCAAGCACGCTTTTCTCTCTTCCTGCCCCCCCATCACTTGCTCACCCTTGTACATACCTCTCCTCACCTCTCTTCCCCTACCGAACCACCTCTCCGAGTCTCTTTGGCTTTAACGTCCCTCCTTCGTCCCCTTCCCTACGTTTAACCACCCCCTCCCTCCCCATCCTCCCCAGAACATTCTCCTCTTTACTCTCCCCGAGTCTTGCAATTTACCTCAATCTCATCCTCGTTTCTTCCTTCCCTCCACCCTCCTCCCAACTCTGTCCTCTTCCCGAAAAACCCAAAACCTTTTTATCTTCCGCTGTCTAATCCACGACCCTCTTAAATTTCCTCCAGCTCCACCTCTTCCCCACTCTTCTGCAGTCCTCTCTACCCACCGCCCCCACCAATTCCATCTCTCTCTCACACCCCGTCTCCTTTCCCTCCTTTGATCTCTCTTCTCCGCCGATTTCTTCGCTCTCTTACTTCCTGAGGACTCCAGATGTCTGCTTCGTCCTTTCCTGCCTCCTCCCAGCAACGCCTTCCATCCTAACAGATCTGTCCATCTTCCCTCCGACTCTCTCTTTCGGCCCCTCCAGCTGACTCTTTCTCCTCCTCCCGATCTCCTCTCGATACCACAGAAGAAGTCCTCATCCCACCCGCATCTCGAACCTCCTCCCATCACCACCTATACCTCCCCTACAATTTCCACCCAATTGTCGCTCTCCATTCGTCCCTCTCTCCTCTCATTCGTCCGTTGACCACCGAGAGTGTCCGAGAATACCGTCAGAGGGCACAAAACGCGCCATTTAGGCTCGTTTGTCCTTTGTGGGAACAAGTGGAGCAATCTTGTTTTTTTTCTTTCCTCTTTTTCTCCTTCCTTCCTCTCTGCCCCTCTTACACCATCATGTTCTTGTGACTTATCGTGCGGTAGTCATGGCATCAATGCCGAATGACCAGTCATCCCCACTACGACGCACTCCGTGGAATTTGGATCTTTTTTCTGCAAAAATCTAATAACGGTTGTAAGAAATGAGACAAAGAAATAAACGAAGAAGAGGTATTTTGACATAAACTGACCTACAAATATTAAACTTTTGACTTCGAAAATGAAAGTAAAATCATCGAGTATTTGAAAAGTGCAGTCTTGGCGAGTATCTTCTGTAGCATGCGTAGTATCAAAGCCTCAGTAGTATGGTATATACTTTTCTCAGGTACAGTATTCCAAACCTCGTCAAGGAATCAAATTAAGTCTGTACCATTTAGTATTCCATCTATTGAACAGAAAATGGGCAAAAAATGAGTTCCATTTCACAATGGTTCATTCATAGGTCTTTTAATGCTAAGATTGGTTGACTCTAGCCCTCCTTCCCTAACTAATACTTGTTCCATTACTTCTTTTCCTTATTTTTCGTCTTTTTTATTTTTCCTGTGTTCTTCCCTTGGCCTTCCTCTTGGAATTTTCCCCTGCATTTTTCCTTTAATTTTTTCTTTCACAATTACATCGTACCCCAGGGTGTGGCGAATTCATCTGGCTCTTTCCCTTTCTTTGAAGTGCTCCATAGGGCCATTTCCTCCTGTTATCTCCCGTAAATGGGCGTATGGGCGCAGTCCTCAATACAGAATGGTCGAGCATGGAGAGAGCAGTTCAATAGAAACCTGTTTGAGGACAGATTCTCCTTAGAAGATAAAAAAGATAATTATACATATAAATATATTTAAACATACATATGTACAAGAATTTCTTGCGTAATAGTGAAATATGTGTCTATTTATGCATTAAAACTGAAGTATAACTATATTTTTACTTTCGGACATCATTTAATCCAGCTTAAAGTGAAGCTCAGATTTGGTTCTATGTGAGTAAGCGATCACAGAATAAATTATTTTTGTCCTTGCCCTCCAAACTCTCGTTCAGTTATTTTGAAAAGACTTTCAAGGCTTTGCTTCTTAAGGCGAGTCCTTGGTGCATTTTTCTCAGGCCTTAAGCTTCTTCCTTCTCTTTACCTCGCGCAAATTTTGCGCGTTTGTCCTGCCTCCCCTTTCTGACCAGAACATGCTAATTTAACCGCTGACGTTCCTCCGGCTTACCACCAATTTCATTGCATCAGCGCCAGTGCGAAGCAAGAGGACAGAAGACCATTAGCGAGGATTACATCCTGAGACCATAAAGGGTCTCCCTGTCCTGTTTCGGTCATTTAAGCATCTAATTAAGTCCCATTATGCCCGGAAATATCCCCATGCGAATTGCTTGATTCTTAACGTTTTAGTGCCCCGTATTCTAAGATTACCCTTCGCTTCCTCGAGTTCGTAAGATACGGAAGCATTCTCCAAGGCAGCGTTAACTACCGTGTCTTCCCCGACCTCTGAGCCGAAGCAAAGATGTAGCAACGCGATGTTCTTTTTTCCGCTCTTAATAGCCTTCTACCACGTTGATCAGGAAACCGATGTTTTATCTTCTCCGCTGATAAATACTTCCTAGAAATGCAGATAAAGTTTTGCTCTTTTTAGCTGAAATTTTTAATTCCAATGAGATGCATGTGTAGAATTCCACAATTACTATATTAATTTTTCATTAGCCGTGAAAATTCAGATCCATTTTTTTTAGATTTCTTTAGCTTTATCAGCATCCGAGTTGTGATATCTCTCAAAAGACGATTATCCGACAAAACTCAATTCCTTTATGTTAAATACTTCATTCACTTGGGTGGCCAAGATTAATGTGTTCTATCTGTTAATACCCGGCCTCAACGGTGATAAGATTTTATTACGTCAATTGTATGGTCACGGGTTCGAATACCGTATGAGTGGATTTTAATCATCCCGGTTGTGGCTGCATGTGCTCGTCAAAGTACATTATTGACAGCTAGTAACTGGAAAGAACTGTCAATCGTGAGAAAAATGTGGATGGGAGAATAGACCAAGATGTTCATTTTCTCCCGTGGCAAACGTTTTGTTATGAGTAATAAATAAAAGGCTGGAGAATGGAGGAATGACTAATTTAGGCATGACCAGTTTTTGCTTTGTATGGGAATGGGATGCAATTGCGGTGATGATAGAACTCGTTTGAAGAAACTTCGAATATATAATCAGCACATTTTTACTTGCTTTGTGGATTTCTTAAAAGCACCTGTCGGGGTAAATCACAAAACTTTTATGCAGATACTCGGGAAAGATTGCCGAGATAGGAGTCTCATCTGTATTTTCAATGTGGAACAAATGAATAGGTGAACGGTGAATTAGGTTGGGCAGTTATAGGTCGTTGGTTAAAGCCACGGTAAGAACTGGTTGAAAGAGGCAGTAAAGTACGATATTTCACTCATAGTCGCGATAAAGGAAGGATGTACGGCAAGTCGGGAAGGGGAAGAAGGAGAAACGTTTTTATAAATGGGATAAAGAAGGGTTTGACGTACGTCGAGATGAAGAATGAAGTATTACTGATCGATAGTGCCCGCCTCATTTGCTATTCTGACTGATTTCCTCTGACTTACAACAATACCTGACTTTAGCAGGTAGAATGAATGAGCCGTTTATGAAAATATTAATAAAATTGGCTGGTGACATGAAAGTAAAGTGCTGGGGACTTGCGTATTTACAATATACATTTTTCACTCATTATTAACTAGAAATATTGTTTTTTTATGAGGCAAAATTTGAGCTTACACTGGTTAACCATTGTTAACAATCGAATTCCCGCGTTCTAAAGAAACAAAATATCCCGGTTAATTTCTGTTTCCCTTGATTTCTCAAGAATGCGCCGAGGACCCCTCCCTTCCCATACACCTGTCTCTCACACTTTCCCTCTTTCCTTTTCAACGAATCTATACATCATTGTCATAACTATTACTTCTCCCGCCCTGAGCACCGAGAGCTGTACCTCGCCAACTACTTGCGGCGGTAAATGATGAAATTTCAAAAGGGCGAAAATAGAGATATTTGAAGCTGTTTGTCAACTGCTTTCAATATCATTCTATTAATCACAGAAATAATAACTCTTGCCACGCTTAACATGCTTAACTTGTATTTTAAAGTCTCAGATGTATATTTAGTTGTCCAGATTACATGTTTTTTGACAAAATATATCATAATAAACAGCTGATAAACCTTAGATGGGAACTTAGCAAAGAGACCTGTAAAGTGCAATAACTTTTCCATTTATTCTATTTCTTCTCCTTGTTATTCCATTATATTAATGAGAAGAAATGAAAGTTTTGTAAAAAGAAGAGTTCCTACTGTATATACCCGTTAAAGGATCTGTGGTGTCATAAAACGTCCCTTTTTGTTTATCAATCCTGCCTTTTATCTGGGTATTACAATATTAGCGTCATGGTTTCGCTGCCGAAACTTTAAAATTAAAATTTGAGTATCATTGTTTACATCACGCAAACAAATGCATCACAAATTTTACCACCCACAATTCCCCCCCTCATTGTGTGACGAGTGAGTGACGGTGGTTAAGGATTAGTGTAACAGTCCTTTCTTTTTTCGATTCTCTCCAAGAAAACCTCTCTATTCGTCAAATAATATTCTTCCTTCGTTCAAAAGTCAATTTGCGGCTCTCAGCCTTAAACCCATTCATATTTATTACTTACTTTAAGTGAAATTTCGTCTGACAAGAGCATGTCCATGGTGGAAGCCTCCAATGAAGTATGCAATAGGGGCCTTGTCCTATTACATGACGTCGACACTAAATGATGTGTCTCTGCGATTTTTTGACTTTATTGCAATGAGCTGAAAAGAAGATTTAAACTGAGGGTTGGCAAAGAAAACCACCTTAATAACTGAAAATTGTTTACTTACCTCCCAGTCATTACCATCAACTTTTCTTGGATGTATTTCAAGAAAACTGAAGACACGCCTACGACTCAAAATGATTGGGAACCATGAAAAATAAAGTGCTTTTCTAGATACCGCAACCGTTGTGCAGCGTGTACGCGAAATATCAAGATTACATCTAAAAATAGTTGTAGACTTGGCCAGCGTTGTCTGATTTTGGAACGTTGTGCGCTGTTGCGATGTATGGCAGGGGGTATTGGTATACCTTACGCAAAAAGAAGAGCAAATTTGATAAAGTAATAGGGTGAAGGAGAGAACAAAAGCGCATGTGAACTTAGTCTCACAATGCCTTGCTTTACAGTTTTATTATATTTTTAACTTTTACTACCCCGAATACAGCACATTTGGCCAATTTATTTCGGGAGAATAACAACAACAACAGACAAACAAAAATATTCATGCCCTGAGTAGTGATAATTCCACCCAGGTGGGATTCAAACCCGCGACCCTCGTCTTATTACTTCACCACGTTGCCTCCGGGGCCGGCATTTGATGTAGTCTTCAATGATCCGCGAGAATAATTTTTGTGCCTATCATTTTGGAAATGTATCTATCTTATTTTGTCGGCTTGCTTTCGTCACTTGCAGGTATAGTATGCAGATATGGTACAGGGTTGTCTTTGACTCCATTAAATACTGAGTAAGGATACACTCATACACGCTGCCGAGAACTCCGCCACCGATACCATAAGCTATGACGGATGGGTTAGTGTTGTTTTTCTGGAAGAATGCTTCTTAATGAAAGCGAGTGTTATCCGTCTAGGTACGTAGTGAGATTCCGGTAATTTTATTATCCGGTAAGTTTATAATTTTCAAGGTGATCTTGATCCCATATTGAGGGCTATTTGGATAGAGAGTGCTCAACTTAAGCCTTGCAACCGTTTGATGGTGAAAGCGTTTTTTTATTTGTCTAATGACGACGTTTCTCTCTACCTTAAAGCCATTCTCATAATTAACATTCCCCTACCAACAAACTCACCGGCCCACAATGGCAGAAATGACCTCGGTTGCCTGTCACCTCTTAGTATTTACTACTCTTCCATCATGGGGGTAATTAAGGAACTTTTGTATAAACTCGGTGGAAGATTACTGATGCCTGCACAGAAACCCATTTTCGGTGTAGGCGTGTCAATTTCGACGAATAGCTGCTAAAATGGGGTTGGGTGATAGTGGTCATTTTCCAAAGTGGAAAGTAGTACCCTCCAAATTACGGTCTCTTAAGCTGATTTCCCCTCCTCTTCCCGCTGTTTAACGAATCGAAGACTTTCACCCAAATCACCGATAGGCTATTCCGATAGTTTCTCACCAATCGTTTCTAAGGGTAAAAATAGAGGTCTTTGTCAGATAAGGGAAGTATGTGGAAAATGCACAATTTTCTTCACTGTTTACTGATAAATATTACATTATTTTCTCGTGCATTTTTCAAAATTCGCCCATTAGTAACAGTATCTATTTTTCAATACTGGTCAAAAGAGTTACAAAATAGCTTCCCAAAACTACTAATATTGACAATACTCCAACCGAATTCAGCGCCCGGGGGAGATCCTAGTGGAGACCTGCGCAGCAAGGAGATTAGTATGTAGAAGAGTTGGGGTAAAAGGAGGGAGAGAAGGGGAAAAGAGGGAGGCGAAAAAGAAAGAGAGGCTGGGGAAAAAACTATGTACTGCACGACAAAAAATAAACAAGATGAAAGCGTTTACCTACCCACGCAAGACTAAAAGACAATTATTTAAATCACCAATCACCTGGAACACTATCTTAAGATGTCATTGTGATGTGTGTCGAAACGGAAAGGCAGGTAGACTGTGCTAGTCATTTCACCTCTCGGAGCGCTTGGACTGGCAGCAATTGCATAGATATTTTCACTGACCATCCTCATCCATCAATAAACAGCCTTATTTGCTGGATTCGTTATTTGTCGTAGCCCATGTCCCGAAATCGCCCATTTTGTTACAACGGGAAAGTTTGTAAGAGAGATATGCGCACGAGTACGAGGAGTTCGGTTGCAAAGGCGTGGAAAGGCGGCGCTCACTAGTACAGTTTCTCTCCTCCCTCTTTCCCTCTTCCGCCGCTACTTTCAGTCGCATTTCCCTCATGCATGCATTCTCGGTCGATCGTTTCCCTTTTCTTTTGCGATCGCGGTTCTTCCCCCGCCGTCACATCATTCACACATCTCTCTCTCTTACACCTCGTGCACCCTTTTCCCTTTCTCTCCTGTCGCCCTTCCTCCTTCACTCCAACGCCTTTAGTCCTTTCACTTTTCCCTTTTTGCCGCCTCTCTCTCTCCCTTGAGTGAAATCGAGAAGGACAGCGAAGTGCCTTAATGCTCGAACTTGTGCGTGGAGGGTGCGGAGAAAGGACTTGGGGAGGAAGGGGGTGAGGTGTTGGCGTTGGAGGGGGGGAGTTGGAGGAGATCTGAAAAGAGAAGGAATCGAGGATAAAATAAAACGGTGTGGGAAACTAGGAAAAAGAGTACGAATGGCTGCACAAGTAGAGCTCTCATGGGGAGTAAGGAATTTGATAGAATGAGGATGTATCGAGGATAGATGGTGGACAGCGTGGTTATAGGACGAAGATGTTCTTCGCGTAAAGTAAGGCGAGTTTCGAGACATGGCGGAGATTGGGAGAGGCTATTTAGAGAAAGTAAGGGGAAGGATGTTGTGGTCCCTAATTTTCTACATTTTTAGTTTAAATTTATGTTTGTTTAGAAGAAATTTTCATGAGATGAGTTTTTCTGGATAAAGCAGGGACTTGGAGGGAATTTCTGATGCAAAGTGATAATTTGTGTACTTGATGATTTTTCTTTTGCTAAGAGTAAAGGTAAGAATGCTTGAAAATATGTAATTTATATGCATCCAATTTGTGTGCATACCCCAAGGACAGGAGATATACCGGTCTTTATCTAAAGGATATGTTGATGGTATCACGAGGATACCTCATAAATACTTACCTTATTAGGGTCAGAGTTCGTTTATTTTTTGAGTAAGTCGTGTGTAGTTTGGGAATAGAGCTGTGCTGTTCACATTAGAGTGGAGTACTACGAAGTGAGATGGGATATGGTGGTGGTTGTTTCGGAAAAATGTGGAGGCTGCTAAGAGAAAGATTTTGACCGATTCTGGAGCATGGGGGAGGGTTGCGGACTATGTGGAGTGCACGCCGAGAGTCAGGGTCGAGGATAAGCAGCTTGCATATTAAACAAAAATTGTCAAGTTGTCTTGGAGGTGACTCTTTCAGCAATATTCACGGTTTCATCTCGTTTTTATTTTCACTTGTAGAAATAAAAGCATGAAATAAACCTTTTTCATTTTTAATGCCGACGTGGCTTTGTGCGGTTAAGTATGATGAAACTACGTTCGCATCCGTGGTCACTTTGGAACTGTCATAAATAGAAAGGGTAAGATTTGAAGGATAAATCGTTTCAATTCGAGGCGTGAATTTTGGGATGAAGTCACTTATCATATTTGGAACCTTTTATCTCTCTGATTCATTGGTTAATTTATCCACAATACAGCGTCTTAGACGGTGTTCCGAAGATAACTTAAACAATAATGGTCTGTAAATTATGACAACGTGAATTAACTTTGATCGAGCAGTCACTAACAATATTAATATGTGTTTATGATGATGAAATTTTAAATGGAACAGAATGAAGGGAAGATTAGGATTAAAATGGGTGTTTATACTCCAATTTTTATTTGTAATTTTGAGTTTCGGGTACCCTTAAAAGTGAGAAACAATTTTTAGAGTTATTAAAAACATGCGTTGGTTGGTTAATAATAAGCGGTGTTTTGAATCAATTATGATTAATTCTGGTCAAATTTCCACCGTCAAGGAAATATAATTCTCTCTAGTGCACACGTAGGTGAATATTCTTTTAGCCTAGCAACAAAGAATTGACTGGAAAATGGACTGTTGAAGCTCCTTTCCATACGCTGTATGACACTCTCCATTTGCTGATGTATTCAGCATAATAACTTTGTGAACCATAGTAATGTTTTGGAATACGATTTACTACGGCTGATGTATACGGCCCGTGTTGATTACCAAATGACGTCGAAAGTTTCAATCAATTACAAAGTACGGTTCCTTAGGTACAATGGGGAGAATATGTTAATTTTAGGCAAGTGGGAAAAAATATCTTTGAGTCACTCACGAAAAGAGTGATTAGTTATTTCTTAATGTGCAAATCAGAGCAATAAGCACTTGGAGTCCTTAAATTTGGAATTTTCATCTCTTAGCGTGACTTCCATTAGATGGTATTCGAAGGAAAGGTAAGTTTTGCGAATAACTGCCCAATTCTACATCCGAGCTTAAATACATTGCAACTTCATTTATTTTTGTAGATATTTGAGACGGTCAGTAGATCATTTGTTGCCACAACTAGTGCTGCTGATGGAGACCAAATGTGACTAGGCTTCATTCATTTCTTCCTTCTAAATTTGTCAAATTCGAATCACACACTATCCATGTTGGACAGGATGTTTATCTTCTGCTGATAGGCAGCTGAAATAAACTCTGTACACATCATCGCATTCGCATTTGCGAGGCTTTCGTCCCGCTCATAATCTTCCCGTCTGTTTTTTTCCTTTCCTTTTCGACCGGTCGTAAACCAGTTCATAAATAGCGCCGGGCGAGGTGAACGTCGGGAGGACGGCGTTTCTGCCGGATGAGTATAAAAAAGGGGAAGAAGAATCCACGCAGTAAAGAGTGGGAGGGGCGGGAGTGAAGGGAAGTACTAAAATGGGAATGGCGGAATAAGCGAGGGAGACGGGGAGGGAGGGGAGATTTTGAGCTGCGAAAGGGAAGCGGAGGGTGGTTTTCGGTTGAATGTGCCCGAGTAGTCAGTCCATGACTGAGGGAGGAGGAGGAGCTTGCGTGTACGCTGTGTAAGGAGAATGTGGTTCTGGGCATGATGGCATGCTTCCCTCGCTTCCATCAAGCGAACGGGCTGCTTCAGCTGCTCATTTGAAGAGGTCCGCCTCGTGTGGGAGGAGGGAAAGAGGGAGAATTGTTTTTTGGGGGCTTTGCGGAGAGGATACGACGGGAGGGCGGGGGGAATTTGGGGGAGGGTCTGGAGTGAGGAGTTGGGAAGAATGGGAGGAAGGGGGGAGGCGGTAGAGCGTGCTGTTGGTCAGGGGAAAGGGGAGGAGAGTGGTTGACGGGTGCAGGGAACGGCCGGGATGCGAAGTTGGGTCAGCGGGCGAGTGGGTGGAATAATTTGGCTGCCCCCCTTCCACTCCTGGCGGCGGCAACGTTCAGTAAAATTGAAATTTATGGAGAGAGTGGTTTGCGACGGCGACGCGTGGTTGGAGGGTGCATTTGTCGTTTGTTTTGTACGGTGGGGATGGGGTGGGGAGGATTGTTGGGTGGTAAAATCCGCGGTGCATTTGTTTGCGTGAGGGAAATATCTCGCTCGCCCAATTGAATGACTGCGGCACAACCCCTTGCGTAAGAAGTTTAGCAATCAGGTGAAACATTTATTGTGGGGATTTTCTCCGTATGAATCCATTGCTTGAGAATCCACTCCATCATTGAGGCAGTTTGAGAGAGATTCTTCCCGAGTCATAATAGATACCATATTCAAATTTTATCTTTCATATTTAGGCCTGTAGAAGCATTACGGAAATATTGTGAGTATGAAGCCGAAAAATACAGTTTCAAATGACTGAAAAGGAAGCGATTTAATTAATCTTTGTGAATAAATAAAGTGAAGTGGTGTCTGTACTCTTATCCTCAAAAACCATCGAACAAATTGGTCGATACTTTTAAATGACTGTAGCGTAAATAGTAACTGAAGCTATATGCAATTTAAAAAGGCCTCAGGGCCAAAGGAGTACCAGTGCCCCAAAAAATGGCACTTTTTAAGCATTTGAATTAGTGCGTAGTTTTCTGTTTTTTGTTTTTATTTAATACTTGCAATCATGCAATCTTCCACTGTCGTATGACAGAAAGAAATTAGTATTTAATTCTTGAAATATATTTACATCGCGCTTTGTTTTAGGTCAAAAATTCCTTTTCAGTTCCAAATTTATCAATTTTTCTCGTTTCTCGTTTTATATAAGTCTATTTCCTTGGCAACCAGAGCATTGGATTCGAATGTGAAATTTAGTTCGCGTATTCAATGTCTCAAATCATATAGAATTATCAATATAATGCAAATTCAGGTGAGATTTCAGCTGGGGCATTTTAAACCCTATCCTCTCCATGTGCAATCAGTACATCACACTTATAAATTGATTGATTACGGCCCATAGGTATAGGTTGCATATCGCTTACAACGTAGAATTTTTCACACTAATGGGCAACAATGGCATGGTGGTTATTGACAGAAAAAGGCTCGAACAAATATCATTGGTAGGATACCTTTGAGGTATCATCACGTAGAATGGAACTGTCAGGAGGAGGGAGGAAAGAAGTCAAGAGGGATTGGAAATGTGACCATTGCATTGAATTGAAAGAATTAAATGGAGTGACAAAGTGAGAAATGAGGGAGGACTAGAAAGAATAAATGGGAAAAGTACGTTATGAGAACAGAAAGAAGAATCGAACTGGTTGGGACACATCTTAAGAAAAGACTGCCTTATTGAATGGTATGGGAAGGAAAGATTGAGTAAAGGAAATGGGAGAGGTAGAAAAAGCCATATCCTGATGGTAGACATAGTGATGGGAAGGGGTCATGAAATGTTGAGGGAGGCAGGATAGGGTAGAGCAGCATGGAGGAAATAGGTCAAAGAAAGCCTATCGGAGGACAGTTTCACCAAAGAAGGAGAGACCTACATACTACGTTCATTAAACCTTAGTACAACCCTGAAGCATAAGCTGAAGTGGAGGACAGTTTCAATAAAGAAGGGGAGACCTACATACTACATTCATTAAACCTTAGTAGAGTCCTGTAGTATAAGAGGCCTGGCTTGGGTTCCAATGGGGCTTCAGTCTCATAATCACCGCTCTTTATTTTGCCTCGGAATGAATAAAGTAATGACCTATTTTTTTTAAATCTTTACTTGAATTTGAATGGATGATATTCTTTAGACAATACCTAATTTTCTCCATCCCATACATACCTTATATTATGCATGTGCGCTGGGTAGCTTCAATGACACCGTGCGTATTTGAGATTTTTTTCTGACTTTACACTTACGAAATTTTCTCTTTCCTTCGAAGCGATTAGGTTTAAAACACGAATAATTAAGATGGATAAAAAATTATCCCACAGGTTAGCTAAGCTAGATACGCTCTTGCTTTAACGGTATTTTAGGAAAAATGCTCTGGTGTCAATTTCTACGGCTTAAGGTACAAACTATAATCCATCTAATTTATCATGACTCGAAACTGTTGAAAGCAGATGAGATTATTACCAATTATTTAGTGTGAAAGTCTCAAAGTTCATTTAACATCATTCTCTAATTTTGTCTAATCTATGATCAGAGTTAGGTAAGTCTTTGGGTTAGGCCCTTTTAAAATAAATCGTAAATCGGTAAAACTTAATGTGACTTTCCATATAATCTGTGTCCTTAAAGTTAAGACTATAACGGAATAGTTTTGGTTTTTTTAATTGGGCTTTGTGTTAACATAACACATTTAGTAACTAAAATCCTTAAGTGCATCCTGGCCACCTAAACGGTGTTATTACTTATACTTCATTTATCGGGTTAAAATGTTATAGTGCGAAAATTATATCAAACCAAAAAGTATTCGTTGCTATGATGTGATAAGTTTTTTTTCATTTTATACTATTAGTGCCCTGAATGCGTCGCAATGCCTTATTCTGGGTTCAAAATCGGTCTCTAACCAAATTTGAGACATTGTCCAATGAATTTCTCGTACCTACACCGGGATTCGTAACGCACAAATGATGGCAAGAGTTTCCATTTCATGCCTATGCTGCGGTTTCCATGCAAATAAAATATTTTATTGTTGAACATAATGCAAAAATTTAAGATTTTCGAGCTTAAAAATCCAATTTTAGGAAAAAGTGAAGCGTATCCGGAAATCGGATGCAAGAATTAGAAATAGGCATTCAAAGAGACCACTAGGCAAATCTTATTCTACGTAAAAATAAATTACTTAATTTTAACACAAATTATGCGTGGGTGATATGTTCTGACGCACGGCATATTATACCTCACTGATACGATTCTAATGTACGTGATTGAGCAACTCGTAGACGATATGCTTCCTTGCTTGCTTATCGTTCCTCGCTTGTTTGAGAATCTCGCGTGCCAACACTCATTTGTTGAAACGACTCGTGATCCACCTATTGTACAATAGATTTAATGATTCAGAAACCTTTGCGGGCACGCGCTGTACAACTCACCAAAGTTTCATCGTAATCTGATGAATGGTATTGGAACGCATAGAAGACGAACAAACAAACATTCAATTTTATATATTAGATATACTCTCATGTTGCGTATCATGCGATTTTATGCAAAAATTCTTTCGGTATACTCCATTTTTGCGCAATGTGATCTCTAAAACCGAGGTGGAGGAGTTAGATTATGGGAGCAAGAGTAATTACAACAGTTGTAACTTAGATTTGGGTTTGGTTAACTATGATTTATCTTTCCGTGTGTATATTCCGTTTTCTTGCATTACTTTTCATGTAAAAGAAATCCCTGCGTCTTAGTATGAGTATAGCTACAGGATATGATAATACTAAAAATTCATTATTTCTCCTAATCGGCGAGAAAATTTTTGCTGCTGACTCAGTGATCTAGATAGGAATAATATAGATAGAATATCATCTATTTCCCCATTAAAATAAAACAAACCCCGTCCATATTCTACGCTGAAACAGCCATGGGAAGCCTGGTCAAATGGTAATAGTGAGAACGTAAGAAGTGGACTAAGAAATACCAAATATAGAGGGCACAATCGAAGTAAATTTCTATCAAATAGTAGCTGACATTAAAAAAAAATTTTTAATGAATATCATGACCTTAGGATATTTACAGAACAACGCCTGGTATATCATTCACAAATATATTACAAAATTATTTAAAACCACATGTCTGCCTACCTGCTCTGAGTTTCAGCTCCCATGATTGGATACAGTTCCTGATTTCATTCTCTTTTTAAATAAAATATTTGCTCCTATTAAGGAAAAATAAAGAACCTCCATGAGATTGTAATGAAATATAGTATGTAATTTTGATATTTAGTGTGAATAATGTACAAAAAAATGAATTTGACCTCGAACTCACTTTAATATAATATTGCATTTAAGAAATTACATCAGCCATAAAAGTTTCGTGGGCATGACAAATTTTATTAGATTTGTGCCTTACTTTCCTTGTTATATGAAAATTAGGCAGTCCATTCGAATTTGGCGTGAATCACATCTCGTCGGTCGTGTGTCAACTTCATGTAAATTGATGGGGCTGAAATGTTGTGGTCCTTAAGCATCATGAAGCTGCGGGTACGGGTGTAGTTGTTTTCTAAGGATACACTTGCTGTGAACAAGGTTTGATATTCTAATGCTGAGGTCGAATAAGGGCTTGTGAGTCATGAGGAAGGCTGAGGTGTTTGTACTGATACATTCCTGAAATAACCATCTTGTTTGCTTCTGCCTGCGACAAATATTGAAACACACGACACCGAACATACACTCGTTCCTAGACTGGACATGGATATCTTCAAATCGGCATCTTGTCTGAACAGTGATGAATTTCGTGTTGGAGGATCGAAATTTTTCCGCCTTTAGTTCTTTGTTCTTCTTTTATAGTTCTTCAACAAATACCTTTCTCATATCCATTCTGAACGTCATTTAAATACCCTCTCATATCTTTATTTCACTGTCCATACTTATACCCCTTCTTTCGGGTGGCATTTGCAGAATCCAGTAGACCTCAAAATAATCTACACTTGGATCAAGTTATTCGCGTCCTAACCTTAACATTTCTGGTCATGTCGTTTACAATGTTTAAGGCTTTTTTTCCTAAAATCTTCTCCTCATAACATCCATATTTTTTCGTGCGTCATTGAGCCGATGATACTATATATTACAGCACGGTGTGTACCTATTTTTGGAATTCAATTTTCCTACTTGTGAGGAAGGAAATTACTGTCCCCGCAAAATCAAAATGTTTGTGTATTGAGTAAACAAACACATTAGTCGGTCTGTGTTTTGTATTTGTGTGTATTTGCTTTCATTTTCTCTATTTCTCATCGTGTGTTAATCTCTACTAAAACTTTCAAACATCTTTTCATTCTAAGTTTGGCAGAGATTCTGCTCTGAATAAGTAATGAGCATTTCATTTTATTCCTTAAATCGTTTCTCCCTTAATTCTAGAGATAGGTCATTTCAACTACCCAAAGATTTTCCTGTTGACGCATCACGTGTTAAGGAACGTGATGAGCCTTGTTATAACTCTAATTATTTAAGAATTTGGACTAGAATGTCTCATCAAATACGCTTATCTTCGTCAATCGCCCCTTAGTTGTTGTCTCATCCTATTTACTCTTTGTTTATATAACGTTCCTCTTTAGGAAATATTTTGAGATAACTATCGTATGCACTATAATTACGCCTAACGTAGTTCCATTGCATTCTCGCCTTTCTCTCTTTTCAACTTGAATAGCCGGATCGCTAACTATTATTAAGCACCATTTCAAACAGAAGTTTATTGATTCCTACTGCAAAAAAGCTCACCGCACTGGCTCTAAATCCTATTCACACCGGTTCTTAGCTTAAATGTTGCAAGTTAAGTTAAGTGGACATAAAAGACAGAACCTATTGGTAATGAGTTAAGGACATTTATCTATTTATAATTTTTAAGAGTTGTATACCTCATTTTGCGGCTCAAATTATCTCTCTGATAAAATTAAATGGGCAATAATATTTCACTTGAGAGCTTCAACGAACAGCACTAACATACGTCATCTCATTTCCTATTTCTTATGCTTTCCTAGCTGGTAGCGTTGCATTGCATTTGATATGAATGGAAGATTTGCTTGAAATATTTCTCCAATCGTAATTCTATTGGGGAGGAACTCAGTGATTTTGAATGTAAAACAGTGTTTTCGGAACTCAACGTTCTCGTGTCTTCTCATTTCCCCGCTCTTTCCTCATGCATTTCTTCTCACCATCTTCTTTCATGACTAAATCCTTTCCCTTCCCGTCTTTCCTTACCATCCACCTCTTCGGCCACGACGACCACTCCCCTGCCACACGCCTCTCCAGCTCCTGTTTTGCATTCCTCGCCTTATCCCGGAGGCAGACGCGCGGGGGCAACTCGTCCGTCCCCCGGCGTTCTGAGGTCCGTGCACCTGAGGCCCCTGTAATTACCCACCCCTTTACAATATCTGGGATTGTTCCTCCTCCACTCGGTGAGTCGTGCCCACGGTTGAAAGCGTGTCACGTACCCTGGCTCATCCCCCAGCAATCCCTTTCCCTCCTCTCACACGTACACACATATCCCTCTCCTTCTCTCTCTCTCTTTGGATCCATTTTTTTCCACCGCATCCCAGGAAGACAAAAAAACACAATTTTCCCTTTCTCGCTGCCGCCGCGAGCTTGCTGGTTCGCCGAATGGGAAAAAAGTAGGAAAGCTCTGCATTTTACATGCCCCCCCCCCACCTCCGCTGAAAAATACCATCCGATTTCCTGACTCCATCCACCTGACTGAGCTTTGGTCATATTCACCGGGAGTGGTGGGTGGGAGAATTGGGTAATGGGGAAGGGAACAATCCCCGGTTTATTGCATATATTCTCCCCAAAATTTGGCACGCCCTCACCGAGTCAAGGAGACTTGATTGCATGTCTCCTCCGACGTAATACGATTTTTGATGAAGAATTCGCGGTTTCTCTCCTTACATGTGTTTATTTTACTTAAACCTCGGTGAATGTTCCCAATTCCATTGAGTTTATTTTCTTCAGTCTCTTTCTCCTTATAGCATCGCTTCAAGGATGCTGTCATGGCCCTTTCGTATTTTATTCAACGGCTCAACTCATCATCATCTGCACGCTTCCGCAAAATTGTCTGCCAGAGAAGACATATGTATCTCCGGCGGATTTTCCTTGAAATCGTTTTAGCATGAATCGCCGAATGACTTTCTAAAGATTGGATACTGCGGCTGAAGGAATATATGTTATTGTGAAAGAGTTTCACTCCATAACTCTCTACAAAGAGACATTTCTTTAGCATTTGTTAAGCCATGATTACTTGTGGCAGTGGATAATTTTTCACTTAATCGATTGGAATAATTTAGCAAACCCTGGGGACAAATTGGGCTTGAATTATTACGCTATCTTTATTGGTGGAGTTCTAAGTTTTTTTTCATATCCTGGGAAGCCCAATCAAACACTTATCGTGAGGTTAAACGCGAAACGCGTCATATGCGTAATATGACTCTTTCAAATAATTTTATACTTCTGATCTAATCAATAATTTGATATCTTAGTGGGAAGCAGAGTAAATTGGTGATATCTCTTTAGTTATTGAAAGTCCGTCACGGGCCTGAATCCACAAAGCTACTAATTTCATTATTAAGTTGCTTTTCTTTTTCAGTAAGAGAATATGGTATCTACATCTACATACTACATACTACCCTGCGAGCTGCCGCATGGGCGTGTGGTGGGGGGGAGGTTAGGACACCAGCCGTGTAAAAATATAAGGGATTTTGGTTGGTGAAATGGTTGCGTATATTATGATAGTGTATTCAGTGGAGCCCTGCGTTTATTATGGTCGCTTATTTTGTGTGGAAAGAACGAGTTTATATACCTATCTATTCGACATTGTACCTATGTTATTTAATCACTTCTGTCAGACCTAGATGACCAGAGTTCCAAAGTCTCGGAGCGTATTCCAGGTATGGCCTAACCAGAGCAAAATAGCATCTACCTTTTACTTTTTCATCTGAGTTCTTTCTATACTATACACTTCACAGTTCACACACTTACACACACTACATTCTTTCTATATTATACACTTAGCAAAACCTAGTTTCTTTAATACCTTGCCGTATATGTTATATATGTGTGTTCCCCGCGATATATCAGCTGTTAAGGTAATTCCAAGTTTCTTAACTTTATCTGAGGATTTAATATATGTACTCCATCCAGAGTATAGGTATAGTATTTGTGTGATAGCTTTCGCAAGAAGGGTTCTGTGGTGCATTTACTAAGATTTTACTCTAGCACCAACTCCTGGCGCTAGGAATTAATGTTGTTAAGGCCCGATGACAGAACTTCTAAGTCCGCATCTTAACCTATTTTACGGTAGATAACTGTATCGTCACGATCACGCTTCTTTGAGAAACACCGGATGTGACTCCAACCAAATCAGAGCTAAAAGCATCAAAAACTACTTTTTGTTTTCAATCACTGAGAAAGTTTCTCGTTCAATTATTTATTCTTTTTTTTATTAACTCCACATGATTATAATTTGTATATGAGTTTTTTGTGAAGAAGCTTGTCTAATGCATTCTTGAAATCAAGGAATATTGTGTCAAATTGCTTTTTCGATTCATCTGATTTTAGAATATTCATGAAGAAAGAACGCAAGCTGTGTTTCGTAGGATCTGCCCTTATGGAAACCTCGCTGACTATTATCTAGGAGGTTATAATTATCCAGGAATTTCATAATATTGCTAATGACAGTGTGTTCGAGGATCTTACATAAAGGTGATGATAACAAGTTAGGCCGGTAATTTTCTGAGTCATTTATCTATCCTTTATTAAATATAAGTGTGATGTAGGCTATTTTTCAGTCTTGGGGCACCTTGCCTTCGAATAATGATTTTCTAAATGATTTCTGAGAATGGTGCAATATGAAGCGCTAACTCCTTGAGCACATCTACAGGTATTCCTTCTGGACCTGGGGACTCGTTACTTTTAATCTAACGCAGTTGTTAAGTTATCCTATCACGTTGAATTTTTACGTCGGTCATCTGCTTGTTTAAGTTATAAATGTCTTAGTTGTGTATTTTACCATCCTTAATATATACACTTTTGAAGTACTAGTTTAATAAGTTGGCTTTGTCGACGATGTTGGTGACCGCTTTGTATTTTGTGTCCAATGAAGACTCTACTGTCGAAGATTCGCCCGGGAGATGGCTTGAGGTTTTTATCTAGTAATTCACTTGGGATTTTTCCCGTGAAGTTTTGTAGAGTAGTTCACATTATTTTCTTCATTTTTGAGCATTGAACAACGTAATTTTCTCTCGCCACAAGTTTCGTTGTTTTGTTACCTAACTTAAGACAGATTTTATATTGGTTGTGTTATTACCTTTGTCTCTTGAGCTCCCACCTTAATTTGTACATACCAACGAGGTTCCTTATTCTCTTGTTTGAATTTGTGTGCAATAGGTTCATCAATTCCTTTACCTAGTTCCCAAACAAATATCTCCATGATACTCCGATGCTCTCGACTTTTATTGTGGCTACATATTTCGTGAATAAAGCTTCTAACGCCTCTCCATATTTTAAGTAATCGCATATTTCGAAGAAGTAGACTTTACGTTTAGAATTTCTACCTGTTACATTTTCACTGCGAGAGAAGTGATTTGCATTGGTGTGAGAGAATGTCAGACATTTGAGAAAAAGTTTGCATGAATACAGGGCTTCATAGTTAAGATTTAAATGATTTTTAACTTCGGAATGCTGCGTCATATGCTTTCTGAAAATTTGGGATTCCTTCTATATCAACAATTCACGTGCAACATCCATCAAAAATTGTATTAAAAGATGCTTTCCTTTTACCACCCATTCCACCTCAGTTTCTCTCGTTTCGTGCTCCTCCTGCAACTTTCTCAACCGTTTATTAATCGGCCAACGGCGGGGGTGACGGAATCCGCTCTGTGCGTGGAAATTCCCCGTCGGCATTCCTACCATCGCACGTGCCACGCAAATAGCGCGTCGAGGCAAGAGTGTACCGGGATGAGGAGGAAGGTCCCTTGCAATTACGGGGGCCAGAGAGAGAGTGGTTTTTGGAGGGTGATGGTGGTTAGTGTCGCGCCGCAGCACCCGTAATTAGCTGCCGGGGCGTCCAACGCGACCTACTGGATTGGCGTCGGTAAGGTTTGCCCGACTGACCGGCCGTGGATCAACCCGCTTCACCTGCCGGTCCCTGCTCACCTGCGCTCCCGGAATTACCTTTTGAGGCCTCGTTTCAGGAAGCCCTCGTAACCAACCCTTTTACCAGCAAGCTCTCCTCCGATGCTGAGCGAGACTGAAATGCCAAAAGGATTTTTAAAAAATAAATACATCCTGCTCCCCGCTTGGCATAAATTTTCTTCCTCTGCCCCAACCCATGTCGTCTGAAGCGATGCAATTAAAATTCCATTTGCAGCGAAATGTCCGGCCGCGTTCCAGAACAATTAGATCGCATGAATAGTCGCGGCCCTCCTTTCTTTCCTCCGGAATCATAATTGTGCATATAATTAGGGTATGCAGTAATCTCCTCGTGATGCTCGGCATCCAGAGTGGCACCACGTGAGCACAAGCAGAAGAGGGAGTTGACTGGTCATGTAGGACCTATTATTGCAACCCCCAACAGCTGCTAAATCGCTAGCCATTCGCATGGGCGCAAGCATTTCTCCTAATTACGACTTCCTTAATGAGTTACCTTGAAATATAATGCAGTGGTTTCCGGATAATCAAGCCACTTACCTGAGCATCCCTCTAAGCATATTTATAAATATCTTAGGCTTAGGAATATGAAAGAGAGGCATGAATTTCCTCATCGTGCAACACTTGAATTCTTATTCTTTATGTATCTTAAAGTTCGCAACCTTGCCTTACCTGTCCCTCTTTTTATTTCCTAATTTCAGATATTTTAGCTTCATATTGGACAAAAGGAATCCTTCATGCCGCTGTGCTTTGGAAGCTTGTGGTATTTGATGTTCAGCTGAGATATTTCCCTCTTAAGCAGATAAAAATGCGCCCTTAATTTATTTACGGAATTATTCACGGCATTAGCATATTCAGTTCTGATGCATGAGGCTCGACATTCCTGGCAGGAAATACATCACATAGAGCTATGCTTTTGATGGAGGCAAAAGGCATCGTCCTTCCAATGAACCCGTTTAAGCTTCAATCACTATACGATTGTATTCATCCTTTTATGAAGAACGTCACATTAGCGTTCAGTGTGCTCAAAGCAGCAAATTGCTTTTACGGGTAACATGTTGAAAAAGGCTCATGATATGATTATAATGGCTTACTATTGTTTAACGTATCCATTTTACGAGTGAATAGTATTTTATTGTGAACAAGTATTTGTTTTTCTGAAATTTTCTAAAAATTTTCATTTGATGCACCTTTACCTGGGATAATGTACAAAATGTATGTAATGATAAATTATTGTGTCATTAGAAACTTTTTTAGTAGATTTTTGGAAGAGAGGCGTTGAGGCGTCTGTACTTTAAAGAGAACTCGTTAATTTTAATGCGAACAAGTTTTTAGTCCGTTGACAGTGATTTGCCGGAACAATAACTGTTTCATGTCCTGCCTTCACTGGACACTGTAAAGTAAACCGCGGTCAATCTCACAATTTTCCGTGCTAATATTTGGCTAAAATCACAAATCAAGTTAGTAAGCCTATGGGAAAGCTAGCATTAATTGCTTGCTATTCAACCGAAGATGAGCTATGATCGAAAAGCCTAAAATTTTACTATGACGCGCGTTTTCCAGGCAGTCATAGACATTAAACTACTCCTGCAGTTCTGATTGTATTAGGGTTTTATAAACTCCACTTTAGTCACACCCACCACACCACTTTTGAAGTACACGGAGGATGATAAAGACTACTAAGTAAGTGGGAAAAAGCATTATAACCCGTTAAAATGAAACGGGCTCAAACGTTTGACAAATATCTGGCTTCTCTAACTGAACAATAAATGAAAACTTTGATTTTTCAATGCTTAAATGTGTTAAATAGATTGTTAGCTTATGGTTTGCAGTTACTTAATATGACTAATTCCATTTGGAAGGTACTACTTTTGAACTGAAATGAAAGTAGATTGCTGTAGCTTTTAGTGAAAATTGTTACCAATTTTAAGGCTTCTGTGATTCACCAGCAACTTTAAAACGTCAGGTGGAAACCGCACGAGTGTCTATATGAGACCGATTAACCTTCCGTCTAGATCAAATGCACTTCTAATTTTTTGAGAGTTATTTTTCCTGTTAAGGGGAAAATTTCTTTCTGTTTGCTATAAGGAATGAAATAAATCATGCGGGAGTTATTTAACTGTTGTAACAAGCTGTTAGAACTATGAAAATATTTACGGAAAGGATTTGACTTTTGATTTTAATTTTTATTTAATTTAATGCGTAATTTCCTGAATTTTGGAAATGCTGTGCTTTTTGAAATAAGCGATTTAAAAAAACCAGGCTTGTGTTGGAACAAAATTATTAACAAACAAATTTCCGAATTCTCTTGTAACCCCGACAAAGTTTCGATGCCATCGTTATAAATTTTTAGACAATGATCGTAGCCCATTTTAAATCTCAATCGTAATGAATTCTATGTCAAATTATTTTCATTTCTCGCCAAAATCAAAACTCCTGCCTATGCGGGCTGTATCAAATGATTATTGCTATTATATTCTACAGGTTCCTTTGCATTCTTGCGGGTGATCCTCACCGTTAGTCCTTCTTTGGAGCAGTGACCGTAATGTGTTGAACCGTAACAAAAGCTGAACGCTTCCTTCTTTTTGTCCTAAAGTTTGACATCATTATGCGACCTCCTGCTTTCCGAACTGGAAGCTACTGGAAAATATACTAATCGTATTCTGCTCCTGAGAGGTGAACTTTGTTTAAACGGAAATGATGAGTTTTAGAACTTGCTAGAAAGCAAGGGAGGCTAATCCAAAAACGAAACGATCATCAGTTGATAAGATCATCAGAGTTGTTGTAGATTAATGGCGTGTGGTGGGGAAAGTACTAAGGCACGGTAGTTTATGGGGAGCGGTGGTTACACTCAACCTTTCAAGTAAGGAGCTTGGGTTTACTTTAGCCGAGCACGACCGCTTTGGAAGTTTAATTCGCAATTCCTATGGGGTATTCTCTTGAGGATTTGTTGCGATAAAGGAGTTTCTTCCAAATACGGAAGTCAGACCTTTTCAAGTGATTATAAAAATTCTGAAATCGGTAATGTATTGCGTTCTATGTTTAAAATCAAAATTATGGCATGAAGATGCCAATAGTTTCACAAATATAATTTTGATGAACACTTTTTTAAAAACTATAGACCCCAGTTCCACGCCATTTCTATTGAACTACCGCATTCTAACTTTTGCCGTAGTTAGCGAATAACTCAAAACAAATAAGGTGATAGGAAATATCTATTTTACTTTTAACTAATTCTTCGGGAGGTTTAGTCTCTCAAATATAGTTTTGAATGAATATGGCATTCATAATAATTAGAAAGGTACTACATTCCTTCGCGTTCCTCCCGTTTTCTCATTAAATACCATCTCATTTCAAGTTCTATTCTCGATAAAATTGCGAGGAAAGATATCGTTTAATTGTTCATATCAGATTAAGAAAATATTTTTGTGCATGCATCCAGAATATTTATAAAATATTATGCACGTCCTATCTGAGTGAAACCACCTTTTTACGGGTTATGCTTTGTCTGAACCAGCGGTCACTGTTTTCACGTGTTTAGGACGGGCTAGTCGTCTCCCCAAATAAAGAAATCATCATGGGATTTGGGACGCTTCAAGCTTATGTTGCGAACCCAGGCCCAGGTATTGTGCAGAATCAGCGGCACATACCCATTTTATCTTCCTTTCAGCGTAGTGTTACTGAGAGCAGTCCGTAGTTCAAAACGACTCCGTAGTTTTGATTCACGGGAAAACGTCTCCGGCGAGGACGACAGAGAAATACTTCGGGGAGTAGGGTGGAAGAGAGTCACTAGGGACATTTCTCTCGCAAATAACTTAGTAACTTTGAAGGGTGGTATCAGGATTCTCTACTTCCTCGCCAGTCAAGCTTTGAGGAGGATTTTCAATTAGTGAAGTCTTCTCGAGAGGAAAGGGAAATAATTAAGAGTATCATAAATCCCTGGGGAAATGCTAAATTGAGAAAATTTGGAAGGTGAAATGTGAAATATAGTGTGAGAGCTTTTACCCGTTATTTTCACTTTTATTTTCGAATTTTTTAGAAATTCATTTTAATACAGCTGGGTGACTTGTCTATACTTTAGGTTGTAGTAATGATTTCATTTTCAATAGTACTTCTCCAGCTCTCAAAGTTTCCACTCTTAATATCTCGATGTTGGTGTATTTACTTCTCCGTATTAACCGGTACCATTTTGATCATTACGTATTAACCATTTTAAAGGCTCTTTTTCGAGAAATTTATAGGATTCTATGATAAATTAAAAGCAGAAATAGGTACAAATAAGACCATGTCGTTTACTTTTTAGTTGGTCTGTCTAGAGGTCTTAGAGGTTGACGCTCATTGCAATCCATGTTAGTTATATCCGTGAAGAAATATTTGTATGGTCCATCAAAACAAAAATAAGCCTGCGTACTTGACCGATTGATTCCTCAATAAACTGTGAGAAAACTTATTGTGAAAGCAAAACAAAATTTGTTAAATTTATCCTGGAATCATTTGTTATAATATGGGGAAAACTTAGTAAAATTGGTGAAATATATAATTTGAATATTATATGGAAATTCGGAAAGGATGCCAAGGACGGAATTTACTTTCCAACCCAATATCAAACATTTATCTCAAGCTTTTTAAAATATTCAGCATAGTGAAATTCAGAATTCAATTTTAAGTAACCCACGTACTACAGTCGACTTTCGGATTTAATTGGAAAAGTGTGCCTTAAAACTCGGGGGAGCTTTCCTAGCGAAACTGGGATGACATTTATTGATCTTATCTTTTGAAATTAACCTCCGCGGTAATAAAACTAAAAAGCGGAACGCGTCCCTGGTCGTCCAGTATTTCACGATTCTCTCCTTCCGTTGTTGAGGTGTTGACGTCCTTTGTTGGGAGGGTTGAGAGGAGGGGTTGGGGAATTCCTTGAGAAAAGGATTTCGGAGCGTGGAGGGATTCGAAGGGGAGAAAAAAAGGAGAAAGCGATTCCTTAGGGATTCGGGAGGGCAGAAACAGGAGCGATGGGTCCAGCTGGGAAGTGGGGGATGAAAGAAGGGGAAATAATGGAGGGGAGGGGAGAGAGAAGAAGAGATCCAAGAGTCGGGAAACAAATGAAATACTTTCGTTGGCTCCTCTGAATGGGTGCGCTTTTGAGAGTGTGGGTGAAAGAGTTTTGCCTGGAAGTAAGGAGTAGGCTTCGGAAGGGGTGAGAGGTGGGAGCTGTAAAGGGTGGTGGTAACTTAGGGGCTCGGTGGGAAGGGAGAGAGCCGCCGTATTAGGTAAGAAGGGAGGTTAACAGGACGGCCAAAGGGTGGAGGGGGAATGAGAGAGCAAGATTGATTGTTTTAAGGCCACTTGGAGGATTGGGACGGTAGAGAGAGGTATGGCCTCTGCGGGAATCAAGTATTCAATTAAGATAGCAGCGGCGAAATAGCAGCAGAGTCGGGAGGGTGGGCAGAGGGCGGAATGAATGGGAGGGAGGTCGAGGGTTGGGAGGGGGGATGGGGTCGGCTGTAGGTAAAGGAAAGAGGGACCGGAGAGAGAGAAAGAGAGGGAGAACAAGGAATAAGTGCCTACACTCTTATTTATTTTTCCCGCTAATTCCCCGTCTCGCCCCAGAGATCCTCCCGCTCCCCTTGGGGCCTCCAACCCTCCCCCCTCTCCTCATCCCCCTCCACCCCCAAAACCCACTTCCGCTCCAACCCCTCCTCAAATATTCCTCCGCTCCTCTTTCTTCCCTTCTCTCCGCATCCCTCCCTTTACCCCTCAGCTCTTCGGCCTCATTTCAACCCACCAAAACTCCACCCCGCGCACCCCCTTGTACTTTATCCCCCTCCCTACTCCGCACTCCCTCTTTCGCCCTTGTTCTGCGGCGAGGAGCAGGAAAAGGGAGGCATTTTTAATCAATTAAAGGGATATTTCCTCCCTCGGCCGCCCTCAGCTCTGTCCTTTTCCCATTATCTGTTGAAAATAAATTAATCTAGTTATAAAGAAATATTTATTTATATATGTGAGAGAGGGAGAGAGAAAGCTCTCTTTCGGGTCCTATTAACCGAAATCGTTTTTTTTTGACAGAGATCGTAACTAGTAGCATCCGACGTCCAAATGAAATTTCATTTGTGCTCATGATCAAGCATGTTATTCCGTCAGGCTACGCTTTGGTGCAATTTCTGTGAGTCGATTCGTTGAGGGAGAACGAAAAACAAATTTTATGTTCGATTGGTGTTTTGGGGGCTATGTTTTGGGAATGCCTGGCACCAAGTTGAAATTTCATCCATCTAGGATTAGTAGTAAATGGATTGACGTTTGATTCGGTATTGAAATTTCGATCCCTGTGAAATTGCGGATACAAGGATGTTCCTCGTCGCTACGAGTGCTGAGTGATGGTAGTCATTTTGAATGACCGTTGGTTAATCTTAAAGGCAGACGGATGTCAAAATATGTTCCAGTGTGGAGTTAAGGGTGTGTTATTGAGTGTTCAATAGTGGAGTATTCTTGTTTGCACATTTTTATCATGAACTCAATTCAAGAGAAGGAATTGGATACCGAAATTGAAGTATACAAATCTATATAAGCTCTATGTAAAACCCTTTCCCAGAGAATCTCCAATTCCCGGGTGAAAAGGAAACCTGTTAATTCTACACTTCACTTCAAAACCAATTTCTAACCGATTTCGAAATCAAAAGCCCGGCCACTCGAGTCATGGGACGATTTTATTAATCATTTTTTTTTCATTTTTCTTAATCGGAAATGGGAATAATCATCAGCGAAACTCTAACTCGCCAGAGGATTGTGATGTGAAAAGACCAAAGAAAATAACAAGGGGAATGATAGCAATTAAAAGGACATAGCAAAGGGATGAAATAAAGTGTTTTTGCGATATTATCTTCATATCTGTCGGTTTTGTGAAAAATACTCTAGAATTCTAGAATTGTGGATACAAAACCATGCGTTACATTTTTTTCATTTAGTTTGTCATTAGAAACCGTTAAAAAACGTAATTCACTGCTGCTTGATTCTTCAGTCACCTGGGATAAAGTATTTTGAGTAACTTATCGTCATCCTACAGAATATACCTGCTATCACGCATAAGTTCGATTTTGTGATTCTAATGAATCTCATGCACTCGTAATTATTCGAATCTTGGCTGTTATTTAGGAGCTTAGTTGAACTTATTTTTCATAAAAGGAATACCTCTTCTAATATACCATTTGTGGGTTTTTAGTTTTATTTTTCATTTTTATGGCTGTTGTATGACCTATAAACAGTCGCAAAATGTATACGTTATATTCTACAATAGTGAAGTTAAAATCCAATACATTTTCTCCTCAATTGCTCTTTCATCACGACAGTTATTACCCTCACACAATTGATAAAATTATGGTATTTGTTTTTTGGTCCTTTTTCTATCCTAAGGATGATTATTCCGATATATTACTATTCACCTGAAGTTTTTTTTGCTTCTCATGTACGAAGATTTACATAATTTGATTTGCATTGCGTTAACTTATAGTAGATATATTTTAATTCCTTTTATTGCATTTTATCTTTGTTGGCGTTGTTGAGATAAGGCAAACTAGCCAGTATTGGAAATATTTTCTACTTTTTCCTGAAAAATCTTCACCGTAGCCCTGTGTATAATTTGCCCATATTAATACCTCGTTTGATTTAAGTCATAGCCGCAAGAGCCTCATAGGTTGAGGGCAAGACCAATGGCAAATCAATATGGGTGGTCCAAATCATAGTCTTGCTTTCCAAAACCTCCTACTAAGCCCTTAGCCAGGGTTATGAATGGGCATCTGAGTTTTGTGGAATCCTCTCGCCTGACAATGGGGATATTACTCACCATATCCTACAAATATCATTATTTATTACGCTTTGTGGCTTGGTTCCCAGTGATTTCTCTTACCATGGCCGGATGGTATTCGATTCTCTTTCCATAATATCAGTCATCCACCAGTTTGCTATATCTGATTTTGGATACCATCAACTACCTATTTTGGTTGAAAGAAGGCTCCTTATTCATTTTTGACCTCTGGTTAATAAAATAAATTACAAACACGCCATACATTTTGCTTTGAATAATGGAAAGAAATATCGTTCAAGGTACACAATTTCAGTTCTTAATAATCCTCGAATAATGGGCACCGTACTGGGAGGATTTTTCTCAAAAGTACATATTTATTTTTGAATAAACTGACAAAACAGGTTGCGATTGGTGATCCTGGCATTCACGGATTACGTTTTTCTCTTACAAAGGCGTTGAAATATAGGTCACCAGTGGCGGATGAAAAAAGGTTAGGAGCTAAATTGGAAGATATCTTCATTTAAAATGTCCCGAATCATTTTAACGGGTTTTTTAATTTGAGATGCATGGAAAACTACAATTTTTCCAATATAGGAATTGCATTCATATCATGTAATTCGGTCTGAGGTAGCATTTGTCTTTTTTGCTAAGTAGGTATGCTACGACATGCTTTACACTAATTGTTGACATTAAGTTAAGAATTGGAAAAAGTCTCGTCTACATTACCTACTAGCTCTTTTTTCGGTGATTGCAATGATCATTTATGTTATCTTGAAAGTATAGGCGTTCGCTAAGTTTTCATTTAGTTAAGCGAAAAGGTTTTTTAATTAAAAGACAAAATTTAAGTTACGCGGTTTTATCAGACCACATTTGTCATTATTCTCTTTCTATATGCATGTCTTACTGATGTTTTTGAAAATCTCCCTTTATTTAGCATGGTTCCCGACTCTTTTTCGTTTAGCTTTTCAGGGTGTTGCTAGACTGTTTCAATGTTAACGACAGTAAGTTAATACGTTTTTCAGCAAAAGATTGGATTTTCAGGAGGCCTAATCAGTATTAAAATCGGCCATAAAAATATTAGGTCAAGCGTCAAATAAATTATATAGCGTTGAAGATAGCAAATCCTATTAGTTTACGCTGAGGGTAAAATAGAGGGAAAAGTCCCCAAAGAAAGAAGAAGGAATAATTTCATGGACCAGTTGATGAGGAAAGTACATATAAAATGATACCAGAAGGTAAAGGAACTAGCATTAGATAGAGAAGGGTGGAGGACTGCAGTCAAAGAACCTTAGAATGAACGACCAATGATGATGATTTATTTACGGTCACTTAGATCTATCTATTCCTATATTTATTGCCGAAGTAATATATAATTTTTTTCTCACTCAGCGTAGCTGTAAGGTCTTTACTTAGCAGTTTTTCCCTCATTTTCACTTGCATGTGGCATCACAGAATTTCCTGATCGTCACTTCCATTGAGTGAAATATCTCAATTGCCTCCGAAAAAAAATCTTACCACTGATGAAAAATTTGAACATCAAAGGTGTGCTGAGGATGCAAAAGGGACGAATGAAAGTTCTCTTTCTCTTACTCTCGCTGCGAACGGATTCCCAGAGTTAAATTTTGTTTTTATTCCCTTATAGTTTCCCCACTTGTTAAGGGGAATCTTTCGTTTTTTTTTTTATCGCCGACTACGGGCAAACGTGTACGCAAGGGAAGAAGAGAGCTGCGCGTGGGAGAGCAAAGGGACGGGAGCGGGAGAGGGAGAGAGGTGGGGGTGGGTGAATACAGTGGGAGAGAGAGAGGGTGGGTAGGCTTGTGACCAGGTGCGCCCGGCGATGGTTTCATTTCCTTTCCCTCCTTCTCCGCCCCCTCGTCCCCCGATCCCCTTTCTGGATCTCATTTTGTGCTCTTCCCGAAGCATTTAACGGTCGCCCCGTGAGCCGTTATTACGGCAATTTTAAAAGTTCACTTTCATAATACGACACAAGTTGGGCAACCCTTGCAGGACCTTGTCATTACCATCGCCGGAAATTGTTCCCTTCTCTCTTCTGCGAGACATTTCACTTTAGATTGATGGCTGAGTTTTCAGAGATTCAAATCTGAAGAGCTAGGAGAGCATGTAATTTACACTGAAGTTGTCGCCTGTGAATTGGATTCGGAATATTCATTCCCTTTTAAAACAATGTTGGATTGTATCTTAACCCCTGAGGTTTATAATAGAACCACCAAGTAGCCAATGCATAACCGAATCTTCTCCGTTTCAATATTAAGAACTCCTTTATTATAATTTCTTCTCTCAATGTTATTTGGTGTGTCTAATAATCCTGGATAGTTATACCCTCCATTCTCCGTTCCTCATTATTATTTTATTTGAATGTTTTATTGATTTTATTCTGTGTTCATCATATCTCCATCTTAGTATTTTTATTTCTTAAACAAATGAACTCTATTTCCAACGAAAGGAAATGTTGAATGTCAAACTGTCCAAATATTAAAGTTAGTCATTTTCCTCATACTGAATTTCCTGAGAACATAAGACCCAAAGATCAAACGAATAATTTCCTTTTACCCACAAAGAGGAAAGAAAAGGAACCAGTGGGAAAGGCCACAAAAGAATATACATGCAGCATTTGAAACGATGAATGAAAAAATGTTGCTTGATCACCGAGATGATGTGATTAAAGCACCGAAAAAGGGAGGTTGACTGTCATCTTCATTAACTCACCAATCCATACGTCAGTCACAGGATCCCCGATACTTGGAAATAAGCCCAAGGGAATAGTAGCCGTTAAGACATACATTTCCTTAAGGTACATTTATTCTCATATATCCACGAAAAGTGATTTGAAGGTTTTGTCAGTGTCTATTTTGAATAATATATAAATAATATTGAAGATATGTTGCCAGAATAAATTGGCCTATCTTTCGAATCATTTTTGCTAGAATTGACTAATATAAATGATTTCTTGGTCCAGTAAATTCATTGCTAATGTACCATAGTAAGTTTTATTTGTTGTAACTAAAATCTTTACTAAAAAGTTTGAAAATTTCAATAACCGGTTGTTGGTGTAATTATGGACTTATAAACATGGTTACTCGCACGCAATGCAGAAATGGCTAACGAGACCACACAGTTAGGGTGTTTCTATATGCTCATTTATTGTCGGTGGCAATATTCTTAAGCTTTGAAAAGGGCCCAATGACCCAGCTAGCTAAAGATATCTTAGTTTTCCTGCTTGACGCATAGATAGTTGCTCCCTCACGCAATGAAATAAGTGTATCACATTTCTAGAATTCTTACTCATCATTTTCATTCACAATCACCATATGCAGCATGAAATGTGCTTAATTTGAAGTGATAATTTACGTTATAGGGATGCAAGGTGTTGAATTATGCGCACAGTGGAAATTTCTGTGCAATTTAGCTTACGCGAACAACATGGAATTCAACAATGTACGCTGGCGAAACGTTTTGTACTCGTATCTTCGATATTTTCGGTGGAAAACAGTCACGGCCGAATTTTTTGTGTTCAAGTGTTTAATTCGTTCAAAATGAGCATTAAACAACGTAAGCTTTTCATCCCATAGTAATTGAATACTTAATAATGTTCATATTTGATGCCTTCACTGAAAATCAGCTACCTTGGCTAAAATCTTGAGTTGGTGTTTATCTAAGCTTAATTAAAAAATATTTTTGAATGAGTTTGTGGTTGCAATTCTAGGTTATAACCATGGAAAAGGTTAAATTATATATCAATTTTAATAAAGATAAATGCCAATCATTAAGTATGTGTTGAAGTCAGATTCCAGCGGTACATTCATTTAATTTTCTCGAAAAGTTTCTCTTTGCGTCAATTTTCCCGCGAAATCTACTCCCATGTTTTTTTATAGTAAATCATAGTCTCTTCATACCTCAAAAATTTTCTCACTGCTTTGCCACTTAGTAAAGTCTGGTATTTCATCGATTTTGATCCTTACGAATGGTGTCTCTGGGAAAGCGTGTTCGTTGAACTTTAAAGCTCTCGCATGATAACGGCCGGTTTCGCAACACGTCCGTTTTAGATCCGCGAAATGAAGGGAAAATACCTTGTGTTCTGCCATGACTGTGATCATTTGACGAAAAGAGCTAGAGTGAAGGTAACGGCGTTTTTTTAAGGATTGATTTTGGACGCGCGTGACTTTGAAATTCGAAATTTTTTGCAATCGTTGAAATTTGCGTAATTGTGTGAAAGCAGCTCCTGCGGGTGGGGAAAAAGTAGGTAGGCGAGAGGGAGGAATTGATGAGATGGAGTCAGTGCTGCTCGGTTAGCGATGGTGCGATAAGCGTTGTGCGTTGCTCATGGTGGAGAGTGATTCTGAAAAGAAAAGAACTTCGACACAGCGTGAAATAGGGAAGGATGGGGTGATACGAATTGAAACACGGTTTTTCTCGTAACCATACCCTCTAAAAAGCATAAAATACTTTTGTCCTAAAATGTGTTGGTTAATGTAGGTTTAGAGGCAGTTCAGTTGGAACGAGTGAGCGTATGAATAGATAGAGCAGGACAACATTCACGATAACTTTGATCAAAAGCAGTAGTTTTCACATAGATGGTCATTCCCATGATTAAATAAATGATTGGGAGTTATTAAATGAATTCCATAAAACATATCCTTACTACCTTATGGTGTAGTATTATTCGTTCACTTTTTCATGGAAGTGTATAGTTTTTATGAGAGTAAAAACATAGCCATCAACATTCAAGGTTTGTATGTGCTAGGTAAAAAGGGCTCTTGAGTTGACTTATTGAGTTAAAAGTTGTGTTTTTGTGTCGTCTTTTGGGGCAGTGACATTGAGTTTTGAAGATCAATGAATATTTATTCAATGTCAGGAAAAAATATACCTGATCATTATGACGAAAATAGAAGAGAAATTAAATCTCAAGGTGTTTCTATCAAATGATTATTTCTCTATGCTAGTTGGGAAATACATCAAGGTGTCACCAGGCCTTTGACGGGGTACATACTCTCTCCAGTCTGATTGAACTACGCATCAATCGCCTTTGGGCTGACGTTGTCAAAGAAATCACTATTGACATCAGTCAGGTTCATTTAAGTGCTCATTAGGTACATCCACCGGATGAGTAGACGGTTACTTATTATAGATGTGTGTGATTGTAAGGGTTTATATAGTAACTCGTAATGCAATTATTTGGTGCTTATAAAACATTCAACCATTGAATCAACCAACCATTCAATATTGACCGTAAAGCGTAGTTTTCTCAGTTAAAATTTGCCTTTACCTATAATTGGAACTTTATTTAATACTAAATGTTCTTACATAATTGATTATAAGAAGTTTTGCCATAACCGTGGCAGGAGTGGTGAAAAAAGTTTATATTTGATATCAATAGTTCCCGAAGTGAACGCTACAGTCCCCTCGAGGCCGTTACCTTAATCTGGGAGAGCGAAAAAATACAAAGGGGTTGCAGGGCTGTAGGTAGGGTCCTATCCGAATGGATTCATACTTACCTGTCGTGTGATGAATAAAAGAGCGATCTATTGAATTTGAAATTAATATGCGTTCAGTCAATTTTTTAGCTTCATTTTTGCAAACATCCTGATTTGAGCCTATGGGGTATTTCTTTAAAGCTTACGGTTGCAAAGGGTCTGGGTATAGATTTGTGGATCCAAGATTTGCGGTGTCTAGGAAACTTTGGTTTGGACTTAAATTATATGGAACTGTGCGACTTATCATTGCATTTCATTGGTGTGAACATTTATATTTTCTGAGTGCCGTAGTCACATTAAGGGCTGGAGGAGAAGAGATTAGAATTTTGGACCTACCTCTGACGAGGTTAGGCCTCCCAGAGGTACCATTCCTGCGAAGGGGATATTGCTTTCCCTGTCTGATGGTAGAATAGCGGCCTTTCCCGCCACTCAGTCTCCTAGGAACCTGTCCCTACTCGACTATACCAACTCAAAGTATTCCAGTGCAGAATCCGAATGGGACAGCCGGGTGGCGAGATGGAGAGTGGGTGCGTAAAGGACACGAACGGCACACATCGCGTGTACCTGTGCAATCCTCTTCGGAAGAGGAAGTAAAAGAGAGTCCTAGGAATGACGTAAGAGATTAGATAGAGTGAGTAGAGAATAGTGGAGGCAAAGAGGACAGCGTACGAGAGGAGAGAGAGAGGGAGAATAGGAGAGCGAAGGCAGGGTCAGTAGTGGGAAAGCCAACGGGGGGGAGGGGTGGGAGAGGTGCTGTAAACGAAGGCGGGTTTAATTTGCCGCACTGATGGAGCTCAATTCATTAGGCTGGAGGGCCACTAACTCTTCGTGGTGGTCTCGTTATAATGACTGACCGGCTGAGCCCACGATGGTGGAGTGGGAGGGCAGGATTGGGTGGTTTAGGTCGAGTCACCAAAGCGCATGCGCGGGTTGCACGCTCGTGACACACTTCCGGCGCACGCACGGATTGAATCCTTCTCGGATGGAATGCGGAGCGCAGGGAAGTGGAGGGGGAGAAAAAAATTGAGCGTGAAATGGCGAGCCCCGTACTAGCCACCACAACCACTCTTTTTCCCGCCCACCCTTGCGATCCCTTTGGCAAAGCCCGCCTGTCCCGGCCTCGTGACGTCGCATCGCACGTTTACGAAGCCGCAAAGGGGTTGGGCATTCGGCCTCTCTCCTAAAATTTCATTCATCTAAAGCTCTAGATTACATAAGAAACGACAAAGCTAGTCCTAGAATAATGCCCACAGCTGATGCAGTTGGTGATGATCGTTGCATTGAGGTGGTTTGTGCAAGTTTTGCATGAAAACTACACTGTTATATTTCTGAGTTCTAGGCGGGATAAATCCCTTATCTTTTAAGTAAAGTATCTCGGGAGTACGTATCTGTTCCATATTCCATGTTAAACGGCCTCTGTTTCTTAGTTTTTATTTCGAAAAGTAGTGCAATTCGCGGGTAATGTTTTGGTATCTAAGGAAAGGTATATTTGGTATAAAGGAAAGGTAATCTATATATATATATATATATATATATATATATATATATATATATATATATATATATATATATATATATATATATATATATATATATATATATATATATAATTTATTTAATTTATATAATATATATATACTTTTAAATTAATGGAATTCAAAATGAAATTACTTCCCACTCAAACTCCCTTAAAAATGGTAGTGCGTATAATCTCATATTAGCCTAGTGGTACCTACTGAAACAAGCTGTAAGAATTTAGGAAAATATGTAGTTTGAGTCGCCGATAGGCGATGGAGAGCCACTATTTACGTATTTTAGTTCAAATTAGCTTATCCCAAAAATAACGATGAGCAGTCACAGTTTATCTTGTAACCAATTCCTGCTCAAGCCTAAGGTTTTGGAGTGATAATTGAGAAAATTTTAAAAACAATCAGACTTTGCTGAGTTGTTTAAAACATCACAAAAGATGGATTCACATGACTCAAACTCGCAAAAATTCTTGGAAATAAAATATTTTTCTCTAAAAAACGTGCTTTTCATATTCCCCTTTTACTGGATAGGTATGTTCTTAGCATCGTTGTCTCATCATCAACTGGTATTCTGCCTACTGGTAGGTCCCACACACCAAAGCTGTCTCCAATTCGTCCTGTTCCGGACTTTTTCCTTGGTTTCCTTGTAACTTCTTTTTGTCTTCACCTCATCTGTCATTTTCAGTCTTCTTCTTCCTCTTCTCTTTTCTCCCTCCATTATTCCCTCGACTGCTGTATTTAAAATTCCCTTCCCTCTTTAAATATGTCCCATCCAGATTCCCTTTCTCTTCTGTATTGTTGAGTTTAGTAGTGTTCCTTCCTACCTAACTCTTCCCAGCACTTACCAGTCATTTCTTACTCTATCCACCCATTTCACTCTCTCTAGTCTCCTCCACACACACATCTCAAACGCATTAATCGTATCTTACTCTCTTCTTTCCGAGATCCACGTTTCACATCCATGCAGCATAACATTTGTTGTCTATGCCTTGCTTATCTAGAGCTTTGAGTCAGATCCATGTGGTTGATAATGCAGCACAGAACGGGAAATTCATGGTCAAAGCAGGCTAAATACATGTATATGGAGTAAACTCCATAATTACTGTGTGGATACATAAAAAAATGGTCAAAATCAATTAATCATGGATATTTAGGTAATGCTGATACTGTTATGGTTGCCTGTAAGTCATCGATTGATTACTTGTTATATTTAAATGAAGCTGATTAATATTTGACTGAAATTACTGCTTCCCTGACAATAAAAGTTCAACAATCGTGTGAAATCTTCAGGAACGACTCCGATCATACTGAATTCCACCCTCAGTATCTAATTATGACGAACATTCTTGGTCTTGTTCTGGATCATGTATCGTGCGAAACTGACTTTACACTCACCTATCCTGGTGCGCGTCCTTTTTCACCCGTCCGCGGAGGAGAGAATAATGAAAAAGCATCGCACCATGCGGCACCAATCTTGAAAATTAAGAATGAATGACAGTTTTGCGGGGTAGGAGGAGTTAATTTTAGACCACCCGCCACGAGATGGAGCGCGCGCGGTTGCCTTGATCTACTTTTGCCTTATTTACTGACGATTCTGAGGATAAGCGTTTGCAGGTCTCTCTAGTATTAATGGAATCCGAGAGTGAATTTTCGAGTCGTTAATGGAGGTTATATTCGCTCATGAAATATTTTCCTAGTAAAAGGTACTCATTTTTAATTTGAGCCAGTGGTCTATGACGCCGATGTTAAACCAGAAAATCCAGAACGCAATTTTGAGAATGCCCTCTTTTTTTGCATTTGAATTCTACATTATATCTCGCGGATGTGGTTGAGTTTTTCCCAGGTTCCAGGTCATATTTCTGTTCGTGATGGAATTGTAAATGCGTGATATTTATATTCATGATTTATTGGAGGATATAAGGTATTTTTACCGTTGAATATGTTACCACCACGATTTAAAAGGTCAAAGGGAGTACTAATTCCAGTGAAGAGTTTGAAATGGAGTTCAGCTTTCGATGAAAGCCTGGACCATCATCCCTCATGAAGGGTTTCAATGTGGAAAGATAGCCTCTATTCACGTGAGATTCCTTTTTGGCAAAGACCGCTCTAAACTTCTTTCCTAATTTGGTTTGGATTGCCAAAAGCTTGGGTAATTTTATTTCATGGAGCTACAAATGTCGGTACTCCCTATTTTTTCTTTTAATTTAAGCTGTTAATGGAAGTTTTTGTGTTGTCCTGCTAACTCTACCGTCAGATTCCGAGCTGGATCAACCGAGTCCTCTGCTCTGATTTCATCGCTCCAGGGCGTGCGTTTCGCGAGCCTTTAGGACTCATTAACTAGGGAATTTAACCTCAAGTATCACTTAATGTTTCAATCAATCGCTCGATAAAGTATGCCAATCCAATACTCTATTGGATGAAAGGGCACCTTTTTGCCACTAAATAACCTCATTGTAAGCTTCTAAAAATAACGTGTAGATATGTGCCCGCATCAAGTCTAAACCAAAACATAATTCATCCTTGCATGCTTTCGTGCATTACTTTCATTTTAACTAACATTGGTTATATTACTGCATCAAATTGTGTTGCTCAAAATCCCATTCAACTCAAAGTTAAAGGATTTAAATGGAGCTATAAATTTTTATTCAGTTATTTTATATTTAACTTAGTTTCATCTGAGACACAAATACCTACTTTTAGCGGTACTTTGATATATAAATTGTATTCCTTATTTCATGTCGCATATTTGTATAATATCGGAATCCCGGAACTTTTGTGGTTAAAATATATAAATACTACAGCTAAATCTGAGGAGGGTAGTATATTTTAAAATTTATTCAACAACCCAACAAATCTCATGAATTATTTTTAAGCTTTCCTGGGTTGCATATTAAATTCCCTTAAGTGCATTTTGTTCGTGACTGTCGAATCTGAATCTTGAACATGGAACAAAGTTCATTTCCTGTCGATGAGGGATACTGAGCCGATATGGAGCGCCTTCATCGTACAATTATTGGACAGATTGAAATTAATTATCACTGACTAAAATCCACGGCAAAATTAGCGGCGTGCCGTTGATGGAAGTGGGAGTGGTAATTGAAACTTCATAAGAGATATGATTGGGGGTGATATTTGGGGGAGGGGTTGTAATCCGTGTGATTGCAAATGCACGGATGTGATCAGGAGAGAGAGTGGATCGTTTCGAGGTCGGCAATCCGAAGGATTCTGCGCCGTGTGTGGAAAGCGTGGTTTGTCACGGGCAAAGTATGTCTGCTCTTGCCCATCACCACCGATGCACTCAGGAATGTAGTTTTGAAACCGAACCAGAATTGCTATAAAAATTCCTCTTCTGAAACCCCAGTCATCACTCCGTTGTTACTTTGAAACGCTAAAAGCTTCTATAACTTGGAGAGAAAATGTATGTATCCAATTGCTCTAATCGTAGGTTTGACTGCTAGTCTAATGAGTCAATTTCTCCATCGCTTATTATGTGGCATGTTCCCCTTTAACATTCGAAATGTATTCCTGCATTCGCTAATATCTCAAATCTTACCGAGAGTGCAAAAAGTTTCTCACTTAGATAATTCATGTGGCAAAGTATAAAATCTATGATCTAACACCGCTTGTATCCAGAATAAGCGGTACCTCGACAATCCCTCATCGTAAAATTTTAAACGCGCATTCAGGTAAATACAATAACTTTAATAATTGGCATTTTGGACTGCAGCTCCATGGTGTACTATATAATAGATGAAGGGGCTGCACTTTTAAAATAATATTAAATTGATGGTTGATGATTAAAATAATGCTCTGGAAAATGATAATGATAATAACGAATTGAAAAATACGTCGTTAAATTAGCAAAACCTTAAATTTTAAGGATCTTAAGGCTGCAAATCGTCATATCAGGTGAATATCGTACTCCAGTTATATCACATTTACTAATACGTGTAAATGTAGTAAAAGAAAAGGAGAAATGTAAGGAGTCTAAAGAATAGTAAAGCGCGAACGAAGTATATACCCGGGTATAAGGGAATGAAATGTAATTTGTAAGAAAAGCTTATAATTTTGTACCTTAGAGAAGCTCATTAATAGAGAGCCAGTTTTTTAGGGTTAACGGCCATAACAAATTTCTTTACTTTGCTTAACTCTAAAAGGAATGGCGTGATGAGTATGTACGTAAAATTTGAGAGGAAAAAGATGATACAGAGCCGGCGCTGTGCCGATATGCTAATGAAATATCAAGATCGTTTACCGCGATGGTTTCCACATTAGCCGGTTGTCGGGGGGGTGTGTTCACGGGGGAAACGGCGGTGAGTATTGGTCTCTATCTCCCGTGCCACGACCTTTTCGCGTCGCTGGGGGGACAGAGGATGTCTGTATGTGTCTGTGTAGGGAAGCGTGGTGATTATGATATGCCCCCGGAACCATTCTCCGGGGGTCGCAAACGGGCTTCGTTCCACTACCCCTTCCCAGAATGCGCGCTGGCGGATAGCTTGCCATCGTTTTTAAGGACGTCATATCCTCCTCCGCTCCCCGACCACCCCCGCGTTGCCTTTTCACGATCGTTCCAAATGGCCATCGGGCCATGCGGAGTGCTTCTGGGATGGGGGAGAAGAGGTGCGGGTGCGGCAGAGGGAAGGGTCGTGGCGTGGGAGAAGGCTCTGAAGCGACGGCGGTGGTGCGGGTCGTGGAGCCGTGGATGGCGAAGCGCTTTGGTTGCAACCCTCGTCCGCGCACGCCGCGCCAATGGTAAGCTAATCCGTGACCGCGGCGCACATTTTTTTTACGTGTATTCTAGACGTCGCATTTATCAAAATTAATGCTCGATCTTTTGGAGCTATAAATTTTAATTAATATTTACGAGCGTAGAAGAAAAAAAACGAGGAAAGAAAAGATAAGGCAAAAGTTTCATTTGATAATTAATGCGAGTAATCCTTGCGCTAGATGATTGATTTATGAATTTACTTTAATACCCTGCGTATTATAAGGTCATTTTTGTATTTTTGATTAATTGTAGCGTGTTTTAATATGATTAAACCCTTATTCCACCAAAATCTTTATGTAGACACCAGAGCTAAAACACTTGAAGCATCAACCAACGGCCTTACCGAGGTTTAAATTTGATACCATGTACTATAGAACTGCGTCTATCTCTTGAATTGTGAAGAATATTGGAATATTTAGACATGCCACATAAGCTCTTGGTACAGTTTTAAATGATTATCAAATCTGACATGCATAAATGTCATTCATATCCATAATCATACGACGGTATTAAATATTCTCTCGCTCAGTGTATCAAATTTATACAATTTACGCCAACTAATCGCTTTTTATTCAATTCATCATAAATGTGTACTTGTTTAATTGTAGAGGCAATTCTAATTGAAATCTTTTTATTCATGAGCAAATAAATTTGGGTAATTTTTTTCAAAGGTTAAAATTTTAAAATTAGCGGTTAGGTGTTGTCTTGAAATAACACGCTGCTGCCTCCGTATAGGCCGGACGGTTCTTAATTAGTCGATGTTGCAGCGAAAACTATTGAGAACTACATGCCAACGCTAATAATTAAAGGTTTCCTTTAAAAATAGTCTACTTTCAATTTTTTGTATGATGTAATTGAGGATTCAGGGTCACAGAAGTCAAGTTGCATCACAATTTTCATCAGATTTCATCTCGACGTGGGATCTCAAAATCCCTGTTCCACACGTTTCAGGCAAATATCACTTCAGCACCAGGCCCTGTGTAGCCAATAATTATATTGAAAACAAAATGTTGAATTATTTGAGCCGCCATAGAAGGCTTATTACGACCCTTGAATGTTTTCTAGTGGAAAGCTGTATTTTCATTCGTATCATAGCGCATGTCCAATATAATCTTAAATTAACCAACCTATGCTTGCTGGTGACCAAAATAACGGTATACGTACATTGTTAATCATTATTTATTTTGCTGCCAGAAAATTGATAGTAGTGAAAGTTGAAAGATATAAAGTATATGCGGTTATAACTTGTAACATCCACTTTATTTGTCGCATAATATTTATAAATAAATCACAACAATCGTTTTACTTCGGAAATCACTTTTCCTATTACATTTACAAAGAAAACTTTATGCAACACTCACTCAAAATGTCTCTCGTCCCCTTACTCGTGACCGTTTCTCCCTCTCTCTTCTTAATTTATCTTTCTCCCGCGTCCCTGGTTACCCATTACTGGGCCACGACTTACACTTCAATTCAAAGATAAACAACTAATAAATTACTTTCCTAATAAATTACCACTAAATCACCTTACAGAATAGTTGTTATGTTACAAACTTTAGAAAGTGAAGATCGCTCGGCGGATCTGGAATTTGACGTGATTGGTCAAAGATGCGAATAGCTAATTAGTACTACATCAGCTATGAAATCTAGGAGGTGACTCAACAAGTATAATAAATAAAATGATTTATAGTTAGCATGCTGTTTCTGTATCACAGAAAGTTCGAATTCGTCGTAGTCAGCATCTATGAAAGTATGCGAGATTCAAATTATCGTGTGAAACTGATTGTACTGTGTGCCATCTATATATTATACTAATAATATATAATAATATGTATTCTTCCTTACATGTTTCATTACAAATATTTTTTCTGTATTAAGGAAGTAATGTAGCCTAAAAGGCATTGAGCCTGTGTTTAGGCTAATTTCAGAAACTAATGTGGGAAAGAACGCATCAAACCATGATTAACGAAATAGGAAAAATATACAAACAAAATAGGTGCGTAAAAAAAGAAATATTACCACTGTGTTGGCTTAATAACTTACAAAAATAAGGCAATTGTAATAAAAATCCAATTGAAAATACAGCATACTTATATTTACTAAATTTACTGACGCTTTACAATAAGGTTTCTATATCATCAAATGTTAACAACCGTTTTAAAATCAGTCTTTGGTACCTATTGAAATGGGTAGATTCTTTGACATTATTTGGCAGGAGATTATGCAATTTGGGCCCCATGGACAGAAAACATCTTTTATACATTATGAGATTAGGTTTGGGTATAGGGACCCAGAAACCTCCTCGAAAATTAAACATGATATCACTCCCTAATAAAGATGGACTGTAGCCACTACGTAAATAAAAGGTTTTTAGTATTTTATAGCAGTACAAGTACTTCAGTGGGAGTATTTTTAATTCATTAAACAGAGGACGGACATGTTCATAGCGATATTTTTCTAATATAAGTCTTATTATTTTTTTCTGTATGAAATTGGCTGACTTAAAAGTGCTGTAATAAGCTCCGCCCCAACACGTAAGTCCATATTCCAGCTTTGAATGCACTAAGGCATAGTAAATCATTTTACGAACAGAAAGCGGACATTTTTACGTATAAAATAAAATTTTGTGAGGCTGCGCTTTAAGTAAGTACGTACATTTGAAATTTGCTTATCCCATTTCAAGCGATAAGCTAAGGTTACTCCCAGGTATTTAACTTCCTTTGCCGTTTTAATGACAGGGCAATTATGAAGATCACTTGAACAGTCCGAGGTGTGATACAGTAAATTTACATCAAGATTATAACAGCCACATAAATCAAAAAACTTACATTGCGTTTTTCTTTCATTCAATTCCAAGCCATTTTAATTAAACCAGCGTCGTAGACTGGATAAGTCAAGCTGCATTGCATTAATAACTCCGTCCCAAGTAAAATTCACATAATTCATAGCCACATCATCTGCAAAAGTTGCTACATTACCTTTTAATTCATAGTCACATAAATAATTAATATAAATTAAGAACAAAATCGGGCCCAAAAACAAACCCTGAGGTACACCAGTGTTGATACTGCTAAAAGCACTGTAGAAATTTTTTACCTTTACACACTGACTACGATTAGTTAAGTAGCTCTAAAACCAGTCACGAGCTATGCCTCTCACACCAGCCTTTTCTAATTTCTGTAGCAGTATTTTGTGGTCTAAAGAATCGAAGGCTTTTTCAATGTCAATAAAAATAGTTCCGACTCGTTTCTTGGCATTGACACCTTCGTAGACATCGGTCATATAATTCATTAATGCACATTCGGTGCTTTTACTACTTAAAAAACCAAACTGATTTGCACTAAAGAACTTCACTTTATGGAGATTGCTGAGAAGTCTATTTTTAATTAACTTCTCAATTGCTTTAGAGAGTATGGATGATAATGTAATACGCTTGTAGTTTTCAGTACTGAGCCGTTCACCTTTTTTAAATATCAGAATGACTACCGCTTTTTTCAACGGATTTGGAAATTCGCCAGTCTCAAAGCTTTTATTGGAAATATGGGCTAATACAGGTGCTATAGTTGTAATTACACTTTTTAATGAGTAACAGTCTACTCCATCTATCCCTGGAGTTTTACCTAGTGGAAGAGCATGTACTATCGTTGATATTTCATGAAATTTCACTGGTTTAATAAATCTGGGTGTCTATTGCGGAAATTTTCGATCGCTTCGTAATGAGTGGTATCAAGGGTAATGTTGCCTGATTTAGCACTTTATCTTTTTCGGCTCGATGCATTTATGATGTCGGCATGCAATGTGGCGACATCAGATTTCATACGCCTCTACACTTATCGCCCGCATGGTACCATTATTACTTCGTAGTATCCCATTGGCATGATCAAATACTTATTCCCGTGGCGTGAAAAGCTTAACTGCACTTTGTATTTGAAATAATGATTTTCATTCTCTTGATCGCATCTCAAAGCGCTGGCAGTGTTCTCATATTCGCGTTCATTCCCGATAAATAAAAGAAGAATCTGTCCACCTAGCTCGGACAGGGGATGAGAGAGATTATTATTCCACGCCTTGTTCGACAATAATTCCATCGTCACGCTAAGCTTCCCGCTGTGAGAAATCCTCACCACTTATTCTCGCCATCTATAATCCCCAAAGCCACGATCCGAGTGTCGTGTCGCAGAGAAACCTTCGGGAACGATTACGAAATCTGTACCCTGCGTTCAAATCCCACGAAAATTAACGAAAAACGAGGAGCCTCAGCGGCAGCGGATTCGCTTTACAATGCCTCGTGCTAACGTTTCAGTTCCTCTTTTCCTCTATATGGGTTTTACATGTATTTTTTGCTTTTACCACCAGAATGAACCAAAATAGATAACCTGTGAACGTGAGGCCGGGAAGTTATATTCATTGAAGCTCTTCTTCAGTATTTTTCTAACGCTACGGCTTGTTATTTTCTTACCAGATATATCTATTTCCCTTCGCCTGTTTTAAATGATGCTACAGACAACTTTTACTTTTCGGAAGAAGATGCAAAAAGAAGCAAGGTCAAATTAATTACGTTTGAGGTGTATTCTTTTAAACCGAAGCAGTCTTTTGCTATATCATTTCAATCTATTATTCATACTAAGAATTTTATGTCAGTTCTATTTATTTCTCGGAAGATAAATGACTTTTTCGCAAAAAGAAATAGAAGTTTAAAAACCCAGTATGTTTTGTATAAAAGAAATAATTTTGTTATGTCAGAAAACTCTACAATATTTCATTTTGCTTGAAGGCGTGTAAATTTTGTTGATACCTATTCGTGACACTGTTTATCATGAATTTTTAATTCCAATTGCATTTTTCTGTGTATTGTGGGATTCGGAGATTTATCCTCATTTTCATTGCAGCTCCTATGCAACAATTGTGATTATTTACTGGTTCTTATTTTAAAATTTGTGAACACATAGTTAAAATTTAACCCTCAGTAATCAGGTTTCGCAAGCGCCACATGAGCTCAAATAGATGGCTTAGTCGTAATTCTGTGAGCGTATCAGTAATGGTAACGTTGGAAATGTCGCTTTCAAAAGAAGAAGAGTAATTGTGTGTGTGTGTGTGTGTGTGTGTGTGTGTGTGTGAGTGTGGCCTTTAGCTCTAACTCCATCCTCGCCAATTGAATAGGAAATACAATAAAAAGTCGGCGTTCTTGGCAACATTATTTGGCGGAGAAAGTGGAAATGGGCAGGAAACACGTGAAAAGCATTTTATGGATGCTCGTACGAAATAGGCATTCTTGGCATTTTGCCGGAGTGGCCGGCTTCCTATTCATGGCGTTATTTATGCCTTGTACTCTTCATATCTCCCCATGCTCACATTTCGCCAGGGCCATAAAATACTGAAACATCTTCTTTGGGTAAGAAAATTTTTTTCGTATCACATTTACCAAATTCGGTATTCCTAAGATTTTGTATGTAAATCTTGCGCACAACATAAATTTTCAAGCTTCCCGCAGAGCTTATATTTCTTATAATCACGTATTGGGAATGGCGATGATATATTGTCTCATGTTATTCGGAAGGGGGAAAAAACTGGAAGTCATTAGAGTAGTTTTCAGTTGAATGCTTCACAAGGACGTGACCACTTTTTCATTTTCTTGGCCATTCAATAAAATTTCTTTCCATTTTATACATTGGTTATTTTTGCATACATATAATTATGGCATAATGCAAAATCATCGGTACCAATAAACCATCCCTTAATTTTTACTCCAAGGTCTTAGCTGCCATTTACACTTGTGCCTTGATTAGTATGGATCAATTTTTAAATGCCTTGTATGTTACAACAATTCCCTCAGTCTGGGCCAATATTCAGAGAATTCAATGCTAACGTTTACAATACCACAGACTTATAAACACACGACCCGGTTTTCAACGCTTAAGCGTCATCTTCATCTAAAGAGCATTAAATTATCTAGCATTAATAGATCTGAAACATGGAATTCCACAAAGTTACTAAGGAACTTGTATTATTTATTGGCCAATATTGAAGTTTGAAACCCAATATCTGAATGCAATAAATATGAAATTTTTACATAATTCGCTTGAAAGACTCGGAGATTACCATCTTCCTTCGCAAACGAAGCTTCTAGAGCTTGAGAGGCCGAAAAAAATAGTGAAAGTCACGAAAGTTATAATTGGTTCCAATGAACTCGGAGAGGCCAGGAAGTTTCAAAGGGCTACCAAGTTTTGTTATTTATGGATGTTGTAATCACTTGCAGGAATATATTCAGACCTCACGATACGTGGTGAAATATCTAAAAAAAAAACCTTTTTGTGTGATGGCGCAAATGATCCTCATAATGTGGCTACTACATCTTGCTGTGGTTTGCTGTTCTAAGAGAGCTTTTTTTGAATTTTGTTGAGATCCAAGACTTTCTCTGCAACTGAAAAAATGTTTTACTTGTTCATAGGACTAAAGACACTTGCAGATATATATATAAGAATGGTAATGTACATACATTAAAAAATTGGCATGCGTATTTATCGAATACTTCTTGGAAGAGAGAACATCCGTAAGTTGAGGTTTTACGGCACTATAACGAAAAAGTACCAGCAAAAATAGGAATTAGTTGGCTTGAATTAATGGGAAGGTTGAGAATATCCGCAAAGGCAAAGAAATCGCGAAGGTCTGCAGTGTTCGAGCAAGCTCAAAAGCCTCTTGAACATTTCAAAAATTTTGATTTGTAAATTCCATGATGGTTTCTGTTAGTCCATGCAGTTTTTTTGCAATTGGTTCCCTATCTATGACCTTGAGAACTTTAGAGAGATATTTGATAATTTGGACAAAAATTGATATTTTCAATATACTCACAGTACACTTCCTCGTTCATCCGCACGCGTTCATCCGAAGGGGGTCCTTCGCAGTGGCCCCGAGATTGAGCCAGTTTTTCCTCGTTATCCCCACCAATCATCGTTCTCCGACCTTTCGATCAATTTTTCGCCCTCAGTGGTAATGGCACCCTACCCGTCCGTCCTTATTCTCCTTCCATGAAAGATTCGGAGTTGCCTGTAAAAAAAATAATGCGTGAAAGAGGATTCCCATTTCATCCCCTGGAGAGAATGCAGAGGGCATCCGGAAGAGGGCGCTGAGATACGGGATTTGTAATGAGAGAGAGCAAGAGTACAGGGATGTGTTATGAGAAGTGAAGCGCCCTCTGTTCTAAATATCGAGCGTTGTTAACGCAATATTATTTAACACTGACGAGAAATCTGCGTGACTAGAAATGGCATGTGATTCTAGCAATAACAATGCCATCTGATCATCGTTCACCATGTCCCATATCGCATTACCCACTATAACTTTTAATGATACTTATTCCATGGAACTTTACAAATACTATCTATTCGCGTAGGTAGTGCTGGTAGACTGAAAACTACGTATAGAGTGAAAGGAAAACAAGACTTCAGAAAACGGAATTCAAACCCCTGGCTGCGGGTTTGAATTCTGTCATCTTGACCGGTATTTGGCTCTAATGGAAATAATGATTTAAAAAATTGGATTGATGAAGTAATTTATATATATATATATATATATATATATATATATATATATATATATATATATATATATATATATATATATATATATCTTATTCTTTAGAGACAAATTAATTTTTGGGTGCGGCAGAGAGTCCTTTTAATTTGAAATGTTGACATCTCAGAATGCTAAGCCAATAAGTTATTTTGACATTTTGGTGCAGTTTTTGATTAAACGGGATCGTGCAAACAGAGGAAAATCGAATCGAGTCGAATGTGCAAATTAACCATGGTAAATCTTTGTATATTGACGACTCCAAAATTTGTCCGCAGCATCGCCTTTTGTATTCCTGTTTTATTCCCCAAAATAAGTAAAATCCGTCAAAATCAGCGTATTTGTGATTGTTATCGTCATACATGCATAATAATTTTTACGGAGAGTAAAATATTTACCTCTTTCACATCGTCATTTAGGCTACAATCGTCTCCCTCGATTTATACATTTCATCAACTCTTCATATGCCGGGCTTATCGATGTACAATGAAATGCATTAGGTATTCTCGTGATAGTTTCATATCTTGTTGGTTTGACACTTGTTCCTATGTTTTTCGGTTTGTTACAGCGAGCAGTGTTACTCTAAAAATTTCAAAAGTTATGAAGCTTTCTATCTCATTATTGTGCTAGTTGAAAGGATTGAAATTCCCGCTAGAGAAATTTACAAAATCTATAGATAATGAAAACTGGTAAGTTGTTTTCCCAAATTGTGTTTCATTCAGATGAATAAAAATCTTTTTCTTTTAATTGTGTTCATTCTGTTGAATATGTGTTATAATTCTAAAGACCCTTATTCATTCAAATGATAGAAAAGAATGCTTTAACCCTTTTATACTTAAAAAATGTTAATCATTGTATCTATGTATTTCTATTCGTTTAAATAATCAATTCTTTCTTAAGTCTAGGTTTGCTTTCACTCTATAGGAATTTTACAGTTAGAAATTAACAATAGTTTGGCGCAGCTACTGATTCTGACGGTACCAAACTCACGGTTGGGCAGTGTATCGCATCGGCATCAACTTATCGCCACTTCGCTCTGCCCTAGTCGCAGTGGAGTAATCTCTCGTGCTGGAGGAAGGAATTCCGGGAAGAGAAGAGGGAGGATGAGGAAGAAGGTGGCAAACGCGGTGAGAATGCCGCGGAGAGCTGGAGCGACCTCTATCCCGCCTGACTTTGGTCGGCGGCTTTAATTTGCGATTACGCGAACTTGGCTTTCCCATACTCCCCCCACCCCATCCCTCTCATCCCACCCTTAACCTTCCACGTCTTCCCTCCACATCGCTCCCTTTCGGTTACATTTCTTCCTTTCACTTTTCATTCTCCCCTCCCTTCGCCAAACCACCCCCTACAGTCATCCACCCAGCCATTCACCTCCACCCCCTCTCCCCTTAGGGATCTTCAGCTTCACGACCGACACGTCGAGTCAGCCTTCCTTCCTCTTCCCTCCCTCTCACAAATTACATCCCCCTTGTTTCGTCCTCCCGAATCATTCCTCTTCCTCCTTCCCCTCACACCCCATCCCATCTCTCTCCCTCTCTCTCTCTTTCTCTCCATACAGTCACATCCGTAACCTCTTTCTCCAGCATTTCCCTCCACTGGCCCATTTCTAATCATCTTTCACCATCTTCTCTCTCGCAAGTCTAGCTTGTTTACTCTCTCTCCGGATTGTGATTCCGCGACACCGAATCTATTTTCTTTCCCCTCATGGAAGAGAAAATCCAACAAAAGATGGTAACATCGAAAGTGAGGAGTCGCTACCGTCTTCAATTAGCCAGTATATGGTAACAGGCGATTAAAACAATTTGGGAACAATATTATTTATTTCTCAACCAAAAAATCACTAATAGCCATATGAAGGTGTAGATGGTGCTAATTTCAGTAGGTGAAGGTCGCGCGGCAAACGTTGTGTCTGACATGATTGGTAATATAGGAGCTAGTAGTAAGCTTACTCAGCATCATTTATGAAATCAAGTTGCGCAGCAAGTACAATAAAGAGAATGCTTTTAGTTGGAATGCTGGTTAGTAACGAGACAGTAAGTGTATCAAAATATGAATATGTATGCCAATCCTGTATCTCCGTTAGTTTTTCATCTTTTAATTTACTTTTCGTTTTTATTTATAAAACTTTTTTTTCAATTAATCAGCATTGGTAATCCTCTCCGTAATGGTGACTGCTATTAGATTTCTTGATAATTGTAAACATTCCGATCAAGTTCAATTTTCCTTGAGGAAAGTTTCCTGAAACTATTTGGGTAACAATTTATTCCAATCAAACGCCTCTTCCGCTTCGCCATTCGGTACATCTTTCGGCGAGGATTATTTCCTAACCATTATCACCCCATTAATGGTGTCGATCCATCTCTTGCTTCTTTAACGTCTTCCAAAATATTCATCATTGTTTTTCGTTTTTTTTAATTATTAGCAAGATATAATATTGTGTGGATTTCATCCACAGAATCCATGAAGCTTAGAAGTTGAGTTTTGATAAGTTAGATCCATATTTATGTGAAAGGCATCTCTATAAAGGTTTAAAGGTATCACTCTCAGACTACAGATAAAGGCTTTTGTAACGTGCTATATTCTCCCAGAAAATTTTACGCCATTTTAACATTGCAGTATGTATGAAAGCAATGGTACCTTTATCTTCGATTCTGCCATTGAAGCTGTCCGGTTGGCTAACCTTTTTTTAGCTTAAATCTGTATTTTCTACACGTGTTGTAAAACGTGTTACTTCCTATCATGTAGTATAATTAATGCTATGTCAGTTTATTTTACTTCTGCGGTTTTTTGCTTAAAACATTATAATGAGCATTTTCTTTTATATTCTGTCAGAACCGTAAGGTCCTCAGGTCTACTCCCAAACCACTTATTTTTCATTTACATGGATTTCATCTTTTTTATTTCATATTTCTTCGCTCCACTCATGGCGCTTAATAGACGCAGTATAGAGGAAAATTAAGCATCTTTGGTTACGATTTTAACATTTATGTACTATTTTCCATTCAATATACATTCTTACTGTCACTCCATTATTATCTTAGATTTGACAATGACATTTTTGTTGGATCAAACCAATACCATGTGAATGCCTCGATTTTTCGTCGCGTGGTAGTTGCTTCTGTCAAAATTGGGGAAAAAAGAAATCATCTTCCTTTTAGAACCGCCTCGCCCATCATTTTGCGTCGCGCACTTGCATTAAAAATCAACTCGACACGCCCTTCCTCTTTCTGCCTTGGCCCGAGTTTACACTTCTCGGAATTCCGCGAGAGAGAGAGAGAGAGATTGTCTTCGCCTTGTTATCTCTTAATTTTCTCCCCTCAAAAACCCCAAAGGCTTACCATGTCCTCAAACCCTAGCCCCGCCCACCCCAGAAGCCTCGGCTTGTTTTATTTCCCCGCCTCTGTCCCTCTGACCTTTCCACCCGTCTATTCCTTACCGTCCGCATTCCCCTTCCAGCCGTCCCCGTCTTTATTCTCATCAATTGTTCACTTGCAGAGAGGCTGCCGGGAAGAGGTGAATTATCTTCCGCGGCGTGCCGGTTGAAAGTTGGAGGAGTTGCTTCATTCCCCGCCAGGAGGTACTGCAATGCTGCTGACGTAATTGGCCGAGGCCTTGCAGGCATATGAATATTCATGCGTGTGCGGCCTTGATCAGTGATGCTATCGCGCCGCGGAGCCGCCTTTTACCAACCAATTTTCTAATTAGCCACATAGATGCAGTGGCTGATTCCCTTCGCAGGTTTTGAGATTATCTCCTGCAATACCTCACCGGCTCCCTAAAGTTTCTGAAGAGTGAATTTCTTTGTAGAAATCCGTTCCTCGGTTTCCTTTGTTACAAGTGTTTTAACGGCCTATAATGGCGAAGTCAATCGCGGTAACCAGACTGGCAGGATCATGCGAGTAATAGGTTGTTGGTTTGGATTCTGCCTTAGGAACGGAGACACTGTGGTTCAAGATTGAGAACTTTTTATGACCACGAGACGTTAGTGACTGGAACTACCTGAAAACGAAAACTAACTCTGACAATTATTGGTTTCCTGGTATTCACAGAGAGTTTGAGTGATAAACTGTGGCCTTTATTTATTATTCTTACTCTTTAAGTGCGTTATTTGTTATATTCCTACTGTAAGTTTTATCTATAATAAGATATCACCTCTGGCTAAGAATAATAGTATTCAGGATTCCTGCCGTCAAGACGTACTTATAGTTTCGTAATATCAGTTTTATATCTTGTACACAGCAGTATAGAGAAATGGAACGATAAACACGTAAGGTTACCCTCTAACTTTGAGTTTTGAAGTTGAGATACTGCTTTAAAGACTTACTTATTCAATGCTTACTCATACATTCAATACTTACACATTTTCATCTAAAGTCATGATTCTTTTTTAGAGCCCTTGTTTATTGGAACCTCTTGAAATCATTAATGGGAAGTTTTGTGCTTAAGGTGGTGGCATAATAGCCTTAATAATAATATCATGGCATAATAGCTATAGCATAATAGCATAGTGTATGCTAAATAGGACAGTTACCGGTTATGCGCCTGGTCAATTCTGTTAGTCATCTGGAATATTCAAAAGAACGCATTGCTTCACAAAAATGTTCTTATTTTCTCTCTAGTTCATTCATAGAGATATTCCCTCTTTCAGGCAATCGGCAAGTACAGTTTTTATTGGTTCACTTTATGAATGTAATGCTGGATTTGGAATAGGCTGAAAGGCTGCAGGCATTCTTATACTGAGCAAGAATTTGAATCGGCGGGTTAAACAAAAAGTCAAAGGAAATGCGATTGTGCGGGTTGTGAGCACCATAAGCGACTATTGATTCTATTTTGCTGTAAAAAATGAAACATGAGCTCGTAGGCATCATTTTTAAGACATCGTCCCTCATGATGTCACTTTAATGGTGTTTGTAATTTTTATCCACCGGAGGGCTGATCAAACTTGCCATAATTGTTCGATTCATTCTCGCCCCGTGACATTGTCTACCTGTGCATTGTTGAGTTCCCTCCTAGAAAATTAAAATTTACAGCACAGTAAAATTAAATTGGTGAATCCATATCTATTGCGGCTTATCATCACAAGAACGGTTCGTGTAGTGCTAGATGTAGCCCGGTCAACTGAACCTCAGTACATACCTAATATGTTTTGCCATTCTTTTCTGTATAGTTTGGGATTTTTCATTTGATGTCTCATGCTACATGTCGACTAATCAGTGAAGGAAGCTCAAGTTTAATTGGCTTGTACGGACTGAGGAAATAACATCTTCGTCGTTACCTTTCAACAACAGCTCATAATAACACATCAATGTTGTTTTTGTGGGCGCAGGCAACGTGGAGACTAAAACCAAAACTTACGCATTGCTATCATTGATAACCATTTGTCAGTATAATCGATACCTAGGTATACAATTGCTATATTTGGTCGTTATTGGTCCCTCAAGGTGTAAATTATGTGGCTCTCCTCTTGAAAGATACGTTGACCCGGTAAAATTGAAACTTTACGAGTGATATGCTCGTTCATCATTCATCAGTACTTACTTCTAGTGAATATAATAGCTATACAGGCCTAATTAATATCACAGTCTTTGGCTGGTACGTTCTAAATAGGAAGACACGGAATATTGTTTCGAAACTCGGAGATGCTACTGTCTTGATAGAAGTTTTAACGAGGAGCTCATGTGCGCGTGAGCTTATGTTCTTGTTCCGGCCCAAGTCCGCCTTATTCTCTTCTCGACTTTCGTGACAAGCGTCGCTCTCCTCATCTTCTCAGTCTTCGTCTCCTCGTTTTTTCTGGTTAACCTTTCCCGCTTCTTTGTCCTTCATACGCGCCCGCCTCAATGGCCTCCCTCCTCCCGCTTTTCATCACCCTGATCCGCGTTTAAAACCTTTACTCTCCGCTCCGCATTCCACCTTCCGTCGCTATCGCGCCCCGATCCATCCTCGCCCACCTGTTTCCCTCCCTTACTTCCCCTCTCTCTCTGTTCCCGTTCACCCATTGCCTTCCTTAGAGTAGCTCTCACCTATCTTCCATTCATTTTGCCGCCCTGGAGTTTTCGGGTCTGCCTTTCGTATTACAGGCCTTCTCCTTGTGGAGTTAAAAGCGGGTAGCCTAATGAGAAGGATCCGCCCCCGCGCTGCAAATTCCTGCGTCTCGCCTCGCAACGTTTAATGCAACAAATTCTCGAGTCCCAAACCTTATTTCATTCGTCCCCCAACTCCTTTGTTTAATCTGGGAGTTCCGCTTTCTCATTTATTCGTTCGTGCGAATGTATCTTTAAGTTTTTTGAAAGTAATATATGGGTTTATTTTCTTTCTCAGAGTGTAAAATGGACTTGATTATTAATTAACTTAAAATGAAATTTTAATTCAATATAAGATACCTAAGTGTGATAATTTTAGATAGGCAGTTGACATTTTCTAACCGAAATATCAACGTGCCGAACTTTCCAACCGTTTCATTAAGTATTTGTTGCTACGCTGAGCTAAATTTTCACGTATGCACCATGCATTTACCTACAATGGTCTCGGTGAGGTTGAAGGTGCCAAGCCTGAAACCATCAGTAAATATTGAGAAAAGCCGTCCGTCTCCTATAGGCTCTGCCAGCAAATCCAGCCACAGCGTCGTCGTCGCGCTTCCTGGGTAACGCTAATCGCGGAACGGGTAAAAGGTGAGCCTCTGGCGCCTTTAAACCGGACCTTCTTGGCAAAGGGAGTCAACCCCATCAGAAAATCCTAGGTACTTCAATGGTTGAGCGTCAGGCCAACAACCTCCTCAGAAAAACCAAAACGTTACGGAAACTCCAGAAGAGCCTCGGATACGCCTATAGAGCGACGGTGCAGCAGGCCAAGGCCCACCCCGAAATGTAGCGCCATCGGATGATGATGACTTTCCGTTGTATATGTCCTCTGCTGCATAAAATTGTACATTTTCTCAGTGTTAGAGCTAAAAATGCCTCCTTGGAATGTTTCCTTTTGTGTTTAAAAAGGCTCATTTTTTAATTACTGCCCTCTACCCTGGGTATTGTGTATGGGAAACTTCTTATCCTAAAAATATCTCGTGAGCCTAGTTTTCGCCGTGTACTTGTATGTCTTTCATTTTCATATTACGGGAAAAATTTGTGAAATAAAATAAAAGCCTAATAGTCTTAGCATTCTCTGGGCCGTTGTGGGTTTGTGATGAATCAAATAGAAGGGAAATAGACGGGGAAATTGCCAGAAGTCTAATGACTGAATAGATCCAACAAATAAAGGGGAAAGTACATAAGAAAATCTATTAGGTTGGAAGGCATCTAGAATTTGTTTGAGAAGTTTGGGAAGTATTTATGCTCTAAGATGATGAATTATTGCGTATCAATTCTCTAAGGAAAAATGTGTTGAACAATTTAATTGACCCTGATTTCTCCTATCTATTTATTGCAACCTGTTCAATTATTCACAAATTTTTGTGTCTATTCCATTGTATCGGACATAGTATACCATGGAATGTATTGACTTTTTCAAATCTCCCTCCCCTGGTTTCCCTCCTACAAATCCAGGCCTTTAACACGATTCTCTTCAGTTCTACCTCGGATGGCGCTTTTATCGTCGTCTCGTGAAATAGCTCAGTTGGTGAATCCACGTGTTCTGTGTTACATGACCAATAGTCTCTTCTTCATTCATTGCTTTTCCAGCGTCGCTACACCCTCTCCCCATTCCCGCTTGTGGGGACAAATTGCGTTTCTGGCACGGCAGCCTGCCACTTTCTTCTCTATTTCACTCTGCATAGGAAACTCCAACAAAAGAATCAGTCGAGGCTCATGAATAGGTTTAGAGTTGTGTTTTTGTAGAGATTGGCATTTATTTATCGCGCATCAACCAAATACGATTTCATAAAGTTAAATTGACGCCCTTCTCTTCAGATAAAGGTCGTAAAGGTTTTGGTTTACTTTGCCGTGTTAATCCCGCTAATGTCTTGAATAGCACCGATTTCCCCTCTTTGAATCTCTTTCAATCCCCCTAGCTTCTGATTCAGATCAGTTTCCACCATTTTACTTATTACTGCATAGCTTAATCCTAATTGCCTGCTAATTTATTCCTCGTTAAATTTTTACCCAAGACTTTGCTGTCCAAATATACGACATAATCAGAATCAGAGCGACTTGTTAACAACTTGCAGTTTTGTTATTTTTTGTGGTTTAAGATACATGAGTCATAATTTATTCCTTTGCATTTGAGTTATTATTGAAAGAGCTGACGGTGTTGAAATAATTCTAGGCTGCCTCTTCAAGTTTTTAGTGCATTTCCATTCAGAATTCTATTATTTTTGGCGTTTTTATTGTGATATAATAATGAATTCAACCTTAGATTTCAACAAATACTTTCTAATCTTGTTTTTGAGTTTCTTTGAAGCTGTCCACTTCCTCTTTGTAACTCAAATGCCGCAGTGTTTTTGGCTCCCAGTCTTTCAAGCAGATGTTGGTTTCTTGCCAAAAGATCACCACGGGGAAATAAATAGCAAGAAATCATGTGTACTCAACGAGTTGCCTAGCTAATGTATGAAATAATTTAACTCTCGCATTGAAGATTTATGATACAGCTCCTTAAAGTCATAACTTGATTTAGTGCTTCATATTTTTCGAGGCATCATCCTGGAATGATCTGCTATGTATCTGTTCAACTTTTTAGTCTTGCTACAGTGATATTAAATATGCCGCCTTACGGAGCAGATTCTTTATTCCATTTCTGCTCTTTCTTTGAAAAGAATTATAGTTAGAGTGAGACTTTTAAAATCTTTAGTTCTCACTAGAAATAGCTATGGATGTTTCTTTATGTTGGATACGGCATTCATAAACAATTTACAAAATAATTACGAATTAAAGAAAAGGCCTTTCTATAGAATTGAAATTGTCAAGAATGGCGTTTTGAAGGACACAGCCGAGATTAAGATCCTCTCTCCCCTTCCCCCAGACCCACTAACAATCCGAAACGGTGATATTCAGAAGGCGGCCTCTGAACGTCAAAATTCTCATTCTCTTTCCATTCCGTAAATCGTGCCCTTTTTATTTTCGAGACTTGGACTTGGGAGGAAATATATCTCCGCAACGAATCTCGCGTTTCGGCTCATTTAATTTCTGCGTCGAGGGACAGCCGATGACGAATAGTCTCTATCCCGAAATATATTAAGGGAAAAAGTGAAAGCGCTTCGAGGCTTAAAAGAATGGAGGGGAAAATGAGTAAATGAATAAATAAGTGAAATTGCGAGAGGACAATATTTCCTTTCGGCTGTAGCGTGTCCACTGGAACGTAGTAAGAAAAGCACTATTTTTTGGCGCAAGCTCATCTTGTTGAAACCTGTTTTTCCATCTTTACATTTTGAGCATCAAGATATAGCGAGGTCAATTACGTCACGTGATAGTGAAAGGTCATATCCATCAGCCTTTCAGTGTAATGAGTGGTTAGATGCAGCCATTACATACTTCCCTATCCCAATCTAAAACCTTTTAGTCTTAAAACCTTTTAAAGTTACACATGGACTTTGGCATCTATTTTATTTGTCTTGAACGTGTAATTTCTTACTATTGCTGTAAAGGTTCTATTATACTGCTCTATAAGTTTCTCAAAATTATTTTCAGAAAATAATTTTTCAACGCATACGTATTTAAGAAAATTATCAATTAGCAATGATGCATTAAAATTATTTATGGATAAGATAGGATTTAGCGTCGGTGATTTTTTATCATACATCTGTACGCACTTATACATGTCAAATTAATCGTGAAAGTCTGGGGAGTGTTACAAATTACTTTTCTTTTACACGATACGAACGAATCGTTTCGCGGAGTGACGCCAACGGAGGATAATCAAATCTTATGTGCGTGACTGCCATTTCTCTATCCATCAGTTGTTTTTTTCTTCCCTCTAAACCCCCCTGAGCCATGTGTTCCCTCACCTCCGACAGAGGGGGCTTCGGTGCGGCGTGAAGTCACTCGGTGCCGCACACTGCTTTTGCCGCGACTCTTAGCGCGCGCTTCACACTGCCGTCGACGACCAGAGGTGAGTGTCGCAAATGAGAAGATGATTGCGTGGGGGTGAATGGGGCGTCGCCAACGCTCTGAGGACGTTGATTGATTGGTTACTTTAGTGAGAGGGGTCGGTGGGAGGAAAGTGGAAAGGGAGGAGAAGGGGAGTTTGGGCGGAATGACGCGAGTGGGAAGCAGGCGGAAGCGGAGGGGGCGTCACAGGCGACCCCCTTTTGTGCGTGAGAATGAGGGGACTTCATGTCCTTCGTGGGGGCAGGAGGAGCGGGAGGCAAGGTAAGGAGGAAAGGTTTTGTGAAGGCACCAAGGCGGACACATTTAGAGGTATGGAGTGGTGCTGTGTGGGATTTTGGGCGTCAGTGATGGTGCTGGTGGAGTGACGAATGTGCCCTTGGGTGGTCGGCGAGGCGGACTCTGCCCCCGCAATATTTGGTCTGTTGCTAAAATTTGGGCGAGTTTCGTGTCAGGAGCTGAATTTTGTTACCGGTAAGGACGGAAGAGTTCGGGGGTGGTAGGGAGGGGGAAGAGTAAGCGGACTTGGAGAGAAAAGGAAAGTAAACCCCACTTTTTTCTTACGGGGAGGGGAGCGGATGGGCGGGCCGGAGGGAGGGGGTGGAAGTTGGGCGAACGAGGAATTTGGGGGCAGGTTTCCACTCCTCCCTTATTTACTCTCTTCCACTCCCTTCATCCTCCCCTCTCCCACCACAATCCCCAGCTAGCCCCCTCATCCCCAGTCAGGTGGTCACCTTGCGATTCCTTTGAACGTCATATATGTTGGATTAGGCAGATATGGAATATAGGCCGCATTAAACATTCCATTCTATTTCCCATTTATCGGACTAATTTGCTATTGTTTGGATTCCATGAAAAATGCAATCTCCGGTGAAGGACGTATCCAGCTTTTGCGTTTCTCTTACATTTGATTCATGGACTTTTCTCTTCTTCATTGCCCTTTCTTTCGTTCTCGACTTTATTTTCAATCGATATCTGGAAAAGGACGGGATGAAAGATTTTGTCATGAATACGTTTACGGACATTCAGATTGACAGTTCCTGAGGGGACGTACTCCCGATAAATAATATATTTTCTTCCTCTATGCTCATATTTGAATAAATTAGTGGACTGTGTAGGCTATCCGTAATATTTTTACGCGACTGCATTCTGAGGAAATTGGGCTTCTGAAAAATTCTTAGTTTTGGGATGAGTTATTTGGTAGAAGCAAAGTGTGAAAAAACTTGAATTTTTTTCAAGATAAATAGTGGTTCATGCTGTATTACGACTTTTCCACAACTATAAGATAATTGTGGAATAAAATATGAACCTTTTGACTGAAAAATATTTCCTTAATCGAAAATGTGCATTACATCAAATATTTAGTTAAAATGAATTAATTATTTTCTTGTCTTGATAAGTTTTCCTGAGGAAAACTGAGATAAATAGTTTTGCATTCCTATCATTTTCAACTTTCACAGTCCTCAATCGTTGGAACATTCCAATCGAATCGTTGCAAATAACTAGGTCATTAAAAAATGTACTCTTATTTAAGATAATTATTGTAAATGTATTATAGTAAATATATTTCACAATTTAATAGTTTGAAAGTAATAGTTATTCGAACACCGACCATTTTTTCCGCAAGAAAATAGGATTTACTTGTTTAAAAGGATATCGACCCCACAACTGAGGACTGGCGTTAGTTTCCTATTGATATTTTACTGAAATTTCAACACCATTATGTGAGATTGTCGTTCATTTCCATCCACCCATCACGTCCCTCTCCAATGTTTTCATGTTTTCCCGTCATCCCTTCCGTAATGATTCCGCCTATTGACTCTCCTCAACATCGTTCTCTCCATAATAACTTGGACGGGGGGGGGGACGGTTGACGGAACGGTTTGCGGGGCTGACCTCCTGGGGTGCGTGCAAGAAAGCAGAGGCATAGGAGAAGTCAGTGGGGACTTGCTTCTCTGCCTCCTCCCGAGATTCTTTTCTTTGTCGTGCGCTCGGGTAGAAGTCGTGGGAACCCTTCTTTTGCTTCCTTTCTTCATTCGCCTGCTTGCCTGTCGGTCGGAGATGAGGAGCGGCACGAACATTTGGTTTACTTCGTTAGGGATAGTTAGCCAAGTCATCGTGGTACGTTTCTCAGGCTCTCTTCGTTTGCTTTTACTCAGAAACCCCTCTGTTTCCCTCTCAAACATCCTCAAACATATTCCGCTCACGCAAACGATTCCAAAGTTTTATGAACAGCTAAAAAATTAAACTCTCATAATTTTTGCACCGGTCCCCTCTCTGCAGCCTCTCTTTGTAGCTAACAGCCCTCAGATAGTTTGTGACAAGTCTCTATTTCATACCATCTTGAGACATTCTATTCATTGTCTCATATTTGGAGTCACTTTCCATCATTTTGTTTATATACTGAAACCTTGCACTTTTCCGTTAGTTTTTCCTTCTACCATTTCTCCCTAAATGGTGTTTATGATTTTCTGATCCCTCAGAGTATGACCAATCATTGTACTCCTGCACTTTGTCAAGGCCTTTTGCATGTTCCGCTTGTTCTATGTTCCGCTATGTTCTATCAGTCCACCGAATCTTAAGTAGCCTCCTCTAGCACCACATCTCGAATTCTTAAATATTTCTTCTGCCTCCGCAACATTCATTTTCGTAATGAATGTTCCTAATTTATTGAAATTAATTGAGTCACAAATTTTCTTAATTACCAATTGACATCATATCAGCTATAATAGCTCGTGGTTGTCTTCTTATGAAAATGAACACGTTGATTTGCAGGTATTTTATATATATTTCGATCTGTAAGCATCTGAAAGTTTCTTCAGTCCTGAGGTTGTGGGTGTAAATCTATGTCACTGTATCCCTAAGTTATTCATTTACATTATAATTGTACAGCTGCTTTACAAAATTATCCTCAGAATATGAGTAGCCAGAAGAAAACCAGTGCCGTAAAAATCTCATGCATGTCGTTAACATTCCTATAACTTTGAGAAATATGTATTCAAAAATTAATTAAACGTATTTCCTTTTAAGAGAGTGGATGGTCTTTCTTCACTGCCGCAGTAGGTATCCAAAACTCTAGACCTGACATTAATTGAAAAGTTTCATTTTCAGAGGGGAGGAGTCGCTTAGGAGCAGAAATTTCGCAGGGAAAGGGCGGAAGATGGAGAGAGTTTTTGCAAAGAAATTGGCATGCTATGTTTTCGGGGAAAGCCTTTAAAGTTGAGAAAATAACTGCTCTTGAGTGATGAGGGTGATTTGATGGGAATATGGAAGGAAGAAAGCGTTGTGGAGCGGCGAGGGCATGGGAAGTGGATTGAGGACATAGACAGCCTCGAAAATAATAAGTACTTTCTCTAAGCACTTGAGACAAAAAATCATCCAGATTTTAGACTTTCGTCTTATGGATTAGCTAAATTGCTTGTGGTAGGTATGAGTCCTTTCAAATTTTCAATGGAGCAAATTGTATTCTACTAGTTCTGTTAACTTTAGGTCTCAGAGCAATGTAAGGTGAAAAAACTTTGTTCAGTAACTTACGCTACATTGACTGATGAGTGTATATTCTTTGTAAGAAAATATCTCAAGTGTGAAAACGAGCCTAAAATGTATTTACAGTGATTCCTCTTATTCATAATTTAATGATTTTATAAGTCCCTCGTAATTGTTGTCAGAGTATTTTAAATGGCATGAATTATTTGAGCTTATTGAAAATTAGTTTCTTCATAAAATTGTGCCATACATTTATACATGTTTTTACTCAACTAAAGAAATATTTTCTCAAATTTGATGGTCTTTTAAAATCTAAATTAAAAATTGCTCTAATATTAGTTTTCCATTTGTAAAGATGTTGATTTTTGGGTTACCGTTGGCAGAATTGCAGTAAAATATTAGCATGAAAAATCGGAGGCAAAGTACATTGAGATCAATTTATTTGAATGACCACAATTCTTGGGAAGACTCAGGTGGGCCCAAGAAAAGTGCAATTGAAAGATGTATTCAAAACATGTAAAATGTGAGAGCAGTCTGTGGTGGAGGGTGGTGCTAGGTGATTGAGTAAAAGTTTCTCTGATAGCAATAAGGGGGAAGCCATAGGGCGATGGCATTGACCTCGGCCGGGACGTAAGAGGGGGAAAGGCGAGAGGAGTGGGACATTGAGGGTGGGGGGCGTATGTGATGGGAGGGGGAGCAGGGTGGTCTTAAAGTGAGGAAGGTAGGGGCACAATGAAGTTGGACTCGCTGCTAGTGGTAGAGAGGTGGAAGGGAAACTTCGACAGAGAGGGAGAGAGAGAAAATTAGAAGATACAGAGGTCGATCGAGCTCCGTAATTTAATTTCTCCCAGCCAATATGAATTATTGCCGTGTTAAAGTACATTGATTTCACCATTAATTCCTTTTGTCTGTCTGGTCCCTGTGGAGGTAATGCCGTTTTAATTCCACTTGCCTCGTGTAGGAACCGCAGTTTGACCTCATTCCTAAGGGAAGAGGAGCAACCGCCAACCTCTTAGCTCTCTCACATTTTCCTTGTGCACTGATTTCCTGGTAAAGGCCATCAATAACTCAATTAGCAGATGAGCCTTTTAAACTGTTATCAGAAATAAGTGGTTTTCCTTCCATTATGCGATGGAAAATATATGAATTTCATAAAGGAATAAATATTGAAACGGAAAGTTGAAATTCATGTTTTGCAAGTTCTTCTGATTATAACCAATCTAGAAAAAACAGTTTTTACACCAATTTTCTTGTTAATCTTAGTGTACATTTCCTAGTGCAGTTCTAATTTTAAATTATCAGTATTCACTATTATACTGCTATTGTTACTTTAAGGGCGAATTTTGCATTTATTTTTATTTTGGCCTTCTTAACAGGTACGGAGACTTTTTTGGGAAAGTGTTTGGGCACTACTGCTTTAATTATATAATAATATCATATTTGTAATTACATTATGAAAGTAAAGGTTTGTTAGCTTTTCTTAAACCAAATAGAATGTATAAAAATAACTCTGATAAAATATTAAAAAATACGACATGTAATTGATCGGTCATAAATGAATGCATGGAAAAACAAATCATAAAATTAAATACGTAGGTTCATAATGTAACAACTGCAAAATATCTAGTTCCTTTGTCAGGGTCACCTACTCACGACTAAAATGAGCGAAAAATAGAAGCTTACTATGGCTTTTCTATCTATTCACAGAACATTCTGGTTGCTTCTTTATAACTGACATTTTTCTTTAGGTCTCAATCTTAGTCTTTTTACTTTTCCATCACTTCACTTTGCGGTGGTCCTTAACACACCCTTACCTATCATCTCCGCCAACCCTTAGAGACTCACTCCCGTTGTCTCTCGTTTTCAGCAGTTTACGGCAGCAACATTTACGGCAGTAAGAAGTCAACCTTATCAACTAAGTTACCCGATGAAGAGGTATTTTAAGCAAATCTATTGGAAACATGGGCTCTATTGTAATTGTATTTTAAAATGAAGATGAATTTATTCGTAAAACTACGTCATTATTTGCTTTTAGTAGCCAAAAACTCATATCAAATTCTGTCAAACTTGTTTCCTAAGGAGAAATACTACACCATTTAGTTTTTAAGTATTGCACTTCATTCTAAAATTGTCCAATTATTCGTATTATTAAACTAATACTTATTCCTCTGGTTAAGTTACCTGGTATTCTATTATATGTTAAAATTCTTTGATGAAAAAGGTCTATATTCATGAACTCGATGAACTCGGTTGACAAACGAATTGTGTATAGTAATTGCAGCCTATAACGGAACATGAACTGATTTCAGTGCCGTTGTAGTAGAAGTAAGAGGAAATTTCAAACAAAAGGCCATTAAATCACCATTTAAAACCTGTGTCACCTGTTCTATGTCGGGGGCGACATTTCACAATAATGACCTTGCGGTCCAAATGTTTGGTGTGGGCGCTGCTGAAGCGATGTACAAAATATTAATCTTGGCATGATGAATTTGGTATTTTCCGTTATTCTTTTCAGTCATGCATTCATAATCTTTACTCGGGATTTGCGGACGGATTGCCTGGAACTTGGAATATACTAATCATAAGATGACAACCTGGTATGGACAACCAACAAGTATGACATTAAGGAATAATTTCTGTCTAGATGATTCGTCTATTAATATTAAGTTATTTTCCTGGAGATTTTAGGTCATTAATTCATGTTTAAACTGTTACTCTTTTGTCAACATTTCGCATATTTATTTATGCTTTATCAGGTCTACAATGAAAATTAATATTTGTATTGTATGTCAAATGAATTCCGTTTACGATTTAGGTATTTAATAATTTCCATCTGATTCAGTGTAATTATCTTCGGATAGATGTGGAGCCTACTCAGTGCTAATTGGTTAGAAATAGTTATATATAACTCAAAATTAAAATTACAATACTCCTTATAATTACTTTATACCCTATATTATAGTAAAAATACCCAAGTTCTTAAAAATAAATTGGAAATCGTGTGTATATGCTCTCATCTAACATAGAAAGATAACCTTGTTGAGATCATTCATAATTCTTGCAAATAATTTATAATTTAACGACAATTTCAGCGAGTTCTCTTGGGTTCATTTACGTGAGAACTCTTGAAAGGAACATTGCTGGGGTAAAACCCATACGATGTCAAAAGCAATCCTCTTATCTCAGGCTTAACGAACCTCATCGCATCGTGCATGAATTCATGCTTCCCCTTCGTGAGGCATGCACTGGGATTGTAGTTTCAAATCATAACTTGTATCCTTATACTTATACCACCGAAAAAGATTTGTGTTGTGCCGGTTGCATGTATTTACGGCGTGAGGAGTTCCGGGTAGTTTCAGAGCCTTATGTTTTCGCTCGACTTGACGCTTTCGCTCCCGCTGCTGTGCAGTAAATAGGCCGAAACCCACACTATGACACACTTTGGAGGTGTGCCGTCCCTGTAGAGTATGGAGACCCTATATTTTTGGTCTATTTCCTGCTCATCCTATTCTCCCCTTAGACGCCCTCCTTTCACCTGGTTTTCTCGTCCATCTCGTTGCCTCTTTCTTCCAATGTCTTTAAGCACTCATTGATATCCTGAAAATCAAATCTTCAGGCCAAAATATCTTTACTTGCCAAATGCAAGGTTTTATATATGAATTAATTTAAAATTTCTGGCCCATTGTTGGCCTATATCATTTGTTTGCGATCAATGTTGTGATTGCGATGCATGTAGCTTCCAAACTGTCTTCACTTGACTTGTGCGTCATTGATAGCATAGTTTCCTAGCGATTTCATATTAAAGATAAAAGTACGTATAAATGATTCGCAACAAAACAGCTTCTCTTCTTGATACCAAGGAATTTATGCATACATTTCTGCATGGATAATGAGAGATAGTGATTTTTCGTTGAGTTTTGACGGTAACTCTCAGCTTTTTACAGTTTAAGCTTTAATGTATTTTTTTAAATAAGGAGGGAATGTGTTAAAAAAAATGTATGAAAAAATGAACCATAATTTTAGTGATAAATTTTATTTCTATTCTTTCCTAGAGTTTAACTTAAGATCTGAATTTCATTACGTTACTTTTTTAATATGGATTTACCTTTTTCCAGAATTTAATAAGGAATTTATATGAATTGCTTCACCTAAATTGTTTTTATTTTTGAAAAGAAACCTCCATCTAAATTAAAAGTGAACCATGTTTATTTTAAAATCATAGTTAAATGTAGATGAAAGCTTATGGAAGAGCAATCGGATTCTGATTTAATATTCATTGTTCGAGCTTCCGCTGCCAATGCAGACATCATAACTGGGAAAAATGAAAGTCTGAATAATTTCTAATTTTGTTCACGCATACACTTCACAAGTCAATTTTTTCGATGCTCCATGGTCACTTTATTTTATACCCGGAACTAAACTACAAGCAAAATTTCTGTCTCAAAGCCTACATTGATATATATTCCTGAATCGCTAAGAATTTATGCTGAATAGTTCGCATAAATAACAACACAAAATTATTAATCGTGCGTTTTATATTTTTGGACCTTTCATTTTGAAATAAGGATTGCAAAAATAAATGTGTTTAGTAAATAATGTCTTATTATTAATGAGAGTGAGCGATGGAAAAATTTAATTAATTCATTGATTATATTTTCCTTTGCTTTCTGGTTAAATGTTTTCATTATGTATGTCACGGTTGGTTCCTAATTGAAATCTGTAATGTAATAGATCATTGTGAACTTTATAGCTCTTACAGTCTGTAGCTCTCCAGCTATTTTATTACCAGTCCACGAGTAACATTTACAACATTTACCTTGAACTGAAGAAAAACCAGACTCCTCTCTTCTACACATTACCTCGCGTTGCGTATTTACCTTGCAAAAATGGTGTAGGTTTGTGACCCACCTTATTGGGAATGGACTACTGTGTGCGTTAAGAGATATAAAAATAAGAATGTAGCCATTCATTGAGTGATTTAAATTATTATTCTCTTTGCATTGCTTTTTTATCATTTCAGTATATTTTCAAGGCTCAAAAAAGGATTTGTATACCAAAATAAAAAATTGTCCAACCACGGGGAGGTTTTGAGGAAAGGCTGCGATGCCACTCTGCAAATTAAATTTCCGGCTTATGGAGCTCCACTCGCATTTTCCACCGCAGTTTCTTGACTTTCCTGGTCAACTCTTTTGACGTTAGATCTTGATGTTGTTCCTCTTCCGGGATTGTCTGGCCGAAGGAAACGTCGGTGATGAGCGAGAAGCCATCGCCTCTTTCGTTTCAATTTCCGAACTTCGCCTTCCGCCTCCACTGAGACAAAGATATGGGAGAAGTGGTATGGGTTGGGGCGCAAGGGGAAAGCGTTAGAAAGAGAGAAAAAGGTTAGAAGCGTAGTCTGCTTTCTGGTCACCGTTCCATTTTGTGTACATGCGCCATCGGTGAGACTCAGTCCATCCAGATACTCCGCACGCACTCAGTCTCCTCGTACATTTCCTCCTTGCTTTTTGGGGACGTCGGATGCAATGGATGAAAGACGGAATGGGGAGACTCATGGAAACTCTACTTCTTGCCTCTCTCACTCTTTAGTCTCCTCCTGTAAGTCTCTCCCTGTCCCTCTTTTATTTCACGGACTCTCTCTCAGAAATGAGCCTCCCGTTCTCGTACAAACAAGTGGTGAAGCGAAGGAGGCCCTTTTTGTGACTTCCATTCCCGTTTGTCTGCTGGCGATCGTCGAATGGACTCCTCCTCTGAAGATGCAAGGAGAGATAGAGGGACGAGTTGATTGCAAAGTCTCCATGAAGTACGCCTCGCAAACGCAACATTTCAAACTGTGCGACGGAGAATGATGATGAAGTTTTCTGACTGCTTACGTTTTGAGTATTATGAGAAGTGATTCGCGGGACACAGACTTTAAAATTAAAGCTCACGGAATGTTTTCTAATTTTAACATCATTAGCCACTAACAAGGACGAAATAATCTTGCAAAATTAGAAATAAATCAAGACATAAGAGGATATTTATATTTTAATTATTGTGGTATTAGCTACCACATTGCTTTTTTTTATATTTCCAGTTTTGTTGTGACCTCAAATATTACTCTTGAGAGAAAGTTACACGTATCAATAGGTAATTGATTTTTTTGTTCGAATCATTGGCTTATAATGTATGCATTCTCCTCATAACTTCATAGGTTTTCCGCATTTAGTTTGAAACACTAAATATAAAAAATACAAATAAATATCACCTTATAAACCCTGTGTTGATGGAAGTACTAATATTGTCGTGAATAAGCAATAGAAGATATATGAATATCAAATAGCATATATGTAATATTTTGGCATATTTAAACTTTCCACGTCACGCTAAAGATACTTATCGTTTGGATTTAAAAATATGAATCTATAAAAGATCTTCGAGTAAATATTTCTCCAAAATACGATTTTAAAAGTAAGTAAGGTGAATTTTTTTGCGTCGACCTCTAATATAATTTTCCATCTTCAAGTGGGAAAAGTCATGTCTTAGAGTAAGAAATTATTTGATGGTATGTTTATCGAATTTTGGAGACTACCTTAGATGGGATTCCTTAAACATATTTCCTACCTTAATGGCCGAATAAATCCTCGGAGTGGTATTCCTTGCCATTGTAGTTAATTTCGATTAATGTGAATGTAATGTATTCATAAAAAATTCATCTAACATGCACAAAAGGTTTTAATACTAGTAATTTATTAGTTTTAGTACTGGAACATTGAAATTAGAAAAATTTCCCATTATGTGGTCGAAAGTTCTTAGATTTTCACGTATTTTTAAAATGACCAAAATCTAATCCGTATTATGAAATTGGTTGTAAATTTTATATTCTTTCTTTGTTTAGTAAATTATAATTTATTTGTTTATAATATACTCACTAATCAGATTTTCTCAGTTGATTGAATGAAATTTTCCAAGGTTATGTTATAATGACTGTATCTCTCACTCTTGGTTCGTACCAATGTTTTAGCTTTATCTAGGCTCATTTTATGTATAATATTGTATTACCTTGCCAATTTAAATGTCTCTCACATTAATAGTTGTTGATATAATATAAGCGTACAATTGTTTGAGACTCGACTATGTGGAAAATGATTTTCACAAATGAAGAAATTACTTGGTTTTCTTCCACTGATGTATTTTCTTGGTACAACATGTTTAGACACAACGATGTTATCATTGGGTGCGTAAATATATAAAGCATGTCCATACCCATCTTGGAAATCACATCATTGTTCTCTCTTAATTAGGACATAGCATACTATAGACGATGGTTCTATATTTTTCTCAACCGTTGAAAATTATTTGTAATGAAACGTCTACTCCTACCTCAGTCTTTCAATAAAGGCGTCATATCCCGCTCGCGCTCAGTAGGTGGTGCTTTTATGCCGCCATCGCTATTTTAGTCCATAGCAAAACGCCGTCATTAACAGATAACCTTGCGTTAAATGCTATGAGCGACACTTATGCAATATGCAATGAGTGATAGTCACAGCAATGGCAGCGCGCTTGCATACTGTGCATTGTAAGGGTTACTGGGCAAGCAACTGTAGGAAAGCGGCGTGGATTTACCAATTGCTGGATCACTAAATAGTCAATCTGACCCAATTGTTGAAGGGCACTGAAAAAACAAGTGAGAAGTTGCCCTTAGGGTGCGTTACATGTATGGTGGACTAATTGAATGTCTGTTATGTAATCTGAATTATGAAGTGGGAATAGCCGTTGTGAAAATCAGCAAAGCAATAATCAGAATAATGTTCCGGTCTGTTACACACTCGTAGACATAAATGAAATTGTACAAAAGCTATTTCTTCCCGATGAATCTCTTTCAAGAGAAAAAGAAATTAATATTAACAATATTATTTATTATATCATCTTTTTTTAAATATTTGTGGTGCACATTATTATGAATGAGAGATATGGGCACGGAAATATTTAAAGACCAATTATCCGGAAGTCAATTCTTGCATTAGAGTAAATTCCGGATTCTTGTCGTCGTAAAATATTTAAGCAATACATTTTAAGAATTGCTTATATAAACCATTCAATGACTCTGGAAAGTATACATTCCTCTTCAATTTATTGTTGATGAGAATATTTCTCCGGCATAAATATACCATAGGGAGAAAACTTTCAACTTGGTAAAAAAGAAACGTAAAAGGCTAATTTGGAGTCACACGGGACTAGCCACGGATTAAACTTTACGGAGTTACTCGCAATTTACAATTGTGCGAAATTCTACTGAGGAAAAATCTTCCACCTTGGCCGGGATGATGAAATTGGTTCCCGGTCAAGGGGGGTGATTTTTCCTCTGTGGAATTTTGCACAAAAATGAAAGAATTTATTCGGAAAAATTAAACTAATCAAATTCAACTTCTTCGCCAATTTACGGGTGAAATCAAGACAATGCACCAACTTAAATCGGGAAAAATCATGAGCATGGCCACGGAATCTACCTTTTCAGGCATACTGAGTATAATGCCCCGGGATGATATATTAAAAGTCTCACTGTACTATATAATATCAATTGGTGGCCAATCAGACCTCTATTATTGATTTACATATCTAACTTTTTAGGCTTTTATTCAAAAAATTATTTTTTTGTGTTTATCTCTTAATTTGAGACGCAAGCATTAGCAGCAAACATGGATCACTAGAAAATTGATGTGTCAATATGAGTGAAGGTACACGAAAGAGGTCACTGTACTATATAATATCAATTGGTGACCAATCAGACCTCTATTATTGATTTACATATCTAACTTTTTAGGCTTTTATTAAAAAAAATATTTTTTTGTGTTTATCTCTTAATTTGAGACGCAAGCATTAGCAGCAAACATGGATCACTAGAAAATTGATGTGTCAATATGAGTGAAGGTACACGAAAGAGGTCATTTGCTGTAATTATTTTTCATTTTGTTAGATGACTACTTTTACTAATACCATGTACCAGGGAGACAAGACAAAAGCAATCAGCATTATTGTAACGAAAATTGTCATTGTGAACTTTTTTATTGATTGAAGAATGTTCGTCGTGATAAGGATAGGAAAACTTTAGTTAGTGTTCGTTAAGAGAAAACGGGAGAAAATATTTATTAGAAAAGTACGATGAAAAATTGTAAATATAATAATAAAAATGAAACTGGCAAGGAATGTATTTGATTTATTTTATCAATTACTTCTCATAGTTATCTCATGTTGATACTTTACGCATCTACACGTGTCGGCAGCGATCTGCTTTTGACTATTATGGTGAAAAGTCTTGGAAAATGGTTCAATAATAACCAGTCCGTATATTTTTCCCAGTCCCGCTTGTACTCCGAAAAGGTCGCTTTGGGATGATGTGGAAATCAGCTTTCACCCTCGGCATTACTCCCGCGTTCCACCTCCGGGAATATTTTGTTTTGTTTTTTTTTATTCCCTTGTTCGGTTTTCCATGGTGACCTCTCGCGGCCTTCCACGTTTCACTGGCCTTTTCACCGCGCGCAACCACTCTGGCCGAAAATGGCAAAAAATAGAAATTGGAAGCAGCCTTTTGGGTTTTAACCGTGTGGCATTAATTCCACTCGATTTTCTCAATTTGAATTCAAGACCATCGTTTTAACCGGCCTGCCGGCGGGTAGGGGCAGGGACGAGCGGCGGTGATGGGAAAGGCAGATCCTTTGTGAAGCGGCTGCAAAAACGATGCCCTCTGTCGGTAGAACTGGAAACTAAACGTCCTATCATTTCCCTCCCATGTCTGCCACCCCTCCATGCATTACCTTCTCTATTATTTTTCCTCTTGTCCTCCCTTCTCCCGATTCTCCTTCCCGACACTTTACTTTCCCGATAAACATCCCTTGCAATTGGTTGCAGTGGCGAACGTTAGGTAATGCTTGTGGAATGAAAACATTTTTTGTTACATATTTACGCAGAAGTGAGCATAAAAGATGTGATGTGTGAGTTCGGGCAAAAAAGAGGAATAGAAGGAAATCGAGGAAGGTGAATCACGACGATATTTAGGTAGACTTCTAATTTTTTATTCTACTTATACCTTATAAGTAAATTGTGGTACACATTGTAGCAAGACCTCAAATATGAGTCCGTGTAAGTATAAACGAAATAATTGCAATTGAGTAAGTGAAGATAACTACTATAAATCACAACCAGAAAGACTTATTCTTAGGAGATCGGGTAAGTAGGAGCAATGTCAAAAACATTATTCAATATATATTCACAGCTGTATGTCATATCCGTTTTCAAGTGCTTTTCATATAATCCAATATTTGAAAACGTATTTATTTCACGGTTTCATTTTTCGGACATCGTCATTTCAATATGTCACTCATCTATTTAGGGTGAGATGATCTCTGAATAATTAAATGATGTTATTTTATTTTCCTCTGCTTTGCTTTATCGGGACTCAATTATTGATTTCAACATTATATACCGTTACTTTACTCAGAATATGTGAGAAATTTCCTCCAAAAAAGCGATAAGACCCTCCTCACGAGAAATATTCCGAGTGAAATGTCTTCAGCTATATTTTTTTTGAATTATTGAATCAAATAAAAATGTTGATTTCTCGTCGTTAATGTGTGAATCACCAAGGGCTATGACAAATTAAACCAAAATTCAAAAAATTATTACATATTTATTTATCCAATGCCTGTAAATTCACAAAAGATGGATGAAATTATAAGGAAAGTGGTGATTTGAGACTTATAATTATTATTTTATAAGAATGAAAATTATAATGAAACATATGATTTATTTATTATATCTTCTCGGGTTTTACTTTAAAATTTCCAGTTTGGATTTGGGAGGCCACTAATTCAGTAGTGAATAAATAGTGTATCAGTTCTTCGCAAAATTCTAAATTCGAAATCCTTACGAAAACTCCTGATTTAATAAATGAAATTAAGGTCATTGCTTTCGACCTTTGACCGAAAGCAAAGTTGTTTTCCATTCCATCCATCGAATTGTTTTGTTATTTGTACAAAATTATCGCGTATAAATATTGAATCCTCTACAACCGCTGAAGGTAGGTTATCAGCATCATATTTATAAAATAATTATTGGTATACTCTCGAGCATTTACACTCAGTTTAATTTTCTCTTGAATAACTATTGAGAAGGCAGTCGCTTGCTAAAACACTAAGTCTTCAAATGACTTTGATATTAAGAAATGTAAGTCGGTAGCAAAACCATTAAATGATGCAAATACAACCCTAGAACACGCCATGGTAAAAGTTCATAATGCGCGGACATAAGAATTGGGAGTTGTATCCTATGTCTGGAACTCAACTGCTGAAAAAAATGAACAGTAACTCGCCTCTACTTTACCTACACATTTTTGCCCTTGTTCAACGTTCAGCTCGCTTCCGGACCGGAATAAACGCTCTGTTCTTTTCTCGCCGCAGGGCCGGGATCCTTTTGGACGCAAATCGCCTCCTCGTTGCCTCCGACGTAACATGTCCCGTTGCGGGAACGAATCCGCCACGGGCGAAGGAAGGGAGGAATTTTCGGGGTGCTTGCACCGCCGAGTGATGTTACTCCCTTATCCATTCCCCTTCTTGGCATCATCGTCTCCACGGCATGGCGAACAAGCCCACAGAACATTTTTCTCCCTTTCTCTTCAAAAGTGCAACACGAGTCGCGATACAGCATGTCTTCCTTACGGATATCCAAGAGTTTTGCGGCCAAAACTGAAACTTTACCGTAAGCCAAGCGAATGAGGACATTAAATGGCATGGTCTTTGGCTAATACCTAGCAGCATTCAAAATTTCCACTCACATATAGCATTATTCTCTCTAAATTTGGAGTTTTTGGGAATAATTTCGTAGGAAAATAAGTGAGGTGAAATGGAAACCGGAAGGAAGACGGAATTGTTAAAAGAAATGGGAAGAAAGAAAATTACTTTTATGGCTAAACTTACGGAGTCCACTGTGTCATTTTAGTTTTCTGATTTATGGTTTGCCTGTGGAATGTGGAAGATTAATTCACAGCATTTATTTATCCTCTGCAGTCAAAGATTATCGTGGTGGAGAAGATAAGATTATGTTTAAGGCTCACAGAAGTATCTCACCAATGATAAGGCTTGTATGCTAACCATGATGTTGGAAAAATATGCTCTGGTGGAAAATAATTTACCTTTAACTTTTCCTAACGCATTATAGCCAAAATTTATATATACATTGACAATGTTGTTATACTCCAATGGGGCTGTGAGAGAAAATTTAAATAATCTCTAATAAAGCCGAGATAAATAATTTCCAGCCTGCTCAAGTGGAAATACAAATACCCCTTCATGGATATTATTCACGAATATGGCGTCATAAGATAAGACTAGCGTATATTTTCCTACTGCTAATTTTCACTAAAATTTAGGCCTATAGACAGTAATTAGAGTAACGGTTGTGTATTTAATACGTTGACTCATGATTATGAATAACATACAAGGGAAAATTTTTCTCATTCATCATTCTTATTCTCAATAAGGAGGAATTATAACTTAACCCCAATATAAAATTGAACCAAAGATTCACACCCTGATTGTATGCATATTACAAACTTAAAACTCAACATATTCTGTGCCCTTCAGAACAAAATATCATATTCCTAATTACCTCCGCTGGCATACACGTACGCCTCTGAGGCTTTCAATGATTTTCCACCGAGTAATCCCATAAAAAGGACGGGATGAGGCCGCACCCTTAATCCCTGGGCTTCTTCCTTCGCCGCCGATATGTTGGTCGCCGAAGGGAAAGTTAGATCGTGGGGCCAAACGGACGGGAAATTATCATACAGCCGCTACCGCGTCCTCCTCCCATACGCGCCCCCGGGATATCCGCGGAGTAAATCTCTAATTAGAGGCGTCAGGCGAGCGGCCAACTTTTTGAAATACATAACAAGAATAAAGAAAAGGCCCTCCTCTCCGCAACACTCTTCTCCCAAAGCAGCCTTAACGGCTATATATTAAAAATATGAGGCATAGCTCGTGTCCGGAATGCTGGGATGTCGAGAGAGCGGGGAGTTGGAGAGGTGAAGATGTGGGAGGGAGAAATCTCCTCTAAAGGGTTAGACGGGGGTGAGGGTTGGAGGAGGGTTTTTAGGTTAGCGGTTCCCTGGGATTTAAGCAGGAATTATAGCTGCCCACGGGACGGGAGTTAAGGAGGGCGTGGTGTTGGTGGTGTGCGGGGAAGGACGCGAAGCCTGGGCCGGGAGGAGGGAAGTTGACGCATTAGGGCGATGGGGCGGCAGGGGGCAGGCATGGAAGGGGCGAAGTGGCTTTTACGTCGGAGGACGTCGTGGGGACGGGGTTGGGTCGCTGGCGTGTGGAGTAAGACTACATTGGATGTGGAGAGGAGAAGATCATGAGGAGGAATCACATCAGTCGCTAGGGAAAGCCTATTCTCACGGCCCCCCAACCCCCTCTTAAAGCCCCCCGCCGACCCGTTTCCACCGCTTTCTCTGCCACTCTGTCTCTCCCTCAAGCAGCCCTCCCCTCAGGACCACGAATACTATCGCGGCCCTTTCTTCCCTTTGCCTCTCTGAGAGAGGGAAGAAAGGAGAGAGATAGAGAGAGGGAGCTGTAACTTAAGTTGTATGTGACGTAATGGGCCCGGCAACCATGCGTCTTCGGCGGTGCGCTTAGCATACGGAATGGCGTCTTCATCCCATTTACAAAGTAACGCACCGATACGCGGCAAAGTCCTCTTCCCTCGGCCTCCATTAAATCCGAGAGCGGGAGGAGGAATTGAGGGGGGGGTGTAAAAGTAGGAGGACAGTTGACATGGGTGGAGAAGTGGGATGGAATATACGGTGGTGGTGGGGAGGGCGGGAATGGGGAGGGACGAGAGGGGAAAGAGTGAATGGATGACAGCGAGATGGTTCGCCTGAGGTTCACTTTGCTCATCAAAATGACACTATCGTGTGATCCGAAGGAAATGAAATTTTGTCTCGAAGACAGCATTGTCAAATTCTTCTGGCAAGGAATGAAACATTGGTTTTAGAATCCAAGAATGCTGAATAAAAGGAAGTGGTATTGTGTTTGTGCGCAGAATACTGTGAGCAATATCAAAAAATCGCTTAGCATTGGAAATTGGTCATATGTTTCATTTTTTTGAAAAATTATTGAACAAAACTTTATACCATATTTATTTGCATTATACAATAAATTTTCACAAAATCGTCATATTTACTTCGTATGTATTAATTTACCTGGTACAGATAGAGATCTCTGGCTGTAAAATTTTGGTAATGCATAGCAATGTATTCTGGAGTTAAATTTTCGTATTAATATCACAAACGATTTTTTCTCAAGGCTTGCATTCAAATTTTAATTCAGATCGTCCAGTAAGGGCTAGTCCAGGGGGGGGGGTCCGATGCTAGCTATGATAATGTGTGACACATTATGTAGATGGGATAAATCTTTGATTTTCAAACAGTAATATCTTTTTTCATGAATTTGCTGAATACACTTAAATTGAATAAATTGAAGTGATAAATATTTGAAAATCTTTTACCATCCTCATTCATGCGAAGTTCTTATATTATCATATTTGAAATAGAAATTGCCTGCGGTTACAATTGCACAATGGTAAGTTATTTTAGTTAAAATCCATATTTAATGGGGATCACATGCAATGGTAGCTTGGGTGTAGTTTACGTCTTTTCTGCAGGGATTTGTAATTGTCGGTCAAGTGAAGGACTGATTACCAGAAAATTCATTATTAGCTTCCAATTTTCTACTTGTACTGCAAATGTGGTGATATAAACTTTTTATTTACTATTATCGTCGGAAATGGTAAAGAATTATTATTCCCCCTTCCATACCGGAGTCTTATTTAAGGTGGAAACTGACTTAAACACTGATTTAATTTACGTAATGTTATAGAAACAAATTGTGAATTATTGGAACGATGAAATAAGGTTCTCTTATTTAAAAAATAAAATTAAATAAGGGAAAAAGTTTGTTATTCTTTGTCTCCAATTATTTTGAGTGGCTTCCGGTAAGCCTTGTCTACAAATACTTGTGACTTCATTCGAGTCTCATTTTTTCCCTAAAATTCCTATCAAAAGAGCCTATTAGTGGCCTTCAATAACTGGTATGGCAACGACTATGCGGTCTAATTTTTTAAAATTATTAATAAATTTGATGTTGACCACACTTTTTCTTTATTTTTTTCAAGCCTACTTACGCTTGAATATGTACTTTACAGTAGACTTCCAAAATTGAAACAAGCAATAGACATGTAGCTAAGCCTTAATTCTTAGATTTTAGTCAAATTATCCTTCATATTGTTTGTGGAGGATCATGGTGAAGTAAAAGATTTAACATCGCTATGTTATGATTCTTTAGAGAACTAATTAAAAAATAAATTCTAGATACTAAAACACGCATTATCTGGGAAAAAACTCGTTACTTTAATTGTCGCGTAGTTAATGAGGTATATTTTCCTGTCAAATTGACCCATTACGGGGAAGCTTTTGATTTTGACGCAGCCAACACAGCGAGCGCCTCATAGAAAATGTTAGTATTATTTTTTCAGTCACTATTCACTGACTTACCAGGTGAACTGGCTTAAACGAATATTCCGCACGATTTGATCCATTTCATTTTCTCGTGCCAGTAGACCGACTAAGATGAATTGGGGCTTGCAACATTTAAGTATTCCCTAATTCATTCACCGCGACGAGCTCACAGCGTGAATATTTTATGACTTTCGACCTCGGCGACAGAGGAGGGAGGCGAAGGGAGGGGAAGGAAAGGGGGGAGGGTAGAATATGGGTGGCCTGGGCTGAAAAGCTCGACATTTTTTCCACCCACCCGTTATACTCGGCCATATTTCGTCAAATAAATCCAAAAGACGCAAAACACTGTTTATTCGTTCCCGATTCCAAAAATTGCTTAAACGTACGGTTGAGGCAGTCTCCGGCGAAATTTTTCCCATCCCCTCTCTCCTGCGGGCATTCTGCTAGCTGCTACCCCTCTCCATCTCCCTTCTACTTTCTCAAGGAACATCCCTTTCTTCTAATATTCCCCCGCTTTCCCACCCCACTCTTCGCTTTCTCCTGAAAGTCTTACCCTTACCCACCATTCTTTTCCCCTCCCTCCCCATTTCACCCCATCCCACTTTCCTCCCAATTCTCCCTTCCCCTTCCGCATCCTTCCTCCAAAGCATTTTTTTTCTCATCAACTTCCTCTTCATATTTTGGACGTTTTATTTTCGTCAGCCATTCTCTCAGAACTTCCTCAACAAGACTTTTCCCCTCCTTTTTCCTCAGTAGTTTTTTTTTACCTTCCAATTTTTCCTCCACTTTCCCAACCCACCTCCCCAAAGCCTAATACTCCTCCCTTACCCCCATCCCTACAACCGTCCCTTCTGCCGAAAGAAAACTTTTTTTTTCTTCATCCTCCCTTTTTACCGCCAGCCCTTTCCCTCCCACCCTCCCCTTCTCACTCCTCCCTCCCCACCCGGTGCCGAAGACTTATTCATCATTTTGATGTGCCATTATATCGATGGGAGAGAAGGCCTCTTTTACCCGCTCCATCCCCTCCATTTTCCTTTCCGCCGCTAGGTTTCCTGCCAAATTACCCTTCTTCTACTCCACGTGATGTACGTCAACCTAGGCTAAAGAGTAAGCTCTTCATCCTTTGGTCTGAATAATAGCCAGGTCTGGCTGGTCGGATATATTTGCAAGTGCAAAAGGGCACAGTGTGCGGGTGATATGCTGTGGAAACTCACCATCTCTGGTGCCTTATTCAGGAAGAACTCGACGCGGTCGAACCTCGAAAAATTCATGGATGTGACGTCTAAACTCCCGACAGCTCTTAACTTCTCAGTGTCCCTTTTTTGAATAATCGTTGCTGTGACGTGAAAATCACAAAATTTACCGGCGAAACTCAAGTATTTCAATGCCATTAAGTAAACCTCTCCAATCGTTTTGAAAACGAATGTCAGAAGCTGTTAAATTTCGTCTTGGTCTACGTTGCTTCTCTTACAATGGCTGTATGCGTATTTTATATTGCCATTTTGCAAGGCTTCAGGAAGAAATGCATTCATTTGAGTCGAGTCTTTGGCCTCCAACTGTTTAATCGGTTCAATATATTGACGCAGTGGTTTTCTTTTCAAAGAGTATATGTGTTGAGTAACTTTCCTAGCGCTTGATGTCAGTCCCATGCTTCTAAACTTTCAAGCAACCGTTAGCGAAAGATTCTAATCCAACAGGGCTTAAAGTATAGACGAATATTTTGTTTAGTTGGTCGGCTCTGATTCTTCGCTGTAATGAATCGGGAGAACTTTCTTACTTTGAAACTTCTCGTGCGCCGAGTGAGTTAGATCAACGACTTTGGAATATTACGCTCCAAGTCAGCTAACTTCTTAGCTTAGTGCAGCTGCGTTTAAAAGTTATCTGGTAGTGAATTGGAATAGATGAGGAAATAATGTATCGCGTAATAGTTTGTTCATAAAGTTTTAGACTTACCACATCCTCGCTTTAGCTCATGTCAAGCTGTTCATTTTCACTTTATAAGCTCTACAATGAGCCAGGAATGATTTCATTTGTGGTAAATTTTAAGTGACCGTTCTATAATTATGACTTTTTAGGCTATTCCCTCAGATCCAAATTCCCAGCTTAATTTTTAAATTTCACATAACCCTAAGAGTAGTCATCAATAAAAATGTTTGCCCCCGACTCTAATTTTCCTTAGTTAAGTATAGCTAAAGGGTAAAATATTATTGTCATCTGGAAGAAGAAAGGAAGAATTAAATACGAATTATGGCGATATCATAAGGATTATTGGATGGAAGGTTGGACGGAGTTTATTGATGGATAAAAAAACCATCACGGTGAATAGTATATGAAGTTGTATTCGTAATAGTTGTATTCAATATAGGAAACTTGAGCTTTTACTTTATTCATTTATTTTACCTTCAGATGAGGTACGTACTTTATGCCTAAAGTTGTTTACTTGTAAAGTCATGGAGTCAAAAAGCCACTTGTTCATCTCCATCTAAAATATATTCTAATATAAAGAGTTTGAATATTGGTATAACTATTGTAGTACTTGCTTTGGTACAAAACTAACTGCTTTCCTAAATGTAGGCCACAGAGAGACTTATATTCCACTTCCTGCCTGCTCTGCTCCACATGTTATTCCGGCAGTCGAGAAGGCCATCGATTTTCCAGTTGTCTCTTCCTGTCCGCTCTTTTATGCGTCCTTTTTTATTCTTGGAATTAAAAAAATGCACTTTTGCCTGGTGGAGCGGAATAAGAAATAAGCCTTGCTTCAGTTGAAGAAAAACTTGTTCATACTTTCTTCTGTAGATGGCCCTTGGAGGGAAAGAAAATCCCGAGAGCGGTGAAACTCTTAAATGCGCATTGCAGAGAGGCTTAACAACTTTTAAGTTGGCTGCGAGCGATAATAAGAAACGAATTCCATTTGCTGGTGCCGCATAAACTAATCAAATGAGATGAAAATAATTCAAAACAGCAAGAAAATATGCGGCAATTTTAGAACAAATGCCAGTTGAAAGCGTGCGTAGTTTTGGTGTTGTGAAAATAGAATTCAGAGACTGTTTATAGTTATTTTGGCATATGCAACTAAAGACAGATTGCACTGCTGCGTGGAAAATATTTTCTAATTTTATATATTGTTTTTCCAATATTTATCGTGGCAACTGGTCGACACCTTTTCTCAGCAAAATCTGCTGTCCTTGATGTCCTCATTTATATTTGTTACCCAAAAATAGTATATTTACATAACATCTACATCTACGTAATACCCTGCGAGCCACCACGAGGGTGTGTGGCAGGGGGTGAAGATCACCAAACATGCACTATTGCCATGTAAGTAGGATATATAATGTAGACATGCTAGAAAATAGGGTCATAGTTTATTAGTTACTACAGTAGATTATTAGTTATTGCAAGTAATTGCAGTAGTTATTACAATAGAATATTAGTTACTACGGTATAGTACAGGTTAAAATCTACATAATAAGGAAGGGATTATTGGTAGTTATTACATGCATCATGCACTACAGACTATTCTAACTATGTTTCACCTACCTATCCCTTTTGCTACGTTGCCTATTGTTCTCTCCTCTTCTCCTTCTATAAAGAATCCTCCAATTGATCAAAAAATTGATTTTAGACGTAACGTCATGAGCCATATTCGTCTTGGTGAATAAAGTCTGTTTTGGGTAAATGGTATTTTGTATTTTTGTGTATTCTGCTTAAAGACTGGGCAGAAGTAGATTTCGCCGATTAACTGCTGTAAAAAGATTCCAATTTTAGACTTAAATGAGAAGGGTAAGGAGGAATATTTATAGGTTTATAGCAAATGACATTAGGATGATGGATGTATGTATAAGTATATATACTGTATGTATATATATGTAGTATGTATGTATATGTATAATGTATAAGTCAGTACTCCAAATGTCAAATAATCATTTTAAATAATCCTCTAGTGAAAGATTAGGTTAAATAAGTGCTTATTTGCGTTGTTTTTCTTCTTTCAATTTATGGGTGTGGTCCCGCAATTGGTAGAAAATTCTTTAATCATTCTGCTCAACTTTGTAGGGTTTAATGACGACAGTTTTTGCTTCATTCAGTTATCTGGAGTACAAAAACGGCAATTCAGTAGCAGGTAAGCATAGGTTTAACAAATATTCAGTTAGTATTCATAGGTAGTGTAGCAGAATGTCTTTTATCTTTCTGCAACGGTTGATTCTATGACGAAAAACTTTCTGCGAGTGAAGGCCTTTTTGTGATAAATTAATCATTGAGCTATTATAGGGAAGTAAGAAATTCACACATGATCAATTCTGGGCTATTATTGAGCTTATTAAACACTTTTATTTCTATAAAACACTTAATAAAATTATAGATTTATGTTATAGATTTTTTCAGTGCATACAGTATCTTTCTACAGCCGTCATTTTTGATCTGCGAGATTGTCGCGTCGTTGCTCGATGTTATGCATTGGGAGTGTAGGTATACGAAATAGTCTGGCGATACGTTGTGAACTTTGTCAAATCTATTTGTTCTGTTAATGTCTATGGTGCGTTAAATTGGAAGTGCGTTCTTTTTAAAAATGTTTGCGTATACTCAGTCATCTACTGGGCTAAATTTTCTTTATGGAGTATTTTTTTTAATATTGTGACGAAAATTGGCATTCATTCAATTCCATGCATTTAACAACCCTAATGCATTTGTTGTTTTTTTTAATTTCAAGATGCATTTCTACTGATTGTTCCTCACTGTACAAAGAAGATGTAAGCATGCAAAGCCGATTAATATTTTTCTTCTATTTTACTGATCGTATTTTATGTCAAGGTTTTTTCTTATAATTTCACTTCCATTTTTCTTATTCCCGAGCCTACAATTTTGTTACCACAATTGGCTTTCATTAGTAGTGCATGAAAGAATATTATAATTAAAAGTAGTTCAGTTCATGGCAGTGGAGCGTTATTAGCAAAAGGAGGTCACATGGGGCCTTTCCACGAGCTTGTATACCGCTTTGAGAACTGCAACACCGTAAATATTCGCCTAGATGTTCAGTGGTGGGTGTGAGTAAAAGGTGTATACGGTGAAACAGAGGAACATCCCGGGCTGCACTAATGAATAAATATTAGCGTGCTAAGTCAACAGACTTGAGTTTCTAGAATTCTTGATGGATTTTGAAACTATTTTTCCTATTTAAGTAGTAACCCCGTAGAAACCACCCATATGACCTATAGAAATGCGGAAAACTAGAGGACAAAATATGTAAACGATGTTGATGAGATCATTTTCTAAGTTTAAGTTGGTATTTTACCGTTTCACTTCTTACACATGATGAAAATATGCGAATAAAGGGAGAAATATCTTTTTTATTTTGGAAAAACTATCGCTTTTTATGCATTCGACATGATGCTGTGCTTTCTGACGTGCGATTTTTACTAACCAGGATTTTGAATTGTTGCCTAAAATTTGGGAACAATGATCCAATTAGGCCATGAATTAATTTTTATGGAAAGACAAAAATGTCAATGTCAACTCTTCGTAGCTCCTTTATTTCCTCTCTAATGGTAAGTTAAGAACAATAATGATTACGTTTCCCCTGTGATTAAAATGTATCCTTGGTTAAGTAAATAAATTCAATTTTAAATACGCTGGACTCAAAATAACCAAATAATTAGCCCTATGTTTTGTTATTACTGCATCATCGTCAGGTGTATAGTTTAGAACAGGGGTGGCCAATCAAAACGGTCTTGTGGGCCAGTTTGAAAATTCTTCATAAATCCGCGGGCCGCATATAAAATTATATGTCGCCATATTAGATTTAGACCCACTATAGACATTATTTTGGAGTAAAAATTGAAACAAAATGAGTTATTATTATTGTGTTAAAGTTATAGTATTAAAGTGTGATGAATCTCGCGGGCCGAAAAAATTTTCTAGGCGGGCCGCGGGTTGGCCACCCCTGCTTTAGAATAAAAATCTAGGTTCTCATATAGCATTTACATGCTCGTGAAAAATTGCAGTTTGTTATTCATTGATTCAAATTCCACTCGTTATCCCTGGATCGCATTTAGTCCTTAAAGATTATTTATTTAAAAAGCCCATTGCGTCATAGAGTGCTCGGAACACTGATCATTGGATACCATCCATTCTCTGCAATGCGGAGGACATGTAGAATTATGAGCGATAACCCTCAAACCTGTCTTGGAAAGTTCTGGATGTTTCTTAGTTTCCATCCTTTATAGTATGCTTTCTTAACATTGTCTTCAGGCGCATGTACTTTTTGTACCTGATGATGTCTGCAATCCTCCATTAACATGTGGCGCCCTCCCTTTTGTGCTGCTTGTCGCTCATACGCGCTGCCGTGCGTATTTGCTCAGTAGAGCAAGCAGGGAGGGCTCTCTATCCTTGAGTCAGAGCGACGAGTCGAGTCCGTGGATTTTTAGTGAATGAGAGATGCATTTCGAACGAAATTGGGTCAGTTGGGTCTTTGAAGTGGCGTAAACGTCAGAACTCTCCTCTCATAGAATAAAATGAGTCTTAATTTCCCATGCTTGCTCGCTAGTTGTGGCATGTGTTTGAGCAGCGGAACTCTAAGAAAGAAAGGGATGCCCCGAAGACAAGCGGCTACATTCTTTAGGATATCTTAGATGATAGTAGCAATCCTGAACCGGGAGGGGATCCCCGGTGACAGGAAATTAAGTTGAAATATTACCCTCCATTTAGGGAAAATGAGCTGAAAACCTTTTAGCTATTTACATGCGCATAACCAAATCGAGGGTGTTAATTACTTCTTCAAGTGTGTAAATGTAACCAATTTGACGTATCATTTTACTCGTGCTGGCTACATCAGGTTGTAGTACAGTAAGGAGAATATTAGGAGCAAAATTTGAAACCATGCTACTCAAGGAACGAGTAAATAAAGAAGCTGTTTAATCTGGAACTCATGCCCGTGAAATGAATATCACTACCGAAATATAACCACGAATAGCAATTGGCACATTAGTAAGAATATCAACACAATTTATCTTTATGATATTGTCTTAATAGATGTTTTTAATTCTTTCAATTACCTTATTAACATTTGCCTCTAACATTTCCGATGAACGTATTTCTCCCTTATCTCATTATTCTCATTCTCATTTTGAAGTTTCTGAAGGTATGACCATATGAGTGAAGCTGTTTCTGCTCGAACTGTAGTGAGCTTATTTTCTTATATCATCTATAGCTATTACAGTGCCCACGCGATATTGCTCACCTAAACCTCCTCCATGAGTTGGCATGAAAATCTGTGGAGTATAATTTATGAGCTTGTGTAATACTTATGCTTAAATTAATTTTCCACATAAAGTGGACATCATTAAAAAGAGAAACTCATTGGTTTTCAAGACACAAAAATAGTAAGTATTTTCCTTTAAAACTAGAAAATGAAGTAAAATGCAAATAGAATATAGTGTTTAAAAAACAGCTTAAAATGGAATAAATCGTGACGCCAAATAATTTTTCAGTGAAAAAATTCTTACTCGTTAAATTTTAGTTTTTCACTAATAAAGAAAACAATTGTCAATCATTGCAAGAAATTTAAATAATATCAGCGAATAGAAATGTAAAATAGAAATGTTTGTTTCTCGTATGATAATAGGTTTGCGTCTACTCCAGCATGATTATTCTTTCAAGCGAAAATAAAAATTTTAAAGACCTTTCATGAGAATGACGCGATTATACTGTCACATTTGAGGGTCGAAATCCCAGGTAATGCTCAGGCGATGCTCTCATGCCTACAGCCTATTTATCAAACGGCAGCCTTGAAGCTGACTCCTGAAATTTTAACGAGACCAGCGTCGTCTCCGACAGCACGGCAAGGCACGCACTTTGCGTTTGCCGAGTTTTTATTCTCAAGCTCCCTCACCCTCGCGTATATTATCTCCAGGTAGAAGTCAAGTGATGCCGTGCTGATAGGTCTACGTTGGAAAACAAACTCCAGGGTTTTTCGTTGCACTATCTTCTCCATCTACATATTACTCCGTGCGAGCTGCCTCTGAGGCGTGTGGCAGGAGTTTCTGCGTGACAAATTGTATGGATGGAAGGGAATAGGGAAGATGAATAGGTTGAGGGATAGAACAAATGTATTCTGGGCTTTCAGTCGTAGTGTCTCCTCTACTTTTGTTATAGCAAATCATAGTGCCTGAATTGAAGGAGTTTTTCTATCTAACAGTTTGACATTGTATTCCCTGTTGTTTTGCCGCTTCTATCAGTTCCAGAGATCCAGCGCCAGGCTAAAAGAATATCCTGGTTACCCGAGTATCACCCATAAATTTGCGTGTGCTGAATGTTAAAAAGTGACATATAATCTCTAAGTCACTTCCGGCTCAGTAGTGTTGCACTCTCTGTACGCTTGTAGCAGTTTATGAGGAAGCGAGCTCATCATCCCTTCGTATTTTGCTTACTTATTTTATCAATAACCCTCATTGCACGTGATATCCCTTAAGGTTTTTTACGTTGACAAAATAATTCTTGTGGTAATTTATTCACAGAACTTAGGCCTCAATCTGTATGGTTAAATTGCCTTTGAAAAGAAGAGAAGACGTATACTAGGACAGTATCTTTTTTACCTTCAACGATAGACCTCATGGTGGAGCTCTTTACCTACTTTAACTTATAATTTGTGTGTGCACTTTTTGCATGTTTGTGACTTTATTATTATTTTATTGTTAATGCAGTTATAATACATTACTAGCTGAGCCCATTTAATATCATTCAGATCACTTAAAACTGGAATCTGTAAGTTTTCCCCAGACTGGAAATTCCAGCTTCATTTAATACATTGTTGATTGTTAAAATTTCATCGTTTTCGTCTTCACGTAAATAAACTTGATAAATGGGAGATCAAAATTAATCTTCTTGATCTTAGAGTCGAGGAAAAAGAAAAATTTACGGTGTTCAGTAACTTAAATATTTTTTTGTTGAAATGGTGAAAATATGAATCGCAGTCCAATTTGGATTTCATAACTAGCATCTCTACTTCACGAGCATTACCAGATAGTTTGTCAGCAAAATTTTTTCAATATTGCAGATAGGTGGTTGAACTTTTTTTGTTGATTATATCATGCAAGGTGGTCGACTGCTTGGTAAAACTTAAAAAAAATATTCTTTTCGGGAGAAAATCCAATTATATGAATTCATCTTACCGAGTATGAGGCATGGGATCATTTGGACACAAGAGTGATGTATGGGTAGAGTAATGAAGAGTGTTAAGGGTGAATGAACTGGAAGCATTTGCCCTTAATGCGAAGAGCCTCCTGCAGGCTTGCTTAATCGTGGCCAAATAGACTAGGATAAAACTAGTAGTTCTCTCTCGCCATTTTTTGCGGTAAAAACGTGGTTCGTTGGGGAACCTTACGGAAATATACCCTTGGCCATATTCTTTCCGTGTGAGTTTACGGCCGTAAAAGTAAGTTGCATCTTGGGCTCACAGTACTGCTGGAACCAATTTCGCAGAAACGAAAAATACTGCATCATGGTGAAGTTTCTCCCTCATCTCTTTATGAGATTGCAGCTTGGTGGAATTCTTCAATATTTATGATTTGTATGCTCGGCGCAATGTAATTTAATTTTTTATTGTCATACCTAGTAACATGGAGATTCAAATAATAGATTATAAAATTTCAGTCCGTTTAATTTGAAGAACAATGAAATACATTCCAAAATTTCGCAGATGCTTACCCCGCCGTGTACTAAATGCTCATAAATCTTTGTGATTGGTACTAGGTAACGAAAATGCTTATAAATTTTAATGTAGCTCATGTAGCTCTCATTGAATAAATCTTTCTTAATTATCTCATTTTGCGCTAAAATAGTGTCAGATTAGGAGCCCAACATTTTACTTCTTTGGTAGTCTATGAAATAAAGACTTAATAATTCAGCTGTGTTTTTCATGATTGAATAGTTGAAAAAAAGTTGATATTTATGTGTCCTCCTTCTAAGTTTAAAGCTATGAATTTAAATCCACGGTTTCTTCTTTCATCGCCCTTGATTTATTAAATATGTAGATGATTATCAGCTAAAATAAATAGCGCAATCAGTTTGTTATCCATTCATAGATGAATAGGAAATTAACTAAGTGCGCAATTTTAAAACATCCAATATAGCCTGGTCTTGAAATGAGGCCCAATATCTGACGGGTGCTGAGTAGCTTTTTCTTCTGAATGTTTATCATCGTCGGCTTGGCGCGTCATTTGCGACCCTTTTCTAATGGCTTTACCGTCTGGGGACCAAGGAAGTAAAGGGAGTCTGTAGAGGGGTTTGAAGGGCCAGGGTATGGGAAGGGATTAAGTGTAAGGGCTCAGGGCGTGTGCGTGTGTATTTATTTGACGAAGAACCTTTCAAGGATGAGCGGCTGTAGGAGTAAGGGAGCCCAAAGAAGTAACTCCGAAAGGAAGGATATGGGGCAAGGTGGGAGGTGGGGCATGAAAATTTGGGGGAAGGGGTTCAGAGGATACCAATCGGACTGGGAGAACTCTCGTCATCCCCTCTCCTTTGAACCATGCCTGTGATAGCCCATAATCCTGCCTGTCCATGGAGATTACACATTTGCGAGCGAGCTGTCAGTATTATAAATCCCTCGGCTCCCAATAAAGCACGTCCACAAACAGTCATCATCATCATCGTCATCCTGCCCCTTCGACAAAGCTCTTTCTGACTCTAGGACCATTCCCTGCTTCCATCTCCCATCTCATCGTTCCTTCCTCATTCGAGGCTCCTCACCACTCGAGTCTTTAGCCAAATGTGGAGGCATTTTCGGAGATGGAGGAGCAAAGGAGACCAACTAATACCTACGGTCCAAAAAAATCGTCTTCCTCCGACTTGTATCCCCTTGGGGGTTACAGTGGGAGAAGCACAGAGCGGTCAGAGGCTCGTCCAATCGCCTCGTCTACGCCTTTCGCCTGCTTGACCCCGAAGAGAACCGTGGATTCCCCGCACTCTCCTCTACATCCCCATCCCTACTCCTCACCCCATCATACAGCACTCCTGCTTTACAGGTCTCCACTCGCTCAGCCATCAATAAATATACGTGTCCAACTCGTGGGATGACTCTTCCCCATGAATGGCGACCGTAAAACTTTCTGCCCCCGACGATCCATCCTGCCCAATGGATCGGGCCGTGGTGGAACATTTTATTGCGATGGAAAATGACGAATCTCCTCGCCCATTTAAGTGCGCCGTCAAGCCACCATGAAAGAGCTTTCAATATTATCCCCACACGAAGCCTGACCATTAATGGTAACAATAATTTCTTTAATGCGCCCACGCAAAATTAGCTGAGATTCGTCTGTACCGGGTTGAATGTTTTCCTTTCACGGGAAGACAGGCATTTTATAATGGTGTGTATGCATTTATTTTTCCTGCAGAATTTTTAGTAAGCTTTATTAGTGCATCATCAGGTTTCTCTTCCGGTGAGGCAAAGAAATCAAGTTTGTAGTGTGAGAGTTGAAGAACAGACGTGATTCTTAGTTTTTAAATGTAATATGTAGGGATTTTGTTTATTTTTGTTTATGGGTTGAGTTGTTTTAATACCGTCATCTTGAAAGTTATGATTGGAGTAGTAGTTATCAGATATGGTTATGTATTTTTCAATTTTTTTCTGATTAGAATAATTCCATTGATTCTATAGAAGTAAGGTGACTACAAAAAAGGGAAGGTATTTGGGTCATATTTCATATTCCAAGCACTCTTTAGCCTTAGGATAGGCAAAATAGGTGGCGAGTGCATTGTTCTCCCTTTTAAGTTGCGTCTCTGTCTATTTCAGTACTCAAGAAAAGGGTGTTCAAAATGATGCCTCCCAGTCACTGTAGATGGATGGTTAATAGAGTTTCCGTGAAAATACACGACATAATAGCGTGATTGTGATCGGTAGCATACTCCGTTTAGTTACCTAACTTCATGCATTTTAGCGATCTAGTCTTCATTGTGAAAGGGATTTTTAAGAGTGGTATTTTTCTACATGGTGTTTGTGGTAACTTGGTTTCTAACCTGTCAATAATTACACCATTCAGTGTGTGATTCTTATGTAAAGAATGATACTAAATTTGTGCTTAAACCGTTCAAATTTTGCATGAATTTCAATTTTTGCTCGTTGTTTACTGAAAGTCAAACCACATTTTTTCTTGTGAGTTATATTCCCTCTGCAAACGTATTTTGAATTACTTGAAGTAAACACATTGAAGCAAAACATTGGTAAATGCATAATTTCATGTTGTCATAACACTGATTTTTGAGGTGTGGTACCTGGGAAAGGAAACAGCATTAAGGATTTGGATGCAGTATACCAATAAGCACCACAGTCAATTAACTGGCTTAGGAAAATAAGGCTAACGTCTATTTGATGAATGAACAAATTTAATAAGATATTGTATTCTTGAAGCACATTATAGATAAATTTCCAAGCATTGCATTGACAAATGATATGGTAAGAAGTCACTTGCATGAGTGCATATACACCTAGGGTTTAAATTCGTAATGAAAGAAATCATTTGATCCCGGTCAAGTCAAATAATTTTTTCAATTTTAAGATAGTTTTGATAGTAAATAATTGTTGATTTATGATTCCTTGGAGATTTTTCATTAAATTTACATCGTCTACAAATTAAATAAAATGTTGGACCAGTGTCTCCTTACGTTCCCTCATCGTGGAATACTTTGGGAGAATGCAGTTTGATGGGAATGTCCTCGTCCTCTCTTTTCCTCGGCCTTAATCTTCTTCTAGGCAACTTGACGAGCACGTACGCCCCGGCACTAAACCCGTTAGGTTCCCGAGATATATTTGATATTTGGGCAATCCAGAGCACCGTGTCGGGCCTCCCACCATAGTCACCCGCGTCTAGAAAACCTAGATCTCTCCATTCTGCGTCATTACTCCTCAATCACCCGACCGAGAAAACCACCGTGGAATCGCTGTCTTGGCCACATTTTGGGGCGTTGCGAAGGGGTGAGGCGACCGTGGGGTTGGAAAGGTGGTGGGTGATGAGTAAAGCAAGAGGGAAAGGATGGATGGATGGGCGAGGAGGGGTGAGCAAGGGTTAAGATTGGCAGGGGAGGGTTTGAGAGATACTGGGAAGGGGTTGGGAAAACGGTGTAAACCACCGCGCCGCGTCTGTCGTACGCGAAGGGGCATTCATTGCCTCACCCCCTTTTCCATTCAGCTTCCACCCCTTCGGCTAGAGAGGCTCGTTCACACACACGCACACATAGACAGACAAGGCGGCTGTCGGAAAACCCGCCCTCCCTCGCTGGCGCCCTCATTTCAAGCTCATCACTCCTTCCAACGAACACACTAACGCCTAACATCTTCCCGGCGCCCATTTCCTACAATCCAAATCCACATTCCTCCCGGACCTCATTCCCTTTGCTCTCTCACACCCCCCTTCTTCCCCGATTCCCCGAAACTGAAATCCGTCACCACTACCACCTTCTGCCCTTTCTTTACCACTCCGTGTCCTGCGTGAAACACTCCATCTCTCCCCACTCCTCATCAATTACACCCCTCCCCCGTGCAAACCCATCCTCATCCATTCCTCCAATTGTGTATTTACTATTTTTTTCATTAATAAAGTTTTCCAAACACAGCAGTATTGCAAATTTTAAGTGCAGTTGTAACAAATGCAACATGACACTTATATTACCAACAAGGTAACAAAAAAATGCAACTACAAATATGAAAAAAAGATATGCTGATTATTTTTCTATTATTGTCTATTTTTGCTGTTTAATTCCAAAAAGGTGTGTCATGGCCAAGTAGGCATAGGTTAGAGGGGATAGCAAAAAGGGATCTATGTCATTAAGAAGCGAATTTATTGATGAGGAGAGACGGAAGAAGAACTAACGTTCAATCGGAGAAAATATCCTTTCATTGAAGTCTGTGTACGTATGTGTGGTAGTTATTTTGTTTGGGGAGAACCCGAAGGCACTCCGATATTGATTTATAACGGAAGTTTGGGACTAAATTTAAGATTTTTTAAATGAGTTTTGAATTTGTCTCTGATAGGAGTGACTACAAATTGAGAGGGAGGGTTTGGAATTCCGTACTTCTCTATTTTAGAGAAGAAAGCCGTGTCACTGTTGCGCTCCATCTTCTCGAAACTTCCCCCACCTCTTCCCTTGTCCTCACTCCCTTTCTACCCCGTCCTCTCCGACCCCCATTTCAGACCTTGAACCATTCGCATTTCATGCGTGCTTTTGAGGCCTCCGCCGCGCCCCCCCCCCCTCTCCAACTACCACCTGCCGCCACTAAACCCACCGACGTCGCCGTGTCCCCAAGTAATGAGACCGCCTTGTCCCATCTCTAATATTTCTCTCCCTCCCGCTCTGCCCACATCTCTCGAGGTCGGAGAGCAATCCCAATATCACGCGGTGAGTTGGGATGTGAAGGAAGGAATTCCATCTCCTAAACGACACTTCACATTATATCCCCTCCCTTTGTCTGGGAAATAGATTTGATACTTTCATTTTCATTCGAGGCGCGGCGAGATATTCCACAGATGAGGCTCCCGGCGGGAACATGATGCCTATTTTCGGCCTCTATCTTGGGCGCCAGCGTGATCCTTTGGGCGAGGTACGTCGTCCGTCGCCTCAATTAAACTCGTTTTGTTTAAAGTCGCCGCATCCGTGCGCTGGCGGCTCAGAAGATGGGACAAATATGCGGAGCAATGAGATCTGCGACTGCGTCTCGTGACAGCTGGGGCCTTTTACATGTAAATTACGTTGTCATCGCTCGTAGTAATGAACTGTGGTTAGCTCTATAGCTAATGATATGCCGTTCGTTATTCCGCAGCCGAAAATTGTTCTCCGGCTTCAAAGGGACATTTGCGGTCGATCGGTTGCACCTGTTTGACATTTAGTTCTGTGAGTAGTCGAGTGATGTAGTGAGAATGTTAATTACTATATGTGTTTAGACAAGTCAACGTATATATTCGTTAGTTCATGGCTTCATTTTCCGATGAATTTTGGAGCCTCTTTTTAAGTTCTGGCTAGATGACCTGTGATACGTCATTTGGTTCAAAGGGATTCCAAATTATATTTCATTGTTACCTCGTCGTATAAAATTAATATCAATTAGTGAATATCTAAGCTTAGTCATACAAGTTAACTGCAGGGGTAGCGACTGCGGTTGTAAATATCATAACCATGGAATTTCAGCGGGAGATGAAATTAAAAAAAGCTTTAAAGAAAGTGAATGAATATTATTTCGTGTAAATTTTTTGTAGCCGAGGATAATAAGTTGAATGGGTTTCAGTCCCTCCTGGTGTATCGGATTCCTTAGTTTTTAAATAATGTGCCTATTTGGACGCCCAATGTCTTTACGTTTTTTCCAAATCTTTTGTAAAAGGGAGAGAAGTCACATGGTAATTATTCCAGACTTACTACGACAATGGAATTTAGTTTAGTTTTCCCCCTTACTCCAATCCGCAAAATCATTTATGAGGAAAGAGGGCTTTGGGTCATGTCTCATTTTATTTTCTGGTCAGGTGCTGTGTTATTGTGCCTTGAAAAGCCGCGCTAAAACCATGAAAATCGGCGCAAGACACCTGGGCCTTGGGATTCTCGATTCTTGCTGAATGCAGGAGCAGGCGATAGTAAACCGTGCACCGTATGGCGCTCCATTGGTTTATTTATCCTTCCCACCCATCTCCCACAACGCCCATACCTTATCATGCTTGTTCTCCTTCCCTTGCTTCCTCCTCTGAGAATTCCTCCGCATTTCTTTTCTGTTAAACTTCTTTTTAAAGACCGTTTTTACAATGTTTTGCGAGGGGATTGGATATATGATTTGCTTCAAGTCTCTTCTCGCACAGAATTTAGATTTTGCCGTGGCACGATCTTAAAATTATATTTGAACGGAGAAACTACTTTTACTAAAACCCCTTCCCTCTCTGCTTATCTCTGACAATTCTTACTTGTATATATTATTTTTTTCAATGCAGTTAGTGTTTTAGCTAAAGGGTCAAGAACGTAAGACTTATAAAGGTAAGAATGAATAGCATCTTTTAACTATAAAAAAATTGTTTCTGTGAAATACTGCTGGAGGAAGATACATTTCGAGGAAAATAATTTGCTATATAACGAAACCTTCAATCAGCGTTACCTATTAAGTATTTGACAAATAACTTCGTTGTGTTCCTTCACTGTTTCCCGTTAATTGCTGAGATATTGATTTAAAATCCGATTAATCCGATAGAAAAAGCGCTTTGGTCATTTTGTCGATCAAGAAATATTAATATTGCTAAGAAATGTAACCCTCAATTGACCTGAATTTTTACTATTGCATGATATAATAGAAACCACAGAATATTGAACAGTATAAGTGAGGATGTTAGATTATCCATGTGCCTTGGCTCCAACAGTCGCCATGGCAATTCCTTAAGAATTTGTTGGGATAAAAGGGCCGGAGTTCAAATGAATGCATCGTAAACGATTCCTTACTTCAATCTTTCCCGTACGCTGACCGATTCATCCTATGTGTCCAATATTGCCCTCACTTTTTCTGTGGATTCTCAGCGCCCGTACCCTAATTCTCTCTTTTCCTCATCCTAGAAATCCAGGGACCCCAAACACTTGCATCGCCGAAAGTGGAAGCGATTCGGTGAATGCAAGACTCTCAAATTTATTTGATGGAAGTTGAGATACCGCACACCCTTTCCGGGCCGTAACGGGTGTGGTCATCTTAGAGAATGCAAGACTTCTTATGATTGAATTACGGACACGGAATACATATGACCATAAGGCTCAGATCATAAGTAAAACTAAATATGATGAACTCAGTTCTTGTATGATAAAAGCTTACGATCCTTTTGAGCGGCAACATCTTCAAAAGCTCCATTTTTGTGGAAATTTTTAATTACTATATTCTCAAAAGACGACACACCTTCATATGTTGTCAATTTTTCCATATTTTAAGAAGTTTTAACTTGCCTTAACCATTTTACCCCTTTGAGTATCAATATTTATTATGATTCAAAAATTTTGGGGAGAAATTCGACGGATAAAAGATGGCAAAGATTGTAAAGTTTTGAGAGGGGAAGATCAGAAGTGGGGAAGTTTTTAGAGGAGAAAAAGAGGAAAAGATCATCTGGAACACTATAGTAGTAAGTAGGATAAGATGGATTGGGCGCACTCTAGGGAAAAATGGGTTTGTGAAGAACATGATTGACGGAAAAATAGAGGATTAAGTCTTAAGAGGTAAGAAGTGGGGTAAATGCCAAGACCAAATGAGGATGGAAGTACATAAGAATTGCCAGAGTGTATAAGAGTTCCCTATAACATAACAATAAATATAATTATCATTCAAAAAAGAAGGACGGAGGACTGCAGTCAACCAATCTTAGGATTGAATGACCAATTATTAATCCTTTTTGCCATTTATTGCAAGGTTTTAGCTACTAGACCCGTAAATGATGGTAATATTTGGCCATTGAGCAGATTATTATGGAACTTGGCCTACGGTTCCCACGTCATTTTCCCTTTCTTGCCCTCCTCTTCCCCTCTTCTTACAGCTCCCTCGCCACCCTACCTGTCCTCGTTTCACTCAGAGAGTTCCGAAAGAAGTCCGCGTAATGACTAGCAAAGCTCGGGCGACGAGTGGGAAGGTGGGAGATGGACAAATGAAGGCGGCAGCGGGAGTAGACCTCTCTCTCTCTCAGCCATCGCCTTCATTCTGGGTCTTGAATGGTGCGCAAACAGTTGTACGTATTCGTAGAGGCCGCTGAAGACCTCTATCTCTCTCTTCTGTCTCAGGAAGGCGCAGAGAGGGAAAAAAATATGGAAGCGAAATGCTCTGCTGCTGCTAAGAAAATAATAGCGACGTCGGCGTAGCCATCTATTCCCTCTCCTCCCGCGCATTTTTCTCTCGCATCCTCTTCTCTGGCACCGAGTCTCACCTTATTACAATGCTACTCCGTGAGAGCGTGTTATCTCATTAGCAAAAATCCCTCGCCGCGTGCGTTCCAGCGGATGGAAATGTGGGTGACGGCTCTTTAGCTGCTAAGGAATCTACATGTGGAAAGAGAATCCTTAAAGGAACACCGAAACAGCCTGTCCTTCAGGCGGCATTCTCTGTGTCAACCACTGTAGCTGGTTATCTCTTTGTTGTTTCAGGAGCGTGTAAGATAATTTTTCTGGCAGCCTTCCATTTTGGATGGCAGATATATGAACCTATAAATGAAACATGTTAAAGCAATTCCCAGTGGGTATAAGTAAAACTCTCTTCCATTCATGATCATCTCTCTTTTGTGTGCTACAATGGAACACGCTGTCGCCACCAATTTGCAATTGTTAATTATCATTTTCCTAAACCCCCACTCTTGGCATCTCACCAAGATTTTTGAATTTTTATAAGAATAGTAAATAATTTAATTTAATTCATTGAGTATTATATGATGGGCTATTCCTTTGTCTGTAATAATTCTCAGATAGTATTGTAGCAAATGATAATGCGTATCTTATTTTTTGTGCTGTTGTATTATATCTTTGAAACTATGAAAATATTTGTGCAATGGTAAAGAACTGAAACGTTCGTGCTTAAATTTCATCTAAAGACAGGAAAAAATGCTTCACGGCGTGCCAAATTGGGTTTTTGAGAGAAAAGACCATCCGAATCTAACTTAAAAATATTATAACCGCCATAAAATGTGTAAGATCATCATTTTACCTGGCTCCAAGCCTTAAGTTTGTTTGCCATTAAATTTTTTGTCAACTGCTAGCCGATGGTGGAAATTTTACCTCAGAAGCATTCCTCTTCAGTGCCGTTGATGAAAATTTTCTCTATATACTCGTCTTTTCTAAATTTTCCAGAGATCGATTTAGAGCGCGGTGCGACAAAATCCGGCGCAAAATCTATAGAGGGTTATCTTGCGGCGGACTGCGTGCAGGCAACGCGATGCGAAGGCACGAGCGGGACAGCGATGGATCGGCATTTGGAGTTCACACGCAGACAAAGAAACTGGGAGAAACGACTGAGCGATATTTGGCGCGGGGGTGGACGGAGGCTGCAGGCGGAGCAGTGGGAAGAAGGGGAGGGGTAAGGCGGTAGCGACAACCGAGCCCGATCGAAAGCGTGGCTTTTTAGAAGATAGGACGCGCGGAACAGGAGATGAAGATTTGCCGGCAAAGATTTCACGTGGACTGGAGGAAGAGAATAGGGGGCGGGAGCGAATCTTAAATGTAAAGGGAGATAAAATGAAATGAACGAAAGAGAAATCTCTGAGAATAAAGGAACCCCTGGTTGAGGGTCCACCGTTTTGGGTTGGTTGTTGCAGGAGGGAAGACGGCGAGATCGGGAAAATCAAGGGGGTCTGAGAGAAGGGGAAGGAAAGGACAACAACTTTATTGTGCTTTTGATTGTGGTGGGAGGGATGAGAGACGGAGAAGCACGGCAGAGGAAGGGGAAGAGAAAAGCGACACGTTCATGAGAAACTGAAGCGCGGAGTGGGGTTGTGAAGAAATTGAGATTGTATGGGGTTGAGGACTAAGAGGAGACGAGGGGAAGGAGGCACCCTTTTGACAATACGGGGTGTGTTTGTGGGTTGAACAGCTGTGGGGAGGAGTGGAAGATCAAGGTCGGATCGGAAGCGGAGGGGGAAAGGAAAATTGGCCGCGAGGCCAGGCGTCCTCTCTCGTAGCGGTCGTTTTGAGGGGTCGGTCCGAAAGGGACTCCAGAGGCCCTTTCCCTCCCTTGCAAGGGCCCCGAGAGCAACGACAAGTGGTGTCCCTGGAAGAGGAGCACGAGGAGGAGACAACCGATATATATGCGAGGAGGGGGGCTTTTGAACGGGCGGGGGCGATTCCCGGGGCCTTCTTCTGCCCCCTCCAATGGGGGCAATGGGGTTGAGCAGCTGTGGGATGATGAGAGTGGTGGTGGTCGTAATCGGGTCGGAACGGAATTGGACGGGGAGCGGTTGTTCTTTTGGAATCATGATAAAAGAGTTTGACGGCGGAGGAGTGTGGAGGGATTTTTCGGGGAGAGTGAGTGGATGGGACGAAGTTTCGGAGAAACCACAGCGGGAGAGGGCTCGTGCTCTGAGCGGGAATGGAATCTGTTGGGGGTGTTCCGGGAGGGGGTAGGAGGAAGGTCGGGGACGACGGGAGTGGAGGTCGGTTGCGGTCGGAAGGATTCTCCGGCTCCTCTCTACAGGGCGATATCTCCGGGACAGAGATGAGGCTGGGCAGTGGAGAGGATTGCTGGGCGACGGCCCTCGAGACCCTATAGAGCCCCTATCTGGACCAGCGAAAGCCCGCGTCTGGACCGATATTACTCGACCAAAGATCGGTTTTGCGTGTAGTTCATTGATAAGTATCGTTTAAAATGAATGCATTAATAAATTAGTCTAGATAAATTTTCACTTTGCTCATAGAAGTTACGTGTTGGGAGGGAAGGTAATGGTTTAGGCGCGGAGGTATAAGAACTCAATCATTGTAAAATGTTATAGATTTTAGTCAGCGGCGAGCTGAGTTTTTAGGGATAGTGACTAGACTATGTTCGACAATAAATAAGAAATATGAATTCGGCAAAATGTTATGCAAATTACTGAGAGATTAAGAGCTCTTTTAGATTTTTATTGCGTATTGCAACTCACTATGCTTTATAGTGCGTAATGCATTATATAATATCGTTGAAGACCTCAGATGCAGATTTCAAGATCATTGTATATTATTATTGCATAGCCAATTTTATGCTACCCTTCCCAGGTAACCGGGTAGCTTCTCACTGCTTAAAAATTATCTCCGTCAGGTCCATGTCAATGCCCCTGGTGCTTATTAGAAATCGCGTTCTTTGGAATAGGTTCATAGGAATGTTTTCAGCGCTTTGAATAAAAGTGGCGATGTAATAGGTATTTTATTTGCAATCCACACATTCCATTTGCATTGCTTAAAATGTTTATATAAGAGTTGTCTTGATTACTTATAACGCCGAAATTTCACAACTTCCCTTAAGAGGTTGCACCATGTCCTTTAGGCTCTCTATTCAAAGGCCATACTCGTTCAGTGGTTATTTTGGTGAACATATGTGACTTGAAAATATTCATCGCGTGATATTTGACCGTAAATTTAATAACTCTTTCCTGATTCACTCAACCCATTTTTTTAAGATAATGTTTGTGGTGTGCCTGTGATTTCCAAAGTCTTCTAACATACCGTTCTAACAATTATCTCCCGCTGAAATATCGACGATTTTCTTACCTGATCACTAAATTAGTGAAAAGTGGTTTCAGCTAAACCATATATCTTTCAGCAATCCATTCGATATCGCAGGCTGAAGCTCGTGGATTTGAATTTTTATGTCCGGAAATATTGTTCTAGAGCTATTGGTAATTGTTGTGAGCTCTAAGTATGACCGTAGAGCAAATTTCTACCAAGAATTGAACAGTGCTAGGATACGAAATGCTCTTTTTATTTGGAACTCACATCGCTCAGTTATCATATTTCACTCTAAAAGTTTCCTAATAAAATAGTCCGCGACTGGCTAAAAGCCATAAAAATATCGGATCACGAATATATTTTCCTCTCTTTTGATAGTTCAAGCCATTTTTGCAATCCGTTTTGACGAAAGTCCTCGAGTTCAAGCCCTTAGCGTAGTAATTGCTGAGGAAACCCTTGATGTGGAAGCCTGTCAAGGGAGTAGCTTAATGGATAGGAATTAATATGCTAAGAGAAGTTACTGAATTCTTAACTGTTGTAAATTTTAAATGAATTCGGGAGCGACTTAATTTGTAAATATAAGTGCCTTAATTTTTATGCCTCGAGGGGGCATACTAATGGCCATTTAGGAAAGGTCAATTCCCTTCAGGAATCGCTGATCTTTATCATCTCTCTCATCGTGCCCCTTAAATGTGCCTGCTCTGCTGAAATCTTTCCAAACTTAGAAATGTTAATAAGTATATTCATGGGAAATTAGTTTTACCACTTCCCATCATACTACCGCCTTTGCTTTAGAAGTTCATTCAGCAATTTGAGAAAAGTTTAATAACGGCCTTTTCTTTTTCAATACTTATTTCGACGGCAGCGTTTTCTCTCAGCTAGGATACTATAGTGTTAGTGCTGACTTCTTGTAACTCACTAGATAAACAACTTAGTTTTTCCCTTGCAGCAACCTCTTCTTCCAAAGCAGTCTTTTTTTAGTCAAAAAATTCTATCGTCCTGGAAATTGCTATTTTTATTTCAAAAGGACCACTATACTCTGAGGTAAAGTTTTTTTTAACAAAATCGGAGCGTAATTTAGACGGACATTTTGAGGATGCCGGGATAATATAGTCCGATTAAAGGTGTTGCTATTTATATGTGGGTTGTAATGATAAAAATGTATATTGATGTAAAATCTTTTGAAAAGCGTCTCAAGATGCAATCTAGCGCTTTTTTTTGCTGAAAATGATACTCTGACGACTAATAAAGTGTTTTTAAAGGTGCAACTTTAATTTGACTACTCATGATACTCTTTAAGATTTCTTGCATTTCTTTGCAGTACTCCGCTGGATCAAAAACAATCTTAAACTGTATTTATCTAACGCTAACATTCCGCTATCAAAACTCAGTATTAAATCATATACTCTGAATTGGATAGAATAAGCCATATCTTGAATCATGAATTAAACGGTTAAGAATTAACAAAGCAAGCAAACATTAAGCCGTGTATGGCCAAATGCAAAACGGTTTTCATCCGTTAGATAACTGAGCAAAAAAAAGATCAATATGTTACATAGAGTTTTAATCATATCTACGTTTTTAGGCACATATTTTTTATTAATTTAGGCAGAACATCAGTAATTCACTCCTGCTAACATTAGTAATCGATTCTACTCTTGAGTACACGTCGGAGCTTTGTGTTCCAATGTTATTTCGCCCAAATATAAATTTTCCTTATTTATGGCAAGAGGACTTGTACCTTCGGTTAGTATGTAAATGCGATTATTCTAGCATGATTATTAAGAGTTTAAATTTACATTTCCATTTTTTCTTCTCTAAATTATGGCCTTATATTTCCTGGCTCATCCAGCCTTGGAGAATACCTAATGCGGACACATATGTACATTTTCAAGTCCTCCGGCTTTTCTGAACTCCTTACGTTTCTCCTCGTGCTTACCAGGCTTAAATCCCTGTCTAAAAGGGGCGCCCATTCTTCATTATACCAGGCCCGCCCACCACCCAGTGCCTCCTTCACAACTCTTCCCAGCCTCCTCCCCCACCTCCAGTTTCTCTGCCGCCATGTTACCGACATCCACCCTCTTTGGGCCTCTCCCCGCCGCCAGCAGAATTTTGACCTCAAACTCTTATGGGAGAATTAAGGCATTAATCGCGTGGATCAGGCAGGAATTAAATTTGCCCCAAATATAACGCAAACCGAAAGCATCATCAAGGAAAGGTGAAGGCTGGGAATTGCACTGTTAATTACTATGATTTGTACACATGTGCTCAAATTTTTTACTTCAGATTTAATTTTTGTTTTGTTCGTCGGCAGTAAAACCACTACACAAGGGATTTTTCTCATGGAATTAGGGTTTTCTACATTAATTTAGATCTTAGCTCTCATTGCATTATGAATTATGGCGTAACATATGTCAACCTACCTTACTTGCGTAATTTCTTTGACTAAGTACGCAGAAATTACTTGAGGACATTTACGCTATGTTTTTTGATATTGCAGTAGTTGTTTTAGTTCAAGAATGCATTTTTAGTGAAGATAAATTGTGTACAGAGTATCGTCTAGAGCTATATTAAATGTAGCGACGTAGGTGATTGAAAATTTAAGCACTGCGTTCCAAAGATGAGATAACATTTATATGCTGATGTATAGAACTCATGCATCACCTTTATTTTAGCATTTATATCAGAATAAGGACGCTGTGTTAAATGCACGTGAAGAGAATGTGGAAAGAATACTCTAAGTTGCCGAAACTACTATTTATCTATTGGAAAAATGTGGTAACATCTTCTCTAGTTCAATACCATCATTGGAAAAATATTTCAAATCTCCTCTCACTTAGAGCCTTAATTAGTTAAAAATGAGTTGGTGAGGAATTATATATGCTCCAGAACACCAAATCTTTGACCGTAATTTTATCCACCTTCTGTCAGTGGTTTTAATCCTATCACTCCTGAAAATATTTTAAAGTTTTTAAGCAATCGAGTGTATTTTAACTAAAATATAGATGCCTCGCACTGCTCATTTAATGTACTCCTTATCACCACGCGTATTCCATTATAGCTACATGTATCATGCAGGAGATAACTTGGGAAAGATAGCTTAGTATTGTATCATCATCATCACGTTTGCCTGTTTGTCTAATTAATTTTAATGCCTTCATATTTTTATGCTGAGCCGCATATTCTTTGATTATTTTCCGAAGAATGTTTTTGTCTACTTTCAGGATTTTAAAGACTAAGAATTGTGATTAGATGAATGTTATTGATGACCAATATCGATGCATACATGTAATATGGTGTTGTGTTGTTAAGACAAGGAAATAAGTATTGCCTTAATACTGTTTAAAAGCCTAATATTAACATTTGTTTTCTTTTATTCCAGGTGAGATCATTATTAGAAGTGGATAATGTTACATCAACGGTAATTGTACACCGCTGTCCAACGTGCAAGTAAGTTGATTGTAACAGGAGGGGGAGAATGAACAAGTGTGGAACTCATTCCAGAAATTCCCACACTTCTGAATGGTTTGTTGGAATATATCTGAAGTGTATAACATTTTGAGAATAAATTGATAAGAGAAAAAGTATTAATCATAAATACGTTAATTTAGGTGGTAAATTTGTTATTTTGGTCTTTTGTGAATAGTTCACCTGTTTATTTTACTTTAGGACCTGCCCCATTTTCATGTCTTCTGGAGTCACTCGCGAAAACTTATTTCATGATAAATTTTTTAATGATAAGTTATTGTTTTGCGCTTTCACATTTGTATACACCAATTGCAAGCCATCAGTTACTGTTACGTTTGCGCAAGCCACTTTTTTGTCGACTCCAACTTGATTCTCCCGGTTACATGCCTCCAGCTCTCTGTCCTCCGAAATAACGGAGTGAATTATAAGCAATCGTTTTCGCTGTACTGGCAAAACCCACATTCCGTGGAATAGGAAGGAAGGATAAGTTTACTCAACGGACAGTCTCCAGTAGAACTCCTCTCTCGACCGGGTGCGGACTTGTGTTCAAGGATTAAGTATTTCCCGCGCGCGAGGTCGGAGAGCTGGCGGCACGGCATCACGATGGTATTGAGAACGTTCTCGAGAATTTGCGCTACGCCCCCTTCACCACTGTCCACTCAAGCGACGGCGACCGGTCGGTCGGTCTGCTTCACGGTGGACCAGCAGCCGCCTTATCATCCGGGACGTCGTTGCCTCTCCTAGCCCCCTCCTTATTTCACCACTCCCCTCACCCGCGACCGTTTCCTTGTGAGCCTTCATTTCTACTTCGCCCGTCTCTCGATTTCTCAGCTCTCCCACTCAGCCAAACTGTCTGCAGTATTTTTTTTCATTCGAGGCGAGAACCCAGGTGGACTCTTATTTCAGGGGCAATACGATGCCCTCATAACCCAAAGAGAAAATCAGGGTCGCCTGCCTTTTCGTTCCTAATAAAGTGACTTCCTGTATTAATGGAAAAAAAGATGCTCAAATATATACTCTGATTGATATTAACATTACTACAGGTCAAAGAATGTAAATTATATTTATCTGAAGTTTTGGCTGTAATATTCTTATATTAACTGACTTTAAAATGGCTTGTTGTCCAATCAGTAGGTGAAGGCATCTATTCTAATAATATTATGGGCAAGTGTAATGTTATTCTTGTTTGATACACTAGCTATCTTTTTCACTTTATCTTAAAATTTTGTCTCTAACTGTCCTCTACGATGTGTCTTCTTTCGGATTTCTCTCTAACCTATCAATAGCTCATAGAACTGCCTTTAAATCTATATTGACCTCAATTCTCTCTCTTATTGATCTTGTCATCTTTATTATCTTGCAATAATCTCCATCTTACGTCATACGGAGAGACTACGGAATTGTAAATAAGCCGTAGTTACTTAGAAAATTAACCTACGCTGCTGTGCTCAAGTTGTCTAAATAATTTAGCAATTTAATTATTAGGGGAAAATATTTTATTCCATTTTTATTCTATTTTCAATTGCGTCAAACCAAATTTCCAAGAATATGTTTTAGAAATTCATATTCATTCTTCACGTATTTATGACACATTTTGAGTACACTCGGACATGCCACGGTATTCATTTTACCGAGTCACCCGCAAGGTAAATGATTTTTATTTTGTGGAAAGCTGAAAGTAATTCTGATTTTCAAGCTGTTAATTGATACTTATTTTACACTACTTTCATTTTGTTCTCTGCTTCAATTTTCCTCATAATATTTACGTTTTCTTGTTGGGACCCTACACACGATCAATGCATCCTGAGCGAGACTGTATAATGGAATTTATTGTCCCTAGTTTGCCTCTCGTAACATACCCTCAGGATATTAGAAAATTACTTCTTCTGTATAGTTTTCCGGTTTATGCCATTTCCTTATATGATAATATATGGTGAGTTAAGCAACGCCCAGCGGGCTAGGCTGGAATGTTTCCGAGTTCAGTAAAGACGGAATTCGTTGGAAAAAATAGTACGAGATACCTTAGGGCTGTAGAAGTAATTTAGCAAATGGTCTGGAGTGGGCAAGACTGATTAAGTGCTCGTGGTTCCCTGGTTTGGTTCAAGAGTCTGAAAAGAGGCCGCTGGCTTTTGCAAAAAAAATCGGCGGTTGGCTGACATACATGTTGCCAAATGGAATTTAATCAAAATGGAGGGATAATAAATGAAATAAATGGTGTTATGCATCTCTCAATTTCACTGTTAACTCCCGTTGTTTGTTTTAATTTCAGATAATTACGATCTTACACGTAAAATAGGTGCTCCCATTTGATAATACACTTTGTTGTGCATTCCAACAAATTATAGTGTATGGCTGAGGCGTCGAGAATATGTAGTTATTAAATTTAAGGGCACTGCTAGAGAAGAACAATCGGACAGGAAATGGAGTATATTGCATGTAAAATCACTAAGAATGGATATTTATTGTATAGTGTAAATGCTTGTGTTAGCTTTGAGTACCAGCTATTCTTATATATAGAAATTATAATGTCCAATCAAGGTTCCGTGAGGAAAAATCATTGAGTAAAAACCTTTCAAATGACGCCATTGAAGCCAATAGGTCTGAAGTCTAAACTCATTTATTTCGGTTTCATAATTTTAAGGGTGTTTTACTTCATGATAGAATCTTTAAAAATGCTTAGGGTTAGGATTTTCCTCAATTTTATCTCGAACATTTTTTCAATGTGTAATACCCGAATGCCACTAATGTGCATGAAAAGTTCGGGAGTAGAGTAAACATCAAGGACATCTAAACTCATCGGTCTGTAGTTACCTTACTTGGTTACCAGAAAGCTCGCAGTCGTTCTTGATCTCAGAGCTGAGTGGCACTCACCATGAATTAACTCATGACAATTTTGTCCCACGAGTGTCAACTGGTGCTGTGAATTGTATCGTGGAGTGGAAAGACAGAAATTGCTTTTTATTAGAAACGGTTTTAAATGCAAGTAAGAGATTGCAGATGTGGTAAAATATGACGAGCAACATTTCTAATAATGTGCTGGGAACGTGGAACATGCAACAAGTTTTTAGAAAACACTTTTAAATTTAATTATATAAAAAAATCAGAGCAGCTAAAGTTTCTGAGTTAAAGTAGCTTTCACACGTTTGCTGTGACTAAGAGTCATTTGAGTGAACAAAAGGATAATTTGAATAGTTTAGGAGACTACGAATTTTTTAGGGTTGTCTGGTGAAAGAGTAAATGACAGATTTTGTAAAGATTGATTCCGGAAGAAGGTTTGACTTAAAAACAGCTGAGGGTAGGCCAACGAACTAAATTATTCCCCTTAAATATATTTTACTCATTGGTCGTTATATTTAGTATCGCGTATTCTGTCGGTCGTATCGATCGTTATATTTAGTCAAGCATATTCTGTGCGCTTGGAGATATTTGTGTGATTGCTAAATTTTACAGCAGAAAATTTTTCAGACCGTTCATAGACAAAGGTCGAGCTGACACGGAATGTCCGTTAGAAGTTGAATACGTATATGGTTATCTGTGGGAAGTACGCAGTTTTGCATATGAATAAATATTAATAATTAAATTTATATTTTACTGTAGCCATTCAGGTGATTATTTTAATGTGCTTGATAGAATAACTTTGATGAAAAATATCGATTTAGTTATGTGAATGCAATCGCTTTATTGGTGAATAAATGTGTCAAAATCATACATCATCGAGGGAACGATCACATTTATCCCTCTAGTGATTGTATTGTGAAATGATTCGCTTATGCGTGCGGAACCACGCAATAACTGAAAAGTTGGAGTTTGGTGTCACCTGACACTAGGCTTTCGCAAGACTACCCCTTGTCAGTGGTTCACTTAAGGAAATTGCTTTAATCCTTGATTTCTATTACGTTCTGGCCCAAATAATGTAGTTATAACTAAGGAAAGTGTTTTTAGTGGACAGCCGTTATCTTTACATCATCTTATATACATAATTTACTGTTAGTCATGTTGAAATAAAGTTTTAGTCATAAAATAATTGTTTTATTTGTCTGACAAACTTTCTCGATGTTAAAAGTTAATTAACTGAGTCTTCCGGTTTCGTGTGTTTTATTCCTCCTTTGAGGATCATTGTACTGAGATACATCACCCTAATTATTTGTATTCAATGTTGAAATATCTTGCACGCCATTAAAACTCTATTTTATCATAGTAATTTTCATTCAAATTTTGCCTATAACTCTCTTTTGCGTGATGAGTAACGATCATTTATCATGAAACCCTTCTTCCTCCTTCCAATTTTGTGCCATCATTGACCGATAACCTTCGCAGCTGATGCCTTTGGCTGGTAGACCTCTCTTTTTATGATGGAGACGTTTGCCTCTCGGGCCATGTTTCCATCTTGTCCCAAAGACCCGACTGACCTAAAAAAAATTTGATTCTCTCCTTTCACTTCCCCCCTTCCCCCACCCCGTCTTCTTCCACGATATTTCCCGCCTTCTCGCGCTGCCGTAGTGACGAAATGAAATCTCGCCTCTTTTCTGGCGCCCCGAATTTTTGTTAACACTGCATTCCCAGGGACCCTTTTGTTGCTCGTGAGTTTTTCATTTTCATGAAGGAGTCCGGCGTGGGTTGGGGCAGGGCGAGAGGTAATAGGAGAAGGGATGGAGGAGGCAGGGTATGACAGGGGTGAGGGTTGGAAACCCCTTACGGTGGTCCAAATTTTGCGCTAGTTTGCTTCGCTCCCACGGGCCCTTTCGTCCCATTTTCTGCCAACGCCCCCCCCCCGTCCACCCTCGCTCCACCTCCTGCCGAAAGTATCTCTCCATTTCTTTTTTACTGATCATCCCCCCTCAAGGCTTCCTCCTTATTCCAGTGACGCTGCTGCCTCCCTCGGTTGTGCGTTTAAACTTCCTGTCCGGCCTTTCGCAGCACTTGGCACCCCTGTGCTTTCTCTATCTCCTGAATAACACACTTTGCCGCACCCCCTCCCCCTTTTTAGGTGCTACCCTTAGCCTTTTCCGGCGCTCCGGCCGCAGCTGTCGCATCTCTCCACCCCCGGTGGGCGAAAGCGTGAGTAGCGGGGGCCGGTCTGCAGGGCCGGGCCGTTCTCCCACTTCACAGTCTCTCGCCCGACGCCTCGTCTTATATCGGCCGGCCCTTATCGACTCCAATCTCCGACTCTGACACCCCGATGCCCGTTCTTGCCCTTACGAGTCTCCCAATCCCCACGATGTTTTGTTCCGCCCGCCGCTGGGAGGGTATTGACCGTGCTCCTCTCGTTTGGCTCTCCCCATTTCCACCAACCCTTTCTCTCCCGTCTCCCTCCCGCCTTTCGTCCATCCCACTCCAACCCTGGGATGGAGAGAAGAATATATGAGGTTGCTCCACGAGTTTCTCGTGTCGAATTGAGACCGATCGGCCTGTTATGCCGGCCAGGAGAGAACGGAAGACTGTTTCGTTTCTCCCTCGTTCCTTTTCATTTTATTTTCTTCTGGCTCCGTGATTTTATTTTCAATCTTATATTTTTCTCATGTAATAAAATTGGATTTTTCTCCGCATTTGCCGTCCCGACGTCCCTTCCGATGTGACGCGCATTGATAGGAACATATTGATTCCCTTGGACTGTAGTTAAGGCCCTGGAGGTTGAGAGAGGGAGATATTGGGGGAGGGGGAGCCTGGAGGCTTTGCAGGTTTGCCTGTTTGGGACTAATTCCCTACCGCGAGGAAGGTATTCTAAGCTGCGGAGAAGAAACGGTTTAGAGACTGGTGGAAGGGTTCCCTCTGCGAAATTTCACCTGATTGATGTTCGCTGTCGACGGGTTTATTTCGCACCCCTAAGTTGGAATAGTAATCTACAGCGGAACTCCAAAAGCCTCGGAGTGAAACTGGATTGGACTGCCTAAGGGCAAACTTTCTTGGCAACAAACGAGACGAATGTAGCTTTCATTTCGGAGCGTTGCTAGTTCCCAACGCTGGGGTATAAATATCAGTTATTCCGCCATCAATCCCTCAGCTGAACCTAGATTAATCGTAACGTCCTGCGTTTCTGTGAAAAAGACGAATACTTTGAACCTCTGGTATTTCAATTTCGGTGGTGCCGACGTGAGGGAGTCGATTAATTCTGGCCTGTTTTGTCATTTCCGCGAAAGTTTCATCAGATGTAATGTGTTTTCGCGTTAATCATTCCACGTATTTCATTTACGATGTTGCATGTGCAAGATTAAGGTCGCTTATTGTCCTTTGGTTTGTTCTGTGATAATCAATCGTACCAATGGTCTATATCCCGCCCACTCTGCTGATAACATGAACAAAACAAACATTTCGTCTGATGAACTCGTTCTGATGAGGCCTAAAATGTTATTTAATGAGGTAATTTATGATTCAGGGAAGAGAAACTTTAGTAAGGCGAAAAAGCTTTCCAGATAATTTCGAAACGGCTCATACCAGCTCCGCTTCTTCAGACTCGGAGAGTACAGAATTTTCGGATCCGAGCTATTCGCGGAAGTACCCATAAAAGCTGAATGTTTCAAAATGCCGGGCTTTCTTCGAAGCCTCGGTCAAAAAAATGGGTTCGCCTCCTCGCTAGGTGAAAGGCAAACACTTCTCCATCTTCTCCAGGCGCTCCTCGTGCTCCGGCTTGAAAGAATTTTTTATTCTCCCCAGCCCTTGAACCTTGGGGTATTGAGATGGGTAAGGACTATCCGAGAGGTGGGGGACATTTTACTCATCATTCGTTTCTCCAAAATCCGCTATACCTCTCCCAAAAACTCTGCAGGCACTCCCTGAATTAACAATGGCTCCACCCCGCGTCTCCGTCTCTGAGGTTTTATTATTGAGGACCCGGGAATCACTCCCTGATTGGCATTCGGGCGGGATAAATCGTGGTGTGGTGGCTTGAATCCTCCACCACGCCTTCCTACTGCCCCTCAAACCCGGCTGCGCCCCTATGCCAAACCTTCCCCTCCCCTTCCGTCCGTGGACCGAAAATAACCAAACCCACCCGATTCGCGCGTAGATCAGGTCGAAGCGTTTACCCGCCATCGGGGTGGGGGCGGGGCGTTCCCATCAATCCATTCGGCGTAATTAAGCACCTTGTTACATCATGAATGAGGCGTGCAATGAGAAAGGAGGAGAGAGGGAGGGAGATAGGTTAGTTTGGGATCCAGGCCGCCAGGAAGAGCAATCACCCGGGCCAACTAACTCCGTAAACGGGAGAGTGTTGGGGAGTGAGTAGGAAAGGGCACGTTCGTTGCACTGCTCATCGCAAGCGTGGAATCCGCCGTTAGAGTTTCTGTGCCCGGGGAGCGATAAATATAAGCCTTAACGGGGACGAGCGAAAACGCCCTCTCCCCCCCCCTGGCGCCCCCGCGTAAATCTCCACAAGGGAGAGAGAGAGGAAGAATCGACGAGAGGCGTTCATGGCTTCTCCTTCTCGCCCGTGTGCAACTTCCACGTTCCGCCCCCATGGCTCCATTCGAATACCTTTCCTCCCTCGCCGCCTTAGAAACTGTCGTCATCAATTTGCAGGCCCCAAAGGCATAATCGGAAGATCGATGCTTGGCGCAAAATTATTACCCTCTGTGTATATTTAGAAATAATTTATTTGGGACTCCACCGGTCAGGGTAAGTCTTTGATGGATCATTGTTATTCTCCTATAACCCATGCAAGAGCCTCTCTCCCTCTTCACTTGGTATCTAGCTTAATATCTACCCCCTTCATAACGTCTAATATCCCTTTTCTTCTGCTCTATCTTCTACTCGTCCACGGCTTCAGTATCTCAACTTACAAAACGGCCTCTAGCATCCTATCCACAACTGTACAAGTTCTATTCTTTTCCATGTCCTCCTCTTGTTTTTTTAAGGCCACTTCCCTCCCTCCTGCCCATCTACCATACCAAACGCTTGATTTTCCTCAGTCTATTCTACATGCTCTCTTGTCTTTCAATAGACTACCATTCTCCAATATTACTTTCTCCATCAACATGCTTCTTCTCTTGATTTCATAAAGCGACTTTCTTTCCTTCTCTGCGTGGCCTTGTCTCGCATCATTCTCTCTTCCCTAATACTTTTCCCTTGATCCGCACCAACATTATTATTATCTCAAAGATCCTTTTGGTTTTATCAGCATAGAGGACGACTTCTTTTCCGTTAATAGCTCCACACTCGACCTTGCACTTTTAATTAACCTTTTTGTAGAGCCTATATTTAGGTTTCCGTCATTTTTTTTCTTCCCTTAATGAGCTGTTCATTTGTCAGTGTACTTTGAAAATGGAATGAGAAATGAACTTTTTGTAGAAGCAAGCGCGACAGGACATTAGGCACTTTAAATAACCATTTATTCACGCACACAGTCCGCTCGGCGGCGTGCACATGTATAAATTAAATTCGTTCGTTCGGACAGGAGGAAAAGGAAAATCGTTCAGACAGAAGGAAAAAGAAAGTGAATCGGAAGCACATAAATAAATAAACACAACAGTGGTGTGAAGATGGAATGATGGCCGATTCCAAGTGGAAAAAATTCAGCTTGAACGAGGGTGGAACCACGGATCGTCCGAAGTCGCGTCGCGTCGGATGTTCAGACCACCAAGTTACTCAGGCATCTAATACGCAGCTGGAATCAGCGGGAGGTTTATATGAACTACTTCTCCCCAAGGCGAAGGTCATGATCAAAACAAAAGAGTGAATAAAAGTGGAATTCTAACTTTATGCAAGGGATTATTTCCTCATTGACAGAAAAACATTTTGTCAATACACGATTTCCGTTTTCTTTACTTATTGATTAACTAGCATATGATTATTTCCATAAAAAGTTTAATATTTCCGAAGAATAGAGTGGTATGAACTTCAAAAATATTTAGGTGAATGATATAAAATTATTCTTCTTCGAATGGAAAATTTTCTATGAAATTTAATGAATGCTTTTGTTTAACATTTTCCTCTATTGGTTTTTTTGTGCTTTATATAACGGCTGTCTATTCTCTGAATGGTCGAGAGTGTTTCTATAAACTTCTCCCAGGGGGATATCCGACAATTCTCTCCTTGAGTTCACGTTTTTCTTCTGATGTCAGAATTCGGCTCAAATGATTAATGGTTTCTGGAGGAGGTCGGAGTTAACTTCTTACGACGTGGAGCAAATATTCACGACCTCTGGACCATTTTCGAAAATACAAGGAGAAATAATAAAAAGCATCATGTCTTATTGTCTTTACTTAACTTTATCAATATTCATTTACTTTGTGCCTTCTTGATAGCCCTCTAACGGTATATGCCAATGTCTTTGAAGTTCTGACACGTTTTCGATGTTCTTTCATCAGAGACACGTTCCCATTGAGTATAGGTGCTCGTCTCATCATTAGTTACTGCCGGACAGCACCTATCATTACTCATTTTACAAGAGCCCTAAGTTGTGAGATATAGCCATTGTATGTAAGGAAAAAAGATTATTTCGAAATCCGATGTAATGATTCATAGAGGAATTTTTCTAGCTTTACATGCTTTATGGTAATTGATTATGTTGAGGATTTATTCTCCATATTTTTTGTAGATGTATTTTGCTGAAAATATTTTTGGGTGTCAAGTCGCGCTTCAAGAACGCGTATGTAGCATCACGACTAAAACGTGCGTATTCTTACTAAACTAATGTTTTTTTAACTGCATCACTCGTAAAATTGATAATGATTTTAGAATTATTCATGGAGTGCCTGGAATACAGAACAAAATCGATTATTTTATTATGATGTTCTTCTTCTCTTCATGGGAGTAATTCATTTGCTGGTTCATGAATCTAAATTTGATGACATCTATACCTTCTACTCAACCTTATCCAAATGGATTTCCATGTGCGTATGTAATTTTCTTTGTTATGGCGCTGCCTAACGTAAGATCATTTTGGTGCATTTTTTGTCGTGGAATCGAGAATAAATCAATCATTTGAGTGGCCCGTCTTATGGGAATGAATACTTTATTTTAACCTATCAGTTTTTTATTGTGTTACCCAAGGTAAATATTAATTATCTTACATAAAATTGAAAAGCTCATGTAGTCCTCAATATAAAAATGTCGGAATGATTATTTTATATTTTTCCTAATCTTTTATTAGACAGTCTAACGGTTCTGCTTTTAATCTTAGGTTCAATTATTCTTTCTTGACAAACCTTTGCTCAGTTCGATCCCTTAACCACCCACCTTGTTCCTATTATAAGCTTCAAACTCACCCCAGTCAATGAGGTCAGCATAGGGTGACCCATTCAACCCTAAACTCTCGTTAGTTTGATTTTGAAGGCCCTGTTGGCACATCAGCCTTCATTTGCCCTTCCTTCGACCGTTGGGAATGGGCAAATGAGTTTTTACTTCAGAGACCCTCCAATTTTAAGACCAGGCTGCATGCATTTGCCTAAGACTTTTCTCGTTAAGTCAAGTTGGAAGTTTCCTCTCAGAAATGTTGTTTCATTCATCCTGTGCGTCCCGCATCTCACTCCGCTGTTCGCTGCCGAGTTATATTTCTTTCCGCGCGAAGTGTCAGACCGAGCATTTTTGTCTTAAAATCTTTTCGGGCGGAGACGAATTACGCCTGATTACTTGAGTAACCTGATAAATGCTGAGCGAAGAGTTTCCCAAGTTTCCTTTCGAAACACAGTTGCAGGTGCTCTCTGTGGCTGCATATGCTCTCCAGTGCATTCCTTTGCTACTCTCCTATTTCTTAGTTTAAAGTGCGTTTCAGGTATTGAAATTTCGCCCATCGCCCATGGGCGTATTCTATTTAAATAATTTTTTCAGACTATTTTTTTTACCAATTGCAGCTTAGCTGGTATAACTATTTCAAAAGCTGCCGATAGTAATTTTATGTTATTCAACATCTAATTTCGGCTTACACAATTTGAGTTGAGGATTTTTAAAAACATCTCCTAAAATATGTTAAGAGAATGGATGAAAATGGAATAACGAAGCTGATTCATGTTAGAGGAGGAAATGGTGTAAGGGGAAGAGGTAGACCCAGAGAAACCTAGAAAGGCTAGGATTGATGATGTTGATGATACTCTTTAAAGAATAGTTATCTGGGGTTTAAAGTATAGTTGTGCCTAAATGACTCAATTTAATAGCGTATCTGGTGTAAACGAGACATACAAGACGGGGCAATATGAAGGAATGAAAGTAGAGCCAGATTTATAGACCTCTTTCCGAGAATAAAATAACTTTTGCCAGTGCCTACCCCGGTAAGGAATCTGTGACCGGAATGGATATCTGTATGCAACTTCCTACTAGATCATTATTGATGTTGATAACGAGGTGTTGTTGGACTTTCCACTCGTTCCGTGAAATTTCTGCTGTCGATATTTCCAATGTTAATTCGGCCATTTTCTAGGGCTATATAGACGCAAATATTCGCCAATAGGCCAAAAATTAATTAAGAGCTTTCAGGGGAGGGAGAAAAGATGACTAGAATTTAGCTTACTTGGTAGTCAAAAAAGAAAGGGGAAGAAAGTCTAAAAAGACTTCATCAGCATTATTTTCCTGTTAAAAAAATAAATAATATTCTGTGATGAAAGTGTTGAGAAATCAAGTGGTCTACCCAAAAGTTAAGCAAATTACTCTGTCAATACTGAGAAGTCAAAAAGAAATCGATTGACATGTAATATAAACTATATTTTATTGAGATTTTAATATATTTATATCGCCTGAAAGAAGTATGGATATGAATTAAGAGCTTTATTGACTCATAGACTCTGTGACTTTGCATTAAAATCCTTACCTGAGTTTGAGTTGATTTGATTCGAAATTTCTAGTTCATTTAATCCACGAATTTGATCAATAGTGCTATTTGCAATATGCAGTCAAGGAATTTCATCTATAATATAACTACATGACCATTGCTTTCAGTCTGACGATTTCCCTTCTTTAACGATGAGTCTCGGAAACTATGTTTTGATCACCCAATTTCTGCATGTTTTTCTGAGTACTTACCGTCGCAAAACTTTTTACCCTCCTTTGAATTTTATTTTTACCAATTAACGTAATGAAGGGCTATCAGTAATTTTCGCGAACTGCCTCTTGTAATCTAAGGTCGATCAAGCGAGAGTTTAGCCGACGAACTTTGTCGTGTCTCGTTGGCTTTTTGCATGCACAATCATTTTGACATTTTATTCCACTGTTACCTTTATAGCTTTCTATCAGAAGTTATAACGTATGGTCTTAAATTGATTTAATATCTTAGTAATCCGCTTTTCTTTCGCAAAAGTCGTGGATTAAACTACTATCCTTGGAAAATCGTGGAAATTATATTTAAACAGCAATATAAGTCATATCATGTCACTGTTGTTTTTTATAATTAGATGATAAGACTATTTTCTCTTAATTTTCTTTATGGACAGTCTTTTTTAATCTTTTCTTGAGTCAAACTGTCGTCAGCTTGCGCCAAAGTGTAACTGCTTGTGCAATACGACATTATAATGAGTTGCGAAGACATAGTAGTTTGAGTTTCTCCACAAATGTTCTTCGTATTTGAGAATTTTCTCATAGCGTCGCTAGTGTCTTAAGAATTGAATAGGTTATCTTTTCAGATGCTCTGTTCACGATGAGCTGATTTTTCCTGATATATCAAAGAAACAAAATGATTGAGGCTTTTTCAGTTTTGAAAAAAAATCATATTTATTTTCCATTTAACATCTCTTTTTCCAGCAGTATTTACAAAGTTGGTCGCGAGGTAAGCACTTCTTTATCCACTTGAGAATTTTACTTGCAAATTTTTTGTTTCTCTGTTGTTTGCTTCGTAGTCCATAGCAGTTCTCTTGAAATTACTTATAAAGGTATCAGGGTTTTGGTGTAGTATGGTTTATACATGTCGTTATCTTTTATTCTACAGGTTGTAGTTTAATTTCATCGGTAGGTATCAACATTGCATCTTCTCAGCTCTCAAAAGAGCTGTTGTGAAAAGTAGCCATTTATTAAGTACTGTTTTGTAAAAAACTTTTAACATGTATTTAAAAATTTTCTTCCCTATATGCATTTGCTTCTCTTTCTTGCATCTTATTATCTGTCCCTATTCAAATGTATTATTTCTCTTTTGCTTCATATGGACCGATTTTCACTGTTAACTTTTTTCAGTGCCACGTTCTCATATCGAGTTTCATTCTGCGAGGAAGAATAGGATGGTGAGATGTTTTTTGAAAGATAATGCATTTTATTCCTTTTTTTGTTTTTTCTCTCCTTATCATTCAAAGAAAATATCTTGTACGAACATTCCTTTAATAGTATTTCTTGTATGCTATCATATTAGCATGACAAAATGTGTTTTACTTCTTTAAATAGCGTCTTCCTGGCCTTAATATTTTAAGTATGCTTGAGAAATGAAATTGTTGAACCTATTGAGGAGCCTATCTGATTGTTGAGCCTATTGAAATCTATGCGACTGAGGGAATATTAAGATGATGTTACAATTTTATAAATTCTATTGGCACGGTCGATGTGAAGTCTATCAAATATTTTAAAAGCGCTCTGTGTCTATTATATATTTAAACCCCGTATAACATTTCATCGTTGATAAGAAGGGTTCTCGCATACATGACTGCGTAGTGGCTTATTGTTTGCTATCATCGTGCATTATTTCACGTCATTATCTTTCAATTCAATCCAGGAGGAAGTGACTCACGCTACATCACCGTGCAATATTATGCCATAGGTTCACAGTTCAGCGTTATTTATACGCCATTATAACTTATAATTAATTCGTTAATTTTTTACATTAAATTCTGGAATTTTTCATGCGCGAGGCATGAACATCAATACACTTCATTCGGAGATCTAATGTAATACCCGTTTATGTAACTGCCAGAAGCCAAATAAGCAGATACAAAGCTACAAAAATGGACTAATATATTATCAAACACAAAGTGGAAAACGCTTCTATTGTGTCATATTTTCCTGTGATCGCTGGATATGCAGAATAGAGAACCTTCATTCGCCATTACCAACGCTGGTCAAAAATGTTTTAATTTTACTATTTTGGAGTTTGGTTGATTTTGTTAAAAGAGTAATATTTTGAGCAATATTCCTCTTTTCATGTAATTTCGGACTAATTTATGGTTAAAATAGAGCAATGGATAGTTTTTAAGGATAAAATTCTTTTCTGGAATTATTATCAACTAAAAAATCTGGATGTGATTAGGAGGGGGTTATGAAGGTGGCTGTAAGGGGTGCCGAGAGGCGACGGAATGCTTAAAGCCGTGATAGAGGGAAGGATTTTGTGCCTATGCCTGAGTGTGCAGGCGGGTAAGGGAAAGAAAGAGAATGTGTTTTATGGATAGGATGAGTGGGTAATACTTATTTTGAAATGAATAAAGAAGCGTTGCAGGTTTAGAGAGACTTCCATGTGATCCTTTACCTAGTTAACTTTATTGGTTGCTTAATGAGATTAATACTGTGCTACGTAGGTAAGAGAAAATGGTCAATAAATTTGAATTTATACGTTTAAATTGTGTGAATAGTCGCATCACACAATTTAAACGTATACGATACAATGATATATATATGATACAATGTTTTTCAATGAATTACGATGAAATTCATGGCCTCTCTCACCGCGATCATTTCTGATGGAAATCGTTTTCCATCTACTTAACGGGAACTGCAATTCGCCTGAATACCTTCATAGTTACGGAGTGTTTTAGTTATATTTAACCCAAAAGTAAATGGTTGACTGCACTACCTGACAACTCGAGAATTGATTTAGCGGTGTAAATTGGCTGCATATTCTCCTGCAATCGTGATGTGATCGACGATGTGTGGATGCGACCCTTGTTTCACGGGACCGAATGAGCAAAATAATCCTCGGTGGCGTTGGAAATGAAAAAGACGGCAAAAAAATCAAAACCCATCACGGGGAGTGAAATTCGAAATCGGACATTGCGTAAGAGATAGGAACGAGAGCGAGGCGCTCTGGCTCGCATGGAATCCGGTGACGGAAATCGAAAACACAGCGTTTAAAACAAAAAATAACTTTGAATCGGGAGCGGAGTCAGATTCAACTCGTTCCATCTCGGAGCCCTAGAACCCAATTTACGCCCCGAAGCGACGTAGTCGATATATGGATGTGGAAGGCTTACTGACAGGAGGGTCACCAAAATGCACTGATGAATATATAATACTTTAAACTAGGTTTGTCGATAATTAGGATAGCTAATTAGTTGAATTGCTTCCTGATGCCTGTTAAAAGAGGCATGGTCAAAATGATTAATGCAGCGCATCGAAGAGAACGGAGAGTAAATAATGTGAACAAGGTCAACCAAATCTATCATAATGTTTTTCATAATTGAGAAAAATTGATTTTCTCCCTAAGTTTAATGTATGCTCCAAAACATCGCAACGTGTCCTTATTTCAGGATTGATTATCCTAGGTACAGAAATCTTCCATATTTATAGTTTTCCTATCCCGAATGAAAGGCTTGATTGTTACTTACCGCAGAGTTCACAATATATGCGTGTGAGTGACTGTTTTTAGAGTTACTTGTTCTTAAAATTCAATAATTTTTGCTTTACCATTAGAAACTTGCAAATGTGTAAAATATACGAAGTGTAATAATTATGTGATCAGGTTTGGCGAATCACTTAATGGCTGTGTGCTTGTGTTACTGACGAAATCATAACCCGGAGGAAAGCACCCACTCAGGAATGGGTATGGGATATCTTGATTTGTGTCTTATGTATGCATGATATGAATCATAAATAGTGAGCAAAATTACCACGACGATATACCAAGTAGGAAAATAGTGATAAATATTTTTTATTAGATGCTAGCATTTGTTAATATAAAATTTAAATAAATGCCAACAATAAATACAATTAGTTAGTTATGACTTAACTTGAATCAAAACCTAGGTCAGAATGATGAAAACCATTGTGGAATATTACAAAGTGAATTAATTTACAAACCATCGCAATTTAGCTCCACTAAGTGAATCCTGAGAATTTATTATATACTAGCGGTCGTCCTGCCCAAGCGTTGGCTTACCAGCTATTAGCTTTTCTAAAAAAATTCTAAAAATTTTCTAAAAAAAAATTAGCTAAAAAAAGTTTTTTCGATATTCAAAGTTTCGATAAACTAACTGGCTACATACTAAGTGGCATTTGACATTGAGTTTGACATTTCAATCTTTTCGTTTCGTCAAAACAACGCCAAGCTACGACGCAAGTGCGACGACTTGCGCATGTAATGATGTGTACGTCAAATAACACAGAATTCGACATCAGCGCCACCTATGGTACACAAACATAACTATAAATTATTCTCAGATGCTCAATTATTCATGAACTTCTCAGAAGATTTTCACGGTCAATTATTCATGAACTTATGATTTTTTTCCTTTTAAAACTATTGGAAGAGAAGGTGGGGGATGAAATTTTGGGGTTATGGTACCAACACCATCTACCATCTCGAGAGGGCGAAGGACTTCTCGATTTTCACCACCGATGATCGCGCGACCGGGAACGATGACTTTGTGAAACCGACAGCTCCGCGACTTGTCTAGACAAACCCTCGATGGCTAGGTACAGCTTATCATCCGTCGATATGCTGTTGGGAGAAACGGCATGGACGACCATATGAGGAGTTGACACCTCGATGATCTTGTCAGCTAGCTCCGACAGATTGTCTAGGGGTAACTCCGCCTGGGCAGTCAGGATTCCTTGGACGTGCGGGTGCAATTGCCTCAGCCACAGTTGCCGAAATAGGCTATCCGGAAGAGCGGTCGTTCCGGCGAGGGAGCGAAGATGCCGCAAGAATTTGGAAGGCCTGCAATCACCGAGGTCCTAGTCCGACAGTAACTGGCGATCGCTGCTCCTCAGAGGCTGTCAGACGTTCTATAAGCTTCAATTGTAGATTCGAACAACAATTCTGAGATGGAGGATTAGTGATTATGTCCTCAACCTTACAGGCCACGCGAGAATTTAAATGTGAGCCAATGTAATGGAACTTCGTTATTTCTCTTGTGATCTGCGACAACATGAACTGAGATTCCGCCTGTAAAAACCAAAGACTCGGTTTCTCGGGCCAAAATGGTGGTAGTCTCACGGCAATGCGACGAACCACATGCGGGTTCTGCTCGGCGTCAGTGTGGCTGCGTTTTGAATCAGGATCATTTAGTTGCTGATGGAGCTGGGCGTCTTCTTCACGTAAGCGTTGAAGCTCCTCGTCGCGCAGTAAAACAATTTCCACCAAATGTTGATTCTCCTTGTCGGGGTCACCAATGTGGAGATGGGTAAGTGAGGAGATCTCCACATTTGTCAAATCAATTTATTAGAGCCTTTATCAATGTCCACTACAATCCCAGTCCTCTTGAATTAGTTACATAAACATGAACAAATCAGCAAGGCCTCCTTGGCAACAATATAGAAGATAATGGCACCATTTACGGTTGCCACAAAAATGTCGTCATACAAATTTCCTAGAACCCGATCACAGCTCCCCCTACCAGGTGTATTTGTAAATCTAAACCCTCCAGGGACCCATTCAAATACACATAAAAAATTTCATCAAAATTGGTCCAGCCGTTTAGGAGAAGTTCAGTACATACACACGTACAGAAAAATTATATGCATAAAGATTATTTAGTAGTATTTTGGAATATAAACTTTTAAATAATCATGTGAGATGAATAATGGCAATAAGTTGATAATGGAAGTGAGGATGTGAATGGAGAAAGATGCACTATCTTTGGTTGGAGAAGAGAAATATGAAGTGCTGATTAAATAAGTTTCTTGCAGGTCTCATGGTTGTCTCAAACCTTGTTGAAAAACATGAATTTTTTTTCTCTCTGTAATTTCTCAAGACTCTTTCCTTTGCGTCTAAACACATCGAGGATTCTCCTGTCACCGCAGCAGAGTACTCCGCACCTCCACCTCCTGGCCGCTTCGCCTCCTTCCACGCCAATCTACGCCCTACTCTCCTCCTCATCACCCTATCCTCCAATTACATCCCTTCCGGCGTCTGTCGGGCCCGAGGCGGTTCGTCCACCCCCACCCGTTTCTTATCCTCCACCCCCCTTGCTCACACAGCATCCGTCTCCTTACCCTCGACGAGCGAGGACTTCCATTATCCACCGCCGCTCATCATCCCCCTCAGAAGTTCCTCACCCGGCGAAAGACGGTGTCTAAACCCCAGCCCATCGCCGCCATCCCCCGCCCTCCGACCGGAGAATCCTCCGAAACCGTGTCTCTCTCCACGGTATAGAAATCGCGGCGCAGGATATGTAAGCGATGATTGCATTCCTTACCCTCCCTCTTCGTGCTAGGTGTCCTCACCCCCCTTGCTCCCACCCCATCCCCGTGATTAAGCATTCAATTCACCCGGAGATGGAGCGTGAAGAGAATTTTCGGCATTTAATTAACGCGTTCATCAAATAAGAACGATGAATGTGTTTTGACGCCGTTGATGACAATTATAGGCACGTCGGATGGTGCGCTCTTTTTAGTCTGAGCGTTGCTTTCCGCGGGTTTAATCCTTGTCGTTTATCGAGCAAGGCTTCTTTGGGCTCTCCTATCACGCCCACTTAGCAATAAATCTCGGAAGATATTTAATAAAGGCCTGATGCGAAATCAGGGAAGCGTAGGCTATTTATTACTGAGGAAATAAGGAATTTCTCCAACCAGGAATGTCGTTTTGATGGCATTAACCGCTATACAATGCTTGAGTGTCATGTTAGGCGGTGCACAGTGTTCTACGCTCTAGCCTCATTTGAATCTTCGCACATGCGTTAGTGTTAAAGGTAAGTACAGATGTAAACGAATTCTTATTCTTATTGTTATCTCCCTGAATATTATTATCTTATGCCATTCACTTTGTTGTCTACCCCGAATATGCCATTGCAGAAGAATTTTTAGCAATAGATTAGATAGAGGGTTTTGGTGTAATATATGTTATTATTGTTAGTGACATGCGAAGCCCGTACAACGTTTTATTAATTAAATGAAAACGTCGGCAAAAGCTACCTGATGCATCAATGCCATGAAAATCATCAATAACCTTTCCTTACTAATGTATGTTATTATGCGTACCCCTTGTATAATAGAATAGCTCTATACAGTGAGTGCATCAGTTAGAGGCGTGTCTTAAATAATGTATCGCGTTATGAGATTATTTAAGGATTTTTGGATTCAGATTTGAAGCAAATATTTTTGGGTTTTCGGATTACGTAAAACCTGTCATAATACCCGGGACTCTGCTTGTGAGAATATTGAAGACTATAAGAAAATATTACTCACCTATAATGTCTTATTTTACTCTTTGCCTTTTATTTAAGTGTTCTTATGATATTTTCTTCGCAAAACTAATACCTAGCCAAAAGACAACTTATCAAAAGAGCTAATTAGTTATGGCATAACTGTTGAGTATAAGGTTGTAGGCTATAATTAACATTACTTTTTTTCAATTGTCATAGATATTAAATAGGGAGTATTATGTATGTAACCGGAGATTTTTTCTTGTCTTTGGTCTAATTTTGGCTTGCTTTGGGAACGAAAAGAAATAGGTTAGTGCCGATTTTTGTGTCCGTATGAATTTTGCAAGAGGCAAAACTGAGGCCACAGTTTAGTGTGCTTTCCAAAGGGCTTAGAATACCACCCAAAGTGCTCTATATACTACTCGACACAATTAGGGCACCTACCGCTGTCGAGTTACTCGCCGACCACTGAGGCTTCATCTCCGTCCCACATGAGCAGAGGGCGCCACCCTACACTTAACTAAATGTAGCTCCTTTATAGTTGGGGAGAACGTATGGTTTACACGCTTATCTACTTAGTTCAAAACACAGAAAATATAATTTATAATCTTATTTTGTTGATTAATAATTTAAAACCATATTATCTTTTAATTTATGACGAAAGGGTTCAATCTGGTTAATTGTGGTGTACTTTCGGGCTTTGTCCTGGTTATCTGTGTCTCTTAAATTTGCTGCTGAAAGTCTCTGAATCCCGTGTTTATTCTATACGTTCAGTTCAGTTGTTGTGTAAAAATCTTACCTCTTTATATGCCTGCTATCTAAAGACAGAATATGGTCATCAGACCGGAGTTTCCTATGAAATCATGTTGCTCATTAAAGTTTGGAGAATTATTGTTGTTGCTTTGTTTTCATACATATATTAGTTTTTTTAATCTCTCTATAAGGTTGAGTCCACTAAGGTTTTATTTGATTCAAGCAAATCAATGAGTCCTTATTAATTTCTTTCATTGTGACTTTGGTAATGCGATTGAGCTGTCCACATTTTTAATGTTAAGTAAGCACATTTCATCGACTCGTCATGGGGCAGCAGTCTTAATGCACGAGTCTTCCTCCCTGGCATTATTCACTTTAATGTGTTTACTGTTCATACCAGTTGTTGTTTTGGTATATTTTGATCCAGACTCTACATTAAGGTTTATATATTTTCATAAATGTGTGAATTTCTCTAATTTGGCCAGCGCTTAACCTGCTGGAGTAGAATATCTTCTCCCCGGCTAGGCGCTCACCTGCCTTTCTCTTTTGAAACCCTCCAGCTTCCCATCTCTCGTCTCTCATTCATGGATCTTGGCTCTAAACCTTTTAATCAGTCATTAGATTCTCTCCACCCCACCTCTTTTCACCGCTCTAGCTTCCACTAAATTAAGTACTCGAGCGCCTGAGGTCTGGTCTTGCGCGGAGGTTGAACGCTGCCGTGTTAAAGATTTCGTCTTCCCGAGCATCGCCAGATTCGATGCTGAATAATGAATGGTGGGCTTCCTTGGACGGGGATCTGACGCAACGACCCCCCCGTCATAATACTTATCCCCCGCTTTGGTGCCATTCTCGGTCGCAGGCCGATTCATTAATCCCTGCAGAGGTCGCTGCTCAAAGGGAAAAATAATGAGCCCAATTACCCATTCCATCACCATTTCAAGAGGAATTACTTGGGGTGGGAAAAAAATAAAACCGAAATGGTTCGTTGAAAATTAGGTAATATCCATTTAGAATGTGAAGAAGGCTTATTTCAAATTCTTCGTGAAGTGTGTATTGCTAAAATGGCCTTTGGCCTAGCGGAAGAGCCTGGTTACCATGAACAACTTTTAGATAATCATGCGGTGGGTATTGTAAGCGATTCTGCGAGTATCTCTTCTAAGATTTCATAGCTTCCATGTGAAACACAGAATTGAAAAAAATAAACGCGTAAGGCTTTAAATATTTCTGCATGATTATGTTTTTCGGTTATTTTGGAAAATATGTATTCGAGGACTCTGTGTGATAAGCAAAGCAGCGTGCCAAGGGTATTAACTACTACACAAGGATGGGATACGCAAAACACGTGTTGCAAACTCAGATGAGAAAGAAAGTTTTACTAAGATCTTACGGCGGAAGCAAGCCTAATGTTAAACTTTATGAATTTGTAATAAAAAAAACCATCACAGTGGAGCTGGTGGACAAAGCAGATGGATGTATTTTCTACGCTGGCATGGCATAAACTATCGCATATTATGTTTGAACGAAGTTGATGAAACAATTTACAATTTTTTAGAGATGCTAAATCCGAGAACAAAGAATGTAAAAATCATAGCAGTTGAAATTTTTTATTAATATTGCCCATCTTTCCAGTGATTTCTTGTATCACCACTTCCCTAATGGCCCGCTGTTTCTCTCGCATCAATGATTTCAAGTGATATTTCGAACCCTATTCGACATCGTTTTTCATTAACTCCTCACCGCTCTGATTTCTGGCATCTCGCGGTGCTCATGATAGATACTGATAGCTATGTATTTCTTTGTCAACTGTCATAGCATGTTTATCCGAGCAAAACAGTACCAATGAAAAGAGTAGTGCGCGGTTGATGGAAAGGATTTTTCGCCAGAATTTCTATTCCCGGCCCGACGAGAGAGATAGAGGACGCGGTCCGGCCGACGCGCCCGCGGGCAAGGTCATCGGGTTCTTCTTGCGTCCGCAAAAGCAAAGAAGCAAAAAGAAGTTGTGTGCCGAGAGAATTGGTTTTCGGGGTGATTTTGGGCGATCGCCTCTTTCCAATTTTCTTTACTTGCCGCCGGACTAGACGGCCACGGTACGGAAGAAGTTTTGGGCGTGGAGAAGGCCGTCTTACACGCTGGTCGTAGATGGCAGTTTAGAGGATGTCTTCGGGAGGAAGTGAGTGAGTAATGCACGAAACAATCGCCTTTTTCCTCGTTCTTTCGTGAAAATATCCACCAGCCGACCGTCGTGGGTGGGTTTTTGGGAGCAACAAATGATTGATTGTTCTTCCGCGCGACCTCAAGCCCCACCGCAAAACCCTGCCCCGCACTCCCTGGCTCCACCCTCTCCACCTCCTGGCGCCACCTTCGGATTTTGATCCATCATGCGCTGTCTCGCTGAGCGTTCACCACTACCCTCGTTCTATATATCCGCCGATTTTCCTTCGTGCCAGCATCTTTACACCCGCGAACACACATTGGGTGCAGGCTATTTCCGCCGCCCTTCAAAGAGGCCGCCCGTTTATCCGCCCGTCCCAAAACTGCGCACTCAGTATCCACCGCGAAGACTTCTTGAGGCGTCGCGGACGCATCGCCAACAGCCCAAGAAGAGAGTCAGGTGGTGGGTCACCCCGCTTAAACCGCCTTCATCCCCCTTCCTTCACACGCTAACCGTAGTTCTGCAAGTAGGCCGAAGGAAGCGCCCTCTTCCTCCTCCGTTTCCTTCCACGTTGGCGCCGCTGCCGAAGCTGCCTCCGACCTCCGCCTGACGGCGTCATTGATGAATTTAAAGCGACTGTATAATTAATGGACTGACACCGTCAGCCTTCCTATCCTCCTCCTCCTCTCTGCCCAGTCCCCCTCCCCCGGGGGGTTTCCCCGTCCGCCCACTCCTTCGTCGCCTCCTCCGCACACTCTCCTGCCGGGGACGAGGGTTGATGCGGTTCCCGCCGCAAGGGTACGTAAATACCCGTTTGAAGTAGGGCTGCCAACAGCCCACGCTACTTGGAAAATTCCTCCTCTGTTGACGTAGATGCGTATTTCAAATCAAATTTACAATAGGTTATCATAAATCCTACAAGATAATGGTGCAGTTGAAAATACTGATTTAGAAAATAATGCAAAATAAAAATTTTCACATTCGTATGATATAGACAAAGATTGCCATCATGGACTCTTCGATGACGTCATTCCCTTCTTCGAACGGCATTTGATATGTCTGCAAATCGGCTGCATTTCCCTCTGTCAACTTTGCTATTATCTTGGACTGGGTGGAAGACAGTAAGGGTGATGAAAAACATGCACGGCGTTATATTCGGAAGCTATTACTTCACAACTATCTATGCCATTGAAATTAATTGAATATTTTTTTATACATTTTACAAATTAGGAGTGAGCAAGATATTGAATAGGGTCCGAGTACGAGTGAGTGAGTGAATGGACCCGTGACTAATGGCGGAGTCACTGAGCTTCTCGCAACCGAGATGTGGCAGCGCGATCATTTTGCTGACAGACGAAAGATAATGTCTAAATTCGTGCATTGAAGTGGTTTAATCATGAATCATCATCGGTCGCTCAGACCTATGATTGACTTCAGCCTTCCATCCTTCCCTATCTAATATAAGTTCCTTCACTCCCTGGTAGTTCTTCTTATGTACATTCTTCTATAATTAGTAAACGTACTTACTCCTTGGCTTATTTCTTGGGACTTTTTCCTCTATTTTTCCTTCAGTCATATTCTTCACAAACCCATTGTGCATCCGGGTGTTTCCAATTGATCTGGTTTTTCTTTTCTGCATAGTTTTCAGTATGGTTCTTTTGTCTTCTACTCATTAGTATACTTCATTATTTCTTATTTTGTTGTCCATTTGACCCCCAGCATCCTCCTCCAACACCAGGTTTCAAATGATTGTAATCTTCTTTGGTATGATTTTTCAGTGGTCCATGCTTCCTATCCATATATTGCCGCGCTCCACAGGACTTTTTTCACGAGCTGTTTCCTCGTTCATATCTTCTTTAACCCAGTAGTCGTCTTTTCATCATGGAAATACCAAATCCACATTTTAAATAAATAAAATTTCAGATGAATGCCTGCAATCATCATGCAGATGAAGTTCACGGTGACAGATGAGATTGGAAAAGGCGTTTATTTTGCCTCAAATAAACAAAACATTTTCGGATGAAGGAATCTTTTTGGTGGATTCGGTATCAACAGAAAGCCGACATGACGTGAGAAAAAAAAAGAAGGCAAAACCTCCTAGTTGTCCATTCAATAAATTGATTAAAATATATAATTAAACTTATATTCTATTCTATAGTCTAGTATGGATTCTACCAAGACATTGGCAGGTTTTTGGACCGTCTTTATCCAAGCATCCCAATTTCTAGTACATTGTCCCGCTTTCCCTCATGTAGATTGCTCGCCATAGGATCCTTCTTACATATCTAATATTGCGTACTTTTTATTTCTTCTTGATTTCCTATCTTTCATTCATCCTCATCCACATTTTCTCATACATTTCGAAATTTTTAGTCATAACATTTGAGACCCCATGAATTGTAAGCATTATTGGGAGACCACAGTAATTAAATTTTCTGCATTAGCCAGGATGTATATGCATTGTCGTTGCACTCCGGAGTTCGCGGGGTCGAATCCATATTTGGGAATGGCTTTTTCATTTGTTTCGGTTCTTAGGTTTTAGATTAAACGATGCAATATATTTTTTTCGGTTAGGACGTTTAAAAGACAAAGTATATAATAAAGCTATGACTTAACTTGGTTTAAGAGTAAATCACGGTATTATGGCCTTTACATGGTATCTTGGGGACAGGCGTCCTTAAAAGTCCTCATTTTTGATCAACTTTGGCACTGATTTAGTTAATAATTTGCTTCAAATTGAAATTTAGAGTCGTACATCTCAGTTTTGCGTGATTTCAAATGCGTAAAACATTTTGATCTCCAGAATTAATAGCAAGACTTAACTTTCACCCTGATGAAATGGGTGTTACTTCAGTTGGCAGCTTTGCGTCAGTAGGCAGTAGGATGCTTGCTTGTTTACGACTATTTGCAACAAAGTTAAGGGGACTTGAAGAAAAGTACTAAAATCTATTCACATGACGTTTAAGTAATTTCCTCAGGAAAAGTAAAATTTATCAAGGGTAAGGTCAATGGCTAGCAGTCCAAAACTAATTGAATGGTAACAAGAGGACGAAATACTGAACAATGCCAAAAATTCAGCAGGGGAGATAAACTATTTTATAATTCAACAAAGCAGTTTTATTCGTCGTTGATGTATATATATCTTAAGTATCTATATTTTAGATTTCTTGGTCAAAAAATAATCTTTTCGATAACAATCTCACATGGAAGTAAGGTCAAAGCTATACTTAATGGTGTTTACTGCAAAGTGACGTAACAATCTAAGCCTGGGCGGCCGCGTGCTTTCATATAGGTACGAAGCGTCGAAATGTATCTTTCTATAGCGTGTTATAGCCAAATCATTCAGCGTTTTAAATAATAACGTTGATTATCTCCAGCGTATCCTTTTCGGGTCTCAGCTTCGATACCGACAATGAAAAATATCAATTGACAATCCAACTGCCTTAATATTCCTGGAATATGAGTTGGTAGCCCTACCCGTCTAAACCTCCAGATGCTTCGCCCTTCTCCAATTTCAACCCTTGATTGTACGTTCTATCCCTCCTCCACGTCTCGAGCCACCCGACCCTACTTCTCCCCTCCCTTCCCCAAACTCCCCATAGGAGATCAATCAATCTCCTCCTTCACAAAACCTTCTGTCTTCTCGCCTCGCCCTTTCCCCTCCCACCTCCCTTCTGCCCCTATCATCGCCGTCTCTTTATACCTCTTCTTCGCCACCTTACGCCTCCTTTCGTCTGTCCTTCTCGTCCTACGCTCGCCACTCCACACACCTTTAGATAGTTTCCCAAGCTCTGAGTTGTGAGTGTTTCCATTTACAAGGTTAATTGTTGTCGCAGAAAATTTCAGTTATTCAAGACGTTTTAATCATTAGTTACATTTCAAGATGATTTACTTTGAGTGCAGTCATAGCCGCGTCAATCAGTTACGACTCGAGTGGTATATACAACTACCCGTTTGATCTCGTTGAGAAAAATAATTGGAAATTGAGTGCAGTATTCAGAAAAATGGCAATGTTTAAGGGATGATTATCATTTGATGAATCAGTGGGAATATGGCGGTCTTACATGACCGTCAGCATCATTTCCATAGCCCTATCAAATAAAACACCTACTATTCGGTGATTGTAGCATTTGCGGCAATTATAGCATCCTATTTCTATGACGAAGGAAATGATCACCGTATTTACTCTAGTGCCCGAATCCACATTTATGGCTTTTTCGCCATACCGAAAATTTTGTCCACATTGTCACATACGCATCAATTTTTGCCTTATTAGAATATCGTATAAAGAGCTGTTCTTTGTAGCGACGACGTCTATAGACATCGTATCCGTATTGTATACATAGAGAATCCTTTCCAAGCTAATGACATGAATGTCGTTGTTTCGAATACGAGCTTATCTACCTAAATATGGACGGTAAACGACGGTCGAGAAGTTAGGTTTATTTCGGGTCTTTTTTAAGGACGTTCGCTAAGGTTGAACAAGATATTTAAATTTTATCCTGATGATGATGGTTTAGTATGTTTTTGAAATGTCAAGAGTTTTCAACAGTCTTACCCGGTGTTAAGCCCTAGAGATCTCTAGTGAATTTCTTCTTATCATTATCATGACCATCCTGTGATCGTTATATTGTTTGAAACATATTTCCACTCGAGATGTTGGCTACTTTTCTTTTTTACGTCGAAATAATCGATGTAAAAATTTTGGCGTGCCGGTGAGTCATCATCATATTGCTCTTCGCACCGATCCATATTCTACCACCCACCTTTTTACTGCCTTTTCGGCGTCCTACCTCCAACATGTAACACTCCTCTTGTTTCTAACCTCCCTCCCCCTGGAGGCAGCGTCTGTTCCCCGTTCCCATGCGTTGTTTCTCCCGTTACCCCTCCCCCAATTCTCCCCCCTTCAAATTCCCCTCCACCCCACCCACCAACCGTCTAATCCCTACTCTTTCCTCCCATCTCGTCGTCTCACAATTCTTTTTTTCCTTCTTCGCTGGATTTTTCCTCCAATATTTCATTTTCTCGCCGTCTCTCCTTTTGTTGTTCCATCTCAGCTCACCTATCCGTCTGCCATCCATCTCCTAGTGTGGCTTAGTAAATGACTTCATTTTTTACATATTTATGAAGACGCACGCACTCACACCAGCGCGTTGATCTGCCCTACTTCGCCCGAGTACATATAATCATTACGAGATCATTGTTCGAGGGCAACCCTTTCTTTTACTTAAACACGGAGCGAACTCAGCGGAGCGAAGCCTAGAACAATATATCTCTTCCACTAATCTCTTACGCCCACCGTCCCTCTTCAACCCTCCTCTTATTTTTCTAATCCTTGTCATCTCGTTTGTTTTCTCAGTAACGTCCTATTATTTTCATTCCGTCCTGTTTTTTACTCATACCTTCTCCACCAAAATATTTTCTTATATTGACTCGAAAATGAAAGATGTGAATTTCAAACTCTGTTTTACGTCTGTAAAATTGGAGCTTGGGATTCTTATGTTGGAGACTGATAGAGGTTTTTTTTAAATTTCCTTGAAAATAGTCACTCAAATTTGGATCCACCGTTTAATACCGTAATGAAGTTCATATTTGGAACATTATGTTATGAAGCGCTTTTACAGGTTTACCCTCACCTTTAATTATTTTAGAAAAATTAACTTTCCGTTATTATTTATGTACCTTTTATTATTATTTCCATGTTACTCACCTTGGCAAATGAGTTTTTCATTTGTTAGGTAACAACTGGAGGTTGCTTTATTGTTTTCCCTCTGAAGTTGATGACTATTTTCAATACCATGGGAAATTTATTATAAGTATTATATACTCATGTGTGAATTTTGCAATCATTTTATTCGGTACTCTCGGGTTTAACTCTCGGGTGTGGAATGACGCCTATGCGCTGAATCGGATATAACCCTCCATTGTACTTATACATTTTTTAAGTTCTCTACATTTTACGATAGATCTTTTTGTCTCTCAGTTACGTTATGTGACTGTTATGAGAATTGTTATTCTTGGTACTGGTACCGTCTATCATATTATACTAGTTGTGTAAGTCCGGGCTCCCCGAAACAAAGGAAAGGAGTCTCTCATGGTATTCGTTTTGACGGACTTTTTCTATTTTCTATTTATAATTTTCTACAAACTCTTTGAAGATCTTCCGTTTTGCCTCCCGTTAAATTCCTTTGCAGCTATCATTACTTATCTTTCAACGTCCCTAGGCCTGATTATGATATTTGTAGCTTCATTATAAATATACGCGTTGTCTCCTTTTTACATTTTTGCATTGACTATTCGTATCCCCAGTGTCTTGATCGCCGAGGTCTTTTATTGTAAAATACCTTTTTGTGTTCCTCATAAAGTAGGAATCTCTTCTTCGTTGCTGCATTCATTCACAGTTGATACGTTGCCCGCTCATATCCTTTCACGGTGTTGAGTATGACAGTTGTTGTCCATCACGGGGCATCCGTGATAAATCATTGTCGAGGACTAAGATGACTAAGGACTTAGCTTCATTTGTAACATGCGATAAATTTAGCAGCATGGTATCTTTCTCTTTTCCCTGACATTAGTTGTGATTTTTACTAGTAGATATGAGTTCGTAATAAGTTAGCCGTGGCCCCACATTATTTTTTAGTATATGTTTCCACCCCGTTAGATTGCTAAATGTATTTCAACATTTTTTTCCTATTTAACTCTTCGTATTCATTTTTATATTGTTATTTATATCGGGAGACTTAAATTCCTCATTCCATTTTTAGGCTTCTTGAAAGATCATATTACATTTGTTGTGAAGTGGCTGACACATTTGTTTTCATGGTCGTATTATGCAAATGGTGAAGTAGAATCTTTATTTTTTAATCAAATTTTCCGCTTCACTATTAATAATAGTGTAATCGAGAATTCTTATTTATAAAAAATCTGCTCTTGGCGATGCACTAAAGTCGTATAATGCGTCGTTCGAATAAAATTTTTCAGAAGGGAAGTATATATTTCACTGTAATATGAGTACAAGTCTTTATCTCCACCGAATGAAAACTTTCCTATTATTTCTCCCACCATATTTTAATCCCTTGCCACGTCGATAGTTCATCTCTTTCACGTCAACGTTGTACGTTGGTGGACTCCTTGTATCTCCTCCTTCGCCCGGCCACCCTTCCCATTCGCAACCACCGCCGCCAGCCGTCGTTCCGTTTCCCCATCACTCGCCTTCGATCACTTGGTTCCGTCCGAAGTGTCAAGTCGCTCTCCTTATCCCTCCTCCACCCTCCCTCCCTTTTCCGCCCCTCCACACCTCCAATCTCCCTTCCCACTCTTACTCACCCACCCCTTCGATCCTCTCCTGTCTATCCCCATTTCCTTAACCCCCCCGCCATCCCACTACTTTGCCTCATTTAGTGTGCCACCTGCAAATGATTGACTGCGTTGGTCCGCGTGAACGAAATAATTTTGGCCAAACTTTGGCTTGCCTTTCCTCTCCTCTCCCCTCCGCCATACCCCTCTCCAATCCCTCCCCCCCAGTGGGGTGGCACTGTTGTCCTCCTCTCTCCGACCCCTTGCAACCCTTCCCCACCCTACCCCCACGGCAACTCTTCTCCCCTTCTAACATAAGCCCTGATTCCGAGCGAGATAATTTTGCCTCGTCTCTCCTGTCTCATCTCCCGCCAGGATTCCCTCCTCGGCATCTTTCTCCCTCCATAATACAAATCTAAATCTCCTCCTTTCTTTTTCCCTTGGACTTATTCAACGCGGCTAACATTCATTTCACTTTTTTTAAGATCTCCTCTGTAGGAAAAATGAAAATAAAAATTAAAATATGGTCTCGGATCTTGCAGTATTTTTTGTCCCTAGTAGCTCATTTATAGCAATATTACTCGTTTCCTTTCTATTATTTACAAATAAATATACCGCTGGGCACCAGTAGCATTGATCATGGGTTTTATATTCCTTACATACCATATATTCGTCGCGTTCACGACCTCATGAGGCCGTTTTACATGTCAAGATATATCATTATGATATATAACATGCTCTTTACATTCGACGAACATTTGTACTTGCTAGAAACTCAAAATCATAAAAAATTTCAATTCCCTTTTTCATTAGTAAGTGCTTGGTCATGTTTATATGTTCGAATTATAATCTAATTATGCCATTTGAGAATGAAGTATGTTGATTCGTTTTAAATTTTAATACATTTCTGGCAATTTGATTCTATGATTTGATTATAAAACCTTTAATCCCACGCTAAATTTTTGATTGTTATTCATCTATTCTTGAAAGGAGCTTCACTGAACATACTGCACAAAATTAATTAGATAAATATGTATTGAAAATGATGGATATTCCTATATTTTCCTTCGCCTCTTCCCAAATCTGTTTTGTACCTATCACATATTTTCCCAACCATCCTCGGTTTCAAGGAAAATTGTATTGGAAGCTTCATTTCCGGATCACAGTACGTATATATTTCCGTGTAATCGAGCTGTTAATCCAAGAATAGGATGTTGGGGGTTAGTACTTCCATGCCAGGTTGATGGATTTACCATCGCTATCTGAGGAATTACAAGGCTTCCTTAGGCTCTTGTTACGTTATTTTTATATTTATCGCTCATGTAGAAGGCGCACTGTTCTCTTTACCACACAACTACATAAATTTCAAAGCGAGCCTCTTCATCACGACGCACGCCTGCTGTGATGACGCGTTGACTACCGCACCGCATCATACGGCGAATTGAAGAGGTGACGTGCCAATTTAGGATCATAGAATCCTCTGCAGTTACCAGCGTCAAACATGTCATAGTACCTAGACACACTATGAGTGACTACTACACTCAGAAGGAGCTATCGTACATTCATTCATTCATTGGTTGTTCAATCATAAGATTGGTTGACTGCAGCCTTTCACTCTTTCCTATTTAATGCTAGTCCACTTACCTCCTGCTATCTCTTCCAATGTACTTTCCTCTTTATTTGATTCATGAACTTATTCCTGGGTCTTCCTCTGGGGATTTTTTCCCTCTAGTATATCTTCAGTTATGTTCCTCACAAACCCATTGTGTCTCAAGGTTTGTCCAATCCATTTGGTTCTTCTTTTTCGTATGGTGTCCTCTATGGTCCTTTCCTCTTCTACTCTTCTGTACACTTCATCATTCCCAATTATGTCCGGCCATTTTATTTTCAACCTACAGCGCAAGGTTTCGAAAGCTTCTTTTCTGATCAGCTTTTCCAATCGTTCATGTTTCCGAGCCATAGATTGCTGCGCTCCACACCGATATTTTCACATACTGTTTCCTAGTCTGTAGTCCTATCTTCTTTAGCACCTTCTTAGCTTGGGCTATTCTTTGCTTGATGTCCGTTGTACTTCTTCTGTGTCACGCCATGTTGCTACCGAGATAGGTGAAGGAATCCACTTGCTCAAATTTCTCTTTTATCTGGGTTGCTTCTATACTCCGTTTCTCTCTTCCGCAAACCAGGATTTTGGTCTTCGTCTCAACTATTGTCATGTTGTATTCTTGGAGAACTTGGTCCATTATGATTAGTGACATTTGAAGTTCATCACAAATTCCAGCTATGACTGCGATAATATCTGCAAAGTGGAGCATGTTTATTTCTTCTCCATTTTTTAATTCTGCTCAATCCAATTTTTCGTGCTTCTTCTATAGTCTCCACCAAGTACATGTTTTTATATCAAGTACATGAATTATTGTATCAGTTTAGAAATTTTTCATTGAAGACAAACTTAGCTGCAATTGAGCGTTGAAACAGTAGATTTATCATTTGTGTGAAACTCCCGTATTTCAACTCAATAATGATCACTATGTGTTTTTTTAAAATATCATTAAGGGCTCTTAGTAGAAGGTTTTTATCATTCCCATTTTTGTTTATAACCCTTTTTGTAGTTTTTAGGCATGTTATTTACAGTTGAAAATCGTCCAAATTCTCCTCCATAGAAAGTTTCTGATTGAAACAGACAGCTGTGCGAATGCTGAAGTGCCAGAATTAGCAGAATTGAGCTAATGTGGCCTCATTAGAATATTTAATATAGTCTTAGATGGTAGAAGCGTTGAATACTCAATCGAAATGTACAATTGTACAAATGAAACTGTACTTTGCAAATGACATAATAAATATAGTACCAGTGATGTGAAACTCCTATTAAACTCTTCTAGATGAATGTATTGTAGCTGATGTTTTCTGGCATGATTTTAGAATAATTTGGAGCTGTGATCGAGAAATATATTAAAATTGTGCAACTAATTCGTATAAAAAGTTACAACAGATTCATGCAGCATTTAAAATTTCTTCCCATCGATATGTGGTGGAGATTAATGGAATGTATAATTGGCATTAATGTTACTAGTTCTTGTTCGTACTTACTTTTACTTGTCTAACGTAAAAACAAGTATTTCCTTTTACTTGAAAGAGGAACTTTCCCTACTCATTTAAAATTACGCTAATTGGTAGGTTTCGTTGTAATTTCAGCTTTAATTATATTTTACGAGCTATTATATGCCTAAAATATCTATTATATTGAGGTAGTCATTCTGTTCTTCTTAATAATTCTCTTTATTTTTGCGTAATCTTAGTCTCAATTTTTCTACGTGAAAGAATTTTGATGATTTTTTGGAGTATATCCATTTATTGCGATTCTCACAATTCCTTTCGCTGAAATGTCAGAGAAATTAACGAAAATTGACAGGTCGTGACGTGACCATGAAAGACACATTTTCCCATATTTGAAGTCTCAATGGAAGGTGTTGAATGAATTAAAGCTTGCAACCGAGTCTCGGTGTCCATGTTCCGTAGATTTTATCGTAATTCAATTAACTCACCACGCGCCGCTCCCGTCAAATGTGGAGCTCGACAATTTTTCTGTACTTTGACGCGGCCAAGCGCTCTGTGAGAGCCATCGATCCAAGGTATTTTGATATGAAAAGGCAGTAAACACAGAAAAAGGCTCCTAGGCTTTGATGAATAAAATTATTGGCAGATTTAATTAATTTCTTTGCAAATTAGTGATTTTTTACTTCTCAATGTAGTTAATTTGTATATGAGTATTAATTATCCATATGTTTACTTAAAGTATGTGGATATTTACCAAAATATATGCAAAAACCATCAGTAAATAGTTCTACGGTTAATTCATCTTTGCTTTTTTAATTATCCTACACAATAATGTATTTGGATTTTGGCTCATGTAAGGGAATGATTAAATTAGAGGTTTTTGTTTTAAATAGTGAGCAATTCAACAAATACTTTAAATTGATCCTTGCAAAGCCATGCGTCTCAATTTATCAAAACTTGGCTGGCAGGCTGATGAGTATTGTGTCGTTAGCCTTTTATTTTTGTGCAGGGTGAACTAAAACATCCTCCTCTTAGTGTTTTATTGTTAGATTGTGCCCAGAAAACCGATGGCCGTCCCTAGCCGTCAATAAATAATCTAGCAGGGAGTTTGTGGTGGTTTTGGCTAACCTTCCGCTTCGTGTAAAAAAGTGGACATGGGCTCATTAAAAAGATTTCCACAAGGTATATATATTTCGCTTTCTTTAGTCATTGAATTTCACCAAAAAAGTTAACAATTTTCAAATTGAATACAAGGAACTGGGTTTATGAAATATGCTTTTGGAAGTATTTTGGTCCAAAGATGTTTTGACAATGTCTTATTTCTTTGCAATAATAAAAGGTTAAAGTGGGATTTTTATGTCATTTCATCTTTATTTATCTGCCACAAATTATTTTAAATTATAAAATTGATATTCATTGATTGTGCCACAAAGATGCGCACCGATATATTACTGCCCTATACGGATTTTGAAAGTTAATTGAAAAAGGCTGGAGGAACGATATATCTTTTGGATTTGTATAAATCATTTCTAATGGGATTTACCTGAAAAAATAACTTTTGGGTAAAAGAGGATACCTTTTCTGTAGCTGATGTTTCTAAAAACTTTTCATTTGATTGAAGAAAATAACTGGGTAAAAAAGTACTTCAAAGTATAAAGAAATTTGAGTATTTCAGGTGAAACAAAACTATGATAGGACGAACTAACTCCTTCCCTTTGTGACGATAGTTACATAATGAGAGAAGTGGGCATCGGAAGAGGGTATGGGTGATATAATTTCCATTGGACTTCTACGAGCCTAACATGGAATCGTTTTGTAAATTACTCCTGCTTGTCGTAAAGTTGGCGTAAAGTATTCTGCCCCGTGAATGTTTTGAGGCTTTACTTCTCGCGATGGTATGCGATTCGTCATCGCAGTCCATTTCTTAACAATAACTGCAACGGAAGCCATTTATATTAATGGGGGATTTTTGGATGCTTCGATCGCGTGGGTGGCGAAGGGTGTTCCGTGGAAAATGCGATGGGAAGACGCTGGAGAGTGAATGTTCATAGGGGAAGTACTCTCCATTGGGAGCCGAGTGGAGCAACCGCAGTGGCCCAATCACCTCCGCGGTCTATTCCCGAACGAGATTTATACGAGCAGTGCAGAGCGAGAGAGGCTGTGGTGGGGGAAGAGTCGAAATAGGCTCGTTGGGGGAGGTAATAGGGTCTTCTTGGGAGTAATATCGACTTGGCAAGCCTACTATCTCCAACTGACAGTCCCATCAATTTGTCATCCATTTGGGTTACTTCGGTGCTGCACTTGCTGGGGATCCACGTCTCGCCTTTGCTATCACTTGCATGTATTTTGAGCAACGAATGGATTCTTTGAACTAAATATCCCGCTACACGCATTTTCGGAGTAGTTTGCACGAAGAGGCAGATGGACATGGATTGAAAACTCACTCTTTACTGTGAAAAGGAGTGTGTTTAACGGCTTTCTCTATTCTTGGCATATAGGAAGTGTAGATACGTCCCTTTTTCTAATTTCTCCATAAAGACAGCTCACTTTGATTAAAATAATAAAATTCGTTATTCTTGCTGTGGTATTATTCAATTTATAAAGGTAATTACTCCCTCATTTTGCAAATTTTCTTATGTTGTCTATTGGTATAATTTTCTTTTCTAATTTTGCCTTTGCAGTTTATGCTAATGTTTATCAGGCCCTTGCCTTTTTCGCATTTTACTATTCAAATATGACTATGAGAATTGTCTAGTGTGGTTTTAATTATTATTGGAGAGCATCGAAAGTGATATATTTGAAGCTGTTTTTATTTCGATGCCGCAGTGTGACCATTCAATTATCAGACAAATATGCCTATTTTTTATGAGTGATATTAATGTGAAATTTTGAGTCATAGTTTTTTAAGGCTGAGTGCGAAATATTGGTAATACTGCAAAGGTCATCGTTTCAATATATGCGCTATGCATTATTAACGCACCTTCCTTTATAAATTGTCACCATGTTTTAGCCATTGCAATTTCGTTTGTTCAATCACCATGTTTTAGTCATGCAAGTATTTTAGTCATTGCATTTTATTTCGCTAGCGTCTACATACTTTCGCTCATTTATACATTCCCAGTGAACGTTTGTGCTAGATGCGAATGCATTTTTTCCATTGATATAGATAATGGATGTTCACCAGCATTTCATAGAATTTGAAGACCAATTATTATCAGCCTTAAGCGAAAACAGTTGTGATCTTCTTGTTGGCAATAAGCAATGAATATAAAATGGGGTCAGTGTTATCTTTTAATCAGCTCTCGCAGAGCGTGAACAGTTCAAAATTGGCATTCCGCTGGGTGAAGTCTTCTCCGATCTAAATTTTTTTTCGTCCTGGTTAGGTTAAATATATTGGCACTCTAAGAAAAACTGTAAAATTTAACCACAAGCTGATCTATAAACTTTATAGTGAAAAATTCCACCCGTTGCTGCGGCAACATCCTGACTTTAGTTCAGCTGGGATTTTCCTCACATTGTTGTATTGACGTATAAAATATTTTAAATTGAATTATGTAATACCAAGACGTAAATTATTTGATGATTTTTATTTCAAATTTTTGTCACATAAACCATAAATAGGTTTCACAAAACCTGAAAAGTTGGTTAATTGGATACTGATTATTGTGGAAATCCTCCTTTTAAAAATTTTATCCTCCATATTGGTTGCTAGCTATTAACTTATATGTATTTTATCACTCCACTTCGAATCTCAGCATTGTTTGATAGTGATTTTAGTGGAAAAAGTATGCTTGGTAATATTCACCGATTTTCTTTTGTCCTAGTTAATGGGACCGCAAGAGAATGAGTGAATTCTCATCATATAGTCACTCACCCGCTGAGAGTGATATTTCTGCCTGTCAGCATTTTATATTTCCTTGGTCCTCGACGTGCGTTTGAGCCATGGAAGTAGATGGAGAGGGCACTCCCTGTGGAAGCCGACGCTTGAAGCTCTAACTACAAGGTGTGGCCAGTCCGTCTTTGTTCTCCCTTTCTGCCCTAACACTCACGGGCGGTCACACTGATCTTGCAATTTTATGGTTTTACATCAATAACTTGCATGAAATCAACATCCAATTACTTTTCAAGGTGCATTATTCACATACATTTCTTATTTTTAGAAATTAATACTTATCCGTTTTCTCAGCAGCCGAAACGTAGTAAAATCGAACAGATTATATAACTCTCTGTAAATTATATATATACATGTATATTTCAAGAGTTGCCTACTTTATATATTAGATGTCGATATTTGGCCAATATATATCGTAACATCTGCACTCATCCATGATATCCAAAGGCAAGCAATGGTAGAACAAGGAGAAGAAATATGGTGGATATATCGGTTTTCAGGTCACAGTTTAATGACATCATGCCTCCTCCACCCACCTCAATAGTCATAGCCGATACAAAATAATTTTTCTGTTTACCTAATACATTGCCATTTTTTTACTGTCCTGAAACTTAAATTAAAAGAAGAAAACTACTTAGCTATCCGCTAGTGCATTGTAATGGGAGAACGAAAAATATCACTGATGTTGCCAAACTTTTTGAGTTCGTTAAGTGGTTAAACTGTTTATTATCTTCCACTCCTGTGATCAATTGGTGGTTTTTGCAACGGTGTAATGAATTTAATATTCGCTTTCAAATCTTTGTTTCTGTCAAACGTTTGCCCAAGGGTCCCTAGAATAATTTACGGGGTCATAGCCATCTGTCACTCTATTCAAAGAAGCGTTACTAATGAGTACTCTCAAAGACGCTGAAACTTTCTTTCTCTCATTACTCACAAGGATGAAATTGTGACTGATGAATTGACTTTATCCTCTTATCATTGATCTCATTGGAGATCCTCTGACCCAATCCTTTTCAAACTTTTAAGACCACCACGCTCACCTACGTTGTGGAGTCGCCATCATTATTGATTCTTCGGAACCCGTGAGCTATACATCTTTCTTAAGTCAGTCACTCTCTTGAAGATTAGCAGGCTAAAGAAAAATATTAATTTCATCCTCAAAACTTTCGTACTCTTACCATTTTCCCCCGTCTTTGTTTAATTCTCTTCTATTTACTTTGCCGTCGCCCCCACCGTTCCTGAATTACTTTCGCCGAAGTTGAAGCCCATTAAAGAGACACTTTGAGAAAGTTGTTTTTACTGAAATCCAAATATTTTCTTAGTTAAAAGAGTTTCATTCCTTTCGATGTTGACTGAAGTGAGAAGCAATCCTTGCAGAAGTGTAAGTTATTTGACCCGCGGTTTCTCTGGGTGGATATTTATTCTTCTGTGCCAAAACAAAGAAAGTGCCGTTTCCAAGAAGTCGTCTGCGAAGAAATAGAGGGGGGGCAATATTACTTAAGGTGTCCATTAGTTTCTAGAGAATGTTACGCTCCGAGCGAGAAAAGAATATAAATTAACTTATTATAAAGGGCCTGGCTTATGTTTCTCTTTGACAGTATGTCAGTATTCAACGAATGTACAGATTTTTTTTAAATTAGGAAACTGGTAACTAAATTACTTGCAAATTAAAACGTATCTGATGTAATGCAGATCTCTTTTTCCTCAGCGCAATCATCAGGTTTTACTAATACCAATAATTGACCAAGTTCTGTTACACAATGCAATACTTTAAATGTGAAGCATTATAAAGTATACTAACTTTTACGGATCTTATAATGGTGCGGATGTATGTCTTCAATGAGAAATCAAACTGTGAGGCGACGCAAGTACGCGTGAAAAAGGATGTTAAATATACATGAACAGGAGGAAAAGCAGAAAATAAAGAAAGAAAAAAAATAGTTCGTGAGGTTAGTGGGAGGTATCTATGGAAGGATTAGTGTTTATTCCACAGTTTGTTATTATCCTGAACGATGCGTGGGGTATTTACCTATGTTTTTGATATTGAAAATCTTTCATTTCACTTCTATCTGTCCTCATCACGAAATAATTGGATATGATTATAACCTCGAAGTTCACCTGCTCATGATGTCAATGGTATTTTTCCATTAACTTTTGTGTGACCGATTCAACTTCTGAAGCGATTGCCCATGGTTGTATGCTTATTATTTATTCATTTATGTTTAGGTTATCTGTTTTATTCATGCCATGCACTGGTGCTTAGCACGCATCAGCCTGTAAATTGGACTTGTAATATAAGGGTATACTGTGTAAAATATTTATCTATGCGATGTATTCCCCATTTTAGTTCTTAACAACTGTAATGTATAAGTTAGACTTGGATTTTTGGCATATATTGATCATTATGACAGAAAAAGCTTAAAAGAAGCAATGATTTAAATAATCGAGGAAAAAATAAATCTGTAATCTGGAATCCGATTGAGCATCAACCTTGCTAGAATCCTTGCCAGGGATTTTACGACACCACCACTTTTTTCACCGCTCTCGCACCTTTGGCTATAAAATGACTCCTAAAAAATGTTTAATAGATGCTTAGGCGTGAAGCTTCTCTTTTAGGTACTTAAGGTTCATAGAGGCAGAGAAATCATTTTTCTATCTGCAATTCTTGTAATTCACTAATGGCTAGAACTGTACCATAATGGCAGCGGCAAAAAAATTGGTACCTGATGATGTCACCGCTGTGCCGAAATATGATTTATCAGGAAAATGAATCTGTGGAAGGAAAAAAAAGTTACTTTTTCATTTAAGAAATTCAAATTCCACATAGTTGAGCCTCAAACCATGGAACGTAAAAAACTTGCAGTTTACAACTAATAAAAGTTTATCACTTATAGTTCTGTTGTATTTTGCACCATTGGTGAACCGAAAACACTTTTAGACTTAACGAGCAAACACTTCAGGACTTACTCGCAACAATGACTTTGAAATTTTTGTAAGTCTTTACGCCCGAAAATTGGGTCAAATGACTTTCTAGCGGTGTTTAGATAAACTTGACAAAACAGAAGTTGAGTCGCTGGGATATGTACGGATCGTAGCAAGTTTTGTTAAGTTCCCCTATGTACATACATCAAGTAATATGAATTAACATAAAAACTTAACTGGAAGAGATGATAAGAGGGGAAAGGATGCTGAAGACCGCAATTGGGGGAGGACGTTAATTAAGCGGAGACTGGGAAGAAAGATACGTTCAATTGACAGGATGAAGAAACAGTTGTAACAGTGTCCACAGTGTTAATATTTTTTGCCATTTTAATTTAATTCTTCCTCTTTTTAAGAGTCTTCTAGGTTTTTTAATACAATTCTCCAGTTACTGTAAAAATTTATGAGCTAAATGGTTGGAATGATGAGAAGTAGGAAGCATGCAATGTTTAGGAATAGAGTTTTGAGACTAAAACCAATTTTTACCATAGTCATTTTTATGCGATATTTATAAAACCTTCAATTTTTTAGGCGTTTTCGGCGTTAGGGGTGATAAAATGAGTTGAAGACTTACGAATGCTTACATTGTCAATTACTGAGGATTTCAGTTCCATTAATGTGTATCTTTGCTCCAATTATATTACAAAATTTACGTCTTCCTTTTAACATCTGAGAAGATAGTTTCTCTTATAGTTATGGAGCAATATCTCGTTCAAACCACTTGGACTGATGTATCATTCTATAAATTCCCGTGAAAAGGACGCCATTGGTAATACATTATAGGTTTATATTTGGCACATCCGCGACCTCCTTTTTTGAAGGACAGCACCTGAGTTCTCCTTGTTCATTGAGCACCTACCGCTCCCACCCACTTTTGATTGACGTGCGCTTCTACCCTCCGATCCTCACCTACTCGTTAACTTGGCGGAGTTTTCTTCTTTCCCCACCCTAGTGTGCTTCCAGTCAACGGCCACCGTTCGCCTCAGGTGAGGGGATGGGGTTGTAGTCGCGTGGTGCGAAGTTACCTGCCTGTCCCCTCGCACCTGCTCGCTTACGCACGGCCGTGCGTGGGTGATCTCTCCGCCGACGAAAAGGGGCGAGCCTCGTTCCCTTTTCCCTACTGCCGCCCCCCCTCCACCCTGACGCCCCTCCCCCACGGGACGAAACGCACGCCCTCCCATCGCATCGCGCGCCCCATCTCCGCACCACCTCGCTCGTTTCGGCGCCGGAAATTCCCCGCACGACGACGCCACCCTCCCGTTCCCTGTCTCTCCCACTGCTACTCCACGGCACTCTCGCTCTGCCGTGCCTCCTCCTTTCTCTGGACTACCGTGCATTTTTCATGAGGGAGGAGAACGGAGGGGGGAGACTGGGACAGGAAGAAAGATGCGGGTAGGGGCGTAGGAGTGTGAGTGGGCGGAAGGATGGTGGTGGGTTGAAGAGGGCGTGAGTGGGTGTTGGCGGGGGAGGTGAGGTGGTGGTAGCTGACTCCTCCAAGAGTAGAGAGAGTAGGTAGGTAGATGGAAAAATGTAGGGGAAATAGTAGTTTCGACTAGGGAGAGACTTAAATGACGCCAGAAAAGAGGAGTATAAGGAGAGGAGGGAAAAGACAGACGCAAGAGGGAGGTTTATCTTGCCTCCTAGGATGGAGTCCTCTTCTTTCAATTACGGAAAGAATACGTCAGCATGTGAGAAAGCACCACATAATCCAAGCCTTGTATCTCTCAGGAATGGGATTGCTAAGCCTCAATTTAAAGACTTTTAAAACGAGTTTTTCTCGCTAATATTTCAGAATGAAAGCCCAATCTCTTTTTCGTTAATTATAACGTCCGTGATAACACGATGGAAAATTTTATAATGGTCTTAGAGACCGGGTTTATGATTTCATGTGCCTGTAGCCACCTTACATTGACTACGCTACCGAATCATAGCCAAATACATTGCAATTGTAACGCAACGTCCACGACTATGTCCAAATATTTACCCTCTTATCGTATTTATCCGAGATCTCTTCGAACGGACTAATCCTCAGAAGTCTTATGTTAATAAGTTCGTAGGATGTTACATTTCAAGTGACTCCTCCAAGAGTAGAAAGAGTAGGTAGGTAGATGGAAAAATGTAGGAGAAGTGGTAGTTTTGACTAGGGAGAGGACTGAAATGACGCCAGATGGGGGAATGTAAAGAAGGGAGAGAAAGGACAGACGTGAAAGTGAAATGACCTTGTTAAATGTTTACTTAATTTCGAGTATTTACGTAATGATTGGGCACTGGTAATTCATCGATTTTGAGATAATAGTCTTGCCATTAATGAAGACTATACCTCAGGCTTTCTTAGATTTGATATGGGTTGCATCACATGGTATTGCTCATATTACAATTATTGTGATCCTTTGCATTTGTGGTAAAAACTTGTGCTCCATTTATCGTTGTAGTATACCATAGACTCAGCCATTAATTTTATGGTGACCAGATTATTATAGCCTCTGCAGTGCTAGAATCTGAGAAAAGCAAAAATTACAATAATACCTACCCTGTCTTGCAATATAAGTATCTAGTAGATATCTACCCAGCTACCTTGGCCATGATAGCTTAAAGCCAACCAAAGTAATCGAAATTTTATTTTCTTCAGCACTTCTCATCAACAATTTTAAACTCGTGTCAAAAAACAGCTACAATTGGTTCCATCTTTTGGGCAATAAAAAATCAAATAAAGTAATACTTTACACATAATGTCTATACGTGAGCCAATCAATTTTTCTCCAGGGTAAATTTTACCACTGAAATGATTAAGTCACGATCAACAAGTAAGATATAAGGGGATTAAATTATTACGTCTTATTGCTCGTTACTGATTTGATTACTGCAAAAGATGCCTTTATTAACACCCTCCATCAAACGAACTTCATGCTTAAATGTTTTGAAACCGATATGTAAATACGAATTTGGATAGCATTGAAGCAAGGTGTCCGTGTTTGGCGCAAAAAGAAGGTAGGAGGAAAGAGGGAGCCTTAGGTGGTATTTGGGAAGCGGATCCTACTTTCTCTCTTACGGGGAAAAATAAGAGGGAAAGAACACCCTGGAGAAGGAATTGGGGAGGCAGTGTTGTTGTTTCCACGGAAGAGAGAGAAAGTAGGCACGACAAGTGCCCATGTTAGAAACAATAGGAGAAGGAATAGCGGAAAAGAAGGGCTACTTGGAGATTCCTCGTCCACTTCCTCGACGACCCTCGCAGACCCTTCTCTGTACTGTTACGCCTTTTCCTCGCCACACCCATGCACCCCTATCTTCCCACCGCCCTCTTCTCTCGATACCACTCCCTCTTCTCCATCCACTCGTACCTTTCCCTCGAATAAGCACCACCCAAAGCACCGGGGACTGCAGAATTTTAAATCCTTACGGGAAGGGCGACGGGGAACGACGAGAGAAGAGAAAGACTTTGGTATAAGGGTTAAGAACGGACATAGGGGTGGAGAAAGCAGGGGAAAGGAGAAGGCGAAGGGTTAGTGGGAAGGAGAGAGAGATAGTCTCGGGAGAGTGAAAGACGGCTGAAAGAAAAGGGGCGTAGAGAGAAAGAGAGAGGGACAGTGAGGACTTATCCGAGTCTTTGAGAATCGACAAAAAGAAGGGACGGGGATGAGGGAAGAGAGAAGGAATAAGACAAAATGGGATGTGAGAGAGGCAGAGGGAAATGTTGAGGGGAAGGGGGAAAGGAGCGTAATAATGTTTCTCCTCTCTGCCTCGTTTTTTCCGCGCCATTTTTTTCCTTATTATTCCGGTAAGAGTCTGAATCAAGTGTTTCGTCCGTTATTTAATAAATGCAAATGAGGAAGATGAAGGCAAGGAGGAGAAGGAAAGGAGAGATAGGGTGTATATAAGGGAGATTAAGGCCCATCCTTCCTCCTCCATCCACGCCCCCGCCTTCACCCTGCCTACTCCCATTTCTTCCCTCGTTTGCATTATATCTCCCATCTGACGGTTCGCTGGGCCAACTAGTTATATTAGACTCAAGCTCTATCCCTTCACCCTATTTCTTTATTTCTCGCCCAAATTTTCATACTTTCATTTGACAATCATGTTATTCAGTTTTTATGAATGTCTGCGCCTGTAATTGGATATTTCTTTCGTTAGAATCGCAAATCAAACGGCCCCCAAGAGTAGTGACGGAGGGATAAATAAAGCAAAGCCATTGCAATTTCCTTTTTAGGGGCTTTGGAGATTTCACCTTAAAAAAAAATAACTGTGGCTCTGCGTAGCTTGGTTACTAAAAGTAATAAAGTCATTAAGAGGTTTCAAGTAGTGAAGTTGTGAGGCTGAAAACTTTTAGGAAGAGCTAGCAGCTCAGAACTCATCTTCTGCTAATTTTTCTCTGTCCTTTTCTGCTAAGTCTGCTGTTTACGTAGCTCTCCTGTTGTTATTTTAGTAATCCCTTCTCATCTTGTAAAGTTTTTTAATTTGAAAATGTTAAAATTTGAGAAGATTTCACTCCCACAAAACAGGTATAGTCTCAGTGTTGTTTATAGTATTATTTTTTTGAAATATATAGCAGAATGTAAACCTGTTTCTACTCTCAGATTTATTGAAAAGCTATTTGTCGTAAAGCTTCAGTTCTGGTATTAAAAATGGAATATCCGTTAAAATATACCTTAGATTGTGTAACAAAATTATTTCAATTATAACAAAAATATATTTCAAACGCAGTTATTGGAGTAATTTGCCAAAAAAGATATATTCGAATGATGGTAATGTTCATTCCTGTGATAAGCTGGTGCTCGGAATAATTTTTCTCCCGGAACCATGGTTAGAAACCTGCTGTGGCTAATTGATAAAACTTTCAGCACTTTGATCACTCTATCTCTTGTTATAAACGGAACAGTGATTGTTGTTATATAGTAGGTAGTTCAGCTCTCAAATGACACCAATTTGGACCATAGTAAACGGACGAAGACAGGTAGTAGGTACTCAAATGAAGGCGTCACTCACAGTAATTGAAATTGAGAGTCTGCTGCTAGGTGAATATTGTTCTAGTTCCAAATCACAACTAGTAAACGCATTTAAAACATGCCATTCATGGTCTTGGGATTTTAATGCATGAAAATTTTCCCACAGCAATACCCTCATAACAGTCAATTAGAGGCTTTTGCTGTAATTCGATAGAAAAATTTTTTTTCATGGTTGATGCCATGAACATAGGGCCGACCACCATTGTCTTTCACCAATATATTTTCTATCACATGCTGTTATTGGCGTACTACAACAGTGACTGTAATAACATCTTTCATACAATCTACCAAATAGTCCCCATAATGATAGCAATAAAAAATGGAAATTCATGAGAGATAATCGAAGAATTTTCTCTAGCTAACCAGAAAATATTGTTTCCCTTAGTGTTATTATAATTATTACAGCCGTCGTTAATATATATTTATCTCTATCGTCTGCATAGGTAGAATGATAAAGATTTTTTATGAAATCAGTTTGCTATCTTTCTTATTTCAAGCCCCTAAGGTTGGCATTATTTTCGGGTAAATAAATCAAATGTGAGAAGTGCCTTTGAAAGAGAGGAAAGGAATAAGTATTAACTCTTCAATCTTTGTCTTACTTTTTGTGTTGGCCTTAATGATTGCGCTGGAAGCGTGTATTCTGCAAAGTACTGCTACTTGTTATAAGTTATGTATTTTAAGAGTTTTTACATGTTTAGTATACTTTAGAAATGGCATGTTACTTCCCAAAGTAAGCTGAACCATATTTTGCCAATGCAAGACTTTCCTATTTTTTTCATCAGTTTTTCTGTAGATTCAATGACGGATGAGGCGTTTAAGTGCCCTATTTATAAAGTACTTTTGCTCAGATGGATTTAGTAGATGATAGTACAAAATCCTCAATAGTATTATGTTTGAAAACTATCATATTATTCGTTTATGATTTACTTCAAAATCATCCCACAACTCGATCAGTTTTTTCTCAGTACGATATAATATATATATAAATTGAAAAATGTTTATGCGTTGAGTCAAACTGGGTTTTCTTAATATTCTATTGCATTTTGTAAACGTCATATGTTAATACATTGGTGGGCATAAGCATAAAAAACCAAGTCTCACGATCCCATTGAAATAAAGTGGTAAGAAATGATCTCCATCGTGGATCACGCGGAGAATGCTATGGAATAAACCTTTTCTTCTTGCCATTAATCATAAACAATAAAAAGAAAAACACTCCAGAATTTATTTTCCGGGCGGAGTTAACGGCTATCAACTTTGCTGGCACACGCAAAAAAAATATAGTGAGGTATCTCCCGCAGAGAGCCTTTGTGCTTCAAATGTCTCTTCTCTCCCGCTCTTCACAATTCGGGTCCCCACTTCACAAGCGTAAATACAAAGATGAGATTCGAAATCTCGCATTATTCGCCGCTGCCTTTTGTGCGCGCTCCCATTCTGTTCCATTAACAACTACTCTTTATTCCGCAGAAAGAAAACTCTTTCCTTCCACTTTTCTTCCCCTCCTCTTCCTCTAACTCCTTAGTCTTTAGCATCAATGCTTCCGGCTCATTAATTTGGAATGATCTCTCAGTGTTATTCTTTGACGTTATTAAATTAACTCCGTTAAAAATGCTCTATTTTCGGCACTCAGAGCCTTCATTTTTGGCCTAAAGGGCATTTTTGCGTCTCTCGCTACCCGCCGCTCCACATAATTCCATCCTGGTTCAGAAGAAAGCTTTCCCCGGCATCACCTCTAAGAATGCTCTATAGAACTTATCCCGTATTATCTTAGGTGGCGCTGAAAATCAGAGAATGGTAAGTAGACCCAGGAAGGATTTAGTTAGATGAGCGTTTCATCAGACAGCCTTGTCAAGGACTTCTATGGAGGAGTCCCTCAAATATATTTGTTCGCTCTACAGGATCGTGTTAAAGTGTGTATGTATCTGTGTTTGGTTGTTTCTCCAAGTGCTTCTCTTAACTCATTTTCGATAACCGACTATATCCATGGAGCAGAATCCTCTTCGAATGGCCTTATCATTTAACCTGAATGTCCTCTAAAGCCTCAGTCAGTGACTACGAACTTCGCTGGATGCATGCGTGTGTGAACCAGACAGAAATTTCCTATGTTTTCACTGGCCAAAGCATTTAAATGATTCTATTCTACGACTCTGTGAAAGAGTTTTTAAGCTCCATGGTCATTAAATCGAATCCTCTTGAGTAAGAAAAACTAACCTGATTCCATTAATCTTATCAAAGTTCAGGCTCCAGGTTTACATTTCAATTCGTTTTAATGCAAAAGGCTTTGGTTAAATATATTTTTTAGTTTTCTTGCGCGAGGTTTAACGGGCGAATGGGATTTTGGTGGACTCTAAAAAGGATGACCTCCGGGTCTGATCAGCCACGTCTATGTGGATTGACCCGTGGAAAAGATTTTGAGATTTTCACTTGAGAGATAAATGTTTGTTAAAGGAATTCCATAACATTTTAGTCACAAAAAAATCAATTGAAGATCTGAGTGTAATTTAATTGAGGAAGGTGCGATTCCCATTGGTAATTCCGAAAATCTACTCGAAATAAATTATCTCCCCAAAGCTCTTCTAATGAACTATTTTCGTAAATTTTCGCAGCTCATGATTAAATCTTGTGAACTCTTTTGGTATCTGCGATGATTTTTTTAGAGCAACAGTTTCGCCGTGCTATTCTGCCGGCTTCATCAGGCTTATTGTAAAAAAAATCTAAAAAATCCTGCAGATACCAAAAGAATTCATAAGGTTAAAGCTCTTCTAATATTTGTAATGTAGGCATGAAAAGCCGCTCTTAATTCCGAGAAGTGAAATAATGAATCCTTGCTTTGATATTTTCTCCATAGTTCCATAATGTGGCAGATATAATGCTCATTTTGCATGAAAAAACACTGGGAGAATAGTTTACTTTTTACCATAAAATTAGTCTATAATCATTTTGCGAGCTCATTATTTTTAATAAATAGCCAGGAATTATGTTGGACTAATCGGAGTGTAGTGTGAAAGACCGCTCGTATACGTATGCCTGAAAGTAGAATATATGAAAGTTTAGATCATTTCCATATCTTCGATAGGTTCAAAGTAATCATTTAATGTGGATTCCTGGTTGAAGGAGTCAGAAGCAAGCGTTTTATCATTTGCCTAAAACCTTCTGATGTATTAAGAAAAATTTGGATGTACTTCACAAAACTAAAGATTATACGTGACACTTTGAGCCCATATACATTTGGGCATTCATGATTCACGATTCCGTTCTCTAGTTAATCAATATATTGAAACATTCATTTTCAATTAATTGGTTTGCGCTGGAGGTGAATGATTCGGTGTGTTTATCAGCCTGACTCTTTGAAAGGAGAGTATCGTTGCAATTACCTTTACAAATGCTTATAGCTACGTGACAGCTTGCCGATAACTCAGCAACGAAGGGGGAGAGATATTACGCACTGACGCCAAAAATCTCATTACGACCAGAAAATTTACGATCGAGGTCGCTTCCTTTCTTATCGGGCGAAATGATATTTCAATTTAAGATGGCACGCAATTCGCATAAATCAAACCTCGGCTACAAAAAATGTCATGGCGGAATATGGCCACAAAACCAGAGACGGCTATCTCCCTCTTCATCTTTCACCTCGTCACAATTAGCTCAAACATTTCGCTACATGATTCGGCGTCAACAACTATCATATAAATTTTGTCGCTTATAATAACGGAAATTTTGCCGCACAATTTGTTTCAGTTTTTTCTATTGTATTGACAATGATTTCAGCACTGTACTGTCTATATTATCATGTTTTTTATATGGTAATGCATAATTTCTGCCTCCTCCTATGAAAAATATTTATCAGTAATGGAGAATTTGCCATTTGTGGTCGTTTATACGGCGAATTACAGTAAGGAAACGCATTTTTTAGTATATATTATTTTGAGGAAAATCTGAGCTATTTTTGGAAGATCGGATATCCTTATATCCTCCTGCAAGGTTTCTCTGTATGGCCTATAACAATCTTAATCATATGAATTGGTGTAGATTGATTTACTGCTAACTTCAAGGTATCAATTAGGAACATTGTTCATAAAGTAAAGAATGCAATTCATAATGCACTCTATCGACTATTTAACTTCTCAGTATTCGTCTTATAATGAATACTTACGACACTCTGCGGCACTGTAAGCATAAATTTTCATTTCCTTGGCATTAACGGAATTGTCGTGGAAGTGGAATCCCTCTTTGGGTCATGTTAACCGAAACCAGAACATTTATATATTCATCTGCGGACTTTTATGGCTCTGTTACGATAAGTTACAGCAAGGGTGTATCAAAATTATGTCTCTTCTGTAATGTCATTTTCATTATAAAATCGTTGTTGAGAGAAGAAATACTTTATGCTTAATTTTATGGAGTCTATTTGATGGTAAATTATGGAATAATTATACAAGGTTAATATGAAACTAATAAATATCTTTACCTGCTATTATAACTCTATTATACATCGCAAACAAATGCTCAATCGTGGTACAGTGGCAATCGCTTCCTAGCATGGGGCTTGGAATAGTTTTCTTGGACCAGGTAGAATATAATAGTAGGAGTGATATATTTTTGTTATATGAGTAAGATAAGTTCCCAAGAAACCGTTAGGCGACGTTATAGGATGTTTTCATGGTGCTTGCCAAAAAAGAAATCTTTTCATAGCAAATACGTATACGACATATTAGGATGAAACTTTTCAATTGAAAAATCCAAGTTTCCCAGAAGTAGGCTAAGGGATTAAAGATGCGCAGTTTTTAATTAGCAGACCCAGGAAACGGGATGTAGCAAACGTTAAACTTCAAATTCTTAGACGTGGGGGCAGATACGTTAACGGGTGGCATGAATGGTGGTTGAAGTGACGCAGGGATGTTTGCGGGGGTGTGGGTGGAAAGGAAATTACCAATAAGGAAAAGATGACGTGTATTAGATGCGCGCTGCGCTGCGTCACGTGGATGAAGGGAACGAAGTGAGATGAAATGGCGTTGAAATGATCACGCACCGAGGGAGGCTGGGGGTACGGCAGTGGATGAAAGAGGAAAAAGTCGGCGGTGGCAAGGAATTGTTGAGAGAGTAGTGGTCAGGGAATAGGGTTTGCGGGAATAGAAAGACGCGAATGAAGAGGAAGAAGGAAGGATGTCAAGTGCGTGTGATGAGATGAGACGCGAGGGAACGTGGGTGCTGGAGGAGTGAAGACAAGTTCTGGGTGAAAGGTGAGGAGAGGGGGTTGAGACGAAGATGGTGAGAGGGATGGACATCCAAAAAAAAGAGAGCAGAGATCCCCAAACGCACACAGTGGATGAAAAAGTGTTGACTGAGTCAGTGAGTTACACGTGTCAGGAGTCGGAGTTACTAGACCGTCTCAATCCCTATGAGGATGATGGATAGGGAGGAACTTGTACTTTGTTGTAAAATAATAGATGAGAACAGTAAACCTGGCATATCACCGTATGGATGCAATACCTGTGCATTTCATCTGATGCATGGCGTACTAAATCGGTGTGCGTCACGTAAATGATTTGTATGAAAGACTGCCCGCTCGCTGCAACCCTTTTGTCAATTTCTCATTGCCTATTGTGATAAAATGGAATTTAACAGCAAGAGTAAATGTGGCCGATTGAATTTTTTCTTCTATTTATATGAAGACAACAAATCATATAGCATTGCCTGTTTTTTATTCAAACTTTTGCAACCCTACCATTTTGTTACCTCATATGTTCTTAGTAATCTTGAAATTTCTTTCTCTTGAAATCGTGTTTTAGGTGATTTTAATATCCTGTTGAATTTCCTGACACTTATATGCATTTTTGAAATCTTACTATTGTACTATCAATTAGACACTGAAATGTGAATGATCATGCGTGTTTCTATGTGAAATTTTTGCCCCGGAATCATAATCGCACTTTTCTTTTTCGGCTTTGATCGTTCGGTTAGTATTTAGCGCATCCTCATTAAATCAAATCCATCTTACTGTAGCACTATTGATTCTTTCTCCTCTAACTCCTGCTGAACTGAACTATTGTGAAGCCCTTGCCTATATGCAATAGCTGTCAGCATAGTACCCAGAGAGTTCATTAGATTGGAATTTCTCGCCATTTCCATTCGGTTACGCCGTGTTGTAGGGAGCGCTATCTTTTGCTTTGCCGTCCCGGAAGTCGTCGCTAGTTCGTTCTCACTCCCCGTTCCTCGATGTTTCTTTCACTCCACTCCGTTGCTCGTTCTTTTCACGACCTCGGAGATGGCTGACTCCGCTCACCGTTTCTCCCTTCCTTCGCTCGTTTATCCCCGGGCCGTTCGTCTTTTACCGTCGCATGCAAACCACCTTTCCTTCCGCGGCATCTTCCCCCCCCTCTCTCTCTCTCTCTCTCTCTCTCGCTCATTCTCCCTCACTCTCGCTTACTCAGTTTTTTCGTAAATTTGATACATATATTTTACCGTGCGGTGATTTACGGCGAAGTTTATGCATTCGAGAAATCCGCCCTTACGATACGGAATATAATAAAGGCATTCGCCGGGCGTCTATTTATCCGCTTATCGCTTTTTATCTTCCGACGCCCGTTCACACGCACGCCCAAAGCGTTCCGTCTTTATCGCACAACGCTGACTTCTCAGGGCGACCCCTTCCCGGCTCAAGCGTCGAAACCTTCCCCACGACTTTGGAGTTAGTTTAATTCAAGGCACTGAGAGGGAGGGACCTAGGGCTTGAAGATTTCTTTAACGAAGGAATTTTGTCGCCAACCTGCGTGTAATTATTATTCCGTAAACCGTAAAATACCTGTCACATCCGGTAATTGCTCACCACCGTGAGGTAGAGGGTTATGACGATCGCCTTTAAACTTGCTGGAGGTGGTCGAGAATTTCAAAATCTTATCCCATATTTATAAGACAGAGGACAGTAACAATAAATATTTTGTCATTGCTACGTAATGAATTTGGAATCGGTAGAAATTTGTACGCCGCCCTCATTGCTGTCTGTTTCATACCAAATTCCTATCATTGGTTAATATCTAATAGAAGTAAAGCCTCCGACCAATGAGAAGCCGGGGTTTAATTGATAACCGTAGTCTCATCGCTACGGTCGATGAGACAACAATTAGCGGGAACACAAAAAACACGCTCTAAGAATTTCTCTTCGTTCTTTTAATTTTAAACAAACGTCTGGCCTTTTAAACTAACGTCTTTAGCAAAATATTTCGTTGATCCCTTACTTGGACATTTTTTCTGGCAATTATAATTCGTGAAGTTTGATGATGGTTTTATCATACTAAATTTTGTCTAATATGCGTTTGATTAACTTAATTGGTGATTAACAACTATTTTCCGTTCCGTCAATCACATCGATGTTTGATAAGCTTGTTAGCACACCTGACATAAAATTTGAGGATTCTGGTTCCTGTTTTGAAATTGGACGACTTCAATTCTTTGAGGACCTTTATGAGGGCAAGTATTGCACATTGCTATAAGATGTTTATTTTACTGGCATTTTTTCACAAAAATGTAAACGTAGGCAATAATGCTTAACTACTTGGGTTGATATATGTCTAATGATTAGTGGAAATATTATGTTGGATGCGTATGTTTCTCTCAACGTGGATGGAGGTTGAAACGGCTAATATCTTCCTGATTGAATACTTGTTAATGCAGTAATTTAATAGCGAATCATATGATACAAAAATACTGCAAGCGTTAGAGATAAGTGCTCCTTCTCGGTACATCCTTCACCAATGGATGCTTGAAAGATAGGCGGCAAAAAATTGTCAAGTTTACCTTTATAAGCGATGTCCTTACGTGGGAGGGATATTTTCCTATAACGTCGCCGAACGGTTTCTTAGATTATCTTACTCATACTATTACATGCAATGATTTGGTACCATACGCTGTTATTTTGCTGTTTATGTTCCGACCTGGCAGATTTTGACCGTATGTTAGAATCAAATCACGTGCATGAATTTCCAGTTCATCTTGTCATTTTCATTAGAGTTAGATGGTTCAATAAAAGCAGTTGGTGTAACGAAAGTCATATTTTATTTCTTCATTTTGCTGCTATGAATACAGTAATGGGTGCTTCACTGAACGTATTTGATAAGTGAGGATAGTGAGAGCTAAGTTTTAATCATTTGAAGGAAGAAAGGAGCAGCTTTCTCAATGAGGATGCAATGGTTGCTTCGTGGCAACGGACATACAAATGTTTAAGTTCTGGCAGAACTGGCAGATAAGGAAGTAAAGGCCCCGTTTGAGTTAGTCTGGTTGTTAATCCGGTCTGACAATACAAAGGTCACGGGTTCAAGTCCTATCATTTGCAATGATCTCATATCGGTTTTAGGATTGAGAATATATGGAGAGGTGATGCGATGTAATCCCTGTTGTTTAATCCTGGGAAACTAAATTTCCAACGCTTATAATGCGTTGATGGTTTGATGGGTTCCGGTCCAACTTCTTTGGTTAAGGGAAAAGAGACGGGCGCAAAGTTTTCATTTCTCGGATGGAGGATGGAGCGACCAACGCGGAGCAAATGCGCCGGGTGTTTTAGGGAGGTTCCTGCACACGGCGGAATTGGCGATGTCGGTGGGAATGGTGGAGGGAGCGAGGGGTTAAGAGTTTTAGTATGGGGTGGATGGAAGGAGGTGAATTTTGTGTGAGGGGCGGGCGGATGGTCGGGAAAGGCCATCAATCAGCGCGGAAGGAGCCGGGAAGCAAAATGAGCGAAATGAGAGCGAAGTGTGGGAGGAGGAATTTCTTCTCGGGCGGAGAGAGGCGAGGGAGTGGTGTGCTACTGAAGTCGAGGTCTATTTTGTGAGACCGAGTGAGGAGGCTTTCTCTCTCCTCCCCTGCTGGAATTCCTTAGCCGCCCCCCGCCCTCTTACTAGCCTCCTGCTACCGCCCTCCACTCCCCCCCACAGCAACTAACCCCTGCCACCTCCGGCCGGTAGAGGATTGGTTGGAAGTTTCTTGCGAAAAAGTTTCAGGCTGCGGGGCAAAAAATCGGTTGCGGGTTCTCTCTCTCTCACTTTTTTGTGGAATTAGTGGAGAGAAGGTCCGCAGAAATCTGCTGTTCGTCCGATGAGCGTCGCTCTGGAGCCATTTTGGCGCTAAATGATTCTTTCATTTTCCCTCCCTCCACACATCCGGATATTATTAGCGTCTGTTGTCGTAGAAATTGCTTAACGGTCTTTTTTTCTCCCTCAGCCATTCGCCGAAAGTTTCTTCCCTCTCATTAACACCTGTGTTATTAACGTACTTCTCGAAAATTTTAAACTGTTTCTTGAGGTAGGCTTTAACCCAGTTTCTAGTGAATTTCTGCCTCAGGTACGTCATATATAATAGGAAAATGATTGAATTGAAATTAAAGATGGACCAATCTCCTAGTTTAATTCAGGAAGTGATTATTTATTTAAATCTTTAACGACGTCCGTCTTCACTTTTCTCAATAAATTGGTGACCTAGGCGAGTCTTAAAAAAATCCACATCTGTCACAAATCATGTGGAGTCAGCTTAAAATGGAGCTCCGTGAGAGAAAACGTTAAATTAGGGGGATATTTTTTTCATTAAAATAATAACGTGTGTGAGTTCTTATGCAAATAAACAGGCAATGGAAGAATGTATAGCTCTCGGGTTTCCAACCGGATGATGGTGGCTTGTGGCAACGACGTCTCGAAGGAGTAGTCTGCCATCGTCCTCAGGGTGATTGGATCAGGTGGATCACCCTGAGGACGATGAGAGACTACGCCATCGTAACGTCGGTGCCACAAACCCCCATCATCCGGTTGGAAACCCGAGAGCTACACATTTTAAGCATTCGCCGTGAAAGTCTTAAATCTTACAGGCAAAGGAAATTTGGTACCTCGGGCCTCGGTCCCTAATCGTGTGGAATAGAGGTGTCAGTGAAGTAAACACCTTTATCCCATCAGTTACTAACCGCAGTAAGTTTTCAGTGTACCGTTTTGCATTTTAGAGAATACCTACTTGCATTAGACGAAATAAAGTAATGAATTTGTGATAAGGGGGTACATTTTTGTCAGTTTTTGGCGTAGATTTTCGAGTAATTTAAGGCACGACTAAAGCTTTGTTGCAAATTATCGATCTTCTATGGAAACTGAATTATCCAGTCACTCCTACGTATGTGTTGTGAGAATGAAGGGAGCTTCTTTCTTTGGTGAAATAATATCCGAACGAGGAAAATGTCCGGAGGAAAGCAGAGCTTTCGCGTCTGAACAGCGAAACCCCATTGCGGGCAATTGAGCGGAAGCAGGTTGGAGAGGGGGTGTGGCATTGAGGGGGTGGGGGAAGGGATAGTGGGAGATTGAGAGGTTGAGTGAGCGTTGAGGGGTCGGGGAAAGGAGAAACGGAGGAAAGAAGTTGGCAGAGGGTGGGGGGGGGGAGGCGACTAGGCGAAGGCAGAAAGGGAGGAAAGAAGATGAGATAGAGAAATCCTGCATAAATAAAGAGGATCTCACCTCCCCTGGATAATATCGGGAGAGGGCACGATTCTCCAAGACGGCTTAATAGAGGATCCAGACAGGCCCCTGCCCTCTTCCTTACAGTGACTCCTATTGCGCACTCGTAAACCGCTACGACCAACCAAAGAGCTTAGCACAGCGGCTGTTGCGTTAAAATTAGACAAAACCGCAATTATATTCTGCTGCAATCATTCTTATTTTCACTATTCTCCGTGAGTGGTTTTTGAATGCCAGATAGATGGATGACATTATACCCTCAAGACAGGAGAAAAACAGCTCAAACAATGAAATAGAAGAGTGGCTCAAAATATTTCTATTTGCTTTCCCGCTTAAAATAGCTTAGCGATATCCAATCCTCCTTGGTATAAGCTTAGTCTTGTCACTACTAGCGTCGATACTAATTTGTACTGGAGCAGCCAGCTACAGACGATTTTAATACTTCTCCAAGTGAATTCTATTCATTTTCATCTGCAGTGGTAATCGGTCAGTGGCATAATTTTTCGCAATAGCCAGCAGCAATGACCTCTCCTCGTTCTCTGCCAATCCCTTTTTAAATCCTAGATATGAAGTCACGGGCCGTTCTTTTATACTGGTTCACTTTTGGTTATAATCTGATCTTCCCCAAAATCTTTTACCCTTATTCTTAAGCATATATATCGTGAAAAACTACAACGAAGTCAAGTAAATTTCATATTTGAGTTGAAAAATCCAGCCCATAATGAACGTTTGCGAACTTCATGTCTTCATTAACTCATATATATATATCGTGAAAAACTACAACGAAGTCAAGTAAATTTCATATTTGAGTTGAAAAATCCAGCCCATAATGAACGTTTGCGAACTTCATGTCTTCATTAACTCATGTCAGTATCAGTTTCAAGATCTTTCTCCTCCTTCTTTCAATATAATGAAACATAAAGTTTTTTTTTACTGTTTTTTTTTTTTTTAGTACTGTGGACGCTGACTTTTAATACTTAGGCATGATTTTTTGAAACCCAAAGCGCTATTGAACAACGATAGACTTGCAATTGTATGTTGCGAATTGCAAATAAGAATCACATTGACGCGCTCCAAGAACATGAGTGATAACACGGAACCACAGGAAAGATAAACCTTCCTCCCCTTGATCATGATCTTCCCCTTACTACCATTTATGTGGAGTTCGTACGTTTTTCAGTAAGCTGTAAAGAGCTTCGCTTCAAGTAGTATAAACACATAAAATCTAAATTCCACGAGCCTCTAAATCTAAATTCTGCGAATCATATGTTTGCGTATCATTTTCATGTTGATGAACTTTTTGGATAAAATTAAAAATTCAATTAGTTTAACTTTCAAAGTTTGAGTGTGTATTTCTAAATTATTTATTAAAAATAATTATATTTTCCTTCATTTGGATGAAAGTGAAGCTCATCGTCAAGTTTCTGAGGCGTAATAAATATAAAAGTTGTGGATACTTGATGGGGGATGTCGTAAATGGAGGAAAGGAATCGAATAAAATAAACTATATCAATATGGATTGGAAATAATATTCTATTAGAATGGATCACACGTAGTATGTTCGATTCCGCATAGATGTCTGATAAATTCGAGTGGGTTATGTGTTCTTTAAACCGTTGCCGAACTTCGGAAGGGATATCGTGTATCCTCAATGTCGAATCCTAAATACCGAAGTTTCCATCGGAGTGCTATAATATTTATGGGGCCTAATACTTTTATGAGCCTTATATATTTCATAAATGAATGGAAAGTATCCTTTTCAATATTTAATATGAGGGCTATAAAAATAAACTGGCTTCCATATCTCACCCTTCTCTCTCAGACTTCATTTTTCCGGAACTCACCTGCCCGTTTCGTTGCCCTCTAACATCACCCTCTGCCATACCCCGTCCGCAGTATATGCCTACAACCGTCCCCCCCGATGCAACCGCCCACGCCGTCGCCCGTCGTGGCCTCCTCTCCGTCTACTCCGACAACACCCTCCCCGGCATCCCCTACCCAACTCTTCTTCGACATCGAACTTTCTCACCCCTTTCCACTATCCCTTCCCCTCCTCGTTGTCCCCCTCCATCCCTCACTCCTATCCCACCTCGCCCTCCTCAGCTTTTCCAATTCCCTTCCCTCCCAAATCCTCGAAAAACTTCCCTCATTACGTCTTCGTGTGGTTCCGTGGGAGGGTTCAGAGTGAGTGGAGGGGGAGGAAAAAGGCAGGGGGGGGGGCGCGAAGGAGAAAAAAATAGGAGAGTCCTGGCTGGTGGTTGGGAGTCTGCGGAGGAAGATTTAGGGGATGGGAGGGGTGCTTTACATCACTCAGCCAATCAGTTCCTTACGAGAAACGTGAAGGAGGATGCCAGAGGTGATCATAAAAAGGGCAGGTCTCTCTTTTTTTTCCCTCACCTTCTCCTCAGCTGTCTCGCTTGCACTTCGCCCCTTCCCTCCCCCTATCTAACTCACCCCTCCTTCCCATTCCCACACCTGTTCCCGCACGCTATGAGTCTCTTTCTCCTCTACAGATTACATGTTTTCCCTTGCTCACTCTCTGCATTACATCAACGGAAACTTTAACCCGAAAAACTGGGACAGTCGTAATTTTTTGGGTAGTATTCAAAGAGTTCCAATTGTGCGGTCAGCTTGAATTACTTTCATAACTACCTCAAAAAAATTTCGTTATTTCCTATTTGTAACATTTTGTAAGGAAATCCTAAAACCTTATTTCTTTTTCTTTCTTACAGCCTTAAAAATGTATCAAGGTATAAATTAGATTTTGTACGTTTGTTTAATTCCAATGCTGCAATGATCATACGTTAACTGATGAAAAATAAGATGAAACATCTCATGCTAGAGTTGAATTATTGGCCGCATTTCAGATTGATAGAAGAATATTTTGTAAAAGTCAATTGTGTACTATTTCACAATTACTATAATATCATATTACTACAATATTACAATCTATTTCTTCATACACCTTTCTACCATCATGAGTACAGAATCTGTTTTATTTATCGTTCACAAAGGGAAACTTATAATAAGAATATCGCTGTTTTATATCTACTATGTAATTTATGAGCAACCCTATGTGTGAATCCTATCCAGCACTTTACGATGAACTGCTGACTTTAGGCACCTGGCAGCATCCTGATAGTTCTCATTTCATTTGCATGGGTTATTGATTGATTTGAATCAATCTAAATAATCCTGTAGAACGGTTATATCTATAATTGTGGAAATCACTGCCTGACATGGATTAGTGAGAAACAATAATATTAGTTGAAATGTTATATATTACCCAGTATATATAATATCTTAGATAATTCGGTATTTGCAAAAATATTTTGACAAGACGTACATAACAAGATCAAATAAATCGTGGCACAGAAGAGCAACTGTGATACCATATCAATTTATTTGCAATGCATTAATTTCCGGGAAACTTAATTTAATTTCCATAAATTCTGGCATATGAACATGAAAAAAACAGCACAATCTAATGTAAATATTTCCAACATACATTTTTGGAAATCATGGGCATTAATCAATGCAATTTTAGTCAAAAGTTTTATTTCTATTATTTCCGAGCATAAATCCATAATTAAACGTCATTGTCATAGTGTATTAAATAACAGTTGTTTTACCGAGATACTTAAACTCAGATGGCCATGAGGAATGGGTAGGTTTGTTTTAATTGTTGAAGGAATAAGCCTAAACCTAATGACTGATCTTACCTTCGGCCTCCATTCTTCACCTATATCGATAACCCTACCCAGAAAAGGTTTGATTTCTTAATCCTCGCTTTTTATTTTTCTCTTCTACCTATCTACCTATCCTCCAAATTGCTTTATAAATCGATAGGGTAAAATTTTACCCCTCTCCCCCTATTCTGAAGTACCTACATTAGGAAAATTGTCGCTATCAAACGTTTCTTAATAATGGAATCTTATGTCAAATCTATGGTCGGGAATTTAAGTGTGTAGAAATGCTGAGAACGAATTTATTTAGTGAACTATCCGGTCCATAACAGCAGTTATGTCTGCGCTGACATTGTAATTGGTTTCAGGTCATCAATCCCCGAGTCGCCCTTTCAACCACTCCGTCAAAGTTACCGACTGGAGTCACCCGAGTATTTTATGGCAGTGGTGAAAAAATTCATAACCATCCCCTCTTCTCTTTAACACCGGGAAGATCCCTCATCCGAAACACCTTCATATATTTCCCGATGAGTCTCTTCAATCACGCGAACGCAAGATTTATTCCTGAGCATTGTCTTTCGTTTTGGTTTTAATTTTTCGCCTTGATAGCGCTCTCGACTGACAGTTCAACTCCATGGGAGATATTGAATACGATCTATCTATGTCTCTCATTCTCTTCGCGGTAACTTCCATCTCAATTTCGACGAGGAATCTTCTTTCTCACCCTCATTCTCGCAAAAGAGGATTCAGATGAAGCGATAAAAATTCTGAAGAGGAAGCCGAGAAATATTCTGCTTCATCCCTGCAAATAAACGCCTCTCATATCTCCCTGCAATCGGTTTCTCTCCGTCAAAACCATCTCGCCCTGTCCTTCGCTTTACATTTTTAAGTCTCTCGAGCTCCGATTCGTGAAATTCAGGGTTGTCTATTTTTATGTCGCTCGATGATGAAAAAACTCATTCTGTGGGAGAATCTTCTCCATTTAAAACGCAACACTTACCGTTTTCAATAAAAAATTGCGTTCTTCCGGTTTTCAGTCCAGGTACTATCAGTGATCGTTCTTATATTTTTCTCTTATCAAGATATCTTAATGAGAAAGGACTTATTTGATCGTTAAATTTTGGTAATCATTTTTAATATGCTTCAAAAATATTCTATGTGATGTTACTTGTGATAATGTATACCAAAATTGGGTAAAACAAAGTTGATCCTCGAGTCAGATACTTCACAGTGTACCAATTCCATCATCATACCTGAATTATTAAATTATTCCAGTTTAAAATTAAAAATAAAATCATATTATTACATTCCAGAACGCTGGAAAAGAGAAGTAGATCGTTAGTTTTTGCTTGAACATCCTCTGAGAAATATTTAAGTCAGTATTCACTTGGCAGTGGTGATGGATGAAATAGATCTCTTGGTTTAGGAGTCAAAACTCGATGTTGCAACGATGTGATAATTGAGTGTCCTTTCTTAAACAAGCCGTCAGAAGAACTTCAGGTTGTTTATAGTGAAAGATATTTTGAGAAGCGCACAAAAAAGAATAGGGAGTAATTATAGTTACTTCACCTTTATTAAATTTGTTAGGAGCAAATTCATCGCTTTGTTTTATCGAATGAAGCGAATGACTAACTCTCTTTCATGCGATTCCATTCACAGTAGTTATTTAAATTTTAGTTCATCAAGAAATCAATTTTTGTTTAATGAGGAAGCTAAAATACATTAGATATATTAGACCTGGAGGGTTTTATCTTGACTTGATGCTGTGAAAAGGCACGGGAGAAGTTGTTGAAGTCGAAATGGAGTAGTGGTATGACAGGGGAGACACATTCTGACACTATCTTCTCTTCCTGAATCCTCAACTTTCCCAGCCCTTTCACCTCTGCCTATTCACTGCCAAACTTCAGATGATCGGGTCTCACAACTTGTAAGTGTAATCTCCCTGAGGAAACTTCAAACTGTGTAAGGATCTTAATCAACTCCACGATCCTAACAAGTCCCTTGCATCTACCTATCACGTATGTTTTTCTATTCCGTCGATTCGACTTATTCGTCAAAGGTTAGAAGTAGTTAAATCATATTTTCTCGAGTGGTATTTACAACGCATTTAATCATCGCCGTTAGTTGTAATCATCAAACTGTATTAATAATTCATAGTTAGCAACTATGACATCAATGTGTATTGGCTATATTACCTTAGGTTAGAATAATTTTTATCAGTCAATATATTCAACGTACGTTGTCATGCATAATTATTAGCAGAAGAGACATTGGTGACGTCGACTGAAGGAACTTTGACTGTTAAACCCAAATGAAGGTCGGAAATTGATCAACTTATTGGTACATGCAATGCTATTTGGATAGCATTTTTATGTTAACATGCCAGATAAACTTAGAAATTCATTTCATTCATCATTTTTCATCAACTATGCATTACTGAGTCATGCCTCTTCTATTTAAATTTATGCTAAATCATCGAAAGTTTTGCTAATGATTGGGAGAAACCAAAGTTATACGGATTTGGTGTGGATGTATTTTGATTTACACTTTCCAAAAAGACGTAGGTCAAGAAATTATTACTTTCTAAAATTTCCTATAATTTTCATACGGCTGACCGTTTATTGCCTTCGAAATTGAACTCTAATGTTAATATTGTATCATTGTAACTGGCCAGTCATGCTAAATTTACAAGTGAATAGTTACATAGTAATCTCCTTTTTGATATCACAAAGTTACTTCGCCTGTCATCACGTTAATACGCAATTCGGATAAATAAATGGTAATACACCCTCGTTGCTATCACTAACTCCCATTCTTTGAACAGGAAAAATGAAGTATTTTCTCATTATTTCGTTTTGAGGGAAGAGCAAGTACCTTTCCAGCTGTGTAATTATTTTGTGTGGGATTTTCAATCATGTCCTTCCTAACCACGGGCCTCAGGGGTTTGAAGAAGTCGAGGGACATTACAGCGTGGGAAGGCGTTGCTTTGGATTTGCTAAGAGTTTCACCTACGTCAATAGTTCCCCACCAATCCGCCTCCTTCCTGCTGTACCCTTCGCTCATGGCCGTGCATCACGCCACCTCTCGGCTTTGCAGAAACGGGAGTAGGACTCCACCTTCTTTCGGTGAACCGTGGATCGGGTTCCGAGAAGCGACGGACGAATGGCGTTTCCTGCTCGTTCTCTCCGTTTAGGAGATCGTAAAACAACAAAAGGGGCGCTCGTGGGCAAGATTATACAATGCGTGTGTGGGCGACCAGTTGAGGTGTTAAAGGGCAATTTGCTCCGCTCTCCTCCCGATAAATGCGGGCCGGAGAGAAAGTGTCGGCGTCCCCTTCGTTTGGTTGACCTCTCGCACCCGAATGAAACCGGCGTCTCCCACGTTGACGGATTGCTGAATTGGAATCATCTCTTGAGAAGCGTCTTCTTTAACCATCCTTTCGGAGAAATTGGGGGATAGGAAATTTTGTATTCTCTTTTTGACTCATTTATGCCCATGCCCATCATAAAATACGTCATGCTTTTAGGAAATTATAATTTTACTTTATTTCTCTTATCTGATTTTGAGTTTACGGAGGTCGGCTTTTTTATATCGGTCATTTTCATTTTTACGCATTATAAACCCACTACATATAAAAATCACCACCTAAACATCCCCAAACTCGTATATGCACTACATAGTGAGACTTATTTTTCAAATTAACTTCCCAACGAGGTAATAATTGTTGAATGGCATTTATCTTCATCAAATTTAGAATGAATTTATTTTTTTGCAATAAGTGTTGATAAAAAAATAATATTCGGTGTCTTAAATAGCGGGGCAGTTTTGCTGAAATAATGGTTTTTTTTCAAACGAGATTTTGTGAAATATTTACAAATTAAATATTTATATCACAAATTATCTCTACGATACAAGAGTCTCTTTCCGTTTCCTACTTCTCTCTGTAGAAGTAAAGTTGAGCTTTAGACTGCCTAGCTAAACTGAAGTGTTTTAAATGTTGATCCTACTGTTAAATTTGTCATTCCTTTGGATGTGAGATATCAGTCCTCTGACTTATTAACGGAGGCCTATAGCGATCGATAATTTTGGAGAGCGGTGTATCTTATTGAAAATATTGTAACCTAAGGATATTAACTGATTTTTTGAGCTTTTTTTTGTTGAGATATTTTTAAAGCACGCGTGTGATTGATTGCATGCTTTCCATCTAGGCAAGTGACTAAAGTGTGCCAAAATAGAATTTATCAACCCAATTATTATCGCGAAACGCATATCACGTTTACGGGATGGGCAGAGTTCGACGTATTAATTGGGTTGTATTAATTATTAACTGGACCAAACTCCTAATGGTGTTAGTCAATCAAAGTGGAGGTATTGTCTTTTACTGGGCAAAATATTATCGTCTATCCATCGTCATTTTATCGGAACTGGGGCTAAACATTATCGTCACATTTTTCTACTAACTAAATATCTTATTCTTAATTTTTGACAATATCGTATATTTTATAGAACAGATACAACGCTAAAACTCCTTGGATGAACAATAATTATTTTAATTACTTTTAGTTCTACTGTTATCTGAATATTAAAGGAAGGATGGTTTTCTCATTGAATTCATGTAAGGAAATGTTCTAATATGAAGTCCGAGAACTAAATTGATCCGTGGTTAATATAGTTATATATGTTCATCGTCACAATCTACTTCGATATTTTAGCGTACTTAAATAGCCCTTGCATAGAAAATTGCTGTATTGTTTCACCAGGAGTTGTATTTTGTGCACCGGTCATCCAGTTACAACTCTGATTGAATGAGAAAATACTAGAAATTTTACGCCTTTGATCACCGTCCCCATATCTATTCTTGGGTTACAAGGCTTTAAATTATTCTATCTTCGGTTCTTTTTCATCGCTCATTAGTTCTGTCAGCAGAAGCAAAGCTAGAATTCCGCTCTCGAGAAAAAAAAAGAGAGTTTGCTGCAAATAGGGCGTGGTCGGGGTGAACACTTAAGGGCAGAAAACGAGGCGGGTGTTTGAAAGCTATCTTTGGCACTCGTTCAAATCGCTCTGCGATTCCTTGCCGACATCACAATGCGGCCGGGTTAAAGGCGAGAGGGGTGCTGAGGGAAGAGGCTGACTTGAGGGAACGGTTTATGGTGGAAAAACTTCTTGGGCCGTCCTCCGATGAACTTGTGTGTGAGACTGTGTTACTTTTTTTTTAAGGGAGAGCGGAGAGCATTTGGAAAGGTGCGAGAATTCCGTATGGATTGAGTTACCTTTTTGCCGGATCTGTTAAAAATTGACCAGGTTTCTCTTCCCTCTGCATTTTTTCGCGCCCACCCACATCAGCCGTTCCCGCTCGCGTGGATGTCTCTCGTCCCACTGCGACTCCACGATGAAAAAATCATCGGGATTTTGCGACTGACGCGGGAGTGGATTTGGGCACGTCACGCATAAGCTAGCAAGCCGGATGCTCCTTGATGGAAATTCATGAAAAATAAGGCAAATGGTGACGTTTTAAGTGGCTTTTTGGAGATTCGTCAGTAATTTTTAGAAGTTATAGCATCTACAGGCTTAGTTAATTTATTTAAGATACTTAACATTATTTCCAGTGTTGAAGTTTACTTTTATAGTTTTAAAGAGACAAATAGACGGAGAACTATATTAATACCACGGGCATATGAATTAAAAAAGTAAATATATGAAATTTACTGCAATATAACATGCCAAGGGGTGCCAAGGAGTTTTCAAAAATCTTCTTTACAAACTTTCTGACATAGCTTAATCTCGCAGCTTAATGATAGCTACTTACCATTCTTCTCTTAGTCATAGAATAATAAAAATGACTAATAAGTCATTTTTCAAATACCGACTGATTTTTATGTATTAACTCCGTACATATTGAAAAAGACAAAGACACCAATGATAAAATCAATCAAAACATCTGCGAGTATTATAATGTGCGTGATCTAAATCTGATGGTATATACACGATAATAATTACTGAATAAAATGGTCGCCTAAAGGATCGTAATGTCATTTATTCCCTTTTACTTATATGTTTTATAATTTATGCATCATTCTTTGCTGATGTTAGCAATCACTAATGTTAGCAATGGCTAATCTATTCATTACACTCTATATAAACAGGATATACACTTTCGTCCTTTCTTCACCTAATTCAATTTTCTATGTATATACATAATACATAGCTAGTGCTCAAGAGTTTGATATGTCCCTCGCTAAATGTTTTGATATGTAGCAGTAGATGAATATTTTGTAAAGATAAACTCGTGCTTCTTGTGGTTTTAAAGTAGCATGATATATTTTACCAATTCGAGTTTATCGTATGAATTTTTGGAAACATTCACTTTTCTGGTGCATGACTTTGATCTTGAAACCATTACTGGCGCCATTTTTGTACGATTTTTACTGATATTCATTATATTTCCTTACTACCGTCATCACATCCAAATACCTACTCTGTCACCTCTTTCCTCCCAACTCATTTTCTCATCTCTGATTTCCTCATTTTCCCCATCTACCCTAACCTCCATCATTACTCAGTACCTTATTACATGTTCCATTAGCCTATCGTGTCAACTCCTAATTTACACCAATTACATGCACCAAAAACAATTCAAACTTGCCTAAACTATATATTTAATGCAATAAATCGAGGAAAAATCTTCATTAAATATTTTTAAAACTTATTAAAATTCTCTCCGAGTGCAAATTTGTTAGCAACAGCATTCTTTAGTTTAAAAATTAAATCCGAAAATTGCAAGATTCCTCCATGATGACTTGAGCAAAATCTCGCTCAATTTACCATAAGAGGAAAAAGAGAAGGAGAATTTTTAGGTGGAAGGTATGTTATTGTAGCAAATTAATGAGTAATACATAAGTAATTTAAATTATTCTCTAATTTAGGAACGAAATTCGAAAATGGTGTCGATTATGTCTTGGGAAAAATCTCGCTCAAACTGCCTAAAGAGGAAAAAGAAGTAGAATAGTAAGATATAGGGCAAATGGGGACGAAAGAGGGTGGAAGGAGGGAGAGGAGGGAGGGAAAAAGGAGGGAATGTGAGTGAAAGGGAAGTGTTGAGCGTGGATGGCGACGGGAGAACGCCTTGGGAAAGGGAGAGACTGTGAGCGGGCGCGTCAACCTCGTTCGTCGCGGCAGAGTCGAGGATGTGACGAGGGAGTGGAGTGCGGGGAGAGAGAATAAGAGGAGAGGATAGCGGGAGAAGGGAAAAATGTATAAAAATGAAAAGAGTCGAGGAAGAAAATTAAAAAAATATCCAGGCGTCATTCTTTTCGGGAGAGTAAGGAACGGCGATAACGGCACGTAGTCCTCCTCGCGCCGGGGCGTGGAAATAAAAGAGACAGAGAATTCAAAAGGAGAAAAAGAGACAAGGGTGGGACGGGTGGGAAAATGTGGAGAGGGAGCTGAGCTACTCCTTCTGCTTCTGCCCCCCAGTGAACAGCTCCTGCTCCTCACCCCTTTTCTTGTGTTCTACGTCCTGCGAAAGAATTAGCGTGCGAGAGCGTCTTATCTCCTCCTTCCCCTAACCCTTATCATTCCCTCACCTCTTTCCTCTCTAGTCTTCCCCTCGAGGCTGTTCCTTCCTCCTCACCTCTCTCCATCCCGGCGAGCCTCATCTCACGTACCCTAGCCTCGCGACGATGCTGCTATTCATGTTTCAAAGTGTGTTAATGCTCGTGGAAGATGCTGGGTCACTGACATAAGATGCCTGGAGACAATGCAATTCCATAGAAATTTCCGGTATTATTGCATGAACACCGTATCCCATGCCCTAATTTCTCCATTATAGGATTTTGAGCGCGTCAAATCAACTCAGCGTTGTTGCATAGTGAGTATGAGTTGCATTGAACAGTGTGGAATCGAGATAGACTCAAAGAAACATTAAGCAGTTCGTTCGTCAAATATTTCGTGGAAGCATTAAACGTCAATTCGTGGAAGTTATATTAATTGCCTTCAACGCAACGCTGCTAAATTTGGATCATTTATTGCATGTTGCATAATTTCAAGATACAGAAACGATGGTTATATATAGTCCTTGTCTCGCATGAAAATTTGAAATTGTAATTTCGTCTATGGCATGCTGGTCTGGAATTCCGTCTTAGCATGTGTTTCCAATTCATAAAAAACCTACCATTTTCTTGAGCCCAGCTCGCACATTTTTCAACCAACTAAAGTTCACAACTCTTGTGATGCGCAGTTACACACACAAACGCAAAGATACCACGCACCACGAGGATGGGATTCACCATGAAAAAATCCTTCATTGTGACCGCGGTCTAGGAAAATTATTTTTTCTCGTCGAATTTCCTCCCCATGGTGTACACATGTTTTCCTTCTAGAATAATAGAGTTTTCTATCATTCATCGAAATTCTATAAATTCTCTCTGAAAGTCTGGACAATTGGCATTTGAAGGAATGCTTCATATGATGCTTTGAATATTTCGGCAAGTTCGATTTTTTATTTATTTAAACCCATGCCTGATCTTTGACTTGTAAATATTCAGTTCAGTGATCACTTGATCATTGGCGAGTGACGAAGAGCCGATGACATTATCACCCTAGTAGAGTTTTTATTGACAAGGTGAATGCTTTGACTGTGAGATGAAATTGATTTTTAAAAAGAGTTTGATTTACACGGCGACTTACTGCTACCTCATCGGATTTACATGAACGTAAAATTTGAAATTTTTATGATTTTTTTATTTATCCAAAATTCATTGAAATCTTTCATCTCACTCATTGGGACGTGGGCAAAATTTGCCGATTAATATTCGTTCCACGTCAAGGCCTATAGAGTTGTACTATTTTATACCTCTCATCATTCCCAATAGAAATCTCAGGGATATGGAAAGCGTTTCATTGATGACTGGCGGATTTCTCACCAGCTGGAGAGAAATCCACATCCGATTGATCCATCAATAAACCCCTGCATGACAAATCGGATACACTCCACTATGCTCTTGGCTGTACGGTGTGCGGACATTCACGGCGCTCTGTTATTCTCAATCCTGAGTGTTAAACGGGCCGCAATCGTCCGCGATTATTTCAGTTCCCCAGTTTGGTTACTAGCACAGTGCTGCTGCACCTTTCTTGCACGAAAAGATGATTATTTAGATCTCAGAATACATGATTATTTAAGGGCGTGCTACAAGTATAACATCTTTTACTACCCTTATATTTATCTCTGGTGATTTAAAAGCTGATATAGTTAGGGTTTACTTCCATTTTTACATGAAACTTTATTATAAATGTATAAAGCGCTAATTCTTGCGATTTAATGTTAAAAATATTTACGTTTCTTGAAATAAATGAGTCACGGATTGAATGGCTAAGTTATTTACAGGAAATGTGTGTTTCTTTTGTAATATTTGTTATCTTATTTTATATAAAATCGCTTTTTTTGGCTGTAAATGTGTGATATGAACTTTAAGTAGTTGGCATTAATGTACGAATATGTTTAGCCTCTAGGTTTTTGGAGGTGAAATAGAACGAGAAAGGTTATTTATCCTTGAGTGAAAGGCGAATCGATAATTCTTTTTAGAATGCTACCATTGCTGGTTTCTTTAAGAAAGATCTTAAGCTTTTTGTTAAAGTTTAATAAGAGTGTATTTGTTGCTATTGACCGTATTATCAATTATTTAACAATTAGCAATGTTATCAAAGAAACGAATTATGTCTGAACATACTGGTATACTTTTGTTTTAAGATTTCTTGCTACATTGTTTTGACCGACGATTTATAAAATTAACTAAATTTTTATATTTGCCTTAGGCGTTTTTATAGCAAGTAATATTTCTGCCACGACCCATGCTGGAAGTATCTTCTGATAAGAAAAGCATTAAAAATCATTTAGGAAATATTCTCTTTCATATGGTGTAGTGTCAGTGAATATTGTTCAATAGTGTGAATTTTTTGCTGAGTTTTTGGTGGAGGCTTAAGGATATTCCCTCTGGGTCCAAAAACAGTTTTAATTGACGCTTGCGTTTACATTTTCGTACGGAATGGACAGTGGTCTGGTAACTTTAATTTAAATGCGCTTGGAAGGATGTTATTTGAAACCGGTGCTTTGTTGCTCGGCAGAGGGAAAATAATTAATTGAAGTTCCTTCGGGGAACACAAAACGGATTCTGTGAGGTAGAGGAACGCAGGAAAATTTAGAGATTGTTTTGCTTTATTATAACGGTCGGGATTCGTATCAAGGTTTGCGTAAATGTGTTTGGTGTAAAGCGGTAGAGAAGACCGTCAGTACTTATGCTGGATTTTGTACAAGTGGAACTTTTTTTTTCCTCCCTTCTCTTTCGTGTAGAAAGTATGATGCGTTGCTTTCCTGACGGTAAAGGATCAGATGCAAAAATGACTTTCGAGATTCCTATTAGATCCACTGATACTCTGTTAATACTTGTTTTTATTTATCCGTTTTACACCTGAGGAAAAGTTAATCGGAGGCTGCTTTCCTTGAACATTACTAATGTTTCATGTTTACTTCTTATATGTTAGCCTAAGAAAATGCTGTGTAATGGTGAGCTTTGAATACGACATAGATATTTTATCTTTATAATGAGCCTGTGAGATGAAGATATTCAGTTGAACCGTTTTTTAAGTTTATGAGTGGTTTTAAGGTGCATTTGAAAGACAGCGACGATTTTATTTGCAATATTTTCATGGAATATTTTTCTCCCTAAACTAATGAATGTTAAACATTCATTTTTGGCGGGCATTGGTTCAACACCATACATGCCCCATCACTGGACAGTTTGGATTGGATTGGATTTTTGGGGAGGCGACCGACTACTGAGGTCATTTGCGCCATAGGGGATAGGTATGGGAGAAAGGGTGGAAAGAAACCCGGCGTCGGCATTAGCCTGCCCTTAACGAAAGGCGCCAAGGGGACCACGGTTTAACGTCTCATCAGAACAGACGGAGTACATACTGTACTTGAAGTGCCCTCAAGACACTCAAGTAGGAGTCGGGTTTCCTCTCAAAAACATCCATCTCTGCAGGGATTTGAAACCTGGTCGCCCGTATGGCTAGCCAGTACTTTAGCCACCACACCAACGCGATCCTCACACTAAGTAGTTGTGCTTGGTTAAGATATGTCATCTTGTATATTCATGTAAACGATAAGGTCAACGCTGTGGAAGGTTGTGTGTGAAAACTCAAACATCCTCACTCTAAATTCATAGAAAGAGAGAACATAATGAACGTCATAGATACTAATAATTATAGTATAAAGAATTTTAATGCTATATCATGAAGCATGAAAATATTTCGTCTTCTGATTCGTTATTGTTATCAAAACTCTAGCGACTTTTAGTAACAGGTTCATTTTCATAATTATCTCCTGGAGTAAAAAGAATTTACTTGAACACACTTTCTTTGACCTATTGCCTCAAATTATTTAAACCTACAATACAACCTGCGCGCAATAAAAATTGTAGAACGAGGTTTTGCAAAAAAAATGGATCACATTCAGATGTACTCTGAAATTATTCAGACATTAATTCCTTGAGAATTATGTTTGGAGTGACATAGTTGCCAGTATTTTGCTTTTTAATTACTTCTATTCAGTGTAAATTGAATGAAAGGAACTAGATATGCTCAAATTATCTCTTTAATGAAGCTGTGAAGTCCCACTTTTTCATTTTTACCATCTGAAACTTGTTACTATAAAGGGTACTCTTCGAGACTTCAAGGCCATGAGAATATTAATCAATGCTTTGGGGTGATTCGCATAAAGAAGTGACATTATACAAAAAGAGAAAACTACAAGTACTTCCAGTGGATCGATAAAAAATATGAATCTAACAACGCTTTTAGTAAAAAAAAACCTGTTATTTTGGAAGTGAGTTCTGTAAAAACATGCTCGGTATTTGAATGATTAATGCTAGAAAGTACCGGTAAATTTGTTTAAATGGAAAACAATCTTTTCCACGAAGGAGATATCAAAAGAGCGTCATATAACCGTTGCTTTATATTTATGTCAATATGCCTTTTGTTATTTAATTACGTTAATATATGAATCCGTTTTAACCATTATTATACTTGTACTCAGAAGGTAAGAAGAACTTTGCATCAAGCAGCTTTATTATGAAGCATAATTCTGTTATTATTCTATTTTCTCTGGAGATAGTTAAGAAATCGATGGGTGATTAGTCATATTGTATTTTGAAAGAAAAGTTAATGCGAAGTAAGTGGGCTGGAGATAACGGGATCATTCAGAGGAAGGAGGTAGTAAAGGGTTAGACGAACTGCATAAATAGATTTTGGGGAAAGGTTATAGGCTGTCCGGCTGGCCTGCGAGCATATGTTGTGGGTGACCCCGGTATGGGGCCTGGGCAAAGTGGGGAAAGTTGAAAGGCATGGGAGGATTTTGGGCGATTAGGAAGCGGGCGTAAAGGCAGGTTAAGAGATGGAGGGCTGCTGATATTTGTGGAGATAATTTTGGCTTTGTGTTTCATTTTTGATTGAGTGCAAGGCGGTTTTAGAAAGGTTTGTTCAGGGCATTTATATTTCTCTAGAGAAAGGGATGAAGACCGCAGGGAGCGCATTAATGAAACTAGGGATGCTCTAAATGAAAGGATAGATACCTGGCACTTTTGGGCTCAATATTTAAGCTGTACTTTTAAAGAGAGAATGTGGATTCCCCCATTATGTATTGTGCCTTTGACTTATTAATTTGTGCTATTAGACAATAAATACAGTATTGGTTGTAGGCATGATTTACTTGACATGAACGTCATATTAAGCGTATGGAGCGAAATTGATTAACTCATAATTGAAGACAGCTCAATAATTTTGATACATTTCCAAAGTTTGTTCTTAATTTTCATGCAGGTGGAAGAGTTGCTCTTATTACGCTAGAAAAAAGAACAAGCGTGATATTTGGAGTTTATGCTGAAAATATTTATTAATCTTTCAAGTACGATATTTGTGAAGTTTTCCTAGGGCTACAATCCTTTTACACCATGGTATTTTCAAAATATTCCGATAATTTTTCACAAGAGATAGTAAATTTATTACTAAGGCATGTATCTGGAAATCCTCATGTTCTATCGTACATAGTTGCTAATTGAAAACGAGGTAAAGTGTTAATTCTGATCGGTATTATATGTCAGGAAATTCGAGCGAAATAAAGCATTTATTTTAAAAGACAAACATATTGCATATCACAAGTTAAATAGCTTAACTGCCGCGCTATTTTAAAAACCTGGATCCATTTTGTGAGAAATTTGGATAAAAGTCCATAGGAATCATTTCATGAACTTTAATAAGTGAATAATGAATTTTATTGAAAGCAATTGATTGTTTAAATTTTTTTACTCTTGTCGTTGTATGCTCATAACAAAATGTTTGCTATAAGTAACAAAATGCTAAGTGGATGTTGAAAATATGAAAGTGAGAAGAGCAATTTGTGGAGAAATGGGGAATAGAAAGAATAAGAAGCGATACTCCCCGAGCTGGAAATGCATTCATTATAAAAGGCTGAGAGTAAAAGGCAAAGTTTAAAGTCGGTTAAATCTTTTGGTCGAGGAACAAAAACAAAAAGCGTAGGAAGAAAGACAATTTACTTCTAGGTTCATTATCTACAAATATCTTTGGGCGCTAAGGAGAAAAGTATGGCTGTGGCTTGAAGTGAATTTCGTTTATGTTTTGTATAAACCCTAATCACTTATTTATGCATCTTTATTATTACGAAGTGTGTAATATAATGAAAAAGGCGTGATTTTTTACCTAGCCTAATATGTATTGAGCGATGACATGGAGTTACTGACAAAAATTCCTACTTGCAGTTCTTTATAGAACCACTATGCGCATGTAATAGCCCAGTGTTTGGCTGGATAATTTTGTCAAAACCTTGTAATTTATCGCCCCATTTTTCCAGAATAATTCATTATGTGAACTTTATAATATAAAAATAGGATTTATTTATATTAAAAGTCCTGGATCAATTTACAAAGTCCTATCAACTGTTTATTTACAATCGTGCAAAGGAATTATCTCATTGAGATAGGTAACTTAATGACTAAATTTGCGAATAGATATCTCCACAAATATGATTTATTTCAGTAGGAAGAGAAATATTTATCCCAGGGCTTCAGTAAAAGAACTTATTACTATTCTTGGGCTACTATATGTTGCGTACTTATCGTAAGTGGTCGTAATGAAGAAAATTTTTTTTATCATCTATTTTTAATTTATAGGATCTGGAAAATAGTATGCATTTTCTATATGTAATCGGGATAAGAATAGACCAGAGATAAAAAATGTATTTCCAAATAATTTGATTCAAATGTTATATCTCACACAATATTGCCAATGCGTTCATATTTGGCTGCTTTTAATACTACCACTTGGTTCTAAAAGCAATATTTTAGTTTTTCACTGTAGAAGTTGCTCTATAGTATCAGAAAAATAGCCTTTTACGCAGCCACGTATTTGGAATAGAATTTTCAAGCTGATTGTGAAAAAGGAAATCGCTAGGAAAACGTGTGACTGCCATTGTGAATATCTGGTTGCTATAAAAAAACAATGAACTTTTCTTCAAACTCGAGAACAGCCTCTCTGTAATGAAGGTGGAAAAATAAACGCTCCGGGAAGCCAGAAATTTGTTTGCCACCCGGAATAATACCTCTTCCCTCCTCACACTGCTATTTTAACGGATGGAACTAGTTGGTAGCCTGGAAACGATCAAGGCTATGAACAGACCGTTGAAACAGATTTTTTGATGAGGCAGCTAATGTTCGGACAATGATAGTTTTTTTCTTCACTGTGACAAAACTTAAAGAAGTGAATATTTACTGATGAAATTCTGTGTTTTCTTATTGCAAAACTTCAAAATTGACCCTTTTTATATTCAATGGAGAATATTTCTATGTGGATAATTGACATTAATGGAAGGAATTCACGCATGATATTCTTTGAATGATTATAAGAAGTATTTGTAATAAAGCCATCTTATTCCCTGGCAAACCAATCAGGGCAACCACACTTAATTAATCTAAAAGAAATTCATGCTATTTTCAGACAGTTTCCTCCGAGCACAGTTTTTGTTGAGTGATATATGATTCTGTGGAATGACAAAACTTTTTTGGGCAGTCAAACATGAAAATTATTGTGAGTTAAGCCTTCTTACTTTATATGATAAACCTTATCGTGTTGTTTGTTTAAAACGTATATCTGAGTCGGGGTAATGAAAAATTAACTTTATCCTGCATCGTCGCATAGGTTTTTGAAGGCTCGTACATTCTTCTGATGGGCGGCTAAAGAGGAGACTTGAAATGTTTATGTCATATTTTTCATCGTAATACAATAAATATCCATCAGTTGGATGGATATTTATTGTATTTTCATATAAATGACTAATACTCTTTCAACACTAGAAACACTGTAACTATCATTACTATCTCTTTCTTCCTGACCAGTATTATACTTGTAAAGAGAACTTAATCTCCTATGAGGACCTCAGTATCCTTCAACCTTTAGTATAAGTCATCATAAATTGTTATTGCTATGAATCAGTTGATGAACTTAGATTGGTGAAAAGAGGAAGCAATAGAGTTGTTTATAATAACTATGAACTATTCAGGCGCATATGTAACGAAGATATCAGGCGTTTAAACGGCTGAGTGAGTCATGACTTTGAGAGGATATTGATGTATTTCGGACGTACAAGAGGTAAAAAATGGTGGAGTAGTAATGCTGACAACCCCGACTTAAATGGATGAACCATTTCCTCGGGGTTTAACGGAAACCGCGCTCTGCTATACTGAGAATAAACACTTCATATATGAAGCAATCTCAGGATAAGACACTGGCATTATGATGAAGTTGGGCCTTATTCAAGATTCAATCCCTCTCAATAATTTTGCCCACAATCCGATTCTGCCTGACGGGGTGTAATGCTCTATTTAAATTCGCAATCTCAGTTGTTTTACTCTCGATATAACTCAAACACCTAACGATTTCGCTCTGCTTTCCTTGCTTGTTAACTTGAGATACACATGGATTTTGAGTTCGTTATCTTGACGCAAGTATTCAAGCTGAGAGTAATAATTCTCATCGTCATTGAAGGTACTACGATGAGTTTAGTCTTTTATATTCATTCATGCCTGCTAAGAAGATAATATTTGCATAAAAATTTTAAACTAATTATTTTCCGTAAAAAATATAAACATATAGCGTAAGAATTGATGGTGCTAGCTCAAATGATCTTAATTGCATTCCTTTACAAGATTTTACTCTGTACTTTTTTCAGTAGTCTAAATTTTCAGCAATTGCAGAGAAAAAGTAATGCTTCTAAGTGATAGAAATATGGATCCCCTTCTTTGTTTTCAATGAAGTGATCGTGGGCTATTTTTGGAGCAAAACATGCCATTCGTCTGTGCCCACTTTAGCTGCCACCCAAATCCCCTTCTATTCTGAACGGAGCCAACACTTCCACGTTGCACACAGCGATTCGGATCATGGTTAGTCGAAGGGAAATGAAGAAGAAGAGGAAGGGATTTCGAGTGGCCTTTCGACATTAATGAAGCACCGTTTCCTGCAAGTTCTCCCTCGAAATAATGAACCAACTAACCTCCAGTTTCCTCCGAAGGTGTATGTGTGTTCCAGAGAGAGTGTGTGCGTGAGAGTCTCATGAAGTAGTCTTTCCTGCTTATTAGTTTTCCGCTCTTGCCTCCGGGATTGAAAAAAGGGAGGATTGGATATTCTCGCGTGTGCGCACCTTATCTTCCCATCGAAGTCTCACCACATTGGGATGAGAAAGAGAGAAAGGCCCCCCGCCGTCGTGACTATTGGTTTCCAAAAGAGTTCACGTTAATTAACATTGAGCGTCTGGGAACCGAACGGATCCGTGGGGATGGTATTGGGCGCGAAAGGGGTTAGAGGGAGGAGATGGGGCATTCTCCTTCTCTCACGTAATCGAAATCATGCCCGTGCCATCGCATTCCCGTTCTTCATTTGTTCTTTTTCCATACACTCTCTCCCTCCCTCAAGCCACGCTCCGGGGTAGGTCCCCCTTTCCTCCTCCCACTCGCATACCCACTGGCCACCTCGTATTTTTTCATCGCCACTTTCTAACCCCCTTCTTTCCATCCGCGCCTTCCACAACCACAGGAACACACCACACTAACGGACTGCTGACCCTTCCCAATTAAATCCGTGAAACACTTACGCTAACTGGACTGAGGTTTGTGTTCTGTAGGAGGAGATGAGAGAGGGTCGGGGTTGGAGGTGGTGAAACCGAACGGACGGAGAGGTCGAGTAGAAATGATTTCTATTGGGTGAAGAGGGTGGGCCGGCAGCGCAAATCGTTATTCCTCTTTTTTTTACCAACTCCCCATCCTTCGACTTCCACCGCGGGAAACCTAGCCTTCTCGCTCTCTCTTCCTTTTTCTTCTTTTTCCTCTGCTTAAACGCACACAAACACTCTTCTTGCTCCGCCATCTTCTTTTTACCGCCCTTCTTCCCCGCGTGATGGCGCAAGTCATCCAATCGATGTTTTTTTACGTTCTTCATTTTTTCTCTCTCTTTCTGCGTTTCCCTCAACCATTATTTTTACGGCCTTTTGGAAGGGCTTAGGTCGGAGCGCAATTACATCGCTGCATGAAACCTATTAGTAGCCTTTCTATTCTATTTCTCGTTGATACCTTTCTTACCTAGAAACCCTTTGGCTACAGTTCCCCCAAACGCTTTTCTTTCCCGTGGGTTATCCTTTTCCTCTCCCGTTCCCTTGACTCTCGCCCGTTCACTTCCGTCATTGCCGAGGACTGGTTCGTACCTCGACATTTATACCGTCAGTTCTCACACCCGGGTAAAGGATTGTATCTCGTATTCGAGCTGAAAATCTGTCCACAGTCATCACTCCTGCTCGGTGAAAATCCCCTCTTCCCTGCCGCCATCCCTTTTTTCCTACTCTGCGGCTTTCTTTATTTTATTCTAAATTTCGAATCCTCTTGGAATCACTTCGGGAAATATATAGGAAGCGGCTGAGGATAGAAGGAGACTTTCCAGTTAAAAATTCGCTTCCCTAAGTGATTTTTAATTTGCTCGGGCGCGTTCTCACCGCGCCTCCCTTCTTTCTGCCCCATACCTATCGTTCGGGACTCGTTTCACGTTCCTTAATGAGGTTTTCCCGATTTCGCCCGACGCCGCCGAAGAAACCGCGAGCGAGCCACTCCATTGCCATTCGTTGGCGTTGGCTGAGAGATCTGTGTCAGCCGAATTTCGGCAGTACTTTGCCACCGCCGGATTAGTCATCAATGATATTTTTATCGAGCCATTTATTTAACACACAGGATGGTTCATTAGGAATCCATTCATGCTTTAGGAGTTTTATTGGGAGGTGATGTTAAGAATATTTTTTCAATGAACATGCGGTCGCAATTTGTGTCCGTTCAAAATACTAGCCCAGTTGACGCATACTGATTTGGCTTGGAAATGAAACAAAAGTTCTTTAACGATCGCATGATAAAAAAGGTCACATCATAGATTCTTTGGTTAGGTAATTCACTTCCACAAAAGGTAACGGAAGTTTTTACATTATGGCTGCATTTCTGTCAATTGCGCTATTCTCATGGGACACTAACATCGAGTGAATAATAAGCGTTCACTTTGTTAGTACCATTTTGATATTAACATCAAAACGTCGAAAGGCAGTGTCCCAAATGGGAATAACATGGGAATGGATTGATAAATCTAACGCAGGGTATTTTATATTACAACTTTAAAGCTCTTTTGAAATAATGAACCAAAAACTATGATACTACATTCTGAATCATAATTTCTCAAATATAAAGTACATTTCCCACGAAGGTAATGCAATCAAATTTTTACTCATAGAACTCAAGCTCAAAAGATTTTTAAAAGAAGTTTTCGCTCCAAAGATCTTTCTGAACTCTATTGCGATTTTCAAATTTTTGAAGGACACTCTGACCATTGCATGGTGTTGCCTCTCTTGTACAAAAGTATTGGCCAAATTTGTTGTTCGTCACTAATCCAACTCCAGGAAATTCTGTTAGATTAGTGTAGTGAAGTTATCTCAACTGTTTTGTAACCTTCGTTTTCTATTTTCCTTTTACTAATAATGTGCATATATTATTATTTATCATCATAATTCCTGCTTAATTAAGTGGAAAAGTGGTACAAATATCTGAAATGTTTCACAAGTTTTACTGTTTTCGAGAGGAAATTCCAATTTTTTCATATTGATCTTTAGTAAATTTGCTATCAAAGTATGTTCCCAAAGGTCTCGCAACTGGTGTCACTCGGTCATATGCTTAAACGTATCGTTGCGGTAGACGTTGTAACATTCTTTTAATTCTCGGCTCTAACTTCCGCTCCGTTGTTTCCTCAGGTGCCCCTGGGATTCGGCTAATGGAGGTCAGGATCCCGATGCACACCGTGAGAGACCAGAACGCCAGATTGGAATGTCAATTTGACCTGGAAGGAGAGGCTCTTTACTCCGTCAAGTGGTACAAGGACGGCAACGAGTTCTACCGATACGTCCCACAGGACAGACCGCCGACGCAGGTCTTCCCGTTGCCAGGAGTCACCGTGGACGTGAGTATCTGTATGCCTCGATGAGGCGATGGCCTTCCCTCTTCCTCCAAATCCTCCTCCCAAATCACTTCTTTTTCCCGATGCAATGTCCGAGAATCATCTTTTCCATGCGGCGCTAAGCTTTGGAGGTGCTAATAGACACATTGATTTGCTAATAAAGTTTCCACAGGTTTTATACTTTTTTTGTGGAAATTGGTACAGATTCGCATAAAAACCTTGCCTTTCGTGTACAAATTAGCAACACTTATGGATGTAAGTGAACATTTAAACGTTGTGTATTTTGTTTAGTGCTGATTTTAATTCTATTTTAACACGCAGCCTTGCTGTACTTCACATCTCTGGAGTAATAATTCGATTACATTTGTGCGGTTATTCCCCTAAATGCGAAATATAACGTATCTTACTTATAACGATAATGGTTGCTAACAAAAAACAAGGTATCATCCAGAGTAAAAATACGCGTAATTTGGTGTGATCTTTGCTTAAATTTGGAATTTGGCGCCGTGAACCTAAGTCAAAGCAATGCTTAAGTTAAGGCACATTTAAAAAAATATAATTCTTTCATCAATTATTGTACTACGTAAATGGTAATTTCATTTTTATAAGCAGATGTACTTCAGTAAAGTGATTTATTTCGGCTTACTTGAAACGTTATAAAAATGTGCATTCAATAACTCGCAATTACCGTTCAAGCCACCTTAATTAATATTGCACTCGACGCAACAGATTCCAAGTACAAAACATTTGGTTGTCTTATTTTAGAGCACGGAGCAGCGGTATGAGACCCACATCTTTCGGGGCTGAGGAAACGCCGAAAATATCGATGGCGAACTTGAAAACACCCGTTGCAAATGTGTGGCATTCGCAATTACAGACGACCTTTTATAAGTCAGCTTCAATATGTGATGTATTCTGGACAAAGTCAACATGGACAATTTTGATCAGCAGATCAGGCTTGATATAGTAAAAGTTCATCATTTTCAGACGTCATTATCGCCATACCAAACGGAGGCACAATTTTTTACACAATAAAACTTTGTTTAATAAACTATGCGGAACGTGTTTCAACTTATAATCTACATGAGTTTAACGTTGAAAGCATATTAAAGATTTTTTTGGAAAATCGATTCAGTTTGATTTCGTTATGGGCAATGTGGCATCGCTCGCGGGTATCGCTCGAAATATCCCAGAATATTTGTCGCTTCGATACTTCGCAGTTACCTCGAGCATTTTAAAGCGTCGATGGTTGATACTGCAGCCCACTGGGTATCGGACAGCCTGTTTTCTGCATATTACGTGCGGTTGATGGCCCCGGCCGATCGTCGATTCCCTTATCATCCCCGCTCTCTCCCGTCCCTCTTCTTCCACCCACTTCCCCTCCCTCCAATGGCGATGGGAAACTGAAGCCCATTGGCTCTCTCTCTCTCCCTTTTGGAAGAGAAGCGGGGGAAATAAAATGCACGCCTATTCGGTCGGGATTTCGATGTTTTTTAAACGATTTCGAACAATGCAATCACATCACGTCCAGCCGTTAAGGGGCGCCTGCGACGTCGGAATTAACTGCCCCCTTCCCGCGCCTCACGTCGCGTCTCTGGTCTCCCCGAATACGGCTGTGCCGCCCGGGGAAAAACAAACACACACCGGCCCAGTTTGTGAGTGGGCTTTTCTTTTTTGGAATGTAATTACCTATACATTTTGCCTGTCCTGGGATATATGTATATTCTCACACACAACAATATATACATGTATATATTTGCTGAATATCCAATTGTTTGACAGAATTGTAGAAATTTCTGGCTTGATATTACTCCTAGGAGGAAAATGTGCTCCAATCCAGCTTGTTGTTATAAAATGAACTAGCTATGTAATAATTTGTGGAAGTAGAGTCCTAAAGTCTTTCAATAAAAATATACTATCGTTGGTACACATAATGAAATCCTACAATGTATGAAACATTGATAAGTTTTGTAACTATTCCTAAAATTATTAGGGAAATCAATTCAAGAAATTTTAGTTTCGCTACACGAAATGAAAACTTCGGGATATAGGAGAAAAAATCTTTAATGAGGGAAAAAAGAGCTAATGAAGGGACATATATATTTAATTGGTATGTTTATGCAGGTTAGAAGACCAAGACATCATAATTGGGTATTCCAGCAGCTGATAGAAAGCCTTTTCGATAGTTCTTCGGCCACAATGAAGTCTTTCGCTTTGATTCATGGCAATGTTTCTTATGTTATCCAAAATTCGCATCCTTTTTCTTTCTCTCCTGCACTTGCTTTTCTTAGGGTTTTATCCGATGCCAATATCCACCACATCCCCAAAACCCCTCACACCAAATCCAGCTCCTCATCGTACGTCAATCTTACTACTTTTCTCCCCTCCATTCTTCTTTAGATCCACACCTCACATGCATCCAGTCAGCATATAATCTTTTTCTCAACGACTGTTTCTGATACATACAGCGTCGTGTACCGCACAAGTTTTTTACCTAACGTCTCTTCTCAGAGCCCTACTCACCGCATCCCTTCTCTTCCAACCCTGTTCTTTGCAAGAGCAATTTTACATCTGACTTTAATGCCAATATATCATTTTCCCTCCAAATCATCGCGATTAAAGTCCTTGCGATTACCTCCAAATGCCAGGATATACACCATAATTTATGGGAGATTTATAGAGCAATGATGAGTCAGCATGAGCGTTAACTTTTAAGGATAGAAGACGACTCTAAGGTGACGAAGAGGAGAAATTTTGGGAGATCAATCAATTTAATTATCTGTTTTCAATTTTGGTTAGAAAGTCTCGGTTTATAAAAGCATTATAATTAAAAAGGATAAATTATCTTTCATCAAGTAATTGATGTCGATTGGCGGTAGTTTTTTTAGTGAAAACGCGTGGTAAAGATGGGTTCAAGCATTGAAATGATAAGGAATTAATATTTTTTGCAACTTTGCCTTAGAGTGAAGAAAATGAATCCAGACAAAATAGAAATAATATAAAACTTAGCTCATGTGAGATATCGAACGTAGTTTGGTTGGATGCGTAAGGAGAGGTATGCTTTGAGATATTTAGAGGAAGGATAGATATGTATTGCATATATGAAATAGCTTTGGTTCCTCGGAGGAGGAAACTTTCGAGGAATGATAAAATATATGATAAGCTCCCAATAGGAATAAGGAGAGACTACGTTGAGAAGGTATAAAGGCAGGGAACCAAGCGTAAAACAACACGCTGTATTTTTTTGGGTGAAATAATACACTATACTGTTTGGATATTTTCATGGAAATGTTAAATAGCCTGAAAATATTTACGCTGAACGGTAACTGTCGAAAGACTGGCCTTTGTTCAATGCAATTTGAGAATGGAAGTTTTAGATCTTTGCCCCAAATAAAGATCCAGCATTCCATTTATACCATGTGCAGTATGTGTTTAAAATACTTGGCAGTTGTAAAAATGTACAGAATGTATATGAGTTCATCATGTGTTTTTAGAAAGAGTCAACTATTCATTTTCCAATTCCATTTCATCCATCATATTGTATTTTTTCATTTAGTGGCACATTCCAGTTGCGAATCCATACAGGCACTTGTCATGAATCTAAACAACAACAAAATTAATAAATGTATGATCAAGCGGAAATATCATTGCAGCTTAAATTCTAAAAGCAAACTTTTTGCATTGTAAAATTTTATTTCGTGATGAAGGCTTCCCGTGGAAAAATTGTATAGAATGGAGCTAAAAGGGAAAATATAAATTCCATTTTAGCTTTCGATTTTTCCATGACAATTAAAATTCATGAAACGTGTGGAATATTATTATTATTCATTTCATTTACACAGCAGCTCCCATTTATGAATACCGGGTGGAAATGAAATTTCATGTCGATGTCTCTCAACGCAACGAAAAAACGACGAAATTTTCCTACTCCTTATTCAGTATTCCGTTTGTGTTTTCATACTGGGTTTGACTTTTTAACGAGTAGGTAATAATTTTTGCTTGCTTCACTTCTTCAATGAGAGATAAAAATCTTTTTCATTAAAGCACCGATAGCGTAGGTATGTTGGTCAAATCATTTTTTGCACTTCCTCTGATTTTTTAAATTTTAATTCTGTATTTATCCCTAAAAATGAAGTAATGGCGATAAGTTTAAAAAAATTTAAATGATAAAATTACGCTCTCCTAATATTACTTTCAAGTCTCACATTCACAACGTAGACAAAGCTATAATATTTTGGTCAATATCAGAGTTTGTAATTTCAGAGCGCAGAATTAATTTAGCCTAACATCATTATTCGCCAAAATGACTTCGCTTCCTAATTGTTGAAATTTCCGTCAAAACTTTCGTTGTTCTCTGTTTTTTCTCTGAAGTAGAAAATACCTTTGGGAATACATGCCCGCAACATCTCAATTCAACAATCTCACATATTTTAAATATATCCTTACATCCTACTCTCGCGATATTTTTAAAAATATGGGTTTAAGCATTTTTGATGGCCATTTGGTGAGTATTCATACACAAACCTAAGTTGATATGTGAAGTTTTACTCTCTGCTACACGGTCAAAAGTAATACGCGAGACTAATGAATTGCTCAAACTATCATTTTAGAAAGGAGGACTTTATTTGCATCTCATTTTCGAACATGTTTTTAGCAAATTATTTTCTATTTTTTCGATAATTTTAATCAGTGTCAGATAGAGTAAGTAATTTACTTATATATAATACGTATCAAATTTTAAGGCAGTTGAGATAAATATAGTGTTAAATAAAAAAGCCAAAGAAAGCGCATTAAAATCCAATTCCTCCATCAGCCTTTCTATTGATATCTCGCAGAAATACTATTTGGCCATATTCAGCTAATAAATTACCCTGTCCACTATTATTGACGCTCCGAAATGTCATTGCCTATCGTGCGATATTATCCTTAAAAATATATAATCAGTCTTTTAATAATTCGGATTTAAATAAATTGAAATTAAATTCTTTGTAAAATTCACTTAATTAGTTTGAGTGGAACGATTTATGTGGAATTAACATAGCTTATAACTTCTGATTATTAAGTTATTCCTGCAAGTTTCACCGGGAACCATCTTCTATTTCAATAATTTGTTACAAGGAGTAAAATCATACTATAATTATGTCTAATGCTGGTGTAGTGTATTCAAATTAGCTTTTCTATGAAATAAAAGAGTCTGGAAGAATGTGAGTCTTAAATTGTATTAGGGGTACTAATGTAGAGCATTTGAATATAAATTTAAACTCGGTATTATTTGAAAAAATCAAGTAAGTTAAATGCATAGGCTTTGCTTTTTGAGATGAAGTTACTAATAGTGGAATGTCACGGCCTATTCTAAATTCTACTTCCGCCGTAATGTTCTTGTATTTTCATTTTTTGCCCATTATTTACTGTCTTTTCATTTAACGCATCAGATTTTTAAATTGCTCAGTGAGTCATGCTCATATTTCAGGTGAATTTGAAATAGAAACGCAGCTCCTCCTCATGCCTCGTTGAGAAAGAAAGATGCCGATGTGACTGTTTTTTTCAAATCCCAAATGGATACAAGATAGCATTCCAAAGATAGCGTTCTACGCTGGTGGTCCCTATCTCCATCTCACCCAAGCAATGTATTTTCCATGGCAAAATGGGCCGCATCTGGCATCCACCGCGTTTATACCTTGAAAATGTACATGCATAACTCATATATTCTCGTGTATGCTCTTTTAAAAACAGTGCACAGAAAAACAGGAGCGTGCTCTGTTTAACAGTATCATCATTCAATATCCATGAATTTTTAACATCCTCAAATAGTATCCTTTGCTTGAATGATGTTACAATATTTTACAGCTGACTAAAATTCTAATTCAAGCGCATTGCTCTATCAATAACATTCTTTATGATTTTTATCGTTTTTAACTACTTTAAATAACCAAAGAAATGTGAGAGCCTTAGAAAAGTAGAAATTGGAGAAAAACAAGAACGATTTTCAAATTACATGCGGCGTCTTTCAGTTTTAAAAGATTTTTCGCTAAACTTAGCAGTTTTGGGCAAACTTATTCTCATCATAGTCAAAATCACGGTGAGTTTATTCATATTTACTGGGGTACCTACAGTTGTTTTTGTTGTTTTTTTTTGTTTTCTGGTGAAGAAGTAAGTAATTTGTATCTTTTTTGGTGTAGTTATTCAATTTTACCACAGTGCGTTCCATCCATTTGAGACATGAATGTGAATCCTGCTATTGGATTCAAAGTCAAGTGTTTGCGTGCATTTTCTTGTCCTGAGTTCTCAAAACTAAAAATAGCCAAGCAATAGTGCTCACTCCAAAAAATCAGCGCAATTCATTTTGAAAATTATATCATTTAAATATTAATATTGCTCTTTATAGAACTTTTTGGTGACCTGATCCTTGTCGTTAAACTGGTCGCATTTGAAGCGGATTTACTACTTTTTTTCGATCCCTAAGCTTCAAGTGTATTAATTACATATTTTCTCTTCTCTATACCTTACGCAAGATCCTTACAGTATAATACACACCAAACGTTACGCTATTCAAACGATGTTTTTTTTCATCTCGAATCAAAGGGGGTTTTATTACCTGATTCTTGTGTAAAAACAAATCTGTGAAATCAACATCCTAAAATGTATCTTTGCTTCTTGCTAAAGGAAGAAGAGAGGACATGTTATTATAACTGTGTGAGATATCGCTCTGTAAATTCATTTCTGTATACATGTACTGACAGCGGGAAGTAATTGGGTAAATCCCACTTCATAAGCTGCATATAAATGAGAATTAATCATTACATTTAGCCATGAGATGGATGCCATCTGGTCCTCCTTCAAGCCTTTCTAAAGTTCAACAGGTTCTCGTTCAAAGCTCTGTAAAGTTACTCGCTGATTGATGAAAATAATTGTACAAATAAATTTTGTTACTGTATTGATCTTTATTATTATTTAATCATCACATATCAATTTTGGAAAAATAAAAATAGTCGCAAGAGTATTCTGAGAAAGCGTTATTGATCCCACTACATGAGCTGTATATAGAACTTCCCTATGATATAATGTTGTGGTGTCTACATCTATAAACTACCCTGCAACCCTCCGTATAGGCGTATAGAAAGAGTTTTATAACTTCAGCCTTTAGAATTAGGAAGGAATAGGGAAATAAATTAAATTAAGGAGAGGACGATAGTTGGTTGCACCAGAACGGCTAGTTTTAATTTTTCACTCTATATTAGTAGCAGTCATTAACAATGCGCGGATAGAAGAATGTTTCTATCGGTATCAGCCATGTAACTTTAATACTTTTCCACTTCAAGTAGCCATTGAGATATAGTGCGATCGTACAATAATATCAACCGGATGATCCTGAATTTTCCAAGATATCTTAACCAATTAAGTCTGTAGCCTCAGAGTTTCTAGCAGCTCCAGAAAAATCCTTCCATCAGCTGTTTTGCGCTCCTTTTTTTAATTTTGGAAGCAGTTTTTAATGAAATTTTCCGCTTACCGTAGAATTATGCCATTTTATGCAAATCTAATCGCTTTTGTATGGTCCGAAGTGCTAGGGGAGTATTCGAGGAGTGACTCTACTAGAGAAAAATAGCATCTTTACCCATAAGAATTATAATAGTTCTCATAATAATTGAATTAATTCCTAGTTTAATCCACTACATTCACTCTGCTTCAAAACACTTTCTTTAAGATTAGAAAGGCTTTTTCAATCGCTGCATTAATACAAAGAAGAGCTGTCTTCTTTCCTTGGCCCTTACGTGCTACCTATTAAATAAAATATTAAAGCTACATACGAATCGGAGAGAGGGCATAACCATTCACTGGCACTTAAGAACAGACTTTTTAATGCAAGGAATGAAAGTGAATCCTTTTATAGCTGTAATAAGAAATTGAGTTGCTGAGTTAATAAGTATACAGGAAACCAGTGAAAACTGCACATGCTTTAATACTCACATACATAATTATGAGAAATTAAGGTCGTAAGACAATTATTCCTCTGGCTTACGCTAATGACAATGACTTCAACATAAACGGCGATTGTTCTTCAGAATTTTCGGTCGACTTTTTTGGATCTGGGAGGAATGAGAGACTGCCTAGTTTCACCCTGTAAAAGAGGACCGTTCCTCAGACTATGAAGCAATAACCCTGTATCCGACACCACCCATCCTCCTCATAGCACGGAGGGAAGAGAAGTGGGAGGGGCTTCGGCCGCTGTCGTGTGCAACGGCAGATGTTTGCGTGGGTGCATTGTTTGCTCTGATTGCGGTTGCGGCGTTTGTATCGATTCCATGCTGTTTCTCTCCACCAACCCTCCCGAAAACCTTCCTCCCTCCCCCATCCCTTCTCTCTCCCCTCTCTTATGTCCTTCTTCAACCCCCATCCTACCCCTCGCACGCAGTCCACCGCTTCCTCCAACCACCCTCCTCCTCTCACCCACCCCCGAGCAGAGAACACAATCACCCTTCGGTCCCCGAATTCACTCTCCCACAATGGGTTCTTTCTTATGGCATACGTACTCCTCCGCGCCTCCTAGTCCTCATGCCTACCCTCAACGACCACGCTTGGGTTCTTCTCTCGCTATGTGCTGCCACTGCCCCTCCGCGCATATTTTTCGGCCATTTCCCTCCCCTCTTATTCCCCCCTCCGCCCTCGCCGTCGTCTCCCGAGTCCGTTCCTGGGGACGGAAGGTCCGGTGTCGCTCTCGGCTTCCATGATTCAGTAGCATGAATTGCTGACCTGGCGTCGCCAGAGCCACCAGTAGCTCTGTGTGGGTAAGCCTACACGTTTCTCACGTGCCGTAATTAGGCACAGGTTCTCGCGAGCAGCAAATAAAATTTACATTCTTGCTTTCGGCAACGTTGAGTATATTTCTTATTAAGCGCGAGCTTTTACCGACACATCTGCCGTCTTTGTCATGCTATGGTGACATAATTGTATTTAGGCACCAACTCAATGCCTTCAAAGGTCTGCTGAAGGTCCGGCGAAAACTCACGCTTTATAACATATGTACTCAGTGTCACCGAAAGCAAGAACGATACTCATGTGTCACGCTGAAAAGCTATAATTAAAGGGTAATAAAATTTGTTGAAAATATATTCCAAAAAGAGTTCCTCCGATATCCAAGGTCTTGTTGTTTATTACCTCTTTTAACTAGCATCGTCCATACGTCCTCATCAAAGCCTGATAATTCTTTTTTAATCTTATTTTTACTAAAGTTTTCATCACCTGTCAATATTTTAAATAAATCCTGATACTAAAAAGTTGGAAAATATTTCAATTTCATAAATGTTTTACCAATACATTTTTATTAGGACACTCATTCTTGAATATTCTTTTACTGTTTGTAGTATTAACGCACGTGCCCATGCCCATCACACCATGACCTTTCTGGTAAAGTCGTAAAACTTAATAATTCCAATTAATTATGCTTCTTGATTCCTATGCTACTTGTGCGTCCACAGGACTTGCAAAAATCCTGGAAAATTACTGTGAAGCAGCAAAGCATACGAAATTATCTAATCCAAATATAGCATCGGTTATCGTAGCCAGATTTCAATGTCTTTTCTCTCTTAAGCAACTCCAGTTTTCCAAAATGTTTTGTACCAAATGGTGTCACACTCTTACACTCACCTGCTTTCGCGCTTGAACTTCGTGGGGAATGGTTTTGGAACGGAATAGAATGGTAGCATGATGGCCACGTGAGTTTAAGGCAGAAGATGAACGAACCAAATGATGTGCCTCTGCGTAGCGGGAGAAGTTAGGTTACTCCTGTGGTGCCTATATTCTGAAGCACAAACAAGTCGTCCACAGGTGCTGTGTTCTTCGTTTCGCCGTAAAAATTTTGCTGCCACGAGGGTCGCGCATGAGGCCGCACTCATGTGTCTGACTTTCCTGCGGGATCTCTTTACCCGCTAAGCCCCACTTTTCTGTTCGCGTATCACAGTGATCCCAACGTAAATATGTCAAATGAAATCTGTGGTGGTGCTTTCTGCTCCAAGAGCTAAAGGCAATGTAGAGTAACATCATTGTTTTATTTTAGCCACTGTATAAACACCGTCTGGAGAAAGCGTCCCGTTCCAAGCACATACCCTCCAATATGACGTTTCTATGGTACACCACAGGTGAAGTCAATAGTTGAATGCTTATTTTGCACCGGTGTGTCCTTTCGTCGTGCGATGTCCACGGGTAATATTTAGGAAATGAAATGCTACGGTGGTTTCAGGACAGTGAAAAGGTGGTGCAACTTTGTTCTTCTCCGCATTTAAGTAGTTCCGCCATATGACGCCTCAAACACAGTCAGCTCATTGCCATAAATGGCTTTCGTTAGTTGATGTAATTACGTTACGTTGATAAGGAGAATAAAGACAGTTTTATTTCCAGCATTTGGCGCTTCAACTGTATTTTTTAGCAAAGATAACAAGGGCGATATGGAACTGTATTTACTCTTACTAAAATTCAAGTCCAGCAATATTATATGTAACTGTCTAACACACCTGACCGGCAATTGGAGATCCGGGTTCGAATTCCGGTCAAGTCAAATGATTTTTTCATAGCGAATTTCAACCCTGGTCCAACAGTATTATTTGTGTACTCTAAGGTTTACTCCTATGAAAGAAAATATAGCCATTACCCTTTAAAATTAAAATATGTTATTTCATTTGACTCTCTATTAACCAGGAAAAGATTGTTCCCGTTTTGTCTGTTTTTTTTGCTGTCTCCTAAGATCTGGTCATTTATCACTGTCGAGCGTGGAAAAGAAACCATTTATAACTGTGCTGGTCTATCCCTCAATGGTATTTGCTCTCTTTTGCTTGATATTTAATGTGTATTTCAACCTTCTGGTGCTTTATATTTGCTTATAACAGAATTTTATAACCACTAACGAAGAGCTACCAACATGTACTGTTAAAATGAAATCGTTACTCCTTAGGTCAAAAAATCTATAAATCTTACTTTGTTGATTGCAACTGTACTGCTGTTTGTGCTATAGCCAACAAAAGAGTAATATTATTTCATAAACGTTTGAAGTATACTAACTGAGAGGAAATATGCAATGCTTATATAGCGCCTGTCATTTCTTTCTTTCAGCTTTCCGACGAATCTACGCTCGCTCATTTTTCAAAAATTTACAAAATGAGGAAAAATGAGGATTTCAAAAATGAGGATAGGTACTGTTAAATCACGAAATTGTTGGTTTTATTATTTATGTGGATGTAAAAAGGCAAATAAAGTTCGGTGTAACTGTAATACTTAAAAAAATCTCTGAATAAACTTCTGCTTTTTCCTGTTCCAAATTTTGATGAAATTATCCGCATAAATTACTTGCGCATAATGCACTCCGTCACGCGACCTAGAGCTTTACAAATGAGCTGCCCCGAAGCATTGTACATGATAGATTAAACTGCATTCCGCTCCTGGAAGCCCGTGGTAGGTACGTTTTTCATAACTTAATGAAATGTGATTGTCTAAATGTTTACATCATTAACAAGGTGAATAGACTGTGTGCGTGCGGTGTAAAAATTTCACGTGACATTTTATACGTTGTTATTTAGGTCGAGGGCATTCATTGGTGGAGGGTGGGGAAGAGGATTGGAATGGGGAAGGATGGGAGGTCGGCAGGATATGGGAATTGACGTCAGGTCGGGAGCGTGTGTCGGAGGAGTGAGAAACTGGAATGGAGAGGGTTTATGGGACCCGAAGGAGGAGGGAAGTGTCAGAGGAGGGAAGCCAAAATCATTTCCCAAAAGTCTTTCTGAATATTCGTAGTGCATGTGCCCATGACATTTTTGAGGGAACCCTTTCATCTCAAAATTCCCTCCGGATGACCGAGATTACTTTACATTCATTGTTCGTTGAAATTTAAACATTTACTTGCGCTTGAACAAATCATAATGGCAGGCAAATCATTAAGGCAGAGAGGTTTACATTGCTTTTTTGAGGAAACAAAACTCTCATTTTGCTTTTCATTTTTCATTCTTCTTAATTTGCTTCTAACTCTTTAGTGTTTTGCAGTACCTGGCACTCGATGGTGGTGAAAATAATCTTTTTCTGATAATTCGAGCGTTTAGTTTACTTTGCTTGTTTGATGACTTTTATAGCATTTTGCACGGACTAAATTGAATCCATATCATAGTTAAATTTATTCTAATGATACCGTAGCCGTCTATTTAAGAAGTTGACTGGAAATTGGTGATGTACTGAAAACGTATTGCGTAAAACTACTACCCAAAATAGTGAATCTTATAAAGTGTGAAAAGGAAGAAGAACTTGCATGAAAGTTTATAGAGAAATTGTAGAGTTTTTTCAGTCTTGTGTCACTTTTCTCCGGCTTGAGAACGAATTAAAATATTGAAATAATATTTTGTTTAACCAGATATAAAGTTATATTTGGTAAATTCGTAGATTTTGCCAGGAGTTGAGGATGCATCTACACGGTGTCACACATGATGAACACACTGGCCGTACCGTTTCCTCTTTCATTTCCTATCAACGCGAAACAATCCCTCTGTTTTCCTTTCGGAAACCAGGATGTCTATGAAATATGCCTCTTTATTCCAGCAGAAATCGATTGATTCGGGGACTCAATTTATCATTTATCTCCCTAACTCCTCCCGTCGTGACTAAATTTGTTCTGTCATGTCCAAATAACCTTCTTTGTCATCCATTTGCTGCCAAAATTGCAAACTTTCACCTCTTCCGTCATTCCATCGGAAATGGTACTTGTAAACTTTCTATCGATCCCATACATCGAACAGGAAATTAATAATCCTTTATTCGGTGAAAGCTTTGAGATTACGTTTTCCAAATAAAATACTTTTGAATTATGTATTTGTAACATTTATATACTATAGGAAAAATCATTTTACTATTTTCATCAGAAAAACTACTGACTACATCTTTCACAAGAATTTCCAGTACATGAGCGACGAAGGGGTGGCCCAGTAAGCTTTCATGTATTTCCCATGTGATGTAGATACCTTGTGTATGCTCTGAGCTGGCGCAATTATCTTTTGACTGAATTAAAACAATTATTTAAGGTATTTTTACTATGATCCAATTCAAATTTGATCTAATTTCTTGAAGTAAAAGTTGCTATGCCCATTGGTGGTACTAAATAATGAAAGAAAAAGATGGTATAATTTATAATTCATTTACATCTCGTCTATTTTCGGTGTACTGTTGAATTAATTACTATTTTCTTATAAAACAGAAATATTATGAAACAAATATGAACATGAGTTAAAGTTTATATTAAAATTGCAAAGTGGCGGAATTTTAGTTCTAGGTCTCATGCAAATAGGTTCGTGAAAACGGCATAGAGTTAAATTAACTTCCCAGGACTCCCCAAGAACGCTTGCTGCAGACTGCCTCCGTCCTTTCACCAGTCCCCTTGCGGCCAGCGGCATTGTACATCCGCCGCCGCTGGCACCTTCATTTCCATCTCCTCCTTCCAAAACAACCGAATGAGAGCGGGAAAACAAGGGAGGGAAGGAGGGATGGGTGGAATGGCAGATAGAGTGGGGCCGGCGCTGAGGTGAAGCGAAATAGAGGCCAAATATGTAAATCTCGTCGCCCATAATTTACGTCTCGGAGGTGTGGGCGATGGCCCACGACTATTGAGAACCGTTTTCTACGCTCGTGTTTTGTTTTTTTCCTCTCTGTCTCTCTTTGTCAGTCCTTCCAACTATCCGGAGCCGGAGAGGAGCGTTTCTCCATCTCTCTCTCTCTCTCATTCTCTTCACCTTTTTCGTTCGTTTTGTTTCCCCTCCGCGTTCGAGTGAGCGGCCTCGAAACCGTGACATTGGCAGTCCAAATGAGCGGCGGGCTCCGCACGGGCGGTGGCCGGGAGTCGGACGGGAACGATGCCCGCGCGTTCGTGTTTTGTTTCTATTTTGCCCGAGTGGGTGAGCAGTTGGGGAGGGTGGGTTTGTGAGACGGGGTGAGCTAGAGTTTTCGAGGCAAAAGGGGATTAATACGTGTGTTGAGAGGGGAGGGCTGGTATGGTGGGGCTTTGGTGGTGGCCAGAAAGAATAGGCGGTGGTTACCCGGAGACGTGGATTAGGCGCGCGGGAGAGGGCCGTCGTGATGCATATGCGGCATTGCGGGCGAACATCGGCATCGGCCAAGTTTCAGTTCGGAACAAAAGGTCCCGCTTCACCCCACTCACCCTTGAAGTCTCGCACCTCCAACCCCACCTACCCTTGTCCTACCCCGCGAAATTCATCCTGACGATACTCTCACTGTCTCCCTGGTGTCGTAAATCTTCGACTGAGCAATTTTCTTATTTCTCTCATGATCTTTTCTAATAGTTCTGTTTTGTTTCTTAGGTTAGCGTGTAGGTTAATCACGTAAGCGATTACAATAGGTCAATTGTAACGCATAAAGATTCTTATGTAGATCGGGTTATATAGCTAAACCAAAAATAGCCTTTGTTAGCTTCAAAGTGATATTTAGACCGCAAAAATAATTTCTTATTAATGTTTCCATCTTCCTTTAATTCAGCAGAAGAGGTCTTCTGTAGAGAGAGGTTGTTTGGAAGATGAAGAAAGTGCGGGAAGAAACCAGCCTCCTGTTGACGAAAGGCGACTCAAGTAGTCTATAGTTCTTCCCCCCACGCGACTAAAGGAGTACTGCTCGTGAAGTGCTCTCTACAAAGCAGTAAGCTGTAATAGGGATCACTTTGAATAATATCCGACAGAGATTTGAACACTGAGACACTGAGGTTTGAATTCGGGTCCACGCCAAGTGCCAGATGTCCAGTCAATACCACCTGCCACCTTTAGTGAGACTCTCACTACCTTCAGCCACCTAACCTGCCCGATTTTTATATTCGTTTCATTCTTTAATAAGATAGAACTGTGGTGAGCAGAGTATTGCGTTCCCAAGTACAAAGTGTTGCATTGTCTTCTGTTGGAGGGGAGAATTTTCTTTCCAGGTATCTTCCTATCAAACAGAGCGAGGGTCATGGGTTTGAATCCCAGAAATGAACTTGAATATTGCGATTTCTTGATTTTCAAGCCCATATTTGTTGGATCAGTTGATGTTCCTATTTATTTGCTCTCCAGTGATGCGTTCTAATTCCACAGATATTGTACTTAGCCTTTTACTGCTAAAGAAACGTAGTAACTTTTACCGGCTCGACCCTTGAGAAATCCTACTTACGAACCAAGGTTGTCTAATAGGTTCCTGAGTCCCCATAGACATACACCAATCTAAGAAATAGTGCTTAAGTACGTCTATGATGATAGAGCGGTTAACGTATTCTGACTTAGCTCTGAGAGAGGTGCAAGGAAAACCAAAATTTCTCGATCGTATTAGTAAAAAAAAGTCACCATAATAGAGTCTTCATATACGTGACTCCATTATCTTCTAGGCATTGGGCGTGTTTGCAAATTGAATGAATTTCTTGCTATTAGATGTGATATTATTTTTTACGCGATCATGGGATCTGTTTGGATGGAAATTTAACAGTGAGGCACCCATGATTCCGTCCAAGGTAATAATATACGAAATCACTGTCCTCAACTCATCAAAATCCAATCGTTCACTTGGTGATTATTATGCTTAACTCTGGTGCTGATCGATGTTTTATTAGAGCGTGATATTTCTCCATTGAACTATCTTTAGCGGATAAATTTATATTTTAATGTGAAAAACACTTCTTTATTTAGTTGGTATCATTTTTATAAGGAAAATATTTGCATGAATTCCTCTGACATTTAAGTTAATATTCATAGTCGTGATATCACCTACCTATACAAGGCCTCAGCCATTTCATATGTTTAGTCATCGCATGAAAATGGCCAGCTATTGATTAAGCATGTGAGCATTTTCCCGCTCTCATCTATTACTGTACTTATAGAGTTCAAATAACTCTAAATATATGCTTAAAATCATGTAAATATTATGACTTATGAAACAACGCAAAATTTTTGGCTTTTCCTGGCTAATGAGTAATGTTTGCCGGGAAAAAACGAAACCCTTCTACATTTTCATCATTTCCGTATGGCAGCCTGTATGCTTCAAGTCATTCTGCATGTACCCTTCCCATTATACAAGAGACCTAAGCCTTTTATTTAATGCACTAGAATCAACCATTTTCGGGTATACTGCTGCGTGATAAACTTTAACGGCTCAACGTATCATTCCTCCTGCTGGGTTCGTCGTCAGGAGACTCTTACCTTTAATTAATTTAACCTTTTATTAAATTTTAATGATTTTACTTCATAGTAATGATTCTACTGAAAACTTATTTTAAATTTTAACGTTTTTTTCTGTTGTGAATGATTTCTCATGAATTACTTATATTGTAAGGCGTTGGTGGAAAGTTTCAAGGTAGCATCCCCTGTTGCCTCGTTTTTTCCGCCTCTCTTCACTCTCTTAGTAATTTGTTTTCTTTCTCCTCCCCTCTTCTCCTCAGCTCCATAACTCGACGGAGAGCATGGTGATTCTGTCATCGGTCAACCTCTCGAGCACCGGCCGCTACCGCTGCGAGGTGTCCGCAGAGGCGCCCTCGTTTCAGACCGTCTCGGACCACGGAGACATGGTCGTCGTCGGTGAGTTTTCCTCACATCTTCCACCTACTCATATATCCATTGAGTTAGATGGAGAAGACATTAAGTCACGAAACTGTATCCAGACAACAGAACTATTCACCAAATTGCTTCCTCCTGCTCTTTCATTGCTGGCATATGGACAGCACTGAAGAGTAGACGCATTAGCGGATATGATAAATCCAGAATATCTGGGTAATTCATATTGAAAATATGTGATTAATACCTTTAGAAAAATATTTTCGTTACTTTGAGCTATTGGTTTTTCTGTATTTCACTGTAATTTTTTTCGCTGAGAATACGGATCATTGTTTGTTTAAATTAATAAAGTATTCATATGAAAACAGCATTTTCTGGAAGTAAATACAAGCTGATATGAAGTAAGTTATCGCTGGAAAACGTTGCACAATTGCAGAATTATGGCGTCATACAATATGCCTATGAATATATAAATCTAGGAGGAACAAAGATGGCGGACCAGTAACTGGAAGCAAGGGTCGCCGTTGGTCTGGCATACTAGTGTGATGGAACTTCAACATCCATTTTATTTTTATTCATTGTGAGCTGAAAATTTCCTTCTGAAAATCTACATTAATTCGTCAAATATGCAATGCTGTTGGAAGCGCCCTCTCCTCAAAACACCTCCCGCACCTCAATATATATACTCCTCATCGTTGGAGGAGTCTACGGTAAATGGGACGCGCTTTCAAATGAGTGTATTTTTGGGGTGTCTTAAACATCGTTTCCCAAAATGCTTTTGGATTCTCATCGACTCCGTCCCCGGCAGTTAGGAGGATGTCAAAAATGACAAAAATTAATTTGTTGCTTTCGTTCAGTATATTGTTACTATTATTTTCTTTAGCAATGTATATACTCTATTATTCATAATTCTGTTTACATGTAGTGCATCATATGTTTCTTAGAGCTAAACTCTGATTATTCCTTGGAGGATAATGAGAAACTTCATCTTCGAAAATGGCTCAATGGCTTAAAAAGTTTCGAAAGCGATAGCCTAGAATGTGACCTCTTGAAATACCCCTGCTTGTCTCTGGCAAATTCCCGAGAATAAATGTGAAACTATTGTTATTACATTATGATTAGCCTTTTCTGGCGCAGAGAGGTCTAATACTTATTGTAGTGAGGAGATCAGCTCTTGCACGCTCTCCTTATAGCTTCTTACCTGTCTTCATAGTCTTAGGAAACGCTTGTTTTGTCATTACTACATCGGCCAAATTGTCCCCTCTCTGATATAAGATGGTACATGATTGTATGTGACCGTATGATTTTAGGTTCACCATCCATTTTATTTTTTTAAATATTTTTTTTATTTTTCAATGGTTGTGTATTATTTCCATGCGACGTGACCTGATTAAGATAATCTGTAAAAACACCAGGTTAAGTCTTACCCTCTTAATGCAATAATATGCCGGCTGTTGGGGAACAAATAGGGATCGTTGCACAATTTCTTCTGTGCAATAACCATCTTATGTTTTGAAGAGTAGTTGAATATAATAGTCGGTTAACAGATGTTGAATTTATAAATTCTGTTTTTATCAGATAATATGTTTAGTGTTTTGACTCTTTTGGAAGGGGAATTCTGTTTCACGACTCGCCGTAACTCAACCTTTATTTTAGCGACAGTTTTTATAATCTAACGTCTGGCATTATTTACTTCTAGAGTTTGAGGTTTATTACTGATCTTTACTGAAGATAATAGGCTTGCAACTAAAAATGGAGACCTCATAGTATCTTAAAATTCATTCACTAAAATCTTGTTTTCCCTCTTCATTATGTACCATTAAGCCATTTATTTAAGTTTTTTTTAAATGCAATCGCAGCTCTAATATGGCTACTTTATAAAAAAACCTCTGAAAAGTTGTTATATTTGTTGACTGCTTTTGAAAAAGCGACTTTAAGAAGTTGTGTATTTTAAATCCAAGAGTATCTTTAAATAGCTTGCGGTAAAAGGGAGATTTATTTCAAATTGTTCTACGCCAAAGTTTTTATACAATCGTGTAAGCTTACTCAAAATTCCGAAATAATAAATTAATTTTCAGTTTATAATGGATTTTTATCCCTCCCTGATGCAGGTATATAATATTCACAATGATTTAATAAATAATTCGGTTTCCGAACGGACGTCAGCGTGATAATTCTTTATCCTTGGTATTATTAATATTTGTCCATAAACCTGCAAGGGGTAGGATAATTTTTATGCTATTTAAATTACAAATAAATCAATATAACTAATAAATACTACAAAGAAATAGAATATTTTTTGTAATTAAAACTCTCATAATTGCTGGGAGTATCCCTGGCCATTAAGAGAAGAATTAATGCTATGGTATGTTGGTTCTCCTCCGTGAAAATCATTCAATTTCTGCTAAAACTAGAATAACTTAGCAATGGAATTGAAAACATTCATGCAGATTTTGTACAAATATCTTCTGGTCAAGCAGGATCACGAAAATTATACATTAATTCGTCAAATCAATAGCAATTACCTGCATCTCGGCAGAATATTGACAATTAAGCTTTTTGCGGAAGGCCACCAACCTAGTAAGAACGTTGAAGATTATTGTGATAATGATTATTGTTCTGCACAGAGGTTTTTTTTTCTCTTTTAAAGAAGTTATTCGGCCTTTTTAGAGGGCCAAAATGTTAATCTTGGGTTTTCGAGCGCACTTTAGAACATTCTTAAGAAAATTGCCAAACTATTCTCGGTCTGCATTTCCGTTAAGTGCAACTGCATGTGCGTTAAAAATCTGCATTCCGGCAGTAATGGTAGTGACTCAGGAAGGCTGATACATTTAAGTGTTTTCCTTGGTTTAAGCATGTTGTGACTAGAACTATCGGCACGGCATTCAAAATTTTGAAAAAATTATTTTTTTAAATGTTGTTTTAGAATAACGGAATTGAGCCATCACCCTGATATTTGTTATTAACAATGATGGTGATGAGAAAGATATTTATATCGATAATTTCACCCTTAACTATTTTGGAATTCATTATGACTGGAGAAATAAACAATATATATTAAAACATAAACAACCATTGCACTATTCCACAAGGTATTTTAATGCGTACGACACGTTTCAAATCACGGAACCATCATCAGGTACAAGACTTGACAGGTACTTTCTCTTGTACTTCTGTGAGCTGAAACGCGCCGTACGCATTAAAATACCTTGTGGAATAGTGCATTTCTTGTTTCTGTTTTAATATGACGAACTTCCACGATATTTCGCCTGAATCTGTTAAAAATAGATATTTTCATAGATACTCACTGATTTTGACGCATCAGTGTCGATACTAATTGTATCATAATGAATACCGGTGGAAATACACATTCAATATTTAAGTTCAGTGAAAAATGCATTATTTCGAATTCAGAAGAAAATCACGACATGAGTTGATTTTTCACGAAAAATTTTCTGTCGTCTGTCTCAAAATGACGTGTTGAATTGTAATTGAATTGTCAAGGCAATCAACTCGGATTGATGCGATTTTTTTACTTGCATCTATTATTATCACAAATGAAAAGTGTCATGCATACAACAATTGTTTGTACCTCCTCAAAGTTCACAAGCACAAGAGCGTGGATTGAGTGCATTCGCTTGGGGTAGAGCGGGATGGATGGTTGCTGTAGTTCTGCGGCGCGTGGTGAGCATGCATGGGCGTAGAAAAGCTCGCCGGATCTTCCTCGAGGAGTCTCCCGAGAGAGAGGGAGGTCATCGAGGAGAGAGGGATGCCGTGTCCTCGAGGCATCTTCCCCGCCCGCGTCCGCCTGCGCTCCCACGCCCTGCGCGGTTCGCGGGTTCCGCCTCCGCTGCTCCGTCCCCTTCTTGAGGGATGCGGCATCTCTTCTTTCTGCACCGGCGAGCGGAAGAGTGCCCGAGCCGCTCGCTGCGGATCCCACCCGCGCCTTCGCCCACCCGCCATCCGCCGCTCCGCCCTCCTCCCCGCGACGACACTTGGCCGTGTTCCGGGGTCGAATTTCATGCTCGTAAAAGCGTAAACACTCCTTCAGATGCGTAGAATCAAAACCACATTGCTTACTCCTTGCTTTTTAAAGCTATATTGCAATCCTCTTTGACTACGATTTTCTACGAAACATCGTGTTGCTGGAGAGCCAATGCTTGATTTAGGATTTATTCGCAAAACAGTGGGCTCATATCATTGTGTGTTTATTGTCCGTATGAAAATGTCCGCTTTTCAAATTACGCTGAAAAGTCCATTTTTATCGTTTACCGTTCATAAAACATTTTAAAAGGAAAAGAAACAGATGGTGAAGAAATGCAAACTGCTACAATCTATCTGCTAAAGATTCGTACATAAAATATTGAGGTCTTATCCCTTCTGGAGCTATTTAGTCCGGCTGTAAATGGTCTTTGTCAATTTCACTAAAAGTTTACTGTTGTCGAACTCTGTTTCGGAGGCCATTGTAATAAAAGAAGATAGTGGTGACAACATTCAAGTAACTCATTTTTTTCCATTTTACACGTCAACATTTCTGTTGTGGCATTCAAGTTTTTAAGTTGCATGGTAGAGAGTTACTTGGTACTGCGAAAGTTACCGGTACTTTGGTAACGGTGAGCTAATATACTACTCCCTATCATCATTAGCAGGTAAGACATTTCTTACTTTATTTCTTGTTGGTCTGATCTCAGGTTTATTTCTGTATAACTACATCGCCTTGAATTCTCCTTGTCGTGATTTAGACGTCAGGGTGCTGACTTTTCTTTCATGCCACGAGAGAGACTTGGCCAGAAGGTCTTTTGTCCGCACGCGATACCGACAGGGGGTCTGGTTATCATAAATAAAATGCTATTTGGAATCCAGTCCTCCCACCGTCATCTGCGGCTATCATCTGAATGCCGATCGTAATAATTGCTAATAGTTTTGTTTTCCCGACGACTTTTTTATCCACTTCCTGTAGCCGATGGCTGCCAGTTGATTAGACTCAACGTCAAAATGTAAGCGATTAGTATTTCATCTTCAGAGCGAGATTTCATGCTGAGATGTAGTAGAAACCGTGAAAGTATATTCAATTACTCAGAGGTACCGCTCTGGATATTTTCTTCACACGGCTAGGAGCGGCATACAATAATAATGAACAAAAATTATGGTTTTTTAGCCATATGTTACAGTCGATTGCAATAAAGAGTTGACTATTTTATACCTCGAATTTATATTCAAGATTTGGCTAAGTTGTCATGTTTCCAATCGCATCATTTATGCATATATAATGATCACTTTCCAATTACTTAAGGTAACCTAATCATTAAAAATATTTGCAAATACACCGCTTCATTCATTAAACATATATTTAAATTTGGTTATGATATTAAATGTAAACGTTTACCGAAAGATACCCGATAGATATGTAACATAATTAAAAAATTTATTAAATATTGATCCGGGCATTTTATTGCCCACATCGCATTGCGTATCTGAAACGTTATAATATTTTACGCCAAGCATTCTGGAGATGAATATTTAAGAAATTATTACTAACAGGAAGCAACAAAGATGACATTTATCACTGTAGCAGAAGCTGCGAATATAACTTGATCAATTTTTCTCCATATATATATTTGATACACTCACATATTCCATATTTTGTTGATTTTTCTGCGGATTTGTACAAGTAATTCTCACCAAAGAGTATAAAAATGAGATTGTGGGAATTAAACTGGAGAATAATGCCATGCTTCAGCCTTATGAAATTTTCCATAGATAGGGGATGTTGTTCTTGTTTCAAATGTTTATTTTAGTTTGCCAATAGCACGTAAATTTGAACATAAATGCACTCGTAGACAGGGTAAAATATGCGTTGTCCATCTCAGAGTCATCTTAATGCACCAATGGGTGAAGGAATTCTTACGAAATTGATTGTTGATCTCCCACCCTTGGTACTTAGCGTAGACTGAAGTGTATAAATCTTTTCCCGAGTTGTGTTTTATTTCCCTTTCTCTCACCCATCGCGGTGACTCCAAAATAACGAACGAGTCCCCATCTGCCCTGAATTTGCTGCTTGCTTTAACGGTTCAATGAGCTTGAGAATGAATCGGCAGTCATGAATACGTTTTGCATGGCATCCTAAAGCGACTGACGTCTTATTCAGATGCATCGTAGGTAGGTGAAAATCCTCCGTTTCCGTGAAATCTAGGTCGAGGCATTCTACATAGTTTCGCTTCCTCGGCTGTTGGTGGTGAAAACACCTGAGAAAATTGCTTTAATTTTAACGACTGATTATACCAATTTCGTCCAGCGGTCACCTGGGAAATCAGAAGCTACCCACTAGTAAAAAAATCAATTAAAGAAAAATAATCTAGACCATGAGAGCAACTCTGCAGAACAATAAAATTCTTTTAACTGCTGGTGCACGAGAAACTGTGGAGCGGATTTACGCGCTCTTCCTTCTATCTCGCGTTGCTGTAACGGACGTGGAAATATCTGGAAACCTCGAAGATTCATTTGTGCTCGCGCGCTTCATTGGTCATAAGCTTTTATGCTTCGCATCCAGAGGGTTAATCTAGTGAATGCATGTTTTTTTCCTTTGATCCAAAGCAAAAGTTGCACTGTGAATGAACAAAAGGAGAGAGTTTTGGTTTCACAATCATCGGTAACCTACTGGGCAAAGTCATAACGAGTGTTGCCTGCAAACTCCCTCTTTTGTCCTTATTTTACGGAATACCTAATAACCAGTGATTTAGCCGTTTTAAGGGTGAAATGAGAAAAAATTTGGGTGATGTTAAAGGTGTCTGCAGGTATTCGTGAGTCATTGAATTGGCATTTTTACAACTTTTCGAAAAATATTTTCATAAAAAACTTGTATGAAAATAACACTTTGTAGGTCGAAAAAAAATTCTTGTGCCACACTTTGTGCAAGTACATGTGTTTCTACGGTAGGAATTTACCATACATAGTAATATAATTTATCATAAATTTTTCGTCTAAATTAAAGTATTTTTATGATTTAAGTGTACAGTGCAAATCTTGAATTTAAGCGAAAGCCATTTGTAAATACGTTTTCTTTTTTTAAATCAGTATGGTGCCTTGTTATAAGTGAGCAACCAAATTAGTAATATGAAACGTTTATTTTGCGTTTATGGGAACTTTGTACATACAGGACCAAAACGTCATTCGGAATAATGTATATTTACATAAAGCTATGTGTTAAGATAGCATTGAATTTCCAAGAAACCAAACTGGTCACGCTTATGGCCTGATCGGTTGCATGCCATTTTTCACTTATATCAATCATATTACTGCTAGATACACAAATGCAAAGTTTCTTGCAAATCTGTGAGTTAAAATAAATTTGCTATAACCTCCTTAATGCCCACTAGAAGGATGGAGGAGCACCCCGATGAAATGACGCAGGATATTATGACCCGCCGCTCCAGTTCAATGCTGCCTTCCCTCACCTATCGCATGGCTAGAGAGGTGAGGAAAAAGTGAAAGCCTTTTCAAATAAAATGGAGTCTCTGTTGTCAAGCATTGGCCATCGAGGACGATTCTGCAGCGATTTGATGTCTTTCCCACCTTATCACTCTTCTGGTCTAGCTCGCAAAATTGCTGCGACTTATATTCGATGAAACGCTCACCAACGGATTATAAGCAGACGAGGCAGAGCTTTCTGGAAATGGATATGGCCCGGGAATACGACGACATTCAGCGGGAGAATGTCCGTGGAGGCACAATGGTTAGTTAGCCGGAAAGAGTTTGGAGGAAGAATTCTCGTGCGAGAATGGAACAAAAACGTTGACAGGAGGGAGTGGAGAACCCTTTTTTTCGGACGACCCCGATGCGTAGGTATTTATTCTCGCCGTCGTCCCTTTTAACGGCCTTTAAAACCCTTCCATCCCACAAAAAAACCTTTTTCCACTCTCTTTTACGTGCCCTATAACACCAAATGTATCTTTTCTTCCATCATCCACGGTCTTCAGCCCTCGCATTCCTCCTTCACATGACTTAGAGCTATAATAGTTTTTATATGCCCGAGTAATTATTTTATCGGGAAGCTTCTCTGGATTTTCACACTCCTCTTTGTCCATGGTGTTTTCTCCAAGTATCATTACTACGCAGGCTCCACAGTAACAACTTTTTCTCAGTTTACTTAATCGCTACTTATATCGATATGCCTGTCTAAGAACACGAAGAAATGGGGCAGACACTTAGATCTTTAGCATCGAACGTAAATAACGGATAAAACATTCGTCGTGAAAAAAAACTTGAATCCTTGGGGTAAAAATTGCTAAGTTAGATCGCCTACTTAGAGTATGTCCAAGATGATGAATCGCAGTTGGAAATACTGATTTGGCTTAGAAATAAAAGAAAAGTAAATAACTTATAACAATCCTTCGATTTAAATAAAGGACACCGCCTCTGTCTTTTCAATCGGGCGATTCCCATCCCCAAACGCCATTGGACATGTTTACTGGTTGGATGCATTTCTGTCGACTGCACTATTATCTTGGATAGGGTATAGGGATGTGGTATTTTTATACTCTATGCCACTACGTGGTCAGGGTATTTTGATTTTGTCTCAGCAGAAATATAACGCATTGAAGGAGGCGTGGCAGGCCGGAAAAAGGATACATAGAAATGATCAGCATCACCTTACGAGTCAATCTAGCTATGTCAATTTGTCTCTCTGTCCGTTTGTCTGTATGTCCGTCTATCTGTCTGTTCGCACGATAACTGCCTTCTAAAAATTGAGATATCGAGCTGAAATTTGGGTCATAAGCCTCCAGTGGTCCACAGACGGCACTCTCAAATAGGTTGGATTGGACCGAAACCACGCCCACCTCCCGTGCAAAGTGACTTTTTGGAAGTGAAAGTAAATTCCTTCATAATCTCAAAAGTTACAAATAATTGATCTGAAATTTGGAATATAATATTTTGTTAAGGTAAACATACATTTCAAACAAAAAACATACCTTTTTATAAGTCTGGCCACACAGCCAGATTTAGTCAAATTTGAAAGTGGTATTGGGTATTTAAGCTCCGGCAAGGGGGAAGATAATTTCTTTACTAGTTTTTCTCTGTGCTGTATTGGAAGATTTGGTAGCCAAACATTCCTTATTTGTCTTTTTATGATCATCTGCCGCAGTTTTAATGGGTATGAATTGAAGTTTGCTCTTTGATTTCCGTCTTCTGGCCAAGTGTTATTCATGTTCAATACGGTATGAAATGACTTTTGCCTTTGGATATAATCTTTTCTTACTTAGTCCATCATTTACCACGGAGTGCAATGAAGTTTTGTGATTCAACGTTGGGAGGTACATGAAGGATTATTAAAAAGCTCAAGATCTCAATGTTTTAATTGCCCAAATGCCTTCCTTAGGAGTGCCACTACTCTCAGAGGGTTCCGAGCAAACCCTCCTCCTGTGTTTGTGCTCCCATTGTGGAGAGGGCATCCTAATCTACTCCTCCGCCGCCTAATCTTCTTCTTTCGCTCTGCACTATCTCAGTCCGGGCATCCCTTTCCCGACGCCTTGTATGCACCTGTCCGAAAACCCTTTCCTGCCAGCGGCGGTGGGCGGCACCCTGGCGCAGGACCCCCGTCATGGTCCATCCGCCGGGAACCCCGTGGCCTCTCGCCGCCTCCCCTATCCCTTCCCCCCCGGCGTCGTCGCCAGCTCGCCGCCCGCGACTCCCCCCTCAAGGGTACCGCACACCACCTTGGAGACGCCCTACCACTTCTCCCCCGGGCTTCCAGAACACCCCTTCCTCTCGAACTCCAGGCCTTTCCTCCCACTTCCCCCAAAGCGTCCCACCTTTGCACACTTTTCCTCAGAGCACCCGTAGAGTATGCAAATGAGGAAATCTGCATCTAAATTGGGAAGCTCTTTGTACGCAGGCGGAGGGGAGGGTGCGGTGCGAGGGAGGCGGAGGTTTTTAAGGAAGAAGCGGAGAAGGAGAAAGAGAGGAAGGGGTCGGAAGGAGATGGATAAGGATGGAGAGAGGAAGTTTTGTTGAATGCCGGAGAGGAAAGAGAAAAAATTGAAGGAGCGGAGGAAGGGTTGCGCAAAGGAACAAAAGAGCGAAGGGTGAGTATGGTGGAGAGTGCACAGTGTTACGCCGGGGAGACGAGAGGGATGGAGGCTGTGTGTGTGTATGTATGTGTTCTTGCCGGTGGGCGGGTGGGGCGGAGTGTGTAAAACAAAGGAAAGTGATGAGGCGGGGATAAGACCGGCAGCGAGGTACGTTGGGGGGTGGGACAGCGGTGGGGGCGAGAGAGAGGGTGGAAAAAGGGTGCAGAAGTGGTCGGCGGGAGAAGGATTTCCTGCAAAGGGAAGGGAAAAACCGGACGGTAGAGGGACAGAAGCTAAACAGTGCGGAGAAGGAAGCGAATTATTTTAAGAATAACGAGTTAGAATCCATTAGAAGCAGGAGAACAACTATATTTTTGTGAAGAATATACGGCGTTGAAGTGAATGTAGCAGAGGACGGATATTATTAGTTGACGTAAGCAGTACAAGTTTCATCCTGAAGAAGAGGAATTTATTTGTGTAAATTAATTAGTTGGCTATTTCAGAGAAAGTGAAGGCAAATCTACACGTTTATAGATGTCTTTTCACGGTAGCTCTAAGTAAATATAACTGTAATTACTGACAAATAGAACACTGAGAACGTGCGGGATAATTTATCAATTGGATTTAATTTCATCCTCTTGAAAGGATTATGTACGCAATTTTCTATATCCCTTATTAATGACTTGCCATTTTTACTGATGCTACAGCAAATAACAGGTATTCTTTCCTCTTTACGTAGCTCAAAGATAAAGTTTTCACTTCTGGTACAGAAGTGTTGCATATGTAAGAGCAAATAAACCCAATTTGTTGGCTAATATCGGAAGCAATTGAATCAAACTTAGTAGTTTTTTTATTCCAGGTAAAAGCATACTTTTCTCTCTCTTGTGTTCTTTTACCTTATTTTTTAAAAATCATTTGTTCATTAATTCCAAGACTCGTTTTGCTAAGGTTTATTTTTCTGGTTTTTAAATTTCTTTGCTAATTTCTTCAATTAGCATTGGTACTTAAGAAATATTTTACTGTATCCCGAGTCAATCCTATTACCTTGTGCGAAAGAAACTGATTTTATCTTCTTATAATATTTTAAGCCTATAATTTTAACCATTTCAAAGGCGTTTCTTCCTGAAATACAGTAAATTGAACCCCTGCGAACGAGTCATATGTAAACCAATAGCTATTCCGGGATATACAAATCCATTAGCACTTTAAGTATTTCTACTTTTGATATACGAATTCTTGGTTTTCTACCTATTTTGCATGTTTTGTATGGTTTGGAATTTCTACCTATTTTGCATGTTATCAACTTTAACGTAAACTAATTTGCTCAACATTTATTGCATTGTACATACCAACCCATCAAAACAACAGAAAATATAATGGTCATAGGAACTCAATTTATGAATCTTAATCGTCCTTGGGAAGTAACATTATGAAGATGGCAACTTCCTTTGAGTGCAAGACTGTGTGAACTAATTTAAATTGAAAACTGGGTTTTAATGACTAAATTCAATAACGCCACAAGTTTAATAAGCCAAAACGCATTACCCATCATAAATGACAACACTATTTGATCCAAGCGTTAAAGAACAGGAGCTGGATGGCAATCGCGGAAATGTACGTTTATACTGATAATATTGTAATAATGTACCTGATTTCGTGATACACGCGCCTCTACTGATAAAAAATGCGTCAAACGTTTAACATTTACAATTAGTATTGGTGGCAGACGAAAGTACCACCATAATTTGAGTGTAGCTGATAGTGGCAGTCAACTACCCCATTCCTATTCCATTCCGCAATATTAGTTAAAATTAATGACTTAATCATTATCTCATACTGAAAAAGGATTGATTTTTTTACTGATTCTATGCAAAATAACTCTGATTTAAGTTCGTTAAGAAAGAATGCATTGAAAACAGTCCGTAATATGATAAGATATTTATACAAATGGAACCAAGTTTTATGCATCCACTCCTTTCTTTCATTTTTGTTGGAAATTATTTATTGACAATAATTCCTGCTTTGCTATGAAATAAAAAATGAAAAGACAGCTACCCCATTAAAGGTAAATTGTTCCTTGGCCTTTCTCCCTACTTAAATGATATTTATGGCTGAAATAACTCCCATTAGCGAAAAACCTATAGGTTCTGCGATGAAAACCCACGTCACTGGTAATTTGTATCTTCTTTTAAAAATATATTTAGTGGATTTCACTTGAGCCATTCGCCGTGTATTCTGAATTTCAATGATTAAGAGGGGTTTGCGAAGTACAAATTTTAAGTTCAATTATCAATTGGAAATATATTTGGCAATTATCACATTTGGACACATTCGCAGTTTACCCATATCTCCTCAATTTGAAAATCCATTTTAGATATTGCATTCCGGGTGCTCGTGTTTGTAGATAGGAGTCGTTTTAGTCTTTGCATGCTGTGCTGGTGAGAATAATACCCTCATCTCTTGTGTGGCTGGAAGTATTTACTATTTCCATCGGAGAGCGTGGAGATAGCCCTTTCAAATCGCTCTCAACACAGCTGGAAAGGACGAGAGTGTGGCTGCGTTGGGTACCAAAGGGAAGGCATATAATTTCTCATCGCCTGGGGGGGGATAGGGAGCAACCAGAGGGGAGGAAGCTCAGGAAAGAAGCTTTTGTTAGCCGCAAGCGAAATGGAGAAGGAAAAATAAAGAAAAGATAAATCCATTAATTGAAAAAAAAGCCGTGTTACCTCCCTTTCTCGCCCATCCGATGCACGGGGGTGTTATACGAAATCGAAATTAAAGTGCAAAGCTAAGAGGCTATTAAGCAAAGTAAACCTAGTAACTGATGTGCAATCCACGTTATTAACCACTAATCAGGCAATAACTCCGCAATAGGGTGTGAGGCAGAGGAAAAGCTCGCCGGGTTAATGGTTAGGGACGGGGAGGGCACAAGGGCGTGAGAGGGTGAGAGAGAAAATTGGATGGTGGAGAGCAGTGGGAGATATTATTATGTGAGCAGGAGAATTGGAGGAGGTTGTGAGTGGAGGAGTTAGAAAGGAGGAGTGAGGAATGAGAATGAGAGGGAAATGGAGTTGGGGAAAGAAGGGGACGTAGGAATTGGTAAAAGGGAGAATTGGAGGGAGAAAGATGAGGCCGAGGAGGTTTGGGCGAAGGCTATTTTCATTGTCCTCATTGTTTTGCATCATGCTTAAAAAGAGGATTACCCGCGGACCGTAATTGACAGTCAGGAGAGGTCCCAAGCACCTTAGTGCTGGGGGCAAATCCATTCTGATGTCGCGCTGAGTTACCATTCCCTTCCGTTGTGATAATGTTTTACAATCCTATTTTAGCGTTCGAGTTTTCTTTTACGAAACATTACGCTGGACACATAACCAGAATTCCATTTCTCTAGATAATAGATAAGAGAAAGATAGCAGTGTTTGCATCTTTGAGAGGTGCTAAATATGTTAGCTAAATGAAGATTAATATTTTTTATAATTCATATAAATGTCGGGCTTATCGCAGTGGTATGCTATTATCAGTAATTTGTTTTCCTCAAAAGAGTCGTGTTCGGGGTAAAAGGATCCCATTTTTTCGTTAAAGTTGTCAATTTAAGAGATTCATTAACGCAATAAGCCTTGCATTAACAGATTGATTCTTTTTTTGCGTTGGCTTACTGTCTGCACTTCCTGCGTGTTAAAAATTGCAGAAGATACGCCGAATAAATTAATCTTAAATAGTTTTTTCTTAAATACTTTTTTCGTTATTCTTTTATTATGCATGTCTTGGGCAATGGCTAATTTTTACATCTAATATCAGATATATGTTATTTCTTTCGCAAACTATTATAGAAAATTTTTTTATTTCTTTTATCACCTTTTGGAGTTGAAATTCATTATCGCCATCAGTAATTTATCTAAGGTTTAGAGGCTATTTTATTCATTCCATATCTTGCCTATTCTGATTCAAAATATCAATTAATCATTCCCCAAAGCAGGAATATCAGCAACAGCAAATTAGCGCGATTCTACTGCTGTATTAAAAAAAACTTCATGAGTAGCATGACTCATATCAGCTGGTTTTTGGAACTTTTCTGGGAGTCCTAAATATTCAGGACAGTGGAAGTGTACTATTTTTCGGCATACAAAAAACCTTGAACTCAAGCTGCAAACATGAACCCTCTCGTCACCAATGAATACCAAGCATTTAGGGTATTGTGTAGAACTGAAGTCTCGAAGATGGCATTAATATGAAGCCAAGGCGAGGCACCGGTAATGCTGGCAAAGAAACCACGGGAAGAAACCATTTTGGTTTTTAACAATTGGAAAATGAACATTAGATTACTAACTCCTATTCTTCGGGCCATGTTTTGTTGGAGTGTTATTTTAGGTTCCACTTTTGTCCCGTCCCTACCCTATCCCTACGCGGACTTAAAAATATATCCATCCACACGCCTAATAGATAACATAGTAACTTTTCGGAAAACCTTCTAAAGCAAGACGAATGTCTTCTTTGCGAGAAAATAACGCTCGCGAGAACAAAGACAAATATTAGACTTGGATACTCAAAGACATGCCCACCAATGATCTAATGAAACTCCTAAAGAGCGACACGCGCGAAGGGAGCAGGATGCTGCAAGACACGCTTCCTAGCGTCATATCCCCGGTTTCCGGGCTTGACATACCTGATTTCAATGACAGTAAATAAGTCACCAGGGCACTCTTCAAGTGGCTGACCTTCATTTGGAAAGTCACTGTTTCACGCATGAGCAACTTTACGTAGCTTCCTCCAGCGTTTCGAGCGGCAACAATCTTTTTATCGACACTCCTATCAAAACAGTACATACATACCAATCACGCTGCTCCCTTCCTGGGTAGGTACAGTCACAAAGTTTCACTCGTACACCTAACTCTGCTTCAATAATTTCCTCCATACTGACCTATCCTTTCAAACCTCTTTTGCCTCATTTATCCCCATACACTGCTTCATGCACGCCTTCCTGTTTTTAAGACTCCTATTATTCCTGCTCCTAAGAATTTCTTCAACCACATTCAACCACAACTTTCTCGGCCTACCTCTACCTCTCGCACCATTCATTTCACTCATATATATCTCTTTCGTTATTCGACTCTCATCCATTCTCTCAACATGGCCTAACCAACGAAACAGAAATACAAAACCAGAAATAAAAAACAGAAATAAAGAGCAGAAATACAAAAAAATGCTATATCAAGAAAAATGGGAAACTAAGTCGGTCACCTCCCCGTGGTGCTTCTCGCGTTCTGCAAAGAACCGCACAAATTTCATCCTAACCTAACCTATGGACGGGTGCTCAGCTATAAATCTGATAATAATATAGACTCATCTGTTTTGAAACTTAGATATGTTTTAAGATGGCGGAAATTATGATGACGTAACAAGATGCTTCTTACCTGACAGAATAACGAGACATTCTGTTCAATGAAGGACATCCGTGCATGAAAATCGGCAATTGCACTAAGAATCACCATTGATTTTTGATTTAGTAACCGGAATCAATGATTATGCCAACCCTTTACACCGAAGGCGCAGTCCGGGAGAATGAAGATTCAAAGGTCAAATAAACATGGCTACTGCTGCAAAAGCGTCTTTTGACGTTGTCAACCGCTAGATTGTACTCTACTCGCCGATTCTTATTGAAATACTCAACGCACATATCAACGTTGAATAGAGCAACTCAATTAAGTCATTGAACGCAAATATATTTTTGTTCATGAGGGAAGCGATCAAGCTTTTAATTCACTCAGGAGACGGCTCAAGAGAATCGGAGGGACGAGGTGACCATCTATCAACCTGGGTGCTATTTAACTAGTAATGAGTCTGCGTGGCTCATTTTTGAGTTTCCCGTGCATAAAAGAGGAGCAGCAGTCACTCACCTCTACGTCAACCAGGAAAAAATTTCAGCGTGTCTACTACAACGAATACAACGTACAAGATAGGTTACGAACTCCTCAAATGACCACGCTGACAGTATTCTTCAGGGTTTGTGCCTTTCTTATAAAATAAGTTCAATGTTATTCACACCCGTTGAATTTCAACGGATAACTTCCACTATTACATTATATTCTTTTAAGCGTTGCTGTAAAAAGGATAGAACTTTTGTTTGAAGAAATTCATCTGGGAATAGCCAAAGTTACCATTTAGTGTTCACAATTAACATGAAAGAACAGCGGAAAAAATCTTAGAATTTAGAATTTGGTGACACACATGGCAGTGCCAAAGCATAATCCTGTAGTATTTGTAAACTAGAGGCGCACCCACGATAATTAAGGTGATGGCAACCACTTCTTTTAGCTATTTGCTCTTAAGCCAAAAACTGTTGCCATGTATGTGGCTGCATGTTCTTTTTTTTAATAGACAATATGGTTTTCTCTCTCTGCATTATAATCGGGTGAAATTTCTAGGTGAGGAGCCGCCCCTCCTGATTTTTATTCTTGACCTTTACAAAATACAATTATAACTTAAGTGAGCGAGCTTAAAAGTAGTAAGCTTATCAAATGATTGAGCTATAGGTGATAAACATAATGTGATGGAAAGAAATTCTGTTAGCGTTTTAATCGTGGACCATCGTAGTGATTATATCGCACACTCATATCACATTATATAGACTTATTGTCATTACCTCTTGTTTGATTCTGTTCGCCTATTATAGTTTTTTTTTTATTTTAATGTAATAACTTAAAATATTGGTTGGGGCGGCTTGTTATAAAAATGAATTGGCGAGAAATTCTCAGAAAAAACATTTAGGTGGGACTTTTATCAGTGAAGCTGAATTACGAGAAACCTAAACTAACCCCTGTTTGGCATTCATGCAATACCTAATGCCAACTTTTGACTATAAATTATTCCTAATTCCTATCAGAAGCTTACAAGGTTTCGTTAAGTACCTGGCTTTTGGTCCTATTTTTTCATTGACTTAATAAAAGGTTATATTTTGTCTTCCTCTAAATCAGATGTTTACTTGTGGCTGATGACATCGTATCTTACAATTACTCGTGACCACTTCTTAAGATGACCATACCTGATGTAACTAATCATTGAGGCATGGGTCGATCCTGTTAAGGAAAGTCATGGATACAGAGGTAGGCGATGACCGGCAGGGCTTATCGAGGGAGAGTAGTCCGGAAGGGGGGAGGGAGTAGAGGTAGATGGGGGTCGTAGAGCCACCCCCGAAACGGGGTCATGCGCGTCACCTAAGTGGATGAGCCGGGGAGCATAAATTAACACGTCCGAGAAAACACCTTTCCCCTCGGACGGGATTTACACATGCGAGCGATTCGGTCGAGTTGCCCCCTCGCACTTGGGAACACTATCTTATTCACGTTCCTCTCCTCCCACCAACGATCGCTTCCCGTGTCCATCCCTCGGCCCTCTCCCGTTTGTTTACATGTGTTGGCCAACTTTCGCTGTTTCGTCGGCCCTTTCTACACATGCCATGGAGGGTTCGAGCGAGTCGGTTCACGCCACCTAGTCTTCCGAGGCGGTCAAGGATGAATATCCCAGTGGGCGAGATAAACATTAGGAGAAGGATGGGTTCGAGTTGGCTCCTGCTGCTTCGTCGATGCAGGAAACGGGGCGCTTGTAGTCGATATAGTCGCTCAACCGAAGGCTAAACTACTTTGCTCAAGTTGCTGAACGGCCAAGTGCGATGTTTAGCACTCGTCAGGGAGTGGAAATCACTCGATTAGATGGCCGGAGGGCTTCTGCGGCCGACTCATTAGCTCTCACTGTGAGAGGTTCAGTATATCAGTTTTATGCTATGCTTCCCTGAGTACTTTTAAATTCCTTATCCTCCAACGAACTCCAGAAATGTGTAAAGTTACACAGGTTGTCAATGTGTTAAGTCACCAAATTACACCAGTGGTCATTTTCGTATTCCCTCAGCTAAAATATTTGCAGAAATGTTTAAAATTGTAAGAAAAATGAGCCGCAACATTAAGAGTCTACTTAGGGATGAAAAGATAAACGAAATGTTTGGCGAATCAACCTTTTATAATTGTGATGGGCTAGTGGAAGAATTAAATCTTAAAATTTTTTTCACTTTTTATTACAATAGGTTACGAGGATTGGTTACGATGTACTAGTGTGGAAAATCACAGCATTATTATTTTTTATCTATTCTTTTTTATTGTTATAAGTTTTCCATATCCAAAAAGATCTTTTATTGATCAATTGCATCTTTGTTAATTTGTTTACCTGGGTAATTAATTTTAAGGAATTATATATTTAGTTGCTGGAATAATAATTTTTTCATATACATAAGGCATTATCATTTTATTTTTAATCATATTTATTTAATTAATTCATAACTTTTAAAATACTGAGCACTAACGTGAATGTGAAATATGCCTCGAAGTTTCGAAATTGTTAATGTTCTAGTGGACACCGTGATTCGTGTAAAAATCAAAAAGTATAACAATTCTACGTTGAAACATTCCGATGCACCATGCCGCGGAATCATTTTTATTCTCCGGAATATATAATTTAATCACAGTTTTTGTCATCCGTTCAAAAACCAGGAAAGCATCATGAAATAAATGAATAAATTTCATGCTCGCATTCGTGTCCAGTTTCTCATTTTGATTCGGGCTGCTGATTTATTATTTTCGTAATTTAGGCTGGTACTTTTTGGAAGATATAATTTCGCCTTGATTGGATTCTTAACCAGCGGGAACATTGTCTCAGCATGTTATTTTCTCCGTTTCGCTCTAAGTAATCTCGTGAAGGTCTTATTTTTACTGTATTGGATCTATTCATCTGCCTTATCTTATTTTCTTCCTTTCATCTACTTCTCATTCTCTCCTTTATGCGTCTCTCTTCCCGGCCATCTTAGCCCCTTTCTCTCTGAAGCGTTCCTTCTCACTCTCCCACTCCTCCGGCTTTATTCCCCTTCCTCTTTCATTCTTCCTATCCTCCCCCACCCCCAATGGACCTCATGCTCCTTCCAAAACGCCCGCACTATCTTCTTTTGGGGCTCACTTGGGGGAAAAAATGACTACCACCTTCCCCCCTTTATTTATTCTTGACATAAAACTACGCGTAATGGCATCCATAAAACACTCGACTTTAATTCCTGCTGGGGAACGTGGAGGATGAAGGAGTGAAAAATGAAATAGGTTTTTAAGATTAAGGATAGCCCTGCGGAATGAAAATGCTTTCGGCTGGTTTGAAGCTCGGAAGAAAGTGGTTTCCCTCCCGTGAAATATTGCACGAAAACACTTTAACCCTTTGAACAGTTGAATCGCGAGAAATGCATTGCCTTCCAACCCCCTTCAATTTTGCGGCCGCTTCACTTCCCCGTTCCAGTCATCCCAATTTTCGGAGAGGCCGACACCACCGAGGGGAATCTTTTCCTTAAGGCACTTATACCCGTTCCTTATAAGAGGAGTGCTTCCTATGGGAGGGGAAAATATGGCCAATAAGGAACCAGAATATCTTCCGCGGCGAGAAGTGATACTTTTGTCCCGTGGGATGAATGGGTGGGAAGAGGGAGACGAGGAAGTTTGTGGAAATGGTTGAAACTCGACGCTTGACGATGTGGCGTTCTCTCAGAGTCGAAAGGGAATAGGGATTGCGGCGCGTCGGTTTGAACCGGACCTCTTAAGTGTTCCTGATGGAATCAAATGTGCGGGTGATTAATCTTTTAAATGCGATCCGTCTTGCTCGCTAACAAGAGCTTTGGAGAAGATTAAAACGGCCTTTGACGTGAATACCTCTTGTACGCTTCCTGATCTACAAGGTATAATACTTGACCCGATAGAAATTTAGGGATGATGAATGCAATTTACCGCATTACGTTGCATTGGTCGCAATCCTTTTCAAAGCCAACCGTATTACTTGCGTGACTGAAGTTGCTCATCCTCCCATCCTTCGGCATACATGCACTTTTTAACAAAAATTCTCGATAAAAAATGGCGTTTTTGGTTTTAACGCACCAATAGTGTTTTCAAAAGGAAGAAAATACCACATTAAAAAATTCTTTTTCTTTTTTTACAGAAAAAATAATGTAATGGTTTAATATAAAGAGAGAAATTAGAAGGAATACTTGATTTGGAAGCTCATTTTGGATTTCAGGCTGATATCTATATATATAAAAACGAATGTATGTCTGTGTGTCCTGAATGCATTACTACACTGTTCATCCGATCGCCAAGAAACTTTGAGAAGTTGTTGAGTACACTCTTGCAAAGGTTTAGGTATAAAAATTTTTTAAATATCGCCCTCCCCCCCCACAAGGCCCTCTTAATCTTTCGAATACTTTTCGCGCAACAACGCCCGATGGGTAAGCTAATAATCCTAACCTAATTTTTACTCTGCTCGCCTCCATTCTGCACAAGGACCCGCTTTTTCTTGGGCCGGCCCTGTTTGGATATTTATTATTACTATATTATTTCATTATTATTTACAGGTTAAAAATAAATATATAAGACAGTTGTCACATGTGAGAGTTAAACCCCCCAAACGGAAATCGATTGGTCGATCTACAACTGAAGCACGAAAGAAAAAGGCATTACGAGTTTCAGCAACAGACGAGCAACGAGAATCAAGATTGGAAACCGATCGATTATGCACTGCTCAAGCCCGCTCAAATGAAACAGAAGAGCAACGAGAATTAAGATTGGGAGCCAATCATTTACGCACTGCTCAAGTCCACTCGAACGAAACAGAAGAGCAAGGAGAATCAAGATTGGGAGCCGATAGAGTACGCATTACTCAAACCCGTTTACAATTGGATTTTTAAGCTTTTAAATCTTGAACCTTTGCACTACGCACTTCAACAATAGAATATTTTATTTACTTGGAAACCGCAACGTAGGCATGGAATGGAAACTCATGCCATCATTTGTATGCTACGAATTCCTGTGTAGGTACGAGGAATTCATTGGACTAGGTCTCAAATTCTTTTAGGGCTCCGATTTTGAACCCAGAAAAGGCATTGCAACGCATGCCGGGTACAGCTAGTATTATATAAAAAGGACTATCATCGAGGAAAGAATTTATTATTTATATTAAATTTGGCTGGTTCTCAAGTAGTGTGTCGTACTGACGAAACACTGTGGAAATTCCGGTATCGTGCGTACTATAGTGCCCTAATAATTTCGAATTGAATCATCTGCCAGGTTTTTTGTGTTTTACTCAGATCATTCCGTTTATTTTTAGATACACTTAGTATCAGCACCCAGATAGGTTATGAGGAAATCGTTTCGAGAGGTTTATACAAGAGGAAATGCGTATTTGTACCGAAAGAAATTTTAAGGGCACTCATTCAGTTTTAGCGATGGAGTTTGGCAAACATTCCTCATTTCCTCTTGTGCAGTCTTCAGGATGTCTGCGAGTTTTTGTTTTACTTTTTAACTCAACCTCTATTTATATCCTGAGCGATACCTGCAAAAAATGCTGTATGTATATTGAAACTGAGCGTCTCCGAAAAAATTCATGGAATTCGCATCGTTATTGTTTTCATGACCTTTTTTATATCTACCTACCTCAATTTATTTCACCGCTTTTGGAGATAATGCTAAAAGTGGCATGGGCATTTATCTACCCGAAGGAAAAAATGCTACTCTGTGGACAATTTAGAAAAAAATCCTTTGTGAAATATAAAAAACGCTGTAGTTCGGTGTGCTGTCGTAAATCACACACAACTACCGCTGCATTCCACGGCAGAAATATTCTGCCCTCGCAACTATTTGAGGCGCCAGCTCCGCAGTGTGAGGCATTTTTACCATCTGGGTGATAAGACTGAGGTCTTTAGACTCCCTTACGTCTACATTGAACTCCGTCTGCATCATGACTCTCAAAAATTCTGCATTTACACCTTAAGCTGAAGAATGGGTGGAGGGTTTGTGAAATTGGAGATAGTAGCCTGAAAAGGGCCTTGCAAAAGGCGACGTTAGGTAAAAATTGCTGTAGTTTCAGAAAGTGAGTAAAATTAAAATGCATTAATATTTAACCATTCAATACTACTACCATCTATCGCAGGATAAGCAAACGCTATTTAGCTTCATTGCTTTTCCACACCATTTTTGTGTGCGTGATTTCTCAGGCAGTTACAGTACTTTGATCATTTTTACTCCTCGGTGAGGGAGGTGGGAGGCCATTTATTTTTTCGGGCTTACTGTGTGGTTAAAATTCATGCATATAAAAATGGTACTTTTGCATCATGAAAGAGATAATTTATTTTGAGCCGTTGTTAGTTATTCTGAGAAATTCCAAAATATTCCAATCTGCGTGGAGCTGCGTAGTTCGTAGTAACCTTAATAATAAAAATATATGAAGAATTTGAACGAAGTGAGAGCGTATTTAGGTTTAACTAAGGACATGCGGGGATAGAATGCGTAAAAATGTCTGATTCATCATGCTAGTAACTATTGGCTCCTAAAAAGAAGGTTTTTTGTTGAATTCCGATGGTAAAATCTATTGTGGTTGTCAGTAAGATCTGAACAAAAAGCTTATGACATCAAACGCACCTAAAATCATTTCTTCGTGATCAATTCCAGCCAATATTGAGTCATTGATGTACTCATGTACCTCCTTATACTCACACAATGTAAATTGTTTCGTAGTTAGAAAAAATTATTTAATTATTTTATTGTCCTTTTGATAGAGTCCATCGATTTATTTTGGATTTGTTTCGCATTATTCAAACCTCATAACCTTTTGTTAGACAGTGGAATGCATTCGTAAGGCTGGGGATTATAAAATGTCAATTTTTTAGTGCGTTTTTAAATTTTAGATATGTTCATCTGCACTCAATGGAGCAATCTGTAGTGGGAAATTTATATATATTTTCCGAAACAAAATCTAAAAAATATCCAGATGAAAGAGAGTGTAACTAAACCGTGTCACAAGAATGTCCAACTCAGCGAGAATTCGTATCTTTACAATGACAGTTTCTAAATCAGGAGCAATCTGTACGCGAGAAGACTTGCTGTGCACGTTTTTTACCGGATGAGTGCCAGCGGAATACGAAGCTGTTGTACATGGATGATTACCCACTTTCAAATATTCTTAGTTTACGGACGTGTATAACTTTGAGTTATAGCAATAGGCTAGAGGGACTGAGTTTCCATGGCTGCCAGGGGTTGCCGCTTCACGCCCACTGAGGGTATGGTCGACCGTCGCAAGCCATCGGCGCCTGGCGCTATTTACGACGCTGGGCTCCATTTGAGATCCGTCCCTCGCCATACTCTTGACCATAATGGTTTAGCCGTCACTCTTGTGCTCACGGCGCTGTTTTTCACTCTCCACTACCCCAAGAACAGATTTTCAATAAGTTTCACGTGGGAGTCTTTTATGGGTGCCAACCCTTTCGCAACCATAAGAAATTCCTGCAGCTCAGAAAATCGAAATCGTTACTCACAGTGATAATATCTCCTTCCATAGAGAGGCTGTCCAGCTGTGGTTCTTACGCGGTTGTTTGCTTAGATATACTTTGGTGCTCTTAGGAAGAAGAGGTATATACCTTCTCCATTCAGCTATTGTAGAGTCCCCGGAACTGAGCTTATAGATTAAGGATTACATTTTGTTTGTAGCTATGATGCTAAATAAATACATATTTGGTGTCAAAGTGTACCTTAAACCGACTTAAAATCAACTCAAGAATAGAAGTTTGATATGGAGCCAAATATTTTTATACGTATACATTTTTACACCTATTATCTCATGGCTCGTTTTGTGGTGATTTACGTGATAATAAGAAATTTTGAGGTAAGAAATGCCTTTCAGTTTCAAAGATTATGCATTTCAGGAGGGAGAATGTCTCGTGAAAAATTAATTGATCTGGTAACAAGTGCATATATAATTTAAGTCTTGCAGGAGACAAAATTACGCAGCAAATAGCATGAAATGTCTTTTACCATCTAAATTTTATGCATGGCTTATGGACTACTAAATAATATCTTTCCGTTTCTGATATCATAATCCGTTGGAGACGGATGCAAAGACAGATTCTGAAAAGAGCCTCCGATTAAATAATTATGAGCTTGTGATTCGTTTTCTGTCTTCCCTTTAAGACTAGCTCTGAAACATCTTCTTGACTCATGATTTGGATAATCACCATTTCATCGACTGTTAGAACTTCACATTTGACGCTGGATCCATATTTTGGAGTGACACAGGGATGCGGCCTAAAGGTGAAAGTGTTCCAGTGATTTGCAATCTGTTCGCCATTTAAGCCCGACGAAAATTTGATTGCGGTTCATTAGCAACTTTCGCGCGGGAGTAGATGGGAGCGCGTCGTTAATGTTGGTTTCGCTCCATTTAAAGCTTTTCGGGCTGGATGATGAACTTCACAATTCATGCCACTCTCTCAATTTCGTGCTCCGACTTGAAACAACATTATTGCGGGCGTTAGGTGAACGTTTATTTTCAGCGTCACTACTTGCATCGCTATAAATCGCGTGTCCTTGTTGAGTAATCCAGGTGCCTGAATCAACCATAATTATTTGGCTCTACAGGCAATTTTGACGTACTTTTATTTTGTTGAATATTCCATATAGTGCAAACAAAATATTGTTCAATAACGTTGATTGATCCTGAAACATGTTTGTTTGAACGCATTACCTTTTGTTTATATTTTTAAATGTTATTTTGGTGCTGTAATAATGTATTTCAAACAAATACGTGTACAAATATTCATTGATGGTTTCCGGCGTAACTTTGTGGAATTTACTAGACATATTGAAAAAATTTACTAGAACTTTGTATTTCCACAGGAAATTGAGGAATTTGGGAATTGAGGAATTAAGGAATTTGTCCCTCCTAGCTACCAAGACCTTCCTAAAAAATAATCACATGAGAGCTGCCTATTATAATAACTCTAATTTAAGGAATTTTTTCTCCAAGTCCAAGGACGCTATCCCCAATTTGGAAAGAAGTGGTGTATACAGACTCAAGTGCGAATGCTCGGCAACCTATATTGGGCAGACTGGACGAAAATTCAAAGAGAGACAAAAAGAACACATTGCTTGTTTCAAACATCAAAATTCCAATTCTAACTTCGCAAAACACCTGCTGGACAATGATCACACAAGTGACTTCTCTTTGGAAATTTTACATTTCGAGAAGAAAGGCCTCAGGCTTGACGCTCTTGAGCAAGTGGAAATTTTAAAATCGTTGAATGCAAATTGTGAAATTGTAAATGATATGTTGTATACTTCCCGCTCTCCACTCCTCAACCTCCCCCTCTTCCATTAACCCCTCACCTTCGCACACTTCGGTTCTTTCCTCCCCTTCTCCCTAATCCTTAACCGTCACCCGCCTTCACCCCCGCTGACGCACTTGAGCACGCTAGTATTTCTATTATTGCCTTTCTCTCCTTCCCCAACCCCTTCCTACACCCTCGGTTCACCCTAACCCTTGCCCAACTGTCACTGCAGTTAGTCAGCTTGAGATGCGTCAGCCCTACCTACCACCCCACATTCCTCGACTCCTACACCCTGGGGAAGACCCAACCTCCCAACTCCCACTCTCCTCTACCGCTTCCCCCTCCACTTTCTCAGATTTGATTTTATGTCTATGTCACGTGTCATCCGAGTATTTAAGAAGGTGTATCAATGTATTCCTCACCAGAAGATGACGTTAACCGTCGAAACCATGGTCGTGTTCGAATAAAATATTCTGTGGAAATACAAAGTTCTAGTAAATTTTTTCAATACAAATATTCAGTTAAAATATCCCCGACTAAAGTTCATGTAACCTTTTGAAAACAATCAGGCATTTTTTCATCTGAAATATTACATCTCAGTAATTTATCTTTTCTTTCCTCTTTCTATTGTAGAGAATACGCATAACATTTCCCATTTTTAGCTTCTTGCTCCGTGTGTATGACAACTTAAAAAATCCCATCTCACCTTCATATTTACGTCCATTCATTTCCAGTGTCTAGTCCGCAGTGCTGTATTTACTCTGACCATCCAACAGTGTTTAGTTATTTGTTATTTTTGTTGATTGAACCTATTTTTTACGATATTAGTTGCATACTAAAACTAAAAATCTAGAGTTTATATCATAATTTACATAACAAAACACAGTAATTATGTGACTAATGACTAATTTTGGAATTGAAACCACTTCAAATGCTAATACCCTACCGGGTCCCAAAATCACAGAACAGCCCATTAGATGAAGTACGTAACAGATAATATTCTTAATTCTTTTATGTATATTTAACCTTTAAATTCGTTTGTAAACTTGTTGCATGCTTTTAAGCTAAATGATTTGCTCTATTTTAAGATAAATACCACGGTAAAATTTAGATCCTTTCACTTATGGATTACATTGGTGTGTAATTTTCAGTCTTCATATTGGCAGTTCTTACCCAATTTTTCCAATGCCTAAATTGTATTAACAGTTTACGTCGTCTTTCAATAAAATAGCTATAACTTCTTGGTAAGGCTTTTTTTAAACCTAATTTTTTAAAAACTAATTTGTGTCTGTTCCAGTATTTAATTTAATGGATTTGTTCTAAGAGTAGAATCTATTTGACAACATATTCTTATTTCCAATTGCATCTTCATGAGGGTAATTATGGTATTTGTGTGTGAAATGTGACCAACTTCTTTGCCTTCTTCATATTGATTTACAGTAAAGATAGTTTCTTTACCAAACTTCATATTAGTATTAGCTCGTCATTTCTGCATAATCGGCTTCTGAAAAAATAAGTTCACTATCACCTTCGTTGAGTGGGCAGCGGAAAGTGTACACTATAAGTGCGCACACTATCTTGATCAACTTTATGTTGCCTTTCCTTTTCAAGAGTTCGGTTAAATACTGATTGGGCTGATGTTCATGACTGGGAATCAGATTTTTTCCTTGGCCTCACGTCCTTTGTTTTGGGGTAGCATGTTGCAGATCATTGTCACGAGGTGTTGGGGTATCGCAGACCCCTTTCTGAATTCACGAACGTGACTTCATTTGTGGACAGTCTTATTTTCTACTTTTTTCTTCTTCCGATCGGATTGCCCATGCCCGGAACCATCTGCCCATTGCTCCACAGATACACCATCGGTTCCTTTCCATCAACACCTTTACTTTCTACTCTCGCATCCAGTCTTTTTGCACCCATTCTTACTGCCCCTGCACGTCGGAGAGCAGACGAGGCAATGTCTATTCCTTCCTGCACACTCTCCTCTTCCTTCCCGCACAGAATCATCCCCCCCTCCATAAAGCCTCTTTCCTTCTCCCTTCCCCCCTACCACCCCGACCCGCCTCTCCCGAAGAGAATCCACCCGTATTATCAATGCCCTCTCCGAACCACTTTTCTTACGGAATTCGATTTGGCGAAATTGGACGCGCGGGTATCACTCAGGAGCGATCGCTTATTCGAGACTTGTGGGAGGGGATGTGGCGGGGAAGCAGAGGGGAGAGGGGGGAGGAGAGAGTGGTAGGGAGGTTGGATGGGGTGGGTCGAGGAGAGGTCGAGTGGGCAATGAAAGGGGGAGGAATAGTAAAACGGGGGAATGGGCGATGGGTGGGATAGACGTGAATGTGAAAGTGGGAGACGCGCAGAATGAGCAGCATCTTGAGTAAATCGATGCCGGGAAGAAATGGCCGCGCTATATTTAGTTTCATTGCGGAGGCCGTTGAAAAAATAATTATTATTTCAGGGATGATCGTCGTGGAGAAAATTAGGCAATACCTAGTGAGCACATTGAGTTTTATCGGTAATAATAACCTTATTATTCAGTCATAAATTATCGACCATAGTTCGAAATATTTGTGGGAATGGTTTTGTAATTGGGTCAATTTATTGCGATCATTTATATTTTATTGAAAACTGTGATCAATAAATTTAACTTGTGGTCGATGAGGTGATTGGATATGAATTACGAGAACGAATTGCTTCCTGTTAGACCCTAGTACATGAAATCCTACATTTCCAGCGTGCAAAGTAGACGCCCTGGAGGATATTTATATTTTAACTGAAGCGCTGGCTGGATAAGTTATTATCACAATAAATTGACCTGAGCCTCAAAATGCATAACTTCAAAAAATCTTTAGCTACAGCAGCAACTTCAAAACCAAGACTCCAAGACAATATCCTTATATTGGTAAAAAAGATGAGAATCTTTATGTCATCGACTAGAGCAGTCATCAATTCAAAGATTGATTCACTGGAGCAAGCCAAATTTAGCTTTCTCCTTATTACTTGCATAGTCTTCACTATGATGTCTTTTGTAATTGGCCTGAAAAATTTCAGCCATAGTCTTCGGTAAAATTTTGCTCTCCTGCTTCCATTTGGTCTCAAGAGGATTTTCAGTTACTAAATATACCCAGTCAATTTTTTTCTTCCTAATCTCAGATTTTTCCTCTCACATTTTTTTCTATTTGACCTTGTAGGAATTCTTGTTTTATCCTTAACCTCCAATTAACCCTCATCATTCTTCGATAACACCAGCCTTCTATTCTCTGAAGCTGCCGCTATCCACGTTTCTCTGCTGCTCTAGGGGCATGCACTAAAAGACATTTTAATGAATTACTTCATTACTACCAAACCTTTGCTGCTTGCAATTGTCGGGATATTTTTCTGGTAGAAAGCTAGATGTGCACGTAATACTTTGTACAAGATATATATGATGGAAACCCCGATGTGAAAGACGCCGTTTAAACATGATTTTGCCTCTCTTCGTCTCTATGTTACTCTGATAGACCCCACAACAGTTTATAACAACCCTACATCATCATGAAGAGTATTTAACCCAAAGATTGGTTTGCTTCTCTTTTCCATTCCACTCCTCTCTAAGACAGTCGTCGTTTCATTTCTTCATAAGTCGTCTTTTTCACGTGATTCTTGCTTCTTCTTCCGTACTTTCACCAGATGTCCATCACTCTTGGGTTTTCCCTGCCATTCATCGAATGCATTTCCTTTATTATTAAAATTTTCGGAAAACGGAGCAAGCCCTGATGTTACATTGATGGAGTCGCCAGTAAGAGCACATAACTGTCAAATACCAGAGAGGAACAAAATCACCTACCTTAACTGGTTTTCACATTTAACTTTAATCATTGACCAAGACGAATGGATTATACCTTTCCATCATCGTTATCAAAAGGATGCTGCGTCGCAAAATGTGTCCAATGATTATGCCTCTTCTTTATTATCAGAGTTGTGGAATCTTTTCTCCTTTACTCTTCGGAAGATCCCTTTTTTCATTGGTGATCTCCTCCATCCATATTTTCACGATTATTACTATTTTTGACGTAGCCACCGTCGCCTATGGATTTATATGTCAGTACAATACCTATATCTTTAGTGGAAAACATTCCATCGATAGCATTGCTCATGCAGTCCAATTGAAGTTAGCTGTCGATATTAGAAGTTTCAGTCCCCTATAAAATTACAATCTTCAGGAAATTGATTTGAAGCGAAAATGGTAATAATTGTAGGTTAGTAATTTTAGTAGGTGGCCGACAATTGAAGTAATATACGCAATCTAGGATCGGCGGGCATTTTGATAAAATAAGCATTTTTAAGAGTAGATAGTAAGGGTTGGAGAGAAGCCCGGCTTCGGTAGTCACCTGCTATTAGCAAAATACGCACAGAGAAAATACGCTCATTTAAACGACCCATCCGACGGACAAAGTTCTGCACTTAAAGCGATTAACTCACAAAATGCAAGTAATAATCGATATTTGACTTCTTCTGTTGAGATGTGAACCGGAATGACCAAAGCTTGTACTCTAGTGGCCACATCAACCCGATTCCGTCGGCATTTTATCATCCATGTCGTTTCAATACGAAGGGGAGCTGCACTACTCTGGACGTACCACGTATGTTATGGCCGTGAGCGACTTGATGAGTTTGGGGAGGGAAATCTTTGTATAGTCTGGGGAAATGTTTGAGAGAGGGTGGAGATTTTGGGAGAGGCCGAGATACTGAAGTAAAGGAAGAGGGAGTGGGGTTATATTGAGGGTGTGTAGCAAAGGAATCGAAGCCCGCGTATGAGGGGCGTGGTGTGCGGACGGAGCGAGACCGCAAGAGGAGTCCCTTCTCCTCTTCAATACATCCCATCGCCCGAATCCCGTGGTAGTCTCATTCGTGGAGGGGCACAATGGGTCCCCCTTGCTTGCGGAGGGCCAAAGTGTTTTTTCGGGCCGAAGGAAGATGGAGGGCTGCGGTGGCTAGGACTGGCACGGTGGGGAAGGACCAGGGCCAAGAGGGATTGATGGATCCGTCCATGGATACACAACGGGTCTCTTTTGCCTTCACGTCCAGTCCTTCCCTACCTCCCTCCGCAGACCTCCTCCCGTCTTCAATTAACCCTTCCTTCTCGTCCATCATCTCTTCGATGCTAAGGCGTCTCTGTCCGATGCAGTTTTTGTTTGTACTTATTTATTTATCTGATTTTGCCATCGTTTGTTTATTTATACTGTTGTACCTTTTATTTTCTTAATTTTGTTTTTGTTTGTTCTGCATTGCATTATTTTTTCTATTTTTTCTGTTTCAAAACCTTCCAAATTTGTATTCCAACTTATCTCAATAGTCGTGCTGATGGGCAGAGTGCGAGTAGCCTTAAATTGAGTCCTGTGAATGGAGTTAAGCAGTTTAGATGTTTTCAGGCAAAGTGAAATCGTGTCTCTAGAATCTTGGGATGTAATAACTGCTCGTCATTGATAACAGACAAAGTTAACACAGAAGTATGTTTGTCATTATTCGGAACCTATAGTGCGTGTTACCTTTCATTTCACTTGATTACCCTCAATTGTTTGAGTTTTGATTTTCCTCAGAAATATTTATAAGAGTATTATGTTCTTTCGTTTGAGGATTACCTTCGTCAACAAGGTAACAGATTATGGTGTAAATGTTATTTTTCTCTTTAGAATTATGCAATGATTTTCTTGTCAGCATGAATAGAACAATAAATACGTAAGTATAATAATAATATATAGACAGTTTTTGTAAGCCATATTCATATACCATGTTTAGTGACATGAAAAAAGACCAAGAATAAATGAAAAAGATATTCGATAATGTTAGAATATAGTAATAGGAGCAGCAGAATGATGATTCTGACGAAATTGAATGTATAATTTGTGGTACCAAATTTGAAATTCATTGACGTACGTGCTTCAATAATTATCATATATTCCCGTTTATCATTGAATGCAAACAATTTTTCCGTTAATGGCATAGTTAATCTATCTTCCAATGAAAAATAACTATTAATGCATATTGATATATTGATAAATCATAATATTTATTTAATTATGAGTAATACAAAAATGCTATCGGGACGTAATGCAAGTTTTTTGGGACGGACATGTGGTGTAACATGTAGTTTTGCGTTCGGTTTAAAATATCTCTTAAACTATTTGTTATCATGTGTATCACTTGTGAGGTATATCACTTGTTTTCAAAGGAAATATCAGCATTAATAATGAGACGAGTTATTTAATGCACTGTGGCTCAAATAATTCGGGCCACGCAGGGTATTTTTGAACACTTTATTGCTTTTTCTAATAACAATTTGAGTGTATTTGTAGTTATAAAATTATCTTAGTCAATTTAAGACTTATTTAAGCGTTTACACGGATGGAAGTGGACAACATTGTTCTGTAATCGCCGCATTGGGGATAAAGTATTGCGAATAAACGTTGAAATGAGATTATATTGACTATGCAGAGAGAACCTGGGCTAGCATTATGTTTTAAGAATTTTTTCTCTCTTCCGTTGCTATCTATCTCATCGTGCAAGGCGTGCAAGACATAATTCCTCTTGAAAGTACAAATGGGGAACTGCAGGCTTGCTCACAAAATTGTGTGTATTCCTCATGGGATTTATTCGGCATAGTAAGGATTCCCAGACCAATATTTTACCCGCAGTTATTCCATTCGCTGACACACCACGGTGCATAGATCTCACAGGGATCCCTGTATTCCTTCCGCATATACATCTTCACCAGGTTCCTTCGATCTCCGTCGACGCCGAACCATTTATATTCCTCCTCCGAATCGGCGCTAAGGGTATAAATAAGTAAATAAACTCGCCACCGTAACGACTTTTTGAACGACGCGTTTGGCGATTCAGAGAATTTACAGCTTCCTCCGTTCCTACGCCCCTCTCCCTAAAAACCTTTTACCTGCTATTTCCCTCGCTCCTCTTCACCCTCAGCCACTCTCCAGACTCCAGTGGATTTTCGATATTGAATCGCTAGAATCGACACCAGGTAAAAAAAGATATCTAAATTTGGAAGGTTTTTCAATATTTATCACATATCGAAACAGAAATACAGTAAAAATTAATGTTATACTGACAGCTATGAAAATATTAACCCGTACATCCCATACATTTGACTGATACCATATTCAGTTGTCGCTTGTAGATAATTTGTTTCGTCTTCATCATAGCTGTGATGTTAACATTATAGTCTCCAATTTCATACATTTCAAAAATAATGAAATGATAATTTAAAAAACACCATTAATTGTTGCCTACCTATTGCAACGATTAGGTGCTGTTGCTGAAATATTCGAGATACGAATGTTTGAACCAATCAAATGAAAATACAAGATAAATTTATGCTTTATTGACGGTTATGTAAATTTATGTGCGCATATTCTTCATGTGCCGTAAATTATTATGGTCCATGAATTATGCATTCCATTATGGCATAGTGGCGATTGCAATGAGAAAAATGTCATCGGCTATACCCTTAGTTAAATAATATTGAAATTAGAAAATACAAATATCCATACCGATCGCAGTTCACTCCAGCGATAGGCTTCAAGAGATGAATTGTGTTCAGTTTTATTTTTTTTTTACATTTGGGCTCTTGGCGTGAATTAATTACGCTAGTCTTTTAACTGCCTCTAAATTTCTTCCTTTACGCAACAGAGATATTATTAAAACAATTTGGACTCTTTTTTACTTTATGTTGAAGGGAAATAGCGATGAATGGACTGTTATTTTCCTATTCATTACTTTCTGTGTACCCTGCATATTAATAGCAGTTGGAAATTTATTCAATTTAAGGAATGATTCGGCTAATTGGTGTTGAAATTATTTCTATTCATTTATGGCTGTGCAGATAATTAGTAAATGGATATAATTAGGGGATTCATACTGGGTTTGGTTATCAGATGCCGACGTCTAACATAACGATCGTTATCATGATTGAATCTCTTTAACCCATTTGAAAGTGGCTGAGTCGTCCCTTTTCTCTAAATTGTTCTCCCGAGTCTCTTAGCCCTGTTGACGATGGCAGAGTTAGATAGTGTTTTATTACGTAGATTGGCGTGAAAATCATGTGAAGTAAATTTTAACTATTCGTCCAAAATACGTCAGTATTAGCAATGCTACTATTTATCACAATTAAGTTTAAAAAAATAAATTTAGGAATATCGATATTTTTTTATTCATAGTCATATTAGTAGTTTGTGCAGCAGTACTGAATATTTTCCGAAATACACACGGGCTTTACTTTAGTTTTACCCCAGCTTTTCTCTTCTCATGTGGAGGAAAGGGGTGAGGCGGATTTTTGGGCGACAAACTTATACTGTCGAACATTTTCCCGCTCTTTGTATCTATTCAGTCTTTCAAGCAGCGACACCAACCGGAAAGAAACCAATAGGGGACGGAGGTGGAAAAAGGAATAAACAAGAAATGAAAGAAGGTTGGATTTCTCGGCGGGAGTTCGCACAAGCTAAGTGAATGTGCGCCTGAAGAAGAGGGGAAGAAAAGGCTCCTAACCCATCTTTCCATGCACCCTGACTCTAACCCCCTAAACCTCAACCCTAAAATCTAACGCTATCCCTGTGTCTGCCATAGTTGGTCGATGCCAGCGTTTCTATGTCGAAATCCTCGACGGGGAGTATCCTCCATGAATGTCTGTGAGTTCCTCATGGCAATGTATTAGGTCCCAACTCATTTTATGCTGCAATATCGCAGAGTGCGTTTACCCTTTTAATGTAGCTCACCTCATTCATTTTCCAGGTTTGTTGGATGGTTAGTTCTTTAGGATAGCAACCGACTACAACGGTGTTTTGCGCCATTAGGATCAATGATCACAAAGGTAGAGGATTGAGAGAGAAGATTGAGAGAAACGCGGTATTGGCATTAGCGTACTCGCCAATGTGTCCAAAGTTTAATCTCTCATCCGACAAATAGAGTTCGGTACTTGAACTGATCCCTACAGTAACCTCATGTATAAATCGGCATTCCCTTAGAAAATTCTCCGCCCCTTCCAGAATTTGAATCCGGCAATCGGCGATCAGTGTTCAGGTATATTCGAACGCTACATGCCGGGTAAGTGTTTTGCGAGGTACAATGTGCTAACGCGGACTGGTGTTTATTTTTAGTCGATCAGCCGTTGAGTTATAGCGATATATGTGAGCCGACTGTTTCATTATTATGTGATTCTCGCCGTGTTCACTCAGATCTAGCAATATGTCAAATTATGTTTTATCGTTTGCTATGTTATATATTCATATGATGTCGCAATCACATTTTGAATCTTTCGGAAAAGAGTGGTAACCGCGCATATTAATGTATTTGCTGTCAACTAGTACTTCTACTCTGAATGCGATATGAATATGATAGGGAATATCGTATTAATTTTGTTGTGATGATCTATTTGAGATTACTTTCATCGTTGAGGGCAAATTGGCGCTAGACCACAGGAAAGGAAGCACGACGTGGACCATTAGTAATTTGTTTCAATGGCAATAAGACAATCGTAATGAAAGTTACTGAGAGTGTCCTCCGTCTTGCATCCTATTGATAGACGTAGTACTGTTACTGAAATGTTTTGCACTGGGTTACAATGGGTATTATGATAAAAAATCTGCGTTGCTTCTCGTTTTAAACACCTTATTAAAATGTTAGGTGTTCTAATAGCATATCATTAAACCTATCATCTTTTTCCGTGATAGATATCGGAAATGGAATCAAATTTCCTCACCGCATCATTTTGCATTGCGTTATTAACTGGATCTAAATCGCATTGGATCCATCTCATTTTTATCCACTCTACCATCATCCCTCACTTAAACTTTTTTATGCCATACCTTATTATTTCTGTGCCGTGGTCGCTCGTCTAGTGTAAAAACATGTATGCTTAAGGGTTCCTTTAGATAGCATGCCAGATGTATCTGTTCAGCCATATATATCTGTCAAGCCCTGATATAGCCCCTGCTAAACTATTATGAAACAGCGACGTGTCTCATTAACTTATTCATTATTCCATTATTCGCTGCTGAGGAATAGACAATAGCGGTCGCAGATCAAAAAGGGTTGAAGGCAATGAAAATGTAGTATCACTGTAAAATGTTAAGGAGAAAGTAGATGATGAGAATCACCAATGACTATGTCCTACGTAGATTTCGGGATAAAAAATTTACCATGAGAACTACGAAAAAAGGGGGAAAAACCTATTAGGTAAATTTATTCCACTTAATCCTGTTGAAAAATACAGTGGAAGGATAAATTTAAGGAGGGCGACTAAGAATGGAGTCATCAGACAAATTACGAATTATGAATCATGAATACTACGTATGAATAAATAATTATTTTATTTTGAATTATGTGGCTAGCTGATAGGTGAGTGGAAGTAAGGCGAGCTAAAAAACAGAATTGGCGTACTCTCATCTTAAATCGTGCTAGTAGCCTCTGCTCTCGGAGGAGCCTTACACGGCATCTTTCGAATTTCCGCGTGGATTTACGAGGCACTGCTCAAATACTAGGATATGTCAGGACTCGGTCGACATATCTCAGAATTGGGTTGCCTTCACTCTCTGCCTTACAACGGCGGATCACATCTTGCGAGCCCTTCATATGCCTATGCACGCCTTCGCTGCGTCTCCTCCCCCTCCTTCTATCCTCCCCCCCCCCCGTCTCCTCTTCCTCTCTACCAACCTTACCTCTCCACAGTCGTCTCCTCACGCGTCACAATTCGAAGCCCGGTCCGCGAAGAATCCCAGATGAGAAGGAAACGCGAACAAGTTGGGATGAGAATACGGGATGGGGAGCCGGATGTGTGTGAGGAGAGGAGGGAGGCTGGAGTCAGTGAGAGAGAGAGAGAGAGAGGGTGAATGGAAATAGGGAAGGAAGGGATGGGGTAAATGATAGGGGACTGTGGGAGAGGGGAGTGCGTAGGGGTTTGGGAGAGGGTGTGGGGGAGACGGAAGGGGAAAACACATGAAAGGGTAGCAATGTGACGATGCGGGGAACCCTATTTGCGGGGGGGCGGGAGAACGGCGGGAGGGTAGAGGGGTGAGTGGGAAGACGCTACGGCGGTTGGGATTCGAATACCGCGACCGGAGAAGTGGCTGAGATGAAAATTTCAGCGGAGAAGATCTCCGAGTTCGCGGAAGGGATGCCTTGAGGGTTTCTCGTGGTGGGATGGGGAGGAGGTCGGGGGAAATGATTTCGAGGTCCAGAAGAAGGGTTGCCGCTGGGGTGAGGCGGGGGGAATTTAGGTGGAAGGTCATATGTAAGGGGTGAGGGGTGGATGTAAACCCCGATTGGATTTGATCAGACGCAGTAGTAAACGTTTCACAATGAAACCCTTCCGAGGAATAGCATACTGGTACTCGAGACGTTTTTGTCGGAAGCAGTGTTACGTTGCATCCAGGGTTTCAGTTCGTGGGAATTACAAAAGGAGTTGTCAAGTCATGTTTCTCTAAGGGCATTTCTTTGTACTACTAAATTAATTAACACCTCTTTACTGCGAGCATTACCTCGCCAGCCCTTTAAATAATGGCAGTCAACATTTATGAATGATCGGCAGTACTTTACTTATTTTTAGCTCATAAATGGAATTGAATAATCAATTGTGTGCTAATTTTGCATATCCTTTTTCATTTTAAATCAATTTTTCACATGAATAGTTGAAAGTGATCCCTCAAAAATGGCAGTAACAATCGCTATTAATTTATCAATGATCAAAATTCATTGGAGTATAATATTTTAGGACTGGATAGACAGGATGTTAATTTTAGAATGTATAAGTGTTTGCTTCAAGCATAGGATATGGCTGAAAAACACCTCTCGCAATTATAAAAGTTAATGCTTGAAGGAGTTCTGGCCTATAGATTATGCATGTCAAACAGGCCGCAAGTCGCATGCAGCCATTTGGAAGCACAGCTGCGCCCCGCACAAAGAATACAAAGCCAGCAAAAAGTTTAGTTTCTCAACGGATGTATTTGACGTTGTCGCATAAAGGTCTATGTTTTCGTTTTATATGTCATGCTTTTTCTTTCGCCATACTACCTCCTAAGTCAGCATTCATTACTATCGGTAGCTAACAACGCATTTCTTGGCACATTGTATATTTTTACGATTAAGAAATAAAAATGTTCTGTTATATTTGTTATCAAACGACTTCAATCAATTGTCACGCATGGTCCTAATAGCAATAAAAGAATGACCGAATGGGTCTCGAGGCATGTCTCTTTCAGTTTGATATGTCTGCTTTAGATTATGTTAAAATTTCTGAAAAGATTTATAAAGATAGAAGTTTATAATAAAGAAATTCGGTTCCTCATTTTTCCTGATTTCTCTGGTTTATTCAGTCTCCAGTTTGATCAAAACAACGACGCTCACTCTTGGGATAACAGATCATTCAGCGATTAATTCCTTCTTTACTACCTATAATTAATTAGAGTGACATTTGTGTGATTAACCCTGGATGATTAGATTTCCATTAACCTACTTTTTCGTTTCCCTGTTTGCGCATCACTGTTGATTACCTTGAACTCTCCCACTTAGTTTATATGATTTCTTGTAAAAATATGAGATAGTATTTTTAGTATTATTAGTTAATGCAAACATATGGCCTGGAAGAATTCTTTGACCAATCCAGTGTTTTTATTCAACATTTTATTTTTATGAAATGTGCCACATTCATTGGTATCTTGTAATTTGGAAATATGCGGCAGGTATTCAAAGAATCCGTGGCAGAGTTTAACCCTCTTGATTATATTCAAATTTGTTGAACGTTTTCTGTTCCTAAAATAGGAGTGTTAAAGGAATTTGGTTCCTCTTCCCCTGCTTCCAGTTTTTGCTGTCTCCAGTTTGATCGAATAAACGACATGGTCGTTCTTGCAATAACAGCGCGGCTATTGTTTCCTCT